>CM055117.1:689986544-690586544 GCA_029206835.1 Rana muscosa
GCAAAATGCTAGTTATATCCTCAGTAGTGGTGCCACAATAACAGCCCTTTTCTTCCTAGTAAAAAAAAAAGTTTCTGCAGCTAAATAAGCCAAACTGCTATATACAATGTGTCAGAAATTACATTCCGAGTACCTCTTCAAGGCGCTTGGCTTCCAGCTCTTCTAGTCTTTTAATTCTCTCCTCCTCTTCCCTCTGAAGCCTCTCCTCCTCTTCCTTCAGTTTAGCCAGAGCTTCCTGCATGGACTTCACAACGGCCAAACTAGGACCCTTCTTTTTCTTATCTTTCGGTTTTTCTTCCTTCTCACCCTTTTTCTTCTTTTTGTCCTTTTTCTTTTTATCACCATCATCATCTAAAAAAACAAATGCATTGCTTAGTTTTGTACTTAACCTTAAATGGAAGCCAACAGAATGTAAAAAAAAAAAAAAAAAAAAACATTGCAATATGTTGCAGTTCATATCCAACACAAGGCATGCAAACCACCTTTACCTTCATCCACGTCAGCCACTGCTGCTGCCTCTTCTGCCTTTTTGTCCTTTTGGGGAGCCGCCACATCATCTGGCTTGTCAGGAACCTCAGCCTTTACAGGTTCTTTCTTAACACCCTCAGTTTCATCTTTCTCCTTTTGTTTCCTCTGCTTGGCCTTTTCCTCCTCTTTTTTCTTACGATCGCGTTCCTTCTTTTCAGCCTTTTTTTGTGCTGCGGTCTTCATTTTAAACTCCCCCTCTTCCTCCTCGCTGTCTACTTTTGGGGCAGGCTTGGGCTTCTGTTCTTTCTTTTTGCCTTTCTTACCCTGACTGAACTCATCTGAATCTTCATCACTATCCCCAGGGATGTCTGCTTTCTCCTTACCACGATCCAGAGCTTCTTCTGCAACGCGCCCTTTTCTATTAGTGGCCTCGTTTTTGCCTTTGCCTTTCTTAGATGTCTTATTAAAGCTTTCATCATCGTTATCATCATCACTATCTGAGAGATTTTTGATGTTTTTTTCTGGTCTTCTGGGCTTTGTATTTTTGCTTTCCATATCATCACTATTTTCATCATCATCATCCTCAAAACTGGCTCGCTTAGCTTTCTGGCCTGCTTTTTTTTTCTTATCCTTTGAGGGGAAAGCGTCAAAATCTTCAGTTTCTGCCTCCTAGAAAAAAAAAATATTTTTTTTTTAGTGCTGCACATGTCAAAAAATATCTTAAGCAACGGTTGATAAAAGTTAAATGCCGATAGGAGTTCCCCACAAAAAATATTTTGCATTGCAAATAAATTTTTCCGAGTCCCTTCAAGAACCAACAGCCCTCTACCACTATACATGGTGATTCACCCCTCAAACCTGCGTCCTGTAATGGTGAAGGGGGCTGGTGGGAGGAACAACCAAGTGCTGCAGGAGACCAGGGGATCAGCGCTTGGGAAGTTTGGGTTTGTGCTCAAACTTCAGCAGACAATTTCTCTGCATTACAGCAGCATTCAGAAGCAATGGTGATTAAGCATTACTATCTTCTTTGCCAAAAACCCTTTTATGGGCATTTATTATTATTTTTTTATTAGGAGCCCGTAAAGCAATACACCTGCGATCAGTAGTTGGTTGGTGTAGCGTCATACTCCTGCAGACTGTCAGCGTAGCCGTCTGCCTCATACGGGCAGGCAGTTACTGAATGGCAGGAAGAATCAATGAACTACTCACTGGAGCCCTCATAGTTCACGGAGAACTACAAGCCGTCAGCCACAATGGTTGACAGTAGTTGCAGTTCTCTCATTCACAAACTCTGTGAATAAATGATGCGGCCGAGGAAAGGAGCTCTTTTTTAAATTGCGACAGTGGGTTCAGGGAGAAGGTCCCCCACTTGCTATTACAACGGGGGTTGCTGATCTAGTACAGGTTTAACAAGTAACATGTTCAGATTAACTTATTCTTTACATTTTTGGAAAACAGTTACAAAATGGTTCTCCGCTTTCTATGCAGCACCATGCTCATCGGTTCAAGTATATGTTTATAAAAAGCAGTGCAGCGCTAAAATCGCATGCAACACAAAAAGTCCAAGCAGTATAAAGTTCAAAGAGCAGAAAATTATTGATGAGTACAACAGCAAGGAGATAGAAGGATCCTCTAGCCGTGAAGCAGGGTGCCTGAAAATGATCACTAGTGAAACCACTTTCGTGTATAGCCACCACCAGATGTACAGGCCGCTCACCTCAAAGCATGGACCTCTGTATTACCAGAAGGTCAAATATGCAGTCCCTTAACAAAGGTAATGTTAAAGATGAGAGGGCTGTCCTCATGCGGTCCTTCAATCGAAATCCTCAATCACTCAATGATCCCAAAACGAACTCATAATATTGCGTAGTTACATGCAAAATGTCAAAAAGAAAAACATAGTGCTCTCTGTATATAAAACACTTGGTTTATTAAATATAAAACACTTGGTTTATTAAATATAAACAGTTACTCACAAGCAAGGCACAGAGAACCCTGTGCTCGGCTAACAGTCATGTAACAAGTCATGTAACAAGGGTATAGACTTCCTCATCGTCCTTGCCCACGGATGATACGCGTGCGAGGGGCTATATGACGTCAGGACAGCCATCCACCTGGTTCTATACCCTTGTTACATGACTGTTAGCCGAGCACAGGGTTCTCTGTGCCTTGCTTGTGAGTAACTTTTTATATTTAATAAACCAAGTGTTTTATATACAGAGAGCACTATGTTTTTCTTTTTGACATTTTGCATGTAACTACGCAATATTATGAGTTCGTTTTGGGATCATTGAGTGATTGAGGATTTCGATTGAAGGACCGCGTGAGGACAGCCCTCTCATCTTTAACATTACCCTTGTTAACCACTTAAGGACCTTGCCTGTTTTTCAAATTTGGTGTTTACAAGTTTAAAACATTTTTTTTTGCTAGAAAATTACTTAGAACCCCCAAACATTATATATTGTTTTTTTTCTAACATACTAGAGAATATATTAGTGGTCATTGCAATACTTTTTGTCACATCGTATTTGCGCAGCGGTCTTACAAGCGCACTTTGTTTGGAAAAAAATCATTTTTTTAAATTAAAAAATAAGACAACAGTAAAGTTAGCCCAATTTTTTTTTATATTGTGAAAGATAATGTTACGCCGAGTAAATTGATACCCAACATGTCACACTTCAAAACTGCGCCCGCTCGTGGAATGGCGTCAAACTTTTACCCTTAAAAATCTCCATAGGCGACGTTTAAAAAATTCTACAGGTTGCATCTTTTGAGTTACAGAGGAGGTCTAGGGCTAGAATTATTGCTCTCGCTCTAACGATTGCGGGGATACCTCACATGTGTGGTTTGAACACCGTTTTCATATGCGGGCGCTACTCACGTATGCGTTCGCTTCTGCGCGCGAGCTCGTCGGGATAGGGCGCTTTAAAAAAAAATGTTTTTGTTTTCTTATTTATTTTACTGGACTCTATTTATTTTTACACTGTTTTAAAAAAATAAATAAAATGGATCACTTTTATTCCTATTACAAGGAATGTAAACATCCCTTGTAATAGAAAAAAGCATGACGGGTCCTCTTAAATATGAGATCTGGGGTCAAAAAGACCTCAGATCTCATATTTACACTAAAATGCAATAAAAAAATTAAAAAAATGACAAAAAATAAAATGTCCCTTTAAGACGTATGGGCGGAGCTGACGTTTTGACGTCAGCTCCGCCCTGCTATGGTATGGAGACGGGTGGGGGCCATCTTGCCCTCACGCTTATCCATACCACAGAGGGAGAAGGACCCGATCGCCTCCGCCGCTACCGACGGCTCCGGTAAGCGGCGGAGGGCACGGGAGAGCGGCGGGAGCCTCTCCCGCCGCCGATAACGGTGATCCGCCGCGGAGACCACCATTATCGTAAACACGACCGCTCACTAAAGAGATGGATATCTCGGCTGTGGCAGCAGCTGCTGCCGTTACCGAGATATCCCTCTTCAAAAAAATGACGTATATATACAGTGAGCGGTCGTCAAGTGGTTAAGGGACTGCATATTTGACCTTCTGGTAATACAGAGGTCCATGCTTTGAGGTGAGCGGCCTGTACATCTGGTGGTGGCTATACACGGAAGTGGTTTCACTAGTGATCATTTTCAGGCACCCTGCTTCACGGCTAGAGGATCCTTCTATCTCAATAATTTTCTGCTCTTTGAACTTTATACTGCTTGGACTTTTTGTGTTACATGCGATTTTAGCGCTGCACTGCTTTTTATACACGTTTCATTTAAGGATTTTATATATATTGACCTTCAGTGTTCAGCTGCATTGTGGTAGGATTGGTTTTGCGCTGTCTGGTTTCCTTTTACTATTGTTCAAGTATATGACCTGTGCACTTTCCAGTGAAACTCCATACCAGAGCTGGTGGCTTTCATTTTTTTGGTTGCAAATGAGAACTCAGCTGAGCAGACATGGGCAGAATGACTGGCTTGTAACATCAAAACAGGCCCTCCTGACCGGTATTCAGGCATGGGGTCTTAACAACCATACCAGGTTTAAAAAAAGCTAGGCATATAAATAGACGGCGGGCCACCTCAAGTAAGGACATGGGTAATTCAAGGAAATGCACAATTCCCCCTAGTGTTGGTTTATATAATTACTGCTTAATATTTATAAACAAAAAACAACACTTGACTGGGAGCACAAAGCATTTTGCTAAACATTCAAATGCTACAGTTTCAGAATGTTACAGGTACTCTACCAGGAAGGATTTCCTTAAGGCTCCATGTACACAGAAGCTGATAAACTGCAGTTAATGGGCGTTTTGGCGTTTTTTTTAAAAGCCCATTAACTGCACTCTATGTTAGCCTATGTGTTCATGTACACATAACGTTTTTTAGCTTTAATGAGCAGTGGAGTTAATGGGCTTTTTTCTGAACGCAGGAAATTTGCGTTCAAAGTGCCGTTTTTCGGCAGAAAAAAACGCAAAACGCCGAAAAACGCTCATAAACGCTCAAAAACGCTGGCCTCGAGCGTTTTTTGGTCCATTGAAATTTTTTTTTATTTTTTTTTAAAGCTAAAAAAAGCTACACTGAAAAACGCTAATAAAAGCTAGTAAAAAAAACGCTGATAAAAGCTAGCTTTTTCTGCTGCTTTAAAAACGGCCGTTTTTGAGCTTCTGTGTACATGGAGCCTAAAAGTGGATTTTCACCCAAAAGTGGAACTTACCCTTATATGATTCCAGCCGGTGCCACATTTGCTGTTTTTGACAGGTACCCTGTCCCCACTTCCATCGGACCTCGCCACGGCGAGGTATGTCAGAAGTCCGGCCACCTACTCCTCCTTCCCCTGCTGCAGGGCCAGTAAGAGCGCAGCGCGCTTCGCACATGCGCAGTAGGGACCCGGATGTGAAGCAGCAAAGCTTCACTGCCGGGTTCCCTTACCAGCAACGGCGGCAGCAGCACCCGATGGAAACATCTGCTGGGGTGTCGACATCGCTGGATTCCAGGACAGGCAAGTGTCCTAATATTAAAAGTCAGCAGCTACAGTACGTGTAGCTGCTGGCTTTTTAATTTTTGGAGGGAGAGGCCGGAACACTGCCTTAATCTAAAAAAGTATTGAGATGATAAAGAAAAATATTTAGCATGCAGCATAGTTTTACAGATAACATACCTTAGGTGCAGAGTCCTTATTGGTTTTCCCTCCTTGAGTTTCAATGGACAGCTCTTCCAACTCTTTCAAAATATCGTCTTCACTACAAGAAAAAGTGTTAGTAAACAGTTTTTTTAATCACTTTTTAAATTTCCAACACACGCTAATTAATATTTTATCTGCTTTAATCCCATCCCAGGACTTGGAATTTACACCCAGTTTAAAGCGGAGGTCCACCTAAAAAAAAAAAACTGCAGCTGCTGACTTTTAATATTAGGGCACTTACCTGTCCAGGGTGCCCGTGATGTCGGCAGCAGAAGACGAGCAATCGATCGTCTCTCGGCTGCCCCCGCTGCCATTCTCGGTGAGGGAATCAGGAAGTGAAGCGTTGCGGCTTCACTGCCGGGTTCCCTACTGCACATGCGCGAGTGGCGCTGAGCATCTTCACTGGTCCCCTCTGGGAACTGTGTGTGTGTGGGGGGGGGGGGGCGTAGATACCCGCAGATTCTGTGGCTATCTATGCCTGGAAGTGGGTGCAAATACCTGTATTATACAGGTATCTGCACCCCCCTCCCCCCTGAAAAAGGTGCCAAATGTGACACCGGAGGAAGGGGGGGTTCCGAAAAGCGGAGGTTCACTTTTTGTGTGGACCTCCGCTTTAAGTCCAATACAAAGATGATCCCTCTGCGATCTTCCATACTAGCCACTGCAGCATATTTTGGAGTGTTTGGCTGCACAGAGAGGCGCAGGATCTGTACAAGAAGTTCGGTCTACCTCTTTGCTGCTGACTGCCAAGACAGGGGGAGGGGGGGCACAGGCTAACTTCTCTGCAGCTACACCAAGAAGTACAGGTTCTAGCGGAGGAGTTCCAAGCAAGCAAGCCATCACAGGAGACTTGCTTGCTTGGAATCCTGCCCCGACTCCACTGTGCCCCTGTCAGTGGCTCTGATGTGGGCTGGATTCTAAACTGATGCCTTTTACATGGAGTTTGTTTCAATGCTTAACACCAGCGATGTCTGTGAGTGCATAAGCTTTGTATTTTAACTTTTTCTACTAATAAAAACCTGCTACACTATTGGCGGCTTCGCACCTCTCTCCCCATTATAAAGAGCCCACCTGGTACAACAGTACGCCCATAAGGCCCCATCAGAGTGCACGGAGGGTACGGAATTGCCCCTGAGCAGGCTATAATTACTCAACCTACTATGTATAATCCTAAAGAAAAAAAAAAAAAAAATAATAATAATAATAATAATAATAATAATAATAATAATAATAATAATAATAATAATAATAATAATAATAGGAAAATAGTACAGATGTCCCCATCCTTTGATCAACTTCTGTTGACCTGGGATGCCCGCACGCTTATCAAATTTCATCCGATCCCTGCTGACTTTCAATCAGTGTTTGGCTAGCTTTAGATAGCAGTCATTAGAAGAATTCCCTCCCCTTTCTTCTAGGTTTTTGATCACCCATTATCTTTCCCAGGACAAAACAGGATAAATGTTCTTAGTGGGACAAAAAAAAAGCAATAAAAATCTGTCAGGGGTTTAAATACATTCTAACGTATTAAGAAAAAAAAAAAAAAAATTGGGCTTTAGATACACTATATTGGCATTAATTATATTTCTGCATTTGCAGATATAAAACTACCGTTAATGAGATACTTACTCAAATTCCTGCTTTTTCTTGTCTTTCTTTTTTTTCCCTTTGGCTTTTTGGTCCTTGGAAGATCCAGCTCCTTCTATCTCTGCAGCAAGAGCATCAAGGTCAACATCGTCCTTTGCACTTTTAAAGAAAAAAAGAAAAAATGTTAAAAAAAAAAAAAAAAACGAAGTTTCATCCAGCAAACTTTTGCATCAAATCAAACGTTCAGTACTTCCACATGTTTGTAATTCACTGTGAAATAACTGAACGTGTAGATTGCAGATCTAATGCATTCAGTAGCAAGTCAACCATCTTTTCTGATTTTCATCAGATGTCATCTCATGATACCTCATAGCTAAATCAAAGGAGTATTCTGAAAAGAAAGACACATCATTTTACATAAAGAGACATTAACTATCTGGAACTATAGAACAAGGAATATTAATTATTCTACAAACATAATAACGATATTTAAAAAGCAATTCAGATGAGCACAACTGGTCCCATATAATTTCCAGGTCAATATACTGGTCATGCAAATAAATTAAATCTTATTGAAGTCCTAGGATATTTCTCATAGTGTAGTACAGTCTGTCCAATGAGAATGATCAGATACAAGACCAGGGAAATACCTATAAAAGCCTCTGCAGTGTTAGAGCTGGTGCCTGCACTGATCTGCTAATCAGCCCCTGACAAGTAAGTACAGCCCCTCTGATCTGTTTATATAGCATTCTAGAAGGTTGCAAGCGATTGAGTCAGCCACAGGGAACTTCCCATACTGACAGCTTACATAGATTTCCCAGCTGTTTCTCATCTGTTGCTTACAAGATATTGAGGCGAGGATCATTAAATATTTGCTATAAGAATTTTAAAAAGTCGTAGAACCCCACTGCAGTGGGCCCTTCCATCTACATATGTGGCATAACTAAACAAGATGGGTAGCATGAAAAAAAAGATTGGAACCAATGTCAGCTTTATAATTTTGAGTGTGAAAGATAACTTCTGAAGCTTTTTTTGTTAGAACCCAGTCAGGTTTTTATTTCTGCGCATGATAGAGTTACAAGCTTTGATAGTTTGGGTTCGTTCACACGTGCGGTCCAGTGGTAAAAATAGACAGTTGAGCCGCAGCTTTACTACCCCCTTGACCACCCTACTTAAAGTGACACTTCCTTTTCTTTTATAAAACATAAAAGGCAATATGTCTGAATATACCTTCTATCATTCTCTGCTTTTCTTTCATCTCTCAAATGCAAGCTTGTTTCTGCTATTTTCAAACTTCCTGTACTAGGGTGGCTACATTTGTTCTCCATGCCCCCCTTGTGGGTATGAATGTTTCAGTATGTTTATCGTCCTTTTACCTCCCTTTTATATATACCCGAGCCTGATCTCGATCCAGCGATGAGTCCACCTGTAGCGGCGCGCTTTTTCTCCCCGCTCTCATAGGCTTCGCTCCATTGTCTACTGCTGCAGTCAGTTAAATCCTGTGATGAGGGAGTGGGGATGGGGCTGACCCCCGTTGTCTGTGTCTATAGATGCAGGCAACGTGGCTTGGGATTGAGCCCGCAGGTGTGCCACAATAGGAAGCCACTTCCTATTGTGGCACACCAAGAGGTGGAAAAGCCAGAAGTGCCAGCGGGGAACCAAAGGAGATGAGGATCAAGGTTGCTCTGTGCAATACCACTGCATAGAGCAATAGAGCAAGTAAGCATACCAGGTTTGTTATTTTTTTATTTATTTTTTAAAACATTTGACTGAGGCTTTAAAGCCACAGATGACCGCAACCCAAGTGGTATGGATGGACCCAAAATTAAATTTAAACTGAACTGATATTTAACTTTTTATTTCTCTTTAGCTCTCCTTCTGCACGAGAGAGGAGCCACTGTTTGCTAGTAAACTAGGCTCCTGATGGGCTGGTGGCATTCTTTTGCTGGAGGAGTCGAGTCCACTTACAGGAATACTGGTGAACATGCTACTCTGGCGCAGATATGCAGCCGGCCTATCAGGAGTTGCTCTTACACTTTCCTAACAGACTTGGTTACGTAGCTCAGCGTTTCTCAACCTTTTCTCAGTCAAGGCACCCTTTCAAATTCTGCACAATCTCAAGGCACCCCATTCTAAAATGAAGGCACCCTGGTTGAAAAAGGCTGATATAGCTGACACAGGTATGCAACCTGAACACCAGGAACCTAGCAGCAGTCCCCAACCTTTTTGACACCAGGGACTGGTTTCATAGCACACAATTTTCCCGGGGACCGAAATAATAGGATATTTATAACAGCTTACCTGTAAAATCCTTTTCTTGGAGTACATCACGGGACACAGAGCGACATAGTCATTACTATGTGGGTTATATAGATTACCTTCAGGTGCTGGCACTGGCAACTTCCAAAACCGGAAGTACACTCCCCTATATAAGCCCCTCCCATCCGGGAGTACCTCAGTTTTGTAGCAAAGCAATAAGTGTCCCCAAAAGAGGGGTGGGAGCTCTGTGTCCCGTGATGTACTCCAAGAAAAGGATTTTACAGGTAAGCCGTTATACAAATCCTATTTTCTTTCTCGTACATCACGGGACACAGAGCGACATAGTCATTACTATGTGGGACGTCCCAAAGCAATGCCAAATGAGGGGGGGGGATACACCATACATAAGCTGGGCGCTATCAGACATGAGGATCTTTTGCGGCCTGCAACACACTGCGCCCAAAGGCGACATCCTCCTGACTTCTAACGTCCACCTGGTAGAACCTAGTAAACGTGTGTACTGAAGACCATGTTGCGGCCTTACAGACTTGAGCCAGGGAGGCCTGGTGATGCACTGCCCATGAAGTTCCAACTGCTCTCGTGGAGTGCGCCCTAACTTTGAACGGAGGCAGTCTCCTTCTCAAGCCATAGGCTTGCATTATGACCTGTCGAATCCACTTGGCTAAAGTAGATTTTGACGCTGCCTGACCCTTTCTGGGGCCTTCCGGCAGAATAAACAAAGTATCCGTTCTACGAATCTGAGCAGTGGCTTTTAGATAAGCTTTAACTGCTCTTACTACATCCAAAGAATGTAATAACTTTCCGTCTACCGAGCTAGGTTTGGGGGAAAAGGAAGGAAGAACCACATCTTGGTTCAAATGAAACCTCGATACCACCTTAGGAAGAAAGGCTGGATGAGGACGTAACACTACTCTGTCCTTATGGATAACCAGATATGGCTCCTTACAGGACATAGCGCCAATTCCGACACTCTTTTAGCCGAACAAATGGCTACTAAAAAAATCAATTTCCTGGTGAGAAGAACCAAGGAAATGTGCTGTAATGGTTCAAATGGTTGTTTCTGTAGAACCGATAGAACCAGGTTTAAGTCCCATGGACATATGGGAATTTTAACCGGAGGGCTAATACGCATCACTCCTTGTATAAAAGTTTTGACTAGTGAATGCGAAGCCAAGGGCCTTTGAAAAAATATTGACAAGGCCGAAATCTGACCCTTGATAGTACTCAAGGCAAACTTCCTATCTACAGCCCACTGTAGGAAGTCCAGAATCCTACCTATTACGTATTTACGTGGATGCCATTTCTTGGCCTCACACCACACGATGTACGCCTCCCAGATTCTATAGTAAATCTGCCTGGATACCGGCTTCCTGGCATTGATCATGGTAGATACCACAGGATTAGAGAGACCTCTCTTTTTTAGAATGTGGGCTTCAATAGCCAGGCCGTCAAACCTAAGGCTAGTAAGGAAGGGTGGTATATCGGTCCTTGCGAAAGCAGGGGCGGACGATGTGGGAGGGTCCAAGGACTCCCCACAGACATTTTTACAATCTCCGCGTACCATGCTCTTCGGGGCCACGCTGGAGCCACCAGAATCACTGGTTTCTTTTCTACCCTGATTCTGTGGAGTAATCGAGGCAACAATTGTGGCGGTGGAAATGCATATATCAGTTTGAACTGATCCCAAGGGAACACTAGGGCATCCGAGCCGCAAGCTAGGGGATCCCTTGTCCGAGAGACAAATCTGTCCACTTTTGCATTGAATCTGGATGCTAGCAGATCTACATCCGGTGCTCCCCACCGCTGACATATTGCCCGGAAAACCTCGGGGTGAAGGGACCATTCCCCTGGGCGTAATTGTTGGCGACTTAGAAAGTCCGCCTTCCAATTCTCCACTCCTGGAATGAATACCGCGGATATGGCTGGGACATATCTTTCTGCCCATTTCAGGATGCAATTTACTTCCCTCTGGGCTGCACGACTCCTGGTGCCCCCCTGATGATTGATATATGCCACTGCCGTGGCATTGTCTGATTGAATTCTGACAGGGGACCCTTGGAGTTTGGATGTCCATGCTACTAGGACATACCGGGCTGCTCGTATCTCTAAGAGATTGATGGGCAGGGCCTTCTCTGCATCCGACCATCTGCCCTGGAGAGACCATTGCTCCAGTACTGCCCCCCAGCCTATATGGCTGGCATCTGTAGTGACCACCTTCCAAGAAATCGGACTGAAGGATTTCCCTTTTTCCAGATTCTGGGGAACCAACCACCAACGGAGGCTCTTGCGAACGGAAGGGGACAAGGACATTGGTAAGTCTAGGGCCTGAACTTTTTTGTTCCAGGCTGACAGTATGGCCCTTTGCAAATTCCTTGAATGGAATTGACCGTAGGGTACTGCTTCGAATGATGCCACCATTTTTCCCAGCAGCCTCATGCACAGGCGTATGGACGGCTGTCTGTTTGTACCCACCAGGTGGATCAAATCTCTCAAAGACGACACCTTTTCTTGAGGCAAGAAAAATTTCCTCTGGTCTGAATCCAGCCTTAGCCCCAAGTATTCCAGACTTTTGACTGGTTTTAGGGCTGACTTGTCTCGGTTGATAATCCAACCGTGAGATTCCAGATACTTGATTGTCTTGTGAACAACCACTTCTAGTTTTTCCACTGAGTGGTCCCATCAGCAACAAGTCGTCTAGATATGCCATTATCGTTACACCTCGTGTTCTTAGATTGGCCAATAGTGGGGCCAGAATTTTTTGTGAACACTCGTGGTGCTGTGGCCAGACCGAAGGGTAAGGCTCTGAACTGAAAATGGCGCCCTTCTACTGCAAAGCATAGAAATTTTTGGTGGACTGGAAAGATGGGAATGTGCAAATAAGCATCTTTGATGTCGATCGAGGCTAACCATTCCTCCCCTTGTAGGGCAGTGGCCACCGATCGGATCGACTCCATCCGGAAAGTCCTGATATGTAGGAATTTGTTTAGCCCTTTTAGATTTAATATGGGCCTTACGTCCCCGTTTGGCTTCGGGACTGTAAAGAGGTTTGAGTAAAACCCGAACCCGCATTCTTCCAGGGGAACCTCCATAATTACTCCTTGGAGCAATAGTTGTTCTAGTGCCGACAGGAGGGATCCTCTCTTCCGGGGATCTCTTGGCACGTTTGACCACATAAAATGGGAAGGAGGAGAGTCTCAACTCCAGCTTATATCCCAGACTTACTGCGGAGAGCACCCATCTGTCTCTGATCGTGTCCCACCAGGCCTCTAACAACTGAAGTCTTCCCCCCACCCGATTGAGTGGGGGATTTGACTTGGGGGGAGGTTTTGTACCTCTTCTGACCCAGGGTTTTTTGTTACCCTGTGATTGTCCCTGACTCTTACCCCCGGGATTTGACCGAGGAGGCCGTCGGAACTGCTTCACAGCAGATGTCCCAGGGACTGGAGAGGCAGGCCTCTTAAAAGAGGGACCTCTAAACCTGTTTTTAACCGGCAAGAGTGTACTTTTACCGCTGGAAATTTTCTGGATATATTTGTCCAGGTCTTCCCCGAATAAGCGTTCACCATGAAATGGGAAGCTAACCAGCAATTTTTTACAGGGAGCTTCAGCAGACCAGTTCTTGAGCCATAGAAGCCTACGCATATGTACTACAGACAGCGTAAGGCGGGAGACCTGATGGATTGAATCCTTGATGGCGTCAACCGCAAAGCATAAGGCTCTAGGTAGATCAGCTAGGGCAAGGGCCTGCTGACCCGGCAAGTCCCTTAAGACCTGTTTTAACTGATCCTTCACCGCTTGGCAGACCCCAATAGCTGCTACTGCTGGTTGTGTCACCAAGCTTGCTGTAGAAAAAGCAGATTTTAATAAGGACTCCAATTTTTTATCTATTGGGTCCTTGAACATTATCTACTGGACATGTCAGTGATTTGTTCACACAAGAGATGGCTGCGTCCACCGTAGGCACCCTCCATTTTCGGATGAACTTATCCTCCATGGGATAGACCACCGGAAATCTTAGGGGGAGTAAATATTTTATCAGGATGTTCCCAATCCTGGTAAATGAGTCCTTCCAGTAAAGGATGGATTGGAAAGGAACAAACAGTCTGGGAAGCTTTTAGCGACCCCTACGAGGAGACAGAAGTGGTTGATGGTTCCGCAAGGGACATTTAAAATGCTGATCGGACCATATCAGTCAGGGACTGAACCCATAATCTTTCAGCATGTGATGCTGAAAATGGCTCTTCCACTGTTGATTCCTCTAGAACAGAATCAACCTCATCCTGATCCCCTTCAGGTAGGTCAATCCCTGTATGGGACTGTTGTTCCGCTAACAGGTACTCTGAGGGAGAAGACGGAGATCGAGCGCTTTTTCCCTGTGACAGGGAAGCAGCGATCAATGCTGACAATCTCTCTTCCAGTCCTCCCAGAGCTGAGGAAAAAAACCTCCTCTGTTACATACACAGGAGCAGGTGAACTGAGGACAGCCACAGTACCAGGTACTCCTGAGGGTTCTCTACGGGCACCAACCTCTGATTTTTCAGGGGAGACTGGTGCAGCAAAAGCATGCCCAAGATCCTCAGAGCCCGCCGGAGACCCCCTTTGCTTCCTGGGAGTCTTAGTCCCGGAGACTTTGGACGGCATATTCCTAAGCCCAAAGCTGAGGTATTCCAGCCGTAATACACCACTTACTGAAAATAGTCTAGCACAATCGCTGCTATATAAACAGTTGGTGTCTACTAATGTGCCTTTCTATGGGGATGCCTGCATCAACCGCCTGCTGTATGCCTTTTTTAAATGTTACCAGCTCTGTCTCTGCACTCCATAGCCAGCTCACAACACATAATTGTGCTTTTTAACATGCTGGGACGCCCGCACATGCGCAGAAGCGCGCACAGAGCGTCATCCTCCAAGCTCCGCCCCCTTTTTCAGCTCACCTCAATATATAGAGGCGCGTGCGCCTTCGGTGCTTCTTTTGAAAAAAACTAGGGAGAGGAGCCAGGGTCCCTGTTTGCAGCAGGGCCCGGGGATGGACGAGCATTGCAACATGACAGAGGAAGCAGTTTCCCTCAAGAGAACTCACCATCTGCCTGGACTTGACCTCAGAAGGAAATAGTCCACATAACAAGAAAAACGACGTTCCACAGCGGCCTCTAGTGGATTAACACAGGTACCGCGGTTTGTCCATTTTTTTATTTTTTTTTCTTGACCACCATTAAAATTATTACATTTTCTAGTAGTTACAGGCATGCACAGATATTTAGCGGGAATACCGTTAGGTAACAGGCAGAAAGACATATTAGGCTTGGGGGTCCCCTCAATAGAACCAAGTTCCTGAGGGGCCCCCACTTACCTTTTCCCCGCCGCAGGACTCCGTTTGGTCCACAGGAGCCCAAACTTCACCTATCACGGCAGGCATTGTAATTAAACCTTCAGGGACCGGGTTCTCAAGGTTTCCACTCCCCTGGACCTGTATAGCACCCTGCACAGATAACATCTTGGTCGTGGGTATGACCAGAGCTCTGGATCCCAGGGTCCAGCCCTCCTAAGAGAGGCATTACAGGCAAAACCTTGCTCTTCTCTGCAAGGCCCGGGTACCGACCGTTTAGCTATGAAGATTTTTTGGTCGGATCCGGAATAGCTTGCTGAGGCCCAAAAGAACCTGTACACAAGCTCAGTGAAAAACACATGTTTCTTCTTGGCCAACACCTTAGACACTGGCAAAAAACTGAGGTGCTCCCGGATGGGAGGGGCTTATATAGGGGAGGGTACTTCCGGTTTTGGAAGTTGCCAGTGCCAGCACCTGAAGGTAATCTATATAACCCACATAGTAATGACTATGTCGCTCTGTGTCCCGTGATGTACAAGAAAGAAAGGGGGGGGGGGTGTGGTTTGTTGTGTGTGTGGTTGGTGAATGGGTCAGGGGATGGGATATTCATGATATCTGTCCTCAGTCCCCCTTCACAGCACAGTCCCCCCTTTAAAACAGTGTCCTTAGTTCCCCTTCACATTACAGTGCCCCTTTACAGTGCAGTCCTCTTTACATTATTAATGGGGCACTGTGATGTAAAGAGGACTGCACTGTAATGAAAAGGGGGGATGTGATGTAGAAGGGACTGCACTGTAACAGGGGCACTGTAATGAAAAACGGGGGCTGTGATGTAATTTTCAAGACTGGGGACTCTGAGCCTTAGCCAAAGCTCTTTTGGCTATACCTCTCCTGTAGGTCACAGGAGTGCAGCTTATTCTGCACTACTGTGAGCCGTTTTCAGCTGGCAGAAGGCTAAAGCATGCTTGTCAACTGATGTCACAGAACCGGTCCCGGCTCAGGAAGGATCCCAACCATATGGTCGGGATCCACCCAGATGCCTGTACCAACACCTGGCTCAGCCTCTCAGCGATCCGCCAAGAGCCTGAGCCAGTCCCTCCCTCTACAGCCCAGCGCTCCAGTGAGTGCTGAGGGGCAGAGCAGAGAGACGGTGACTGACAGTCACAGCTCTCTCCGCAGAGCAGAGGGGAGAACTGCGCTATCAATGGTATTTGATCTCTCCAAGTTCTCACTGCAGAGTCAACGGGGGAGTGATGCAGCATCCGATCGATACTGCATCCACTTACTGTATTTGAGTATAAAAATAGGATTTTTTACTCTCCGTAAAATCCCTTTCTCCGAGTCCATGGACCGACACAGCTTCTCTATTGACATAGTGGGTAGTATCCGTTAATTAGGAGTGACTAGGCAGAAAACAAAAAGTGTTGCATCACACCTTCTACAGTACCGCCCAGGGGGCTGACCCTCTGGGTATATCCCCTCAGTCTGCATCTCGCAGATCAGTTCGTCAAAAAGCAGTACAAACTTAAAAGGAGGGGTGGGTGCTGTGACGGTCAATGGACTCAGAGAAAAGGATTTTACGGTGAGTAAAAAAATCCTATTTACTCTTTCGTCCATGGACCGACACAGCTTCTCTATTGACATAGTGGGACGTCCCAAAGCAGTCAGAGGAAAAAAAAAAAAAAACACGAGGGGTGGTAACAGCATAAAAATAAACTTCACCCCAAACACAAAACAGCACTCCTCCAACGGAGGAGTTGCAACTCTAAACGGCCGCCTGCAAAACTTTGCGGCCGAAAGAGGCATCCGAAGATGCACCTACATCAACTTTGTAGAATTTTGTGAAAGTGTGAGCGGACGACCAAGTCGCCGCTTTACATAATTGGGAAACAGACGCTTGATGTCGGAAAGCCGAAGAGGCACCTATTGCCCAGGTCGAATGCGCCGTGACCGGAAAGGGGGATGCTTGACCCTTTAAGGCGTAAGCCTGGATTACTATCTGTCGGATCCACCTAGATATGGTGGCCGACGAGACTGCTTGGCCCTTCTTGGGACCAGCCACCGAAACAAACAGCGAGTCTGACTACCGGAACAGGGAAGTAGCAGATAGGTATACTCTCAAAGCTCGGACAATGTCCAAGGAATGCAACGCCAACTCCTTAGGATTCGACGGATGAGGACACAAGGATGGAAGTACAATGTCTGCGTTGAGAGGAAAAGCCAAAACGACTTTTCGGAAGAAAGGAAGGCTGCGGCCGCAGCACCACCTTATCCTTGTGGAAAATCAAGCAGGGAGCCTTGCACGACAAGGCTGCCAGCTCAGAGACTCGTCTAACTGACGTAACAGCCACCAAAAAGACCACTTTCTGAGAAAGTGTCAACAGGGGAATATCTCTAATATTCTCAAACGGTGCCTTCTGAAGCACCGAGAGGACCAGGTTCAAGTCCCACGGAGGTAGCGGGGGACGGACCGGAGGGGCCACATGTCGAACCCCCTGCACAAATGTACTCACGAAAGAGTGAGTCGCCAGGGGTCGCTGAAAAAAAAAAAAAAGACAGCCAGGGCAGATATCTGTCCCTTAATCGTACTTAAGGCAAGCCTTTGGTCCACCCCATGCTGTAAAAACAGCAGGATTCTGAAAACCAAATAAGTACGCGGATGCCATTTAATTTCCTCACACATGGAGATGTAGGCCTTCCAAGTGCAGTGATAAACCTTCCTAGAGGATGGTTTCCGAGCAGTTCTCATAGTAGAGATTACTGAATCTGATAGGCCCCGGTCTCTCAGTACCTGGTTCTCAACAGCCATGCTGTTAAAGCCAGTGACCGTAAAGCAGGATGGATTATGGGACCTTGCGATAGCAGGTCCTTCCGTAGTGGTAGGCGCCAGGGGACGTCTGCTACCAGACGTACTAGATCGGCGTACCAAGGACGCTGAGGCCAATCTGGAGCGATTAGGATCATTGGAATTCCCTCTGTCTCCACTCTGCGGAGCAGAAGAGGAAGAAGCCTTAAGGGAGGGAAGGCATAGATTAGCCGATACTGACCCCACGATGCCACCAACGCGTCCGTTGCGTCTGCCCATGGGTCTCTTGACCGGGGCCACAAACCTCAATACCTTCCGATTGAGTCGGGAAGCCAGAAGATCTAGGTCTGGTGTGCCCCATCTTTGGCAGAGGAGTTGGAACACCTCCGGGTGCAAGGACCATTCTCCCTGGTCCAGCATCTGGCGGCTCAGGTAGTCCGCCTGCCAGTTTTCCACACCCGGAATGTACACGGCCGACAGTGCCGGTAGGTTCCTCTCTGCCCACTTCAGGATGCGAGCGACCTCCGATGCTGCTTGTTCCTCCTTGATGATTGACATATGCCACTGCTGTGGCGTTGTCTGACTGGATCCTGACTGGCCGCCCTTGTAGCCTCTGAGACCATCTGAAGAGGCACAGCCTGATCGCCCGGATCTCCAGGACATTGATCGGCAGGCGGGATTCCTCTGGGGTCCAGCAACCTTGTGCCGACTGAACACCTCAGACTCCCCCCCCCCCCCCCAACCTGTAAGGCTAGCGTCCGTCGTGATCACTATCCAAAGACATGCTGGTAGGTTAATTGGATGTTGTCCAAATTGGCCCAGTATATATGTATATATGTGTACGACTGTCTGTCTCAAGCGTGTCGAGATCCTACGGGGTAAAATGACCGCACCAGCCAAGCAGACACTGGCTGCAAAAAGCGCCTAGAGGCGATTCAGTTCGCATGTGAGCGCTATACAAGTCATTCATTCATTTATTCAGTAAACCGGAAGAAATGACTTCCCGGCCAGAAGAGCCGGTGCTGTCAGCCACCATACCAGGGATCTCCTGACTAGGTGGCTCCCTCGGATTTGATAATCCAGAGCTGATGGACATTTGTTTCATCTGGACAGAACTTCCTTCTGTAACACTCGAGTGTGGTATTGAGCATATGGGACCGCCTCGAAGGAGGCTACCATGGAGGCCTAACACTCGCATGCAAAAACGGAGTGACGACCAATTCCTGGAAGTCAGCTGCCGTACTGCAGCTCGAAGGGTCTGCAACTTCTCCGAAGGGAGGAATACAGAATCAACCCCAGGTACACTAGGCGTTGAGTGGGCACCAATACTGACTTTTGCGTGTTTAGTATCCAACCACAGTCTCGAAGAGTCTGACAGGTAATGGACAAGCTTACCTCTAATTCTGAGCTTGAAGGGGCCTTCAGAAGGTCGTCCAAGTATCCCACGATAGCGATACCCGGCTGTCTTAGAAGTGCCAGAATCGGAGCGAGCACCTTGGTGAACGTCCTGGGTGCTGAAGCCAGGCCAAACGGGAGGGCCACAAACTGATAGTGGTTCTTCCCGATTGCAAATCGCAGAAACCTCTGGTGTCTGGAGTATATGGGGACATGCAGGTATGCGTCCTTGACGTCCAAGGAGGCCAGAAAGTCCCCCGGATGGAGCGCCGTGACTACAGATCAAACCGACTCCATCCAAAATCTTTGTACCTTCACAAAGCCATTGAGGGCCCTGAGATCCAAGATTGGACGAACCCCATCTTTCTTCGGCACAATGAACAGATTTGAGTAAAAACCCTGACCCCGTTCCTGTTCTGGAACTGGAATAACTACCCCGCGTTCCAGCAGACCCTGGACCGCCCCATACAGGGCCTCCCGACGGGTCGGTAGTAGCTGGAGAAATTCTATCTTGTAGCCTGAGGAGATTACTTCCCAAACCCAACTGTCGGAGACTAGAGCTGTCCACTGAGTCGCAAATTTGCAAAGACGTCCCCCCACCCGAGTGCTGGGTGGGGGCGGACCTTCATGCGGACGCAGATTTGTCCGCAGGCTTGTTGTGTCTGCGGGACCAAGGACGCTTTTGTCCTTGGGCAAGCGTCTGGTCAGCCTGGGGTCTTTTCCCTGTCGCCCTAGGGGGACGAAAAAAATGCTTGCGTTGAGTAAAGGAGGGCCCTTGCCCTTGGTGTGGCCCCTTACCGTTGCTAGTTTGAGGAAGCAAAGTGCTTTTACCTCCTGTGGCATCCTTGATAATGTCATCCAGAGAGGCCCCAAAAAGTCTGTCGCCCTTAAAAGGCAGATCCAACAGGGCTTTCTTGGAAGTCTGGTCTGCAGACCAGCCCTTTAGCCAGATCAGGCGGCGTATTTCTACTGCATAAACCTAAGCTTTTGACAGCAGGGGAATAGTATCCATGTCTGACTCGCATACAAACTTAAGGCCCTGGACCAACTGGTCGGCCAAAGTTATCTCATCAGGAGGAGCATCTCGCTCCTTAACCCCTGGAGTAGCAATCTTGCCCATTCAGTAAGTGTCTGAGACACTAGGGCCCCCGCCAATGCCGGGCGTACTGCCAAGCCTACCACTGAGTATAGAAAAATAAAATTGAATTTAGGTAAAAAGTACGTTAATACAAAACAATGACATTATGTAACAGTCATCAATAATTAGTATAGGGTCCCATTTACAAGACTCAACACATCTCCCAGAAATTACATTAACATGTAAAATACACAAAGTAGAATAGGATAATGTATAGCCAACAAACACAAATGAGGAGTTGGACGGTATGCACGAGAGATGACTGGTCTTATTGATAGGTCCGGTAAATTCAAAGATAAAGATCTTGCTTTCGCTCGACTAGTTTCGCGTTCCAAAACGCTTCGTCGGGAGCATAGTATTGAACAGGGCCGTGTTAAGTAGTGAAACCGGCCTAGGTATTTTGACCTGGCAGTCCGTGTATCACAGGGTGCCAGTTTATAATACTGGCACCCTGTGATACACGGACTGCCAGGTCAAAATACCTAGGCCGGTTTCACTACTTAACACGGCCCTGTTCAATACTATGCTCCCGACGAAGCGTTTTGGAACGCGAAACTAGTCGAGCGAAAGCAAGATCTTTATCTTTGAATTTACCGGACCTATCAATAAGACCAGTCATCTCTCGTGCATACCGTCCAACTCCTCATTTGTGTTTGTTGGCTATACATTATCCTATTCTACTTTGTGTATTTTACATGTTAATGTAATTTCTGGGAGATGTGTTGAGTCTTGTAAATGGGACCCTATACTAATTATTGATGACTGTTACATAATGTCATTGTTTTGTATTAACGCACTTTTTACCTAAATTCAATTTTATTTTTCTACCAACAATAAAACCCTTAGAATTTTAACAATATCTATCTATGTGCCGTTTAAAGTCCATTTTTAGTTTAAATAATATTCTCCCATTGATTATCGGGACGTTGGCGCATTTATACTAGGTGCATCCACAGTGTCACCCTGTGGTGATGCACAATTTAGCAATTTCCTTCTATACCACTGAGTATAGGTAGCAAGCGAGTGCTTCAGCCTTCTTATCCACAGGGTCCTTGAAAACAGGAGCCCCTTCTACTGGAATTGTGGTAGCTCTATTAAGTCTGGACACCGGAGGGTCCACTATAGGGAGAAAGGTCCATTTCTTCAGAAAACTCTCCTCAAAAAAGGAGTACCGTACCGCAAACCTCTTTGGCGCTGTAAAGACCCTCAGTGGGTTCTCCCATTCCTTGTATAAGAGTTTATCAAAATAAGACACACAAGGGAACACCTTAGAAGTGAGGGCAGGTTTACGAAACCCAAAGGGGACCGGAGTCTCTGCTGCTTCTGCAGTATTTTCCAACTTTAGCGTATCCCGCACTGCAGTAATAAGGTCAGATACCAAAGCCGTCTCGCTTACTGACCTGGACTTGGAGTCATCCTCACTGTCCGAACGGCCACGGTCTGCAGTCTCTGATGCGTCAGAATCTGGGCCATGAGCCGTAGCTGGACCTGGTTCTGTCTCAGAAATATCCCCAGAAGATTGCAGGGGACGGGGGCGTTTACTACCCCCTGTATTCCCGTGTGTTGCTTCCACCCTGGCAGCAAACGCCTCTAGGATTGCCGACATAGCGTCCATAGACACATCAGGGGCACCAGCTGCTAACTCTGGTGTTTCAGGGGAGAAGACATCTGCCTCAGATGCCATGCTGACCACGCGCTGACACCGACAGGGCTCCAGGCAAGATATCAATAGGCCACCCTCCTGTGCTGCAGATATGCTGGGTCACCCAGAGGACTCACCACCCTTGGATCGGTACCGCTATGCTGCCGTGTGCTGCGCCTGTGATGCTGTCCCACCGCTGTGTCAGTCTGCCTCTTTTATCAGCGCTTCCTGTGTGAATTTCTCGCGCCAGTGTAATGCACCCTAGAGGCCGGAGACTCTCCCAAAATGGCCGCCAAACAGCTGTATGGAAGATAATGTGGGCTCCAAGAAAATGGCTGCCGAGCCGAAGAGAGAGGCCAAAGCAGCCGTAGACCACAAAAAGATGGCCGCCGTACGGCGGTATTTACATATAGCGTGAATCATAACAAACATGGCCGCCGATCAGTTGATAGAGGCCAGTGGGTGTGAACTACAAGAAAATGGCGCTGAGAGGTGATATATAACTATAGATGCAAAACTACAGGAAAATGTCCACCGGGTAGTCACTAGAGGCCAAAACAGGCACGGACCACCGCAAAATGGCCGCTGACAGCATGGAGGGGGGAAGAAGCGCACACACAGGCAAGCAGAAATTAAATTTTTTAAATGTTAGTTACAGCCAGCCCAGCTCCAGTGGAACCCCCTAGGTGACCCCCAGCACCCAGCAACCTTAGCTAGAAGCCCAGGGAGGAGGGAAGGGCAAGGAGAGAGGGAAGGGCAAGGAGAGAGGGAAGGGCAAGGAGAGAGGGAAGAAAGGGGCCACAACCACTTACTTGGCCTCTCCAGGAATGTCCAGCCAAATCAACCAGCCGAGGCAGGGGAGTTTACTTACCTATCCTACATGTAGCATGCTGGAAGACATTCCAAACAGATCATCGTCCGCGCACAGAAGGTGACTGTTGGCCAGGCATGCTGTGATTGGACCCAAGGGGATGATCATATGTATGCCCTGGAACGCGACGCTCACCGGACAGGCTGCTACGACTCGGCCGTGAGGTCAGCCAAAGCTGAGCGGTCCGATGCAAGCCTTGGGAGCGCAAGCTCACCGGCCAGACTGCTGCGACTCAGCCGTAAGGTCAGCCGAAGCTGAGCGGTCCGATGCAAGCCCTGGAGCGTAGGCTCACCGGCCATCCGTGGAGTGACGGGTATGTCGTGGAAAACCCAGTGCGTAGCTAGGGTCGGCACACGCTCGATGGCTGAAACTGGGGAGACTACAAGGATCGAGGATCCAGCCTGTCACCCAGTCGGCAGTTGATCGCAGGAAACAAAAAACGTAGAAAAAATATAATTTTTCCCCCCGGACCGATGGGCCCGAAGGGAGCCATGTCCTACTCCTTGCTAGACAGAAAAAAAACTGATCTGCGAGATGCAGACTGAGGGGATATACCCAGAGGGTCCGCCCCCTGGGCGGTACTGTAGAAGGTGTGATGCAACACTTTTTACAAGTTTTCTGCCTAGTCACTCCTAATTAACGGATAATACCCACTATGTCAATAGAGAAGCTGTGTCGGTCCATGGACGAAAGAGTAATGAAGGTTTCCTACTTATGATTCTAAACTGTCAGGTTAGTAAAACAGCGATATCGGAACCAATTCAAATCATACAGTTTGTAGTGTACATAGATTTGCAAAACAATGGGATAAAGGAACATTCCTAAACTTTGTTTTATCTCATGGTTACTGTGAAATTGTGTGAATGCATCAATGCAGTGCATGTTCTCTCAGCTTGCATTTATTGAATGAGTTTACCAAAAATGTAAATATTGCAGAATATACAGCCTCATGCTAAATGCTCCATTTCAGGCGGAATAAACAAAATTCTTAATGTATTTTAAATAGATTTTTCCTCCAAAAGCATTTCATTAAAATAAATTGGATAAAAAAACAAACAAAAAAAAAACAAAAAAACATTGATTTTTATCCACCCCAATCGGTATACATTGTCTTACCATGGTTTTTCTACAATTACAGGAATGTACTGTAATCATTGTACTCCTATATGTTTCAGAGAGGTGCATGAAGGGATATCTGAAGAGAAGTGTTTCCATAATATGAAAAAATGGATTGTAAGTGCTAAGAAAACCGTGCAATAATTACATGAGCCTCAGCAAAATCACTACGCACGCACTGCAAATTCGGCAGAAAAAAAACAAACGCACAAAAAGAAACCATCAGTTTTCCAGTGATCTTTTAGTACTCTATCGAGAAACCAATGAGAATTTGTGACATCTCACTGCTGGAGTTCATGTGTTGGCTTGGTATAAATCACATGATTTCAGCTATAACAAAGATGAAACGATTTTGGGTGGTGGTTGGGTGTAAGGATGCAAGACAACTTACACAACCAACTACTCACTGAGTAACAGAATGATTAAAGTGCCATTAAACTCTGGTTTTAAAAAAATAAAATAATAATCCATTCAAGCATTCACATAATTACTTTCTACTGCCTTCTCCAAATCTCATATTTCCTTCTTTTTTTTTTTGCTGTGATCCTTCCTACTAAAGGGTGGCTACATTTGTTCTCCATGGTCTCACTATATGTAGGAACGTAGACACCCTCTCCAATTTGCTCCTGAGATGGACTAGGGCAGTGATGGCAAACCTTAACACACTAGATGTTTTGGAACTACATTTCCCAGGATGCTCATGCACTCTGCAGTGTAATTGAGCATCATGGGAAATGTAGTTCCAAAACATCTGGGGTACCAAGTAGCGGTCGATCGATATGGGTTTTTCTCTGGCTGATGCCGATATTTAGAAAATCGGGGCGGCCGATACATGTTGCCGATTTTTGTGGCCGATATTTTTCTTTTTCCTTCATCTCATAAAAATCTAGGGTGGAGAGGTGGGGAGGAGGTTATTGTTTAGGGTGGAGAGGTGGGGTGCAGCCTATCAGTGCCCACCAGTGCCACCTCATTGGTGCCCATCAGTGCCACCTCATCGGTGCCCACCAGTGCAAAGCTCACCAGTGCCCCCCAGTGCCAAGCTGTCATTCACTGCCACCTCATCAGTACCCACCAGCAGAGCGCTCCCGGCTCTGTTCTGTCCCCTCGCATGGCCAAAGACTGCTCCATTCGTCCCCTGACGTGCTGCGCGCCCTGCCTCAGATCCCAAACAATCGGCCTCTTTTTACATAATAATCGGCCGATGCCGATTTCTTTAAAAAGGCTAAATATCGGCCGGCCTATATATCAGTCGACCTCTAGTACCAAGGTTCGCCATCAGTGGACTATAGGATGTGTAGTGTGCATAGAGCAGAGCAGTGTATATGAGCACCACTAACATGCAAAAAATATTTAGCTTTAGAACCGCTTTAAGGAGTGGACGGGGATGGATTACAGTGGAACCTCGGATTGCGAGTAATGCGGTTAACGAGCGTTTCGCAATAAAAACTTTTTTTTATTTTTTTTTTTAATCCTGACTCAGTTGTATCGCAAAACGAGCAGGATTCAAGCTTCTGCGGTATGCAGTACCGCATTTGACCAGAGGTACGGGTGCCAGTGACCCAAGTGTTTCGGAGCCTTTCCGAGGGCTTCCGACTGCATTCGAACGGTCTCCGAGTATTTCCGAGCCTCTCCGGCGCCCCCCACCTCTGGCCACATGCGGTATTGCATGCAATAGAAGTCAATGCGGAACAAATTATCTTTGTTTCCATTGACTTCAATGAGGAAACTCGCTTTGATATGCGAGTGCTTTGGATTACAAGCATTCTCCTGGAACGGATTATACTCATAATCCAAAGTTCCACTGTATTTTGGTAGAATAAGGATATTGTTTAGTGTAACTTTAAGACCTCATGCACACTGGATGTTTTGCAAACTCTCCTAGAAGCATTTCCTCCTGGCAAGAGCGTTTTGGCAGACAAAAAACCTGACGCTTAGAAAAGTGTTGAAAGCTTTTAGGCACGTTTACAGGTGGCAAGAGCTTGCACATTAAATTCATTTCTTTTGGCATAATAATTTATTCTGGCCATTGAAATAAATTAACATTCAAGCACTAAGCGTGACTAGCGTTTAGGTGCGTTTAGCAGCGCCAATCGTTTTTTCTGCCAAAACTCTACTGCTTCTGGATGCACTGACAGTGTTTTTTGTTCCTGCCTCTAAACTCTGCTAAAAGTCTGTGTGTGCATAGACACACAGGCTAACATGTAGGGGAATTTAGAGCCGAGGGGGATAAAAATGTCTTTCCTGCAACCACAGGTTGCTGCCGGGAAAAGACAATAGCAGGCTCTAGCGATAATCGCAAGAGAATCTGACCAGCTGGTTGTACCCAAGTGGATCGATCAACTTGGTACATTTAGTTTTACCATTAATGCTTTGAATATTGTCCGGTTCCTGCTAAACTGGCCGAGATTCGAACCGTGTATGGCCGGCCTAAGCCTTCAATCACAGGGCCTTCTGCAATTGCATTATTCAACCCCTTGCTGACACCATCCACCGTTCCTTTAAAGTGGTTGTATAGTCCGATTTGGTACTTTTACCTACAGGTAAGCCTATAATAAGGCTTACCTGTAGGTAAATAAAAATCTCCTAAACCTTTACGGTTTAGGAGATATTCCCCCTCGCAATGAGCCGCTGACTGCAGCGGCGCATGCGCACAGGGGATTCTCGGCTGAAGGCATGCGCGGGAGTGACGAATCGCGGCTCCAGCCACTCACAGCGCTCACAGCGCTGGAGCCGCGATACCCGGAAGACACGCCAAGGCAACATGTCATCTCCCTCGACATAGACCAGGTAAGTTACCGATGCCTCGTTCTAAGGTAAGTATTTCATAATGAGCTAGTATACGGTGCATACTAGCTCATTATGCCTTTTGCCTTACAGGTGCCTAAAAAAAAAAACTGGGGACTATACAACCGCTTTAAAAGCAGTTGTAAAGTATAAAAATGCTGCTCACTCGATTTAGGGCTGTATCAGTCTATAGCGGCTCTCTCTCTCCATTCATAGGACAGAGGCAGCAGCGGGAGCTCCTGGTGCTGTCCAAACATCCTGTGGGGAGGGACCGGGGTCATTGGATGCACACAACCCTGCTTGGGAACAAGCCTGAAGTGGCTTCCTATGGTGGCACACAGAATAAAGGGGCAGCCAACAGTGCTGGCGGGGGGGGGGGGGGGCTGAGAAGAGGAGGTTCAGGCTGCTCTGTGCAAAACGCTGCCGAGTTCAATTGTGTTCCATTGGCAAGGAAACACAGAAGCTCAGCGGTAACATCATTTCCGACTCTGATGTAAATGTCTCAAGTGTGAACACTCTCCCGGCAGGTGGTCCATGCATCTTTCTGTATCTGAGAGCGATCACGTGACCTGCAGTTCGGAAGCAAAAAAAAAAAAAAAGTGAAAAGGCAAGTTTTTGTTTTGTTTTTTAAACAAAGATCACTTGCCTTTTAAGCTTGATTTTGTCTGTTGACAGACAATGTTGTTAAAAGGAAGGGTTACAACCACTTTAAATTAGAGATGCAGTGAAATTTCGGCAGCAAAAAAAAAAAAAAAAAAAGTGTTTTCTGCATTTTACTGAAAGAGGTGCCGAAAACGCACATAAGTTTGCCACAATTTCGCCAACGATTTTACTGTGCTTATGGTGTGTTATTCAAAGGTCATTCGAATTGCATTAAATCACATCAAAAATTTAACACGGGTGCATAATTGATTGCATTTCAGTGGGTAGGTGCGTTTTTGGCGCTGTATTTTTAACTGACCAAAAAAAGCAAGCAGGATTTTTAACACCACAACGGAAGCGCAACAAACCAGGATGAAGATGAAGACATACATGGAATTTAAAGCAATGCATTTTTCTTGCGCTAAAGGTGCCAATAAATTCATATTCCATTTAAATTCATGATATAAAAAGTCGAATACTTTCAAACTGTCATTTTCGGTTAAGTGCATCCTGAATTTTCGGTTTTGGTACCAAAACTTCCATACGGTGCACCTCTAACTTTAAATGTGATATGACCACCTTTGTCCAATAACAGTATTTCAGAGGAGAATATCATTTGAGACAAGTTAAAGTTCCCAAATTAAGATCCACCTGTCAAGAGAGAAATATGTAGGACTGCCATAATGTCCCCCTTCTGAAAATGCTTGATGCCGGACTGTGTTTGGATTCAATACTTCTGAGTCACAGAATAAGACCAAGAGACAAGCAACTCACACTAGTGCACCTTTGCTGTGCTTTTCCCAGGCAACCAAAGTGCATGAAAACTATACCCTATTAAATCTTATGTAACTGTTCACACTGCAGGTGCACAGCGCTTTAAATAATAGGATTTTTATAACAGCTTACCTGTAAAATCCTTTTCTTGGAGTACATCACGGGACACAGAGCGACATAGTCATTACTATGTGGGTTATATAGATACTTTCAGGTGCTGGCACTGGCAACTTCCAAACCGGAAGTACCCTCCCCTATATAAGCCCCTCCCATCCGGGAGCACCTCAGTTTTGTAGCAAAGCAATAAGTGTCCCCAAAAGAGGGGTGGGAGCTCTGTGTGACGTGATGTACTCCAAGAAATGGATTTTACAGGTAAGCTGTTAGAAAAATCCTATTTTCTTTCTCGTACATCACGGGACACAGAGCGGCATAGTCATTACTATGTGGGACGTCCCAAAGCAATGCCCAATGAGGGGGGGGGGGATACACCATACATAAGCTGAGCGCTATCAGACATGAGGATCTTTTGCGGCCTGCAACACACTGCGCCCAAAGGCGACATCCTCCTGACTTCTAACGTCCACCTGGTAGAACCTAGTAAACGTGTGTACTGAAGACCATGTTGCGGCCTTACAGATTTGAGCCAGGGAGGCCTGGTGATGCACTGCCCATGAAGTTCCAACTGCTCTCGTGGAGTGCGCCCTAACTTTGAACGGAGGCGGTCTCCTTCTCAAGCCATAGGCTTGCATTATGACCTGTCGAATCCACTTGGCTAAAGTAGATTTTGACGCTGCCTGACCCTTTCTGGGGCCTTCCGGCAGAATAAACAAAGTATCCGTTCTGCGAATCTGAGCAGTGGCTTTTAGATAAGCTTTAACTGCTCTTACTACATCCAAAGAATGTAATAACTTTTCCTCTACTGAACTAGGTTTGGGGAAAAAAGAAGGAAGAACCACATCTTGGTTCAAATGAAACCTCGATACCACCTTAGGAAGAAAGGCTGGATGAGGACGTAACACTACTCTGTCCTTATGGATAACCAGATATGGCTCTTTACAGGACATAGCGGCCAATTCCGACACTCTTTTAGCCGAACAAATGGCTACTAGAAAAATCAATTTCCTGGTGAGAAGAACCAAGGAAATATGCTGTAATGGTTCAAATGGTTGTTTCTGTAGAACCGACAGAACCAGGTTTAAGTCCCATGGACATATGGGAATATTAACCGGAGGGCTAATACACATCACTCCTTGTATAAAAGCTTTGACTAGTGAATGCGAAGCCAAGGGCCTTTGAAAAAATATTGACAAGGCCGAAATCTGACCCTTGATAGTACTCAAGGCAAGCTTCCTATGTAAAGCCCACTGTAGGAAGTCCAGAATCCTACCTATTACGTATTTACGTGGATGCCATTTCCTGGCCTCACACCACGCGATGTACGCCTTCCAGATTCTATAGTAAATCTGCCTGGATACCGGCTTCCTGGCATTGATCATGGTAGATACCACAGGATTAGAGAGACCTCTCTTTTTTAGAATGTGGGCTTCAATAGCCAGGCCGTCAAACCTAGGGCTAGTAAGGAAGGGTGGTATATCGGTCCTTGTGAAAGCAGGTCCGGACGATGTGGGAGGGTCCAAGGACTCCCTACAGACATTTTTACAATCTACGCGTACCATGCTCTTCGGGGCCACCAGAATCACTGGTTTCTTTTCTACCCTGATTCTGCGGAGTAATCGAGGTAACAATTGTGGCGGTGGGAATGCATATATCAGCTTGAACTGATCCCAAGGGAACACTAGAGCATCCGAGCCGCAAGCTAGGGGATCCCTTGTCCGAGAGACAAATCTGTCCACCTTTGCGTTGAATCTGGATGCTAGCAGATCTACATCCGGTGTTCCCCACCGCTGACATATTGTCCAGAAAACCTCGGGGTGAAGGGACCATTCCCCTGGGCATAATTGTTGGCGACTTAGAAGGCCCGCCTTCCAATTCTCCACTCCTGGAATGAATACAGCGGATATGGCTGGGACATATCTTTCTGCCCATTTCAGGATGCAATTCACTTCCCTCTGGGCTGCACGACTCCTGGTGCCACCCTGATGATTGATATATGCCACTGCCGTGGCATTGTCTGATTGAATTCTGACAGGGGACTCTTGGAGTCTGGATGTCCATGCTACTAGGGCATACCGGGCTGCTCGTATCTCTAAGAGATTGATGGGCAGGGCCTTCTCTGCATCCGACCATCTGCCCTGGAGAGACCATTGCTCCAGTACTGCCCCCCAGCCTATAAGGCTGGCATCTGTAGTGACCACCTTCCAAGAAATTGGACTGAAGGATTTCCCTTTTTCCAGATTCTGGGGAACCAACCACCAACGGAGGCTCTTGCGAACGGAAGGGGACAAGGACATTGGTAAGTCTAGGGCCTGAACTTTTTTGTTCCAGGCTGACAGTATGGCCCTTTGCAAATTCCTTGAATGGAATTGACCGTAGGGTACTGCTTCGAATGATGCCACCATTTTTCCCAGCAGCCTCATGCACAGGCGTATGGACGGCTGTCTTTTTGTACCCACTAGGTGGATCAAATCTCTCAAAGACGACACCTTTTCATGAGGCAAGAAAATTTTTCTCTGGTCTGAATCCAGCCTTAGCCCCAAGTATTCCAGACTTTTGACTGGTTTTAGGGCTGACTTGTCTCGGTTGATAATCCAACCGTGAGATTCCAGATACTTGATTGTCTCGTGAACAACCACTTCTAGTTTTTCCACTGAGTGGTCTATCAGCAACAAGTCGTCTAGATATGCCATTATCGTTACACCTCGTGTTCTTAGATTGGCCAATAGTGGGGCCAGAATTTTTGTGAACACTCGTGGTGCTGTGGCCAGACCGAAGGGTAAGGCTTTGAACTGAAAATGGCGCCCTTCTACTGCAAAGCGTAGAAATTTTTGGTGGACTGGAAAGATGGGAATGTGCAAATAAGCATCTTTGATGTCGATCGAGGCTAACCATTCCTCCCCTTGTAGGGCAGTGGCCACCGATCGGATCGACTCCATCCGGAAAGTCCTGATATGTAGGAATTTGTTTAGCCCTTTTAGATTTAATATGGGCCTCACGTCCCCGTTTGGCTTCGGGACTGTAAAGAGGTTTGAGTAAAACCCAAACCCCCATTCTTCCAGGGGAACCTCCATAATTACTCCTTGGAGCAATAGTTGTTCTAGTGCCAACAGGAGGGATCCTCTCTTCCGGGGATCCCTTGGCACGTTTGACCTCATAAAATGGGAAGGAGGAGAGTCTTTTAGCTCCAATTTGTATCCCAGACTTACTGCGGAGAGCACCCATCTGTCTCTGATCGTGTCCCGCCAGGTCTCTGCGAACAACTGGAGTCCTCCCCCCACCCGATTGAGTGGGGGCAACCCTTCATGAATTAGACTTGGGGGGAGGTTTTTGTACCTCTCCTGACCCAGGGTTTCTTGTTACCCTGCGATTGTCCCTGATTTTTACCCCCGGGATTTGACCGAGGAGGCCGTCGGAACTGCTTCACAGCCGATGTCCCAGGGACTGGAGAGGCAGGCCTCTTAAAAGAGGGACCTCTAACTCTGTTTTTAACCGGCAAGAGTGTACTTTTACCGCTGGAAATTTTCTGGATATATTTGTCCAGGTCTTCCCCGAATAAGCGTTCACCATGAAATGGGACGCTAACCAGCAATTTTTTACAGGGAGCTTCAGCAGACCAGTTCTTGAGCCATAGAAGCCTACGCATATGTACTACAGACAGCGTAAGGCGGGAGGCCTGATGGATTGAATCCTTGATGGCGTCAACCGCAAAGCATAAGGCTCTAGGTAGATCAGCTAGGGCAAGGGCCTGCTGATCTGGTAAGTCCCTTAAGACCTGTTTTAACTGATCCTTCACCGCTTGGCAGACCCCAATAGCTGCTACTGCTGGTTGTGTCACCAAGCTTGCTGTAGAAAAAGCAGATTTTAATAAGGACTCCAATTTTTTATCTATTGGGTCCTTAAACATTTGAACATTATCTACTGGACATGTCAGTGATTTATTCACACAAGAGATGGCTGCGTCCACTGTAGGCACCCTCCATTTTCTGATGAACTTATCCTCCATGGGATAGACCACCGGAAATCTCTTGGGGGGAGTAAATATTTTATCAGGATGTTCCCAATCCTGGTAAATGAGTCCTTCCAGTAAAGGATGGATTGGAAAGGAACAAACAGTCTGGGGAGCTTTTAGCGACCCCAACGAGGAGACAGAAGTGGTTGATGGCTCCGCAAGGGGCATTTTAAATGCTGATCGGACCATATCAGTCAGGGACTGAACCCATAGTCTTTCAGCATGTGATGCTGAGAATGGCTCTTCCACTGTTGATTCCTCTAGAACAGAATCAACCTCATCCTGATCCCCTTCAGGTAGGTCGATCCCTGTATGGGACTGTTGCTCCGCTAACAGGCACTCTGAGGGAGGAGACGGAGATCGGGCGCGCTTTCCCTCTGACAGGGAAGCAGCGATCAATGTTGTCAATCTCTCTTCCAGTCCTCCCAGAGCTGAGGAAAAAACCTCCTCTGTTACATACACAGGAGCAGGTGAACTGAGGACAGCCACAGTACCAGGTACTCCTGAGGGTTCTCTACGGTCACTAACCTCTGATTTTTCAGGGGAGATTGGTGCAGCCAAAGCATGCCCAAGATCCTCAGAGCCCGATGGAGACCCCCTTTGCTTCCTGGGAGTCTTAGTCCCGGAGACTTTGGACGGCATATTCCTAAGCCCAAAGCTGAGGTATTCCAGCCGTAATACACCACTTACTGACAATAGTCTAGCACAATCGCTGCTATATAAACAGTTGGTGTCTACTAATGTGCCTTTCTATGGGGATGCCTGCATCAACCGCCTGCTGTATGCCTTTTTTAAATGTTGCCAGCTCTGTCTCTGCACTCCATAGCCAGCTCACAACACATAATTGTGCCTTTTAACATGCTGGGACGTCCGCACATGCGCAGAAGCGCTGCGGCGCGCACAGAGCGTCATCCACCAAGCTCCGCCCCCTTTTCCAGCTCACCTCTATATAGAGAGGCGCGCGCTCGCGTGTGCCTTCGGCGCTCTTTTTGAAACCAGAAACTAGGGACAGGAGACAAGGCCCTGTTTGCCGCAGGCCGGGGGATGGACGAGCATTGCAACATGGTAGAGGAAGCAGTTTCCCACAAGAGAACTCACCATCTGCCTGGACTTGACTCAGAAAAGAAAAAAGTCCACATGACAAGAAAACGTACCACAGCGGCCTCTAGTGGATTAATACAGGTACCGCGGTTTGTCCCTTTTTTTTTTTTCCTTGACCACTATTAAAATTATTACATTTTTTAGTAGTTACAGGCATGCACAGATATTTAGCGGGAATACCGTTAGGTAACAGGCAGAAAGACATATTAGGCTTGGGGGTCCCCCCAATAGAACCAAGTTCCTGAGGGGCCCCCACTTACCTTTTCCCCGCCGCAGGACTCCGTTTGGTCCACAGAAGCCCAAACTTCACCTCTCACGGCAGGCATTGTAATTAAACCTTCAGGGACCGGGTTCCCAAGGATTCCACTCCCCTGGACCTGTATAGCACCCTGCACAGATAACGTCTTGGTCGTGGGTATGACCAGAGCTCTGGATCCCAGGGTCCAGCCCTCCTAAGAGAAGCATTACAGGCAAAACCTTGCTCTTCCCTGCAAGGCCCGGGTACCGACCGTTTAGCTATGAAGCTTTTTTGGTCGGATCCGGAATAGCTTGCTGAGGCCCAAAAGAACCTGTACACAAGCCCAGATGAAAAAACATGTTAACCTTTGGCCAACACCTTAGACACTGGCAAAAAACTGAGGTGCTCCCGGATGGGAGGGGCTTATATAGGGGAGGGTACTTCCGGTTTGGAAGTTGCCAGTGCCAGCACCTGAAGGTAAACTATATAACCCACATAGTAATGACTATGCCGCTCTGTGTCCCGTGATGTACGAGAAAGAAAGTCCTCCATGCTGCATCTTTGGTCCAGTTATTCAAAAGGTCACCGAAAGGGCACTTTCTGTTGTATGTTACTGAAAACGTATCAAAAGCGCATCAGTGTAAAAGGGCCCTTAAAGTGGTTGTAAACCCACTTTTTCAACTTGCACCTACAGGTAAGCCTAGATTAAGGCTTACCTGTAGGTGCAAGAAATATCTCCTAAACCTACACGGTTTAGGAGATATTTAGTAAAAATGACATTGCTCCGTGTCTACGGCGCATGCGCGCCGTAGAGAACGGCGCATTCATGGGGTTAATCCCATTCACAAAATCGGCTACTTCCCAGCAATAGCTGGGCGTAGCCGATTGTGACGGCTCTTGCGCGCATGCGCAGAGTGACGTCACCGCCGCTCCGGCCAATCACAGCGCCGGAGCGGCGCTGTGATTGGCTGCAGCGGCGATACCCGGAAGTAACCTTCCGGCTATCGCCGCAGCGATGGATGCGGCTAGATGGAGGGACGCGGACGGCTTCGGGGGCCCCGAACTAAGGTAAGTGGTACATAATGAGCTAATATGCTAGTCATACTAGCTCATTATGCCTTTCTCTTACAGGTGGGGGGAAAAAAAAAAAAAAAACTAAATGTGGGTTTACAACCACTTTAAAAGTGATTGTAAAGCTTTGTTTGTTTGTTTTTTTAAATAACAAACATGTTGTACTTGCCTCCTCTGTGCATGAGTTTTGCACAGAGTGGCCCCGATCCTCCTTTCCTGGGGTCCCCCTGCGGCGCTCCTGGCTCCTCCTCTTCTCTAATCCCCCCACAGATTAGGCACTCTTGCGGACATGCCCCCGAGTCCTGCTGCTGCCCCCCGCATCACTGGATTTGATTGACAGCAGCGGGAGCCAGTGTCTTCTGCTGCTATCAATCTATCCAATGAAGACCAGAGACAGCTGCTGCTGCAGCACAAAAGGTTTTTCACCTTAATGCATAGAATGCATTAAAGCGGAGTTCCACCCAAAAATGGAACTTCCGCTTTTCGGATTCCTCCCCCCCTCCGGTGTCACATTTGGCACCTTTCAGGGGGGAGGAGGGAGCAGATACCTGTGTAATCCAGGTATTTGCTCGCACTTCCAGGCATAGATCACCGCAGTATCCGCGGCGACCTACGCCACACCCCCCTCGCTGTCTTCTGGGAGACACACATGTCCCAGAAGACAGCAGTGACTAGTGGGATCATGCAGCACGACTCGCACATGCGCAGTAGGGAACCAGGAAGTGAAGCCGCAAGGCTTCACTTCCTGATTCCCTTACCGAAGATGGCGGAGCCTCCACCCGAGAGCCAGATGGGATTCGGGTGCCAACATTGCGGGCGCCCAGGACAGTCAAGTGTCCATATATTAAAAGTCAGCAGCTGCAGTATTTGTAGCTGCTGACTTTTAATTTTTTTTTTTAGGCGGAACTCCGCTTTAAAAGGTGAAAAAAGCGTGAGGGTTTACAACCCTTTTAAAGTCAGAATTCCTTATCTCTTTCCTTTTTTTGGCCTAGTGATTTAAAAAGCATTGAGGTAAAAACATCAGCACGGAAGCCAGGCAACTAGCATGTTTACAATGAGGTCAGTAACAGCAGAGTACATATTTCTTTTATGACATGTGTAATTTAAATCTCAGGATTTGTTTGGGTGGTTCCTGATTGTAATTACTAGAAATCTTATAACTTGAAAGAAACCCGTCATGCCAGAAACACAGACTGCCATTGCTGACTTCTCCTTATGGAAATGTTAGTTGTGTTCCTATCATGCTGCTCCTCTTGCTTGAATAGTTTGAATTACTGATCTGGATAAGGAGGCAGATATATACTTCTGACTTTTCTGTTCTGTATACCTATTCCAGGCTGGTAACTAAGAACTTAGCAAAGCTAGCACAACAGCCAGGAAACTAGCATTTTGAGAGAGAAGCCAGCAACAGCAGCCCCTGTATCGCACCCACGATAGGGTTACTTTAAATCACTCGCCGAATCATGATTAAAAACAACAGACAGGTGAAAAATACTTGCCAATCCTTAGGAATCAGCAGAATTAGCTTTTTCTCTGGTGCCAGTCACATAACCAAATAACACATTATTCATGCATTCTTCAATAAAGAGGAGGACAGGGGTTCACTTAGACCATATGATCAACACTCTGGCAAATGGCCATATGCCTGGCACTGTGTTAATGGACGCCGCAGCGGGACTCTGGAGCGAGCCTGCACAGGTGCCCCCTATGGAAAGTGGCTTTCCGTGGGGGCACCCAATGAAAAGGAGGAGCCTGGAGCCCCGGGAAAGGACCCCACAAGAGGATCGGGCTGCTCTGTGCAAAGCCATTGCACAGAGCAGGTATGTACAGACATGTTTGGTATTTTTATTTTAAAAAAACGTCAAAGATTTACAACCACTTTAATAAGCAGTTCCAAATTTCACAATGTGGGATAATATGAACCTTTAATCTAGCAATGTGTGATGCTCTGGATTATAAGGTGCAGATCGGGAGCATGCTTTTTTTTTTTTCCCCCACTACCAAGGCATAATTTGTGCATCAAAGTTAGGGGGCTCTGAAAGCTTTGCAGACCTTTTTGGCATGCTTATAGTACGCACTGGTCATTCAAGTAAATAATAAATGCACATTTTATTTTTGCAGGTAAAAAAAATGTGCATTTATTATTTTTGTTTCTGGAGCCTAAAGCATTGTGCCAGTGATCAGTAGATCGCTGGTGCCATGCAGGTCTCCTGCAGACCTATCAGTGTATCTGTGTGCCTGAACAATCCGTATGGGTAAGCAGATACAATCTGACAGGAAAAGAGACTGAATGACCATGGTGCTCCACAGCACCTTAGTAGTTCATTGAAAACTACAAGCCGACAGCCACAAAAACTGCTGGACCTTGTAGTTTTCCATTCACAAAGAACTGTGAATAAACGACGCAGCCGGAGCCCCGCTCGGCCACATTTATTTTTATTTTTAATTGTGACAGCTAGCGGGAGGGGGGATCCTCGTAACTGTCAGATCGGGGATTTTGTTTTTGTTTTGTTTTTACATTTCTTCAGTTGCTTCCTGACTTATGCCAAAATGATATCACACACCCTAGGAGACTTCATGAGCATTTTATTTTCCTTTTCATCTAGAGGAGGGGTTTTCAGGTAGGAGACCTTCCTGTGCAATGACTGCACAGAACAGGCAAGGTCACTTTAAGTTCTGATTTAAAGTGGAGCTCCACCCTAATTTTTAACTTCTGCTGATCGGATTCCTCCCCCCCTCCGGTGTCACAATTGGCACCTTTCAGGGGGGAGGGGGGTGAAGATACCTGTCTAAGACAGGTATTTTCACCCACATCCGTGAGTCCTCTCTCCGGGAATCTGCGGGAGTGACGTCACTTCCCCCAGACTTCCCGTAGTGTTCTGGGAGACACTCGGCTCCCAGAACACAGAAGCACCAATCAGAACAGCGCAGCGCGACTCGCGCATGCGCCGTAGGGAACCGGGCATGAAGCCGCAGGGCTTCACTTCCTGGTTCCCTCAGCGAGGATGGCGGAGGGAGCAGCATTGCGACGAGCGGTCGCTCGTCCTCTGCTGCGGACGTCGCTGGACTCCAGGACAGGTAAGTGTCCAAATATTAAAAGCCAGCAGCTGCTGTAGCTGCTGGCTTTTAATATATTTTTTTCCGGCGGAGCTCCGCTTTAAGTCGAAAGTTACTTGAAAGCAGAACTCCAAACAAGCAACTAAAAAGTGTAAATACAAAACAGTATTTCACAAAAGTGAATACACCCCTCACATTTCTGTAAATATTTTATTATATCTTTTCATGTGACAACACTGAAGAAATTACACTTTGCTACAATATAAAAAGTAGGGAGTGTACAGCTTGTATAACAGTGTAAATTTGCTGTCCCCTCAAAATAACTCATTACACAGCCATTAATGTCTAAACCGCTGGAAACAAAGGTGAGTACACCCCTAAGTGAAAATGTCCAAATTGGGCCCAAAGTGTCAATATTTTGTGTGACCACCATTATTTTACAGCGCTACCTTAACCCTCTTGGGCATGGAGTTCACCAGAGCTTCACAGGTTGCCACTGGAGTCTTCTACTCCTCCATGATGACATCACAGAGCTGGTGGATGTTAGAGACCTTGTGCTTCTCCACCATTCATTTGAGGATGCCCCACAGATGCTCAATCGGGTTTAGGTCTGGAGACATGCTTGGCCAGTCCATCACCTTTACCCTCCGCTTCTTTAGCAAGGCAGTGATCGTCTTGGAGGTGTGTTTGGGGTCGTTATGTTAGAATACTGCACTGTGGTCCAGTCTCCAAAGGGAGGGGATCATGCTCCGCTTCAGTATGTCACAGTCCATGTTGGCATTCATGGTTCCCTCAATGAACTGTAGCTCCCCAGTGGCGGCAGCACTCATGCAGCCCCAGACCATGACACTCCCACCACCATGCTTCACTGTAGGCAACACACACTTGTCTTTGTACTCCTCACCTGGTTGCTGCTGCACACACTTGACACCATCTGAACCAAATAAGTTTTTCTTGGTCTCACCAGACCACAGGACATGGTTTCAGTAATCCATGTCTTTAGTCTGCTTGTCTTCAGCAAACTGTTTGCGGGTTTTCTTGTGCATCATCTTTAGAAGAGGCTTCCTTCTGGGATGACAGCCATGCAGACCAAGTTGATGCAGTGTGCAGCGCAGTGGCGGTGCGTGTATAAAGGGTGCAGGAGCGCCGCCCCCGCCGCCCCCCCCCCCTCTCCTGCAAGGCTCTATTACCATAGATAGATTCATGCATTGCATGAATCTATCCATCTATGGTCGCCGCCATGTTTTTTGGAAGCACCCGATTAGAGCCATATGCTCTAATAGGCGCCCAAAACAGTGATCAGTGTTCGCTGATCACTCAGCTGTGTGTTAGCAAAGCAAAGGAATTCACTTTGCTAACACTGAATCCGCCTCTCAGCCAATCAGGTTGCCGGGTCTGTTACTGGTCACCTGATTGGCTGAAACGTCAGGCGCTGTGATTGGAGGCCTGAGAGAGAGAGGACGGAAAAAGACACGAAGGACGTGCAGGAGACGTCTGATGGGGCACAGTGGCGGCGTCTGATGGGGCACAGTGGCGGAAATTGATGTTTTTTTTTTTCCAGTTTGTTTGCGCCCCCCAAAAAATTTGGAGCATTGGCCACCACTGGTGAGGTGTACGGTCTGAGCACTGACAGGCTGCCCCCCACCCCTTCAACCTCTGCAGCAATGCTGGCAGCACTCATACATATATTTCCCAAAGACAACCTCTGGATATGAGGCTGAGCACATGCACTCAACGTCTTTGGTCGACCATGACGAGGCTTGTTCTGAGTGGAACCTGTCCTGGTAAACTGCTGTATGGTCTTGGCCACCGTACTGCAGCTCAGTTTTAGGGTCTTGGCAATCTTTTTATAGCCTAGGTCATCTTTATGTAGAACAATTTGTTTTTGCAGATACTCAGAGAGTTTTTTGCCATGAGGTGCCATGTTGAACTTCCAGTGACCAGTATGAGGGAACGAGAGCGATAACACCAAATTTAACACACTTGCTCCCCATTCACACCTGAGACCTTGTAACACTAACGAGTCACATAACACTGGGGAGGTGAAAAGATATAAATAAAATATTTGTAAAAATGTGAGGGGTGTACTCACTTTTGTGAGATACTGTATGTTAACTATTTTACCTGCCATAGGAGGTGTTAATTCTGAACAGCCAATCTTGTGATTTATGCCCATCAGTCAACTACACAGCCAAGCAAGCAACACACTTATTCTCTGGTAAAGCAATATGGCTTTCTGTATATCAAATCTGTCTCCAGACTGCTTACTGGGCAATACATAAACATCACTACCTCAGTTAGAAATTTAGGAGCCGATCCTAAAAGGATGGCAGAGTTGGGGAACTGACAAAACAGAATGCACATAATGTAAAATCCATTGGCACAGTGAAAATATATTATTTTTTACCTTTAGCGGAAAGCCAAATTACATTACTCTGTTCTACAACTAGTGTAAGTAACAAGCACCACTATAATAAACTCTGTCCACAAAAAAACAAATATTGCTGCCTGGCAGGCTAGGGAATTTTCTGCTTGCACTGCATCCTGTGACAAAACAAAAACCAAAGCCAATGTCCAGCTCATATGCAATGCACAGAACAGTGTATGGGTGAATCAGGAAAGTTAGCAACAACTTACAACAATGACCAGCTTAACCATTGAGCCATCTGTAAAAACTGCCACACATTATAAAGTTCTCTAGCAGGACAGCCAATAGAAAGTATGTACCGAAAGTCAAGAAAAAGTTTTGTTCTTATACATCTCCAAGCGGGTTTAATTTAATACAATTTGATCATTTTTCTTATGGAGGACATTCTCGTGTGAAAAACACTAAGCAAAGTGCAGTAAGTTCCAAGTGCTTTTGGATATATTTTTGGTGAAATTGGGCTTCTGACCAGCCGGGCACTCTGTGCTACCACTCCGATATTAGCTTCCACCCTGCCGCCTCCTGAGTCCGGAGCATACAGGCTGCATGGGTCAGAGTATCAGTGGAGCTCCCGACCCCGCCCCCTCCCAGCTGGCTGGGGTATACAGGTACAACACAGCACTGCTGTCTGTCTTTCGCATACCCGGTCCTGGTCGCTGACGCACCAGGATGGGGCCCCAGTTTGCAGGCAGTGCGGGCTTAAGGGGCAGCTGCTATGGGCCCCACAACATGACTGGGCCCAGGGCAGCTTCCCCTTTTGCCCTGTGTTAAAGAAGGCCCTAGGAAATAGGAATTGTTCACACCTGGTGCCAACAGTGAATGGGATGACAAAAGCCCAGGCGCCACAAAGGCAATTTCTAGTCGCTATGGCGACCTGGCGAGATTTATCAAGCCCTGACTTAGCCCTTCACCCCCTTACATACAGACGTGACACAGAAATCTTCTCTAGGCAGTGGGGGATTCAGGAGGTCTCTCAGAATACAGCAAGTTGGTGATGCCTGTCTTAGCCCCATACCCCTATTACATCAAGGGGTTACACAGTGATTTCATCTGGGAAGTGCAGGAAACCAGGAGGTCTCTCTTCTAATATGGACCACTGGTAATATGCCCTACTTACATACAGAGATGACAAAGATTTCTTCAAGGCAGTGAAGGGAACAAGGGTATCTCTCAGAGTATTAAGAGATGGTGATAGCAGTCTGGCTTCCATGCCCCATTACAAACAGAGGTAGTATAGAGATCATCTCTTGGCAGTGGAAAGGATCGGGGTGCCCTGATCACAGGGTATAAATAGCTGTGTGTGGTGTCTCACCACATTCCCAATTACATACAGAGGTGACACAAGAACCTCCTTTGGGCAGTGCAAGGTACATGGTTGTCTCCTTTAGGGTTTGGAAAACTGCTGATGGGTGTCTCAGCCCCACGTTCTTATTCCACACATAGGGGACACAGGGATCTCCTTTGAGTAGTGAAGGGGACCTCTCTCGGGATACGAACATCTAGTGATGGGTGTTCCAGCCCCCTTCCCCACTCTCCATACAGAGGGCACACAGGTATCTCCTCTGGGTAATGCAGGGGATCTCTCTGAAGAAATTAAAATGTAGTGAAGGATATCTCAGCCCCCAGTCTATACAGAAGGGACACAGGGATCTCCTCTGGGTAGTGACAAAGCGAGAAAAAAAAAAGGCGCACCAGCCTAGTGCATTATCCTTGGGTGGATTTTATTAAAAATAGATAAAAGAAAACGACTTACAAACATACGTGAATATCTCACAATAAAAGATTTCACAAAAAGCAGCAATGCGTCCGAACCAAACCCACTCCAAAGAGTCACAGAGGGATTGACGGGGGTCACTGCTGGCTTACGCATTTCGAAGACAAGTCTTCTTCCTCAGAGCCCAGCAGTCTGATATTCCACTCGTGCGCAGGAGTTTTTGTTTTCTGTTATAAAATCTCCTCTGGGTAGTGCCTGCCCCATTCCATAGAGTGGACACAGGGATCTCCTCTGGGTAGTCCAGGGGACTTCTCTCAGGATATGAACATCTAGTGATGCGTGTCTCAGCCCCCTGCCCCCATTACATAAAGAGGGGCCACAGGGATCTTGTCTGGGTAGTACAGGGGACCTCTTTTAGGATATGAACATCTAGTAATGCAGGTCCCAGGCCCCTGCCCCATTCCATACAGAGAGGACACAGGGACCTCCTCTGGGTAGTACAGGGGACCTCTGTTAGGATATGAACATCTAGTAATGCGGGTCCCAGGCCCCTGCCCCCGTTTCATACAGAGAGGACACAGGGACCTCCTCTGGGTAGTACAGGGGACCTCTGTTAGGATATGAACATCTAGTAATGCGGGTCCCAGGCCCCTGCCCCCGTTTCATACAGAGGGGACCTCTCTCAAAATATGAGTATCTGGTGATTGGTGTCTCAGCCCCCTGCCCACATTCCATACAGAGGGGACACAGGGATCTCCTCTGACAAGTGCAGGGGACCTCTGTCGGGATAGGAGTATCTGGTGATGGGTGTCTCAGCCCCCTGCCACCATTCCATACAGAGGGGACACAGGGATCTCCTCTGGGTAGTGCAGGGGACCTCTCTCATGATATTAGTATCTGGTGATGGGGGTCTCAGCCCCCTGCCACCATTCCATACAGAGGGGACACAGGGATCTCCTCTGAGCAGTGCAGAGACCTCTCTCAGCATATAAACATCTAGTGATGGGTGTCTCTGCCCACATTACATACAGAGGGGACACAGGGATCTCCTCTGGGTAGTGCAGGGGACCTCTCTCAGGATATAAACATCTAGTGATGGGTGTCTCAGCCCCCTGCCCACATTACATACAGAGGGGACACAGGGATCTCCTCTGGGTAGTGCAGGGCATCTCTCTCAGGATATGAGTATCTATCGATGGGTGTCTCTGCCCACATTCCATACAGAGGGGACACAGGGATCTCCTCTGGGCAGTGCAGGGGACCTCTCTCAGGATATAAACATCTAGAATGGGTGTCTCAGTCCCCTGCCCACATTACATACAGAGGGGACACAGGGATCTCCTCTGGGTAGTGCAGGGCATCTCTCTCAGGATATGAGTATCTAGTGATGGGTGTCTCTGCCCCCATTCCATACAGAGGGGACACAGGGATCTCCTCTGGGCAGTGCAGGGGACCTCTCTCAGGATATAAACATCTAGTGATGGGTGTCTCTGCCCACATTCCATACAGAGGGGACACAGGGATCTCCTCTGGGCAGTGCAGGGGACCTCTCTCAGGATATAAACATCTAGAATGGGTGTCTCAGTCCCCTGCCCATATTACATACAGAGGGGACACAGGGATTTCCTCTGATCAGTGCAGGGCATCTCTCTCTGGATATGAGTATCTGGTGATGGGTGTCTCTGCCCCCATTCCATACAGAGGGGACACAGGGATCTCCTCTGAGCAGTGCAGAGGACCTCTGTCAGGATGAGTATCTGGTGATGGGTGTCTCAGCCCCCATTCCATACAGAGGGGACACAGGGATCTCCTCTGAGCATTGCAAGGACCATGGTGTGTCTCTCTGGCAGGGTATGAACAGCTGGCGGACGCAGCTTTTAGGCCTCTGCCTTGCCCTCACAGACAAATGCCAGAATAAGGACAGGCCCTCAGTGTACGGCGGCTGCAGTCTCTCACCTCTCCTCGGTCTTACTCTTCTGTTTCTTCCCCATGATGACGATGTCCGATGTTCAAGATCTGCTCAGTCCAGGTTATCTCTCACCTCGCTGCATACGGTGGCCACAAGCCTCTCCAATTCCTCCACAACGCATGTGCATGACCCGGTAACCTGGCGTGACGTCATCAGCCTGGGGCCATTGCTGGCCAATGGCGAACAGTAAAAGGCATGAGTTTATTATACACTGCGATGCATATGAAGCGGTGAAAATATTAATACAGCGCGTTTACTGCATGGCGGATACACGGAGTATGTTTACGTTCATGCAGGGCGTGAGGAAGTTATAAATTCTATGACGGGTCTGTGCGCATCCCTAGGGTGTACCAACATGGCCGCCACACGTGTACTCTTGCAGGGGGAATGATTGCGGCAGTACCCGCAGCTAGTTTTAAAATCGCAATTTAACTTCATATCAATGCGTGCAGTTAAAACTGTTAACACAATGAATACTGTCTAGAAATTAAAATAAAGTCTCAGGATTTGCCAGTAACAAATATGGCGGCGCGTGAGCTATTAGTTACAGGGAGGGGCCAAGGTAAGATCACGTGGGAAACGTCAGTGAGGTCTTTGCAAGTACGCAGTGTGAACGGTTTGGTTGTCGTGACAGTGCTGTGTTGGTGGGAGTGGTTGTGCGGAGTCCGAGAGCAGGTAATGTGGTGGGGTGGGTTGCTGTGTTGTGTGGGAAGCCTGGCACTGTGCGCCAACTAGGCCTGAGCAGACCCTCATACAGTATCCCTTTGTTTCTGCTGTGTACGGGAGTGCTGCCATGCAGTCTCTACCACCACCTGAGGTCTGACTATGTGTTTTTCTATGGGGCCTGTTGTGAAGCTACAAAATTGGTCTGTCAGTGTGGTGACTGGGGAATTGTTCTTGGCACTGTGTCCTAATTTGGAGTGTGACCACACCCTACCAGAGCCTGGAGAAGGGACAATGGGGTTCTAGGCCTTCTAATGATAAACATTGCAGTAGGCACAGTGTGTATTGCAGCTTACCAATCCTTGGTCTGCCCATACATTATACAATTTACCAAAACCATATAATATTGGGTCACTCTTTCCATTTGTATGGAATCGGACAGGCCCTAGCTAAAGAATAAATCTAAAGAAAATTGAATAATGTATGGCCAGCTTTAGGCCTCATACATACTGGGTGTTTAGCCCCTATGCCCCACATCCTGGCATCTTCATGCTCCTGGAAGGGACCAGAGGTCGGCCAGCCCTGCTGCCTTCATCCCATCAAAGTCAAGGACAGGCAGAAAGACACTTGATGTTTGCTAAGATATATAATTGTCTATGCCAGCCCGTCGATTAGAGGCTGGCATAGCACACTGTGTAGGTTTTATTTAACCACTTGACAACTGGGCACTTAAACCCCCTTAATAACCAGACCAATTTTCAGCTTTCGGTGCTCTCACATTTTGAATGACAATTACTCAGTCATACAACACTGTACCCATATGAATTTTTTATCCTTTTTTTTTACATAAATAGAGCTTTCTTTTGGTGGTATTTAATCACCGTTGGGTTTTTTATTTTTTGCGCTATAAGAGAAAAAAGACTGAAAATTCTGTAATAAAAAATGTTTGTTTTTTTCGTTTCTGTTATAAAATTTAGCAAATTTTTATTTTTTCTTCATAAATTTTGGCCAAAATTTATACTGCTACATATCTTTGGTAAAAATAAGTACAAATTGGTGTATATTATTTGGTCTTTGTGAAAGTTATAGAGTCCACAATCTATGGTGCCAATATCTGAAAATTGATCATATCTGATGTATTGGCGGCCTATCTCATTTCTTGAGACCCTAACATGCCAGAAAAGTACAAATACCCCCCAAATGACCCCTTTCTGGAAAGAAGCCATTCCAAGGTATTTAGAAAGCGGCATGGTGAGTTTTTTGAAGTTGTAATTTTTTTCCCACAATTCTTTGCAAAATCAAGATTTTATTTTATTTTTTTCACAAAATTGTCATATTAGCAGGTTATTTCTCACACCCAGCATATGCATACCACAAATTACACCCCAAAACACATTCTGCTATTCCTCCCGAGTATGGCGATACCACATGTGTGAGACTTTTACACAGCGTGGCCACATAGAGAGGCCCAACATGCAGGAAGCACCTTCAGGCGTTCTGGAGCACCCAGGCCAATTCTGACATTTCTCTCCTACATGTAAAAATCATCATTTATTTGCTAGAAAATTACATAGAACCCCAAAACATTATATATGTTTTTTTAGCAAAGACCTTAGAGAATATAATGGTGGTCATTGCAACTTTTTATCTCGCACGGTATTTGCGCAGCAATTTTTTAAACGCGTTTTTTACGGAAAAAAACAGTTTTGTGCTTAAAAAAACAAAACAGTAAAGTTAGCCCAATGTTTTTGCATAATGTGAAAGATGAAGTTATGCCGAGTAAATAGATACTTAACATGTCACCCTTCAAAATTGCACACGCTCGTGGAATGGCGCCAAACTTCGCTACTTAAAAATTCCCATAGGCGACGCTTTAAATATTTTTACTGGTTGCATGTTTTGAGTTACAGAGGAGGTCTAGGGCCAAAATTATTGCTCTCGCTCTAACGTTCGCGGCGATACCTCACATGTGTGGTTTGAACACCGTTTTCATATGTGGGCGGGACTTATGCATGCGTTCGCTTCTGTATGCGAGCTCACGGGGACAGGGGCGCTTTAAAAATATATATATTTACTTTATTTTAGTCTGACATGTTTTACCGCCCCCAATTTTTTTTTTTGATCACTTTTATTCCTATTACAAGGAACGTAAACATCCCTTGTAATAGGAATAAGCATGACCGGTCCTCTTTACAGTGAGATTATGGGGTCAATAAGACCCCACATCCCACCTCCTAGGCTGGGAAGCCTGAAAAAAAAAACAATCTTGGCTTTGATCGTAGCGGAGAGTCGGTAGAAGCACCGGAGGGCGGCGGGGGACATCCCCTCTTGTCTCCCGTAAAAGAATGATCAAGCGGCGGAACAGCCGCTATGATTGTTCTTATGGTGTAGGGAATCGCCGGCTGAAAAAGCTAATATCTGAATGATGCCTGTAGCGGCAGGCATCATTCAGATATCCCCACACAAAGTCAAGGACGTCATATGACGGCCGGCGGGCGGGAAGTGGGTATTGGGCAGGGTATTTCATGCAGAGTATTGCACAGGGATGGCTGAGCAGGGATGGATAGATAGCTGGATCTGTGACTGCAATCGTCACAGATCAAGCCCACAGCGCTGCTGCCATGATCCGCTCCCTCCCCTCTCCTTTCACACTGTACCGATCGGTACAGAGTGGAGAGAGGAACCGGCGTCATCACATGACGCCGGTCTGTTTACAAGTGATCGCTCCGTCATTTGACGGAGCGATCACGTGGTAAACGGCCGCTATCAGCAGCGATTTACTGCGATCTGCCGGGTCCTCTGGACCCAGCGGTCACGGAGACTCCCGTGTGCGTGCACCAGGGGGAGCGCGATTCTGGGAGGACGTTGTATAACATCCTCCCAGAGTCAAGCAACCACCTTGTCGGCGTTATTTGTCGACAGGCGGTTAAGTGGTTAAAAACGAGCGGTGTAAATACTGTATATCAGTTGTCTTCAGGCCGGTCACATCACTCGCGGACGCTTTCCAGGTCCGATGAATGTCTTCTGTGGGAGGGGCCGTGATCTCCCTCTGACGTCAGAGGGAGATCACGTGGCCGCTCGTCTCCTCCGCAGAAGAGTCACGTGACCGGCCTGAAGACAGTTGATATACAGTATTTACAGCACTTGTTTTTAAATAAAACCGACACAGTGTGCTATGCCAGCCTGTAGCTGCTAACTTTTAATATAAGGACACTTACCTGTCCAGGGTCCCGCAATGTTGGAAACCCAGCCGATCCGTCCATCGGCTTCGGGTGCAGGCGCCAGCATTGCAAGTAAGGGAAACTGGCAGGAAGCCTGCAAGTTTCAAAGCCGGTTTCCTACTGTTCGTGCAGATGTCTGTTCTAGGGTAGCCAAATCACATACACAAGGGGGCATGGAGAATGAACACATTTACCCTTTCCTGGTTTCCCCCGAGATGGGCTACACATCTTCTTCATGCAAACACATTCAGCTCTACGGGTATTGTACACATGGAGAAAGTGACCAGAATTAAAAGCATTGCTCTATCGACACTAGTGGTAGTGAGGTGCCTCAGTGGAGATTAGGGAGTGTGCACAGGACAAAACAGTAATGCCGCGTACACACTATCGGCATTTCCAACAACAAATGTTCGATTTGAGCTTTTGGTCGGATATTCCGACCGTGTGTAGGCTCCATCGGACATTTGCTGTCGGAATTTCCGACAAATGTTTGAGAGCAGGTTCTCAATTTTTCCAACAAAAAAGCTCTGGTCGGAAATTCCGACCGTGTATCCAATTCCGACGCACAAAAATCCTACGCATGCTCGGAATCATTGTACTTAATTTTTCTCAGCTTGTCGTAGTGTTGTACGTCTCCGCGTTCTTGGCAATTGGAATTTCTGACATTTGTGTGACCGTGTGTATGCAAGACAAGTTTTTGCGCGAAAATGGGACGGAAAAAAAAACACGGTTTTGTTGTCGGAATGTCCGATCGTGTGTACACGGCATAAGAGACTAAACAAAGAACAGAACCGTGGTGTACTTGATATTATAGAATGATAAAAAAAGAAAATTTAAAGCGGAGGTCCACTGAGAAAAAAATAATTAGAAGTCAGCAGCTACAAATACTGCAGCTGCTGAGTTTTTTTATTAGGACATGTACCTATCCTGGGCGCCCGCGATGTTGGCATCCGAAGCCGATCTCTCCCTCGGCTCTCCGGTGGAGGCGCCGCCATCTTCGGTAAGGGAATCAAAGTGAAGCCTTGAGGCTTCACTTCCTGGTTCCCTACTGTGCATGCCCGACTCACGCTGCGCTATCCCACTGGTCCCTGCTGTCTTCTGGGGCCTGTGTGTCTCCCCCAGAAGACTGTGGGGGGGGTGACGACAAAGTAGGCTCCGGACGTGGCCTAGGTCACCGCGGTGATCTATGCCCGGAAGTGGGAGCAAATACCTGTATTACACAGGTATCTGCTCCCTCCTCCTCCCTGAAAGGTGCCAAATGTGACACCGGAGGGGGGATTCCAAAAAGCGTAAGTTCCAATTTTGGGTGGAACTCCGCTTTACGGTCTATTAAGGCATGCTACGAATGACAACTGTCAGATGCTTGTGCTCTCGTATGAACTGGCAAGCTATCCAATGGCTGGTGTCAGTGATCACATGTTCAGCTTCATGGCAACTGCAGATAGCAGAGGCTAAGATGGCAACTTACTTGGCTTGTATGTTTCAGTACTTGCCCTGGTTACTTTAATTTATGCAAATTGACAATATGGCTTCATGTACACTGCTGCTGGTTAACGGACGTTTAGGAGCAGTTAGGCATTTATTTATTTTCCAGCTGCCCCTGAACTCTCCTGTTATCTTATCAGTACATGTACACAGTGCAGTTTAGCACCATGCACACTGGCAAAAAAAAAACTTTGATTCTACAGGCGTTTGATGTTTTTTTTTTTTCACCTGCCTGTAGAAGCACTTCTATTGTATTCTATGGGTCTTGCACATTATGATGACTACAGGCTTTTTCTAACAGGGAAGTTCAGAAGCAGGAAAAAACCCTTCTTGATCGCGTTATCTGGATAAGTTTAGGACCTGTAAAAATGTCAGTCGCTCCTAAACTCCTGTTCTCTCTTGTGAACATCCAAGTTTTAACGTTTTTTTTTTTTTAATAATTTTTTTAGTATTTGGGACTTAACTTTTGCAGAGGGGTGTGTTAAGTGCAAAAAACACAGTTGAGTTTTGAAGCATTTTTTTAAAGCAAAAAAAATGCATCCAGGATGGATGTTCAGAGGCATTTGAAACTGCATATGCCTGTAACGGCTTGTAAATGCTATAACTTGCGTTTTAGCCGTGTTTTGTTTACAGGCGTTTTTAATGGAGATACATTTTTGACTATTTGAGATATAGATAGATATCTCTATAATTTTATTTAAATTTTTTTACATGGCAAAACAGACGTTTTTAAACGTTTGCTACCTGTCAAGTTAAATCGTGCAGGGGAGGTTGTTAACGTCCCTTGTACATTACGCCTTACACCAATTAGAAGCTATGAAAAATGTAGTCTATTTTAGTATTTTTCTTTTTTGTTTATTTTAGACATGGCTGACACTTCTGCTGGGATGTTTACAAAAGTCATGGAGAATCAGTTGTTGCAGACTGCCAAGATGATGGAAGAACAGCTGGACGCTCAGTTGGAAAAGCTAGATAAGTTGGATGAAGATGAATTGGAGCACCTAAAAGGAAAGCGACTAGAAGCTTTAAAGAAGGCCCAGCAGCAAAAACAGGTAATTTTTGTTTTTAAGGGAACCTCGGCTTTCACTATACTATACAGCAGGGGTGCCCAACCTTTTGAAGAGCGAGGGCCACTTAAGCGACTTGGTAACCGGTCGCGGGCCACGATGAGCGGAGTGGGTGGATGGCATGTCCGTGTCTGCTCTGCATATTCAGAGCGGACACAGCCCACGATACTTTATAGCGGATCGTATTGGAGGTAGAAGTTGGTTTATGTCTGCCACTACTTAAAGGTGAATGGAAGGTCCAATTGGTCGGACTGACCGTGTGAAAGGGGCCCCATGGCTACTTTCACACTGATGCGCTGTGGTTTACCCGCACCGCAGGTGCAACGCAGTGTACCTTTTGGCTTGCCTGCACTTTGCAATAGACTTCTATTATATTTTGCTGGTTTGGTGCACTTTCAGAAAGCTCAAATTCGCAGGGAATAACCGAAGTCTATGGCCCAGTGCAGGTAAACTCTGAAAGCTGCCCATTAACCACTGCAGAAAAGATATGCCCATGTATACACTGTGATCTTTAGTAATAAACTAACAGTATTCTATTCCATCCCAGTGCAGGAGGTTGTGGGCCACATGTTGCCCCCGGGCCACTGGTTGGGCACCCCTGCTATACAGGAACTAGCCATCCGTGCATGGGAATCCTTTGTCATGTAATCAACACGTAATAAGTGTTTAGTTGTACAAATATCTCAATTTTACAAACCTACTACCCTGATTCCAAAACAGTTGGCATGCTATGTAAAATCTACATAAAAACAGAATGCATATTTTATTCCAAAAGTCACTGTCTGCGAACATAGTTCACTGTGCCATACAAAAGTGCAAGGTATCTTCTATCTGCAAAGAAGCCATATCTGAACATTATCCAGAAACACTGCCATCTTTTCTGGACCAAAGTTCATTTAAAATGGTCTGTTGCAAACTGGAAAACTGTTCTGTGTTCAGACAATCAAAATTTGATATCTTTGGCAACTATGGATGCCGTGTCCTCTGGACTGGAGAGGGATGCTGTACTGTGGTAAACATGGCCCTGTTGTTGCTGCCATCAGTTTAAAAATGATTTTATTATTAATTAAAATAATTATAATAATTTTTGTTTCCTAAAGTGTTTGTGAACCTAAAAGATGTTACTGCTTCATTAAAGCAATATAATATGCTTTGTAAGGTTGCTATTTCATTGATTTCTGCCCTTGTATATTACCTGGTTGATCCTGCCTTGTGCCCCTACTATGAGTAAGCTGCCGATCCATGCTAGCATTGTGAGTTTATGCCTTGTGTCATTCCGCTGTTAATACAGGCATGCCTGTATCTTCCGTAGTCTGTAGAAAGCCGTGCTCCCTCCAGCCACTCCTTCCCTCCTCTCACTGCACTCTGCTGGGGAAAGAGGGAAGTAATGTTATGCCACTGGGTCTAACTGCGTTTCATTGCCATTGAAATGCAGAAGCTCGGCGGCAATGTAATTTCATACAATTATGTCGCCCCCTCTCTTGACATCCCCACCAGCAAGTCTGTGGATCACTCAGTAATCTATAGCCATCGTGTGACCTGCCAATTAAAAGCCAGGGATTTCATTATAGAAAAAAACGCCCCTAGATTTATGACATGCTAACATTTTTCAGTGGAATAATGTGTTTTTAAAGTGGTTGTAAACCCGGTAAAAAAAAAAAAAAAAAAAAAAAAAACTTTTTTTTTTTTTTAACAACCTGGAAGAGAAAGGCATAATGAGCTAATATGACTAGCATAATAGCTCATTATGCATCACTTACCTTAGGTCGGGGCCCCCGAAGCCGTCCTCGTCTCCCTCTTCAGCCGCATCCATCGCTGCCGCGATAGCTGGAAGGTTACTTCCGGGTATCGCCGCTCCGGCGCTGTGATTGGCCGGAGCGGCGGAGACGTCACTCTGCGCATGCGCGCGAGAGATGTCACATTCGGCTACGCCCAGCGATTGCTGGGAAGTAGCCGATTTTGTGAATGGGATTAACCCCATGAATGCGCCGTTGTCTACGGCGCGCATGCGCCGTAGACAGCGGCGCCTGTCATTTTTAGTAAATATCTCCTAAACCGTGTAGGTTTAGGAGATATTTTTTGCACCTACAGGTAAGCCCTAATCTAGGCTTACCTGTAGGTGCAAGTTGAAAAAGTGGGTTTACAACCACTTTAACATTAGTGAACTTCTCAGCTATGACTAAATGCTGAATTCCTGAAACGCGTTAGCCGCTTCCCTGTATGGAGCTGTATTTGTGCCTTTTTTTGCAATATTAAAGGATTGCAGATTTTTACTGCTGAACGGGAATGTCACTTTATTTTTTATTTCTGTGAATTTCACAACTACTTTAACCTCTTAACGCAGAGCGCACGCAAATATGCAGCCTCTCGGCAGCCGGGCCTTGGCGCGGAACGGCCACATATTTGCGTGCAATAGCGCCGACAGGGCTGTGCAGAGAGCGCACGCCCAACGGCTCACAGAAAGTTCTCAATCGCTGTTTGTAATCGGGACTTTTCCGATCAGGTGTCCGTCATGACAGCCAAACACGACGGTCACGTGACCATAAGGCCCCACCTCCCGGCATCTCAATCCCCTTGAACTGGTGGCATGCAGACGCCAAGGGGTTAAAATGGTAAATTTTCTCAGTTGAAACATTTGATAGGTTTTCTATTGTGAATAAAATATGGGATTGAGAATTTCAAATCATTACATTCTGTTTTGTAGATTTTAAAAAAACTTTTTGGAAGTGTGGGTAACCCACTTCACTAGCAAAGATGGGCCCTGAATTTATCAAGCAAGTATACCAAATGGAAAATTTAGCAAAAACATACCAGGGGATATAGTAAGACTGCATTCACATCTAAACATTCTGTAAATGCGCGCCGCGCTTGTGGTGCAATTCACTATTAATGGCACACCAAACGCGGCAAGCAAACACCCAAAACTCCATGCCCAAAAAGGCAAATGAGCTTCTTTTGGCACACTTGTTGCCCCATTTAAATGCACGGGCAGCCCTACACATGAAAAAAAATGCAGACACACTAGGTGTGAACCTGGCCCAACAGTACCATTAGAATCCCCACCTCCAACAAAACAAATTAGATGAGCATTAGCTTTTCAATCTTTAACTGAAGGCTCTGTGGATGTGCTTCTGTAAAATAGTTTGGCGTAATTTATAATCAGTTTAGCTTTGGTTGCTGCATTCTCAGAAATGAACAGCTCTGCTACGAAGCAGCTATATAATACCTGTGGAGGTGTTAAGGTACATTCTTTGCTAATGAGCATCAGTGCCCAAAGGAAAAGATTTCTATTTTTGTTGCTGAAAACAGTCCAAAACTAAACCCATTTATCGCTTTCCCAAAACAATTACATTTAGGGGAAGCCGTAAATTATAACTAGGGTTGTCCTGATACCACTTTTTTAAGACCGAGTACAAGTACCGATACTTTTTTTTTTTTCCAAGTACTCGCCGATGCATATACTTTTTTTTTTTTTTTTTTTTTTTATTGTGTGACAGTGGCACACAAAAATAGTTTTTTTTTATTTTCATCAGCCCTGATGGGGGGGGGGGGGTGGGGGGGCTTTGGTGAGATATCAGGGGTCTTAACAGACATCTGACATCTCCCCTTTGAGACAGGGAAAGGGACACAGATTCCCCAGTCCCTTTCTCAGCAGCCTCAGCTGCGCTGAAAATGTAATTGGTGGTTGTACAGTCTATGCCTATAAAGTCCTGCCCTTGAGGGGAAACTTTGCATTCCGCGCTGAAAATGAATGGAGAGAAGACAGCGCCTCCTTCATTCATAAACTGAAACATTGTAAACACAGTTTACGATGTTTCAGTTATGTGAATAGACAGTCAGTGATCACTGACTCTGTACATTCCGAACAGTAAGGAGCAGGATTTACCGGCTCCTACCTCCGCTCTCCATCCTGACAGATCGAGGGGGTGGAGAAGAACGGAGGGGGACGGCAGCATGGAGGTGGACACGGAGGGGGACGGCAGCATGGAGGTGGACACGGAGGGGGACGGCAGCATGGAGGTGGACACGGAGGGAGAGAGCAGCATGGGGGGGGACACGGAGGGAGAGAGACGGCAGCAGAACGGAGGGAGGCTGGAGGAGTATACGGGGACAATCAGCGGTGATCGTGTGTGGGGGAGTTGCACCGATCACCACTGATTTCACTAGAGCAGCTGAGAGCCGCGGGGGGGAGGGGGAGGGAGAGAAGCGGAGAAACGTCTGTCAAACTTTTAAACCTTTACAGCGGTGATCGGTGCTTGTAGCTCCCCAACCGCACTGATCACCGCTGACTGTACAAGTACCGGGTGAAGCATCGGGAGCATTTGCCCAAGTACAAGTACTCGGGCAAATGCTCGGTATCGGGACAACCCTAATTATAACTGTTGTAGTTGCGTGTCCTCTCAACCAGACAAGCCATTAAATAGCTGGTGTCATAACAGATTCACATGTGCTTTGGCTTTACAATGCATACTGATACAGCTCAGGGCTGCTTATTGTATATAATTTTGTACTTCAGGAATGGCTCTCCAAAGGGCATGGTGAATACAGAGAAATACCCAGTGAAAGAGATTTCTTCCAAGAAGTGAAAGAAAGTAAAAATGTTGTCTGTCACTTTTACAAGGACTCTACATTCAGGTATTGTACTGATTTTACTAATGTACTCTATGTGCATGTAGATTTGCATAAATCAACCTGGCAAATCTGTTTTTTGTACAGCTTCCTTTCCACTTCAGAACTGTGGCTGTTATATTGAGATAGCAGCTTTTCCAGTACAAAACAGCCTTGTCCAAGAAATTCATCTGCTTTTGAAGGGGTTTTAAGGCCAAGGATATGATATGAGTTACTTTAAAACTTTAGAAATCTCATAACCTCCTAGCGACTTGTATGTTAATGTAAATGTTCAAAAAAATGGGTTTAACCCCGCTTCCAAACAGCATAACTCTGCCCTGAAAATTTAAATCTGATTCATAGCAGTGAGGAATTGACTCAATTTCTTAACCAATTGACCTCTGGAAGATTTATCCCCCTTAACTATCAGACCATTTTTTGCAAAATGGCACTGCGCTTACTTTGACTATTGCATGGTCATGCAACTTTGTACCCAAATTTTTTCTTCCCTCCACAAATAGCTTTCTTTTGGTGGCATTTGATCACGACCTTTATTTTTTGGACTGCTGTGGGATGCAAGATGCCCCAAAGCAGCCCCCTCCCTCCAGGACTCTGCTTCCAGCTGAAAGACCCCAAGCACATGTGCCCTTGGCACTTTACTCTGCCAATAGCCCAGGGCTATAACAATGCCTGTACCCTCACTTGTCAGGTCCCCTCCCACTGTCCAAAATGCCTCTCTATTGGACCAGTGTAGGACATTCAGACAAGCTGAGCTGCACCTGAGCAGACCTTGCCAATAGATCCTGCTCCCTGGTAGGCAGAGAGCACTCTAAGTTTGCCTGACAATCATCGTCGTAAGCAGAAAGACCAAACGCTATTCTCTCGTCTAGCACCTACCTAGGGGGGTGCTACATGTGTAGATGTGATCCTGTGCACAGCTGCCACCCTGTAGCAGTAAAACTGCAATAGGGCAGTCAGCAAGTCGTTAAAGACACACTGACAAAGTTTCTTGGTGGCTTATTTGAAACAGCTGATTGCAACAAGCATAATATTGTGCAGACTGTTACTTTGCAATAATGATACGTGTTGTTTTTTTTAAGGCTCCATGCATACTGGAGCTCAAAAACTGCAGTTTTGAACGCCGATTTGCTGGCAGGAAAACGCTGCTTTAAAAACCTAGATTTTATCAGCGTTTTGCATTGCCGTCAATGCACGTTTATCGGCGCTAGCATTCAGCCACGTTTCTCTGGCTCTATTCAAAAACAATGGTTCCCTATGGGAGCCCATTGATTTGAATAGAAGTTGCACCGCAAGTCGGATCATCGTGATCCGACTTGCGTGGGGAACCCAGGCAAAAAAAAAAAAATTGGCGTGGGGTTCCCCCTCGGGTGATACCAGGCCCTTCGGTCTGGTATGGATTCTAAGGGAACCCCCCACACCGAAAAAACGGTGTGGGGGTCCCCCCAAAATCCATACCAGACCCTTATCCTAGCGCACCCCCCCTCCTGAACCGTACCAGACCGCATGCCCTCAACATGGGGGGGTGGGTGCTTTGGGTCAGGGGGGTGCCCTGCGGCCCCCCCCACCCCAAAGCACCCTGCCCCCATGTTGATGAGGACAGGGCCTCTTCCCGACAACCCTGGCCGTTTGGTTGTCGGGGTCTGTGGGCGGGGGGGCTTATCGGAATCCGAGAGCCCCCTTTAATAAGGGGGCCCCCAGATCCCGGCCCCCCACCCTATGTGAATGAGTATGGGGTACATCGTACCCCTACCCATTCACCTGGTGGGAAAAAAAGTCAATAAAAAACAAAACACAACACAGGTTTTGAAAGTAATTTATTAGGCAGCTTCGGGGGTCTTCTTCCGACTTCAGGGGTCTCTTCTTCTGCTCTCCGGTGTCGTCTCCGGTTCTTTCTGCTGGGTCCCTCCTCTATCTTCTTCCAGCTCTTTTGCTGGCGGGGGCCCGGTCTTCTTCGTCGCCTTCTTCCCTCTTCTCTCCTGAAGATGTTGACTCGTCGCTGTCTCCCGCTGTAATGCCATGCGCGTGGAGCGCAAAGACTTATATAGGCATGGGGCGTGGTCACCGGGTGATACCACCCGGTGACCCCGCCCCCGTATGACGTCAGTCCCGGGGAATGATGACGTCAAAGAGCTGCGACTTCTATTCAAATCAATGGGCTCCCATAGGGAACATTGGTTTTGAATAGAGCTAGAGAAATGCCGAACGCTAATTAGCGGCCGCTAATTCGCGTTTATCAGCGTTGGTGACTTTTTTATTTGGCGTTTTCCCGCCGAAAAACCACTTTCAATGCGAATTTCTTGCGTTCAGAAAAAAACCCATAAACTGCATGTGTGCATGAACCCATAGGCTAACAGTGCCGTTTATGGGCTTTTTTAAAAAACGCCCATAAACTGCAGTTTATCAGCTTCAATGTGCATGGAGCCTTAAGCAGGCCATACATGGTCGAATTTCGAACAAATTTTCTTTTCAAAATCAGAAAGTTGTTTGTTTTTTGTTTGTTTTTTTTTTTTTTTTGTGATCCAATGATGCCACCATTGATTTTCGAATTTCGGCCAGGAATATTCTTTTCTCTCCGGGAATATTCTTTTCTTGCACATGCGCATTTTTTTTTCTATTACATTTCTCACACGATTCTCCCATCATTGATTAGAAAATCTTTAGTATTTCAAACATGTCCGATTCCTCAAATTTGATTGCCGCACGAAAATCGGCTGTTGCTGCAGCCCACTAACGGTGCAAAATTCGTACGAAAATTCTTTCATACAATTTTCGAAAGAAAACTCTTTCGATATTCGAACCGTGTATGGCCTGCTTTTATAGTGTATAATTTTAGAATTGATACTTGATATACTTGTTTTTTTTGTTTTTTTTTTCCCTTTCTTGTGAACAGATGTAAAATAATGGATAAGCATCTTGCATTGCTGGCTAAGAAACACGTAGAAACCAAGTTCCTGAAACTGAACGTGGAGAAAGCTCCTTTCCTGTGTGAGAGACTGCGTATAAAAGTCATCCCAACTCTTGCCCTGGTGAAAGAGGGGAAGACCAAGGATTACATGGTTGGTTTTACTGATTTAGGGAATACAGATGAATTCACCACAGAGACTTTAGAGTGGAGACTCGGCTGTGGTGATATTATTAACTACAGGTAATTTACTCACTTGTTTTGTTTTCTTCAAATAATACGCTTGAAATGTCATGTGGTTATGGTGCATTTTTAACCCTTTAAGGTCAAACAAATCTTGAACTCTGTTTTGCAAATTTCACATGTGTTAGTAAAACTGTACATTTTACAACTACGTAGTGTATTCAGGTAAAATACGTGTTTTCTTTTTTTTTTTTTTCTTTTAGGATAAATCTGGCTGCCTTTTGGTGGTTTATTATTCAAAGGAAAACTAGCTTGGGTGATGCGAGAGAATTTTTTTTTTTTTTTTTTGTTTAACCAGATTATTTGACCTCATGTTGCATCAATCGAGGTCAGTGTGCATTTGTGTTAGGCCCCAGGTATAAACGGGTAATCGTCATTTCACCCTGTGAATGCTCCCATGGCGCTCAGGTTTGAATCTGCAAAACATAGCACACTGTCCACATGTGCAATGAAAACCGCAATATAGTGTAGGAATGTTCCGGTATTTAAAGCGGAGTTCCACCCAAAAATGGAACTTCCGCTTTTCGGACCGCCCCCCCCCCAACGGTGTCACATTTGGCAGCTTTCAGGGGGGAGGGGGTGCAGATACCTGTCTAAGACAGGTATTTGCACCACTTCCGGGTATTGACTCCTGCGGCAGTCACGCCCCTTCGCATCATACCCCCGCCCCTCGGTGTCTTCTGGGAAACTCACTGTTCCCAGGAGAGAGCGGAGAGCATGTGCAGTAGAGAACCGGGCAGTGAAGCCGCAAGGCTCCCTCCCTGAGAATGGTGGCAGCAGCATCCGAGGACCGAGCGACTGCTCGACCTCGTCTGCCGACATCGCGGGCGCGCTGGACAGGTAAGTGTCCTTCTTTTTTTTTAAAAGTCAGCAGCTGCAGTATTTGTAGCTGCTGGCTTTAAAAAAAAAAATAAAATTTGGGGCGGAACCTCTGCTTTAAATGGCAAGAAGTGTAATGATCAAATCAGATCGAAACGTGGTACACAAGTAAAAAAAACTCCTTTTTCAAATGAATAATTATACGTGGGAATATGCCATGCATGAAAACTTGTGCAGGGATGGTAATCTTGGAATACTTTTGCATATTCCTGGATTTACACCCATGTGCAAAATTTTGTGTCTCCTGTGCGCCCGCTATTTACATCCAGTGCCATAAAGTATTCATACCCCTTGAAATTTTCAAAATTTTGTCATGTTATAACCAAAAACATAAATGTTTTTTTCAGGGATTTTATGTGATAGACCAAGACAAAGTGGCACATAATTGTGAAGTGGAAGGAAAATGATGAATGGTTTTAAAAAATTTTTTTTTTTAACATATCTAAAAAAAAAAAAAGTGTGGCGTCCATATTAGTCAATACTTTATAGAATCCCCTTTTTGCTGCAATTACAGATGCAAGTGTTTTGGGGTATTTATCTAACAGCTTTGCACATCTAGAGGGAAATGTTTGCCCTTTCTTCTGCAAAATAGCTCAAGCTCTGTCAGGTTAGATGGAGAGCGTCTGAACAGCAAATTTTCAAGTCTTGCCACAGATTCTCAGTTGGATTTAGGTCTGGACTTTGACTTGGCCATTGTAACGCATGAATATGCTTTGATCTAAACCATTACATTGTAGCTCTGGCTGTATGTTTAGGGTCGTTGTCCTGCTGGAAGGTAAACCTCCGCCCCAGTCAAATCTTTTTTGCAGGTTTTCTTCTAAGATTGCCCTGTATTTGGCTCCATCCATCTTCTCATCAACACTGACCAGCTTCCTTGTCCCTGCTGAAGAAGTCCATGATGCTGCCATCACCATGTTTCATGGTGGGGATGGTGTGTTCAGAGTGATGTGCAGTGTTAGTTTTGCACCACACAGAGTTTTTTGCTTTTAGGCCAAATGTTCAATTTTGGACTCATCTGACCAGAGCACCTTCTTCCACATGTTTTCTGTGTCCCCCACATGGCTTCTTGCAAACAAGATTTCTTATGGCTTTCTTTCAACAATGACTTTCTTCTTGCCACTCCTTCCATAAAGGCCAGATTTGTGGAGTGCACAACTAATAGTTGTCCCGTGGACAGATTCGCCTACCTAAGCTGTGGATCTCTGCAGCTCCTCCAGAGTTACCATGGGCCTCTTGGCTGCTTCTCTGAAAATGCTCTCCTTGCCCAACCTGTCAGTTTAGGTGGATGGCCATGTCTTGGTAGGTTTGCAGTTAGGCCATACTCTTTCCATTTCCGGATGATGGATTAAACAGCGTGCTCTGTGAGAAGTTCAAAGCTTGGGATATTTTTTTTTATAACCTAATCCTGCTTTAAACTTCTCCAACTTTATCGCTGACCTGTCTGGTGTGTTCCTCGGCCTTCATGATGCTGTTTGTTCACTAAGGTTCTCTAACAAACCTGAGGGCTTCACAGAACAGCTGTATTTACTGATATTAAATTACACACAGTTGGACTCGATTTTACTAATTGGGTAACTTCTGAGGGCAATTGGTTTCACTAGATTTTAGTTAGGGGTATTGGAGTAAAGTGGGCTGAATACAAATGCAAGCCACACTTTTTAGGTATTTATCTGTAAAAAAAAAAAAACATTTATCATTTTCCTTCCACTTCACAATTATGTGCCACTTTGTGTTGGTCTATCACATAAAATCCCAATAAAATACATTTACGTTTTTGCTTGTAACATGACAAAATGTGGGAAATTTCAAAGGGTATGAATGTTTTTCGAGGCACTGTATATTTGAATGGGCCCTTGGCCTGCTAAACAGATTTTTTTTATTTTTTCCTCTAATGAATATACTTGTTAGCTTTATAACAAATATGATTTGCTTTTCGTGTCTCATATATTTTTTTTTTTTTTCTTTTAGTGGAAATCTAATGGAACCTCCATTTCAATGTCAGAAGAAAAGTGGCAGCCAATTTACAAAACTAGAGAAGAAAACTATACGAGGAAAGAAGTATGATTCTGACTCGGATGATGACTAGTTTGTCAAAATCCCTGACTGAGCCTTCCCTAGAAGTTGAACCAGCTCTACGATTATCATCCCCATCACCGGGATTTTATAAGCACTCATTTTGACAGTTTTTCGGACATGTTGATTTACTTTGAAAATGTAACATTACTTTTACAACAGCACTTGAAAACACATTGAATATTTGTTCTAAGCTAACTACAATCCTTCAGTGTAAAACTTTTTATTTTTTCTTTCAAAAGTTTTATACAGCCGTCACAGAAATTTATGTATGACAGCTATAATGTGTAGATGTCATGGATAAAATGAGATCTGTATTTTTAAAAAGAAACTAGGATTGAGCTTTTACGAATTTCACACTGGGTGGGTGTGGGTTTTCATTAATTAACTTATTCATATAATATCGGTATGTATCAGATACCCAGTTTAAACTGAGTTGAAGCTGAACTCTGGGAAAAGTAAGTCTTCCCTTGCCACGCCTGAACTGCAGTATTTAACTGCTCATTTATGTCCAGAGGGACTGGGTAGCGTACATTTAGGCCCCTTTAACACTGTCGGACCGATCGGCTCCGCCTGTCTGTTTTTCAGGAGGACCCGATTTATCGCGCTCTATGGAGTGGTGATCTGATCCTGTCTGCTTAACCACTTCCAGACCGCAGGCCGTTATGACGTCCTTGGCTTTCAGTGGGGATATCTGAATGATGCCTGCAGCTACAGGCATCATTCAGATATCATTCTTTTCTGCCAGTGATTCTGTGCACCATAAAAATGATCATAGCGGCAGTTCCGACGCTTGATCAATCTTACAGGCGACGGGAGGGGACATATCAAAACAACCCCGGCGCCGTCCGGTTCTTCTCCGGGCTCTCCCGTGCCATCGGGGACCCAGAGAAAGAATCGGCCACCACCAGATGACGACCATAGAGATTTCCGGTGACCTGATGGTCATCGGTCATCTCTGTGACCGTCGGCGGCCCAGGCGCGACGTGGCTGGTAAGCAAGAGATCAATTTTTTTTTTTTTTTTTACGATCTCATGCTTTCCAGCCTGGAGGAGAGATGTGGGGTCTTGTTGACCCCACATCTCTCCATAAAGAGGACCTGTCACAAAAGATTTATATTACAAGGGATGTGTACATTCCATGTAATGGGAATAAAAGTGATATAAAAAAAAGGAAAACAAAGTGTGAAAACAAAAAAAATATAAAAAAACGCCCCTGTCCCTGGTAGCTCACGCTCAGAAGCGAACACGCACACACGTAAGTCCCATCCACATATGTAAACGCCGTTCAAACCACACATGTGAGGTATCGCCGTGTGGGTTAGAGCGCAAGCAATAATTCTAGTACTAGACCTCTAACTCTAAATTGGTAACCTGTAAAAAAAAATTAAAGTGTCGCCAATGGAGATTTTTAAGTATAGAAGTTTGGCGCCATTCCATGAGTGCGCAATTTTTATTGTGCAAATACCGGGAGAGATAAAAAGTTGCAATGATCGCCATTTTGTTCCCTAGGATGTCTGCTAAAAAACATATATAATGTTTGGGGTTCTGAGTAAATTTCTAGCAAAAAATTATGATTTGTACATGTAGGAGAGAAGTGCCAGAATAGGCCTGGTATGGTAGTGGTTAAAACAGACAGATGGAGTACATTCCCCATTCGTCCGGTGGATTGAAAGACAGTTGGATGGAAACGGACAGACAATTACCGTAATTTACATCTGACAGCCTATAGAGGACAGCAGGCTGTGTCCTCCTTGCTGCTAGATTGGACTATAGCCCTGCATTGGACATGAGTACACCCATCCATGGCCAGAGCACAGGGGAGAGGAGGCTCCGATGACTAAAAGTGCATTTGTCACCTAGACCAAACGAGCATCTAACCCTTGCAATGCAGGCACAACCCCATGCAAGAGAGAACTTTTACTTTTGCCAGATTGAGGCTTTCAATGTCAGCAAAGCACCTGAAAAGCGGACCTTTTCTGACCTGGGCTACTAGCTGATAGATCCATTCACCAAACACAGGTTTAGATCCCGTCGTGTGTATTATCTGTTGAACCAATCGGATCTTCTATTGACTTTTTGCCCTGCACTAGAAAGAATGAAGGGGTAGCGTGGTTGCCAGGAGAAACACTGCCTGAGACTATTCTTTCAATGCAGATGTTGCTAAATTAAGTCTATTGTGGTATGGGGTACTTTTATGTTATTCTGTATTGTGGTCTTTAGGGTTTTGAATGGACAGGCATTGTAGTTCAGCTGACAAAATGAATGTTTTTGCGGTGCATCGACTGCAGGTACTTTTTGAAAGTGTCCTGAAGCAAAATGCTTACAGCAGTAGCAGTTCTTACTAGTCCCTAATGCCACCTTGCATGAACTTTGCAGGTTTATGTTGAACAACAGCTGACTTTCTAAATACTCTGGGGCCTTCTAATGCATTTGATTGAATGGAAACCATTTTCATATTCTATGTTTTTTTTGTTTTGTTTTTTACAGATTTGAAATGATAAACGTTGAAAGCCACAAATCAAAAGCATGCTTGTATTTTTTTTAAAGAAATAAGCGCAGTATGCACATGTAATTTACAAGTACAGCTGTCTGGTTTATGCTTGCAGTAAAGAGTATCAAAAGCCAAAACTTTTTTTTGTTTGGTTTTGGTTAGAGCGAAACAGGGGTCCTCAACCCGTGGCCTGCAGAGCCCTCTGATGTGGCCAGCGACCTCCAAACCAGCAAAGCGCATTCCTGTGGTCGACAAACTGTTGATTGCCATCTGGGATTGCCGATCTCCCATCCCAGAGCATCCAAGTGCAGTGACCCGGTGCAGGCAGTGGAGGAAGCAGGCGGCCACAGAGGGAGCTGGAGCCACATAAGTGTGGACTTGGTATCACTCCACCTGGGACAGAAACAGGTGACACAGATGAAACCACCTAATACTTTCTAGCAGACTAGAGAATGATGCCAGCAGCAGCTGCAAGAGAGAAAGAAGGTCAGTGTATTAAACACACACTGGGCAAAATAACCCTTTAACCACTTAACAACCACCTGCCGACAAATAACGGCGGCAGGGTGGTTGCTTAACTCTGGGAGGACGTTATATAACGTCCTCCCAGAATCGCGCTCCCGCGCGCCCCCTGGGGCGCGCACACGGGAAACTCCGTGACCGCCGGGTCCAGAGGACCCGGCGGATCACGAATCGCGGTAAATCGCCGCTGATAGCGGCCGTTTACCACGTGATCGCTCCGTCAAATGACGGAGCAATCACTTGTAAACAGACCGGCGTCATTTGATGACGCCGGTTCCTCCCTCCCCTCTCTGTACCGAACGGTACAGTGTGAGAGGGGAGGGGGAGGGAGCGGATGGCAGCAGCAGCACTGTGGGCTGGATCTGTGACAATTGCAGTCACAGATCCATACATACATCCATCCATCCCTGCTCAGCCATCCCTGTGCTATACCCTGCCAATACTCTGCAATACACCCTGGTGCAATACTCTGCAAAATACCCTGGTGCAATACTCTGCGCAATACTCTGCAAAATACCCTGGTGCAATACCCTGCGAAATACCCTGCGAAATACTCTGCAATACCCTCCACAATACTCTGCAATACCCTCCACAATACTCTGCAATACCCTCCACAATACTCTGCAATACCCTCCACAATACTCTGCAATACCCTCCAATACTCTGCAATACCCTCCACAATACCCTGCCATACACCGCAATGCCCGGCAATACTCCGCAATGCCCGGCAATGCCCGGCAATACTCCGCAATGCCCGGCAATACTCCGCAATAACCACTTCCCGCCCTCCGGCCGTCATATGACGTCCTTGAATTTGTGCGGAGATATCTGAATGATGGGTGCAGCTACAGGCATCATTCAGATATCGGCTTTTTCAGCCGGCGATTCCCTACACCATAAGAACAATCATAGCGGCTGTTCCGCCGCTTGATCATTCTTACGGGAGGCGAGAGGGGATGTCCCCCCCCCCCCCCCCCCCCCCCCCCCGCCGCCCTCCGGTGCTTCTACCGACTCACCGCTACGATCAAAGCCAGGATTGTTGTTTTTTTTTTGTATTTTTTTCAGGCTTCCCAGCCTAGAGGTGAGATGTGGGGTCTTATTGACACCCCCCCCCCCCATATCTCACTGTAAAGAGGACCTGTCATATTCCTATTACAAGGGATGTTTACGTTCCTTGTAATAGGTATAAAAGTGATCAAAAAAATGTTTAGGGCGGAAAAACATGTCAAACTAAAATAAATAAAGTAAAATGAAGAATACATTTTTTTTTTTTTTTTTAAAGCGCCCCTGTCCCCGTGAGCTCGCATACAGAAGCGAACGCATACGTAAGTCCCGCCCACATATGAAAACGGTTTTCAAACCACACATGTGAGGTATCTCTGCGAACGTTAGAGCGAGAGCAATCATTTTGGCCCTAGACCTCCTCTGTAACTCAAAACATGTAACCAGTAAAATATTTAAAGCGTCGCCTATGGGGATTTTTTAAGTAGCGAAGTTTGGCGCCATTCCACGAGTGTGTGCAATTTTTAAGGGCGACATGTTAGGTATCTATTTACTCGGCGTAACTTCATCTTTCACATTATGCAAAAACATTGGGCTAACTTTACTGTTTTGTTTTTTTAAGCACAAAACATTTTTTTTCCGTAAAAAACGCGTTAAAAAAATTGCTGCGCAAATATCGTGCGAGATAAAAAGTTGCAACAACCACCATTATATTCTCTAAGGTCTTTGCTAAAAAAACATATATAATGTTTTGGGGTTCTATGTAATTTTCTAGCAAATAAATGATGATTTTTACATGTAGGAGAGAAATGTCAGAATTGGCCTGGGTGCTCCAGAACGCCTGAAGGTGCTCCCTGCATGTTGGGCCTCTGTATGTGGCCACGCTGTGTAAAAGTCTCACACATGTGGTATCGCTATACTCGGGAGTAATAGCAGAATGTGTTTTGGGGTGTAATTTGTGGAATGCATATGCTGTGTGTGAGAAATAACCTGCTTAATATGACAATTTTGTGAAAAAAAAAAAGAGAAAAAAAAAATCTTGATTTTGCAAAGAATTGTGGGAAAAAATGACAACTTCAAAAAACTCACAATGCCTCTTTCTGAATACCTTGGAATGTCTTCTTTCCAAAAAGGGGTCATTTGGGGGGTATTTGTACTTTTCTGGCATGTTAGGGTCTCAAGAAATGAGATCGGCCGTCAGTACTTCAGGTGTGATCAATTTTCAGATATTGGCACCATAGCTTGTGGACTCTATAACTTTCACAAAGACCAAATAATATACACCAATTTGTACTTATTTTTACCAAAGATATGTAGCAGTATAAATTTTGGCCAAAATTTATGAAGAAAAAATAGTAATTTGCAAAATTTTATAACAGAAACGAAAAAAAAAATCATTTTTTTACAAAATTTTCAGTCTTTTTTCTCTTATAGCGCAAAAAATAAAAAACCCAACAGTGATTAAATACCACCAAAAGAAAGCTCTATTTGTGTGAAAAAAAGGACAAAAATTTCATATGGGTACAGTGTTGTATGACTGAGTAATTGTCATTCAAAATGTGAGAGCACCGAAAGCTGAAAATTGGTCTGGTTATTAAGGGGGTTTAAGTGCCCAGTGGTCAAGTGGTTAATAGGTGCCAATTCGTCCATTGCAAAAGCTAACTCTTATGCCGCGTACAGACGATTGGACATGCCAACAACAAAACCGTGGATTTTTTTGACGGATGTTGGTTCAAACTTGTCTTGCATACACACGGTCACACAAATGTCGGAAATTGCGAAAGTCAAGAACGCGGTGACTTACAACATGTAGGACGAGCCGAGAAAAATTAAGCTCAATAGCCAGTGCGGCTCTTCTGCTTGATTCCGAGCATGCGTGGAATTTTGTGCGTCGGAATTGGGTACACACGCTCGGAATTTCCGACAACAAGATTTGTCGTCGGAAAATTTGAGAACCAGCTCTCAAACATTTGTCGGAAATTCCGGCCGTTTGTACGCGGCATTAGGCTGCTTTCACACTGATCCACAGATGCAGTGCACCTGCGGGTTAGCTGCACTGAGCCATGGACTTCTATTATCCTGTGGGTTTGGTGTGCTTTCTGAAAGTGGACCACACCCACAAGATTTAATAGTGGGCAAACATCCAATGGGGATTGGTCCTACAAAAAATGATGATCCTGATTGTTTCAAATCTTCATTATGCTATTCCAAATAAAAAATGTGAAAATTAAAATGAAAAAAATATTTCATTGTGGCCTACCAAATACTTAAAGTGGAGCTCCACCCTAAATAGCAACTTTTGCTATTTGGAACCCTCCCCCCCTCCGGTGTCACAATTGACACCTTTCAGGGGGGAGGGGGGTGAAGATACCTGTCTAAGACAGGTATTTTCACCCACATCCGGGAGTCCTGTCTCCCGGAATCTGCGGGAGTTACGTCACTTCCCGCAGACTTCCCTTGGTGTTCTGGGAGACACTCGGCTCCCAGAACACAGGAGCACCAATCAGAACGGCGCAGCGCGACTCGCGCATGCGCCGTAGGGAACCGGGCATGAAGCCGCAGGGCTTCACTTCCTGGTTCCCTCAGCGAGGATGGCGGAGGGAGCAGCAGAGCGACGAGCGGTCGCTCGTCCTCTGCTGCGGACGTCGCTGGACTCCAGGACAGGTAAGTGTCCAAATATTAAAAGCCAGCAGCTGCTGTAGCTGTAGCTGCTGGCTTTTAATTTTTGTTTTTCCGGTGGAGCAACCCCTTTAAATGGCCCTCGCTCTTCAAAATGTTCAGCACCCCTAGATTAAAGAATGAAGGACAGAAATTTAGGAGAAACCTCCAAAGGGCAACAAAAGACACAGGATAGACCCCTTTGGCTTCTCTTGAGGTGGCCTGATGGATGTGACATTCTTCATCCTATATACCAGTTCAAAGATGGGCAACCCATGGGTTGTATCATTCTGTTTGGATTCAGAAGTTGTTACTATTGTTTGAATCAAAAATATGTCTAAATAAATAATCATTTAAAAATTAGTAGCGCTAAAAGGATTGAATGGGTGCACAGTCCATAGAAAATGTGCTTGCATAATCACTCCTAAATGCATAGTCCATATGAACTCTACTATCAGAGTAAATTCATTAAAAAAAGTTTATCAATGGCGATCAACCATATGAAATCCCAAAAAGAGATGGTCTTCCTCTGGACACTGCTTGTCTGCTAATCCCTCAGGCGAGACCACGCAGCAACCATTGCCGTCGTATCTCCTGCTCTGCCCACCCGGGAACACCGCTGTGGCGGTGGAAGGTATAGCAGGACAGAACGACTTTACACTTGATACTGTTTTTAACAAGGCTGACACATTGTAAGTGTACACCAAATTGAATTTTCTAAATAAAGAATTCTCTACTGGATCACGCTATGTGCACCTTTTTTTTTTTTTTTTTTTTATGAGTCGCATATAGATGGAGGCTTTTGGAGACCACTGACAACGAGTATATGGGACCCATTCATCAGCTTAAAAGCGGAGCTCTGCCGAAAAAAAATATTAAAAGCCAGCAGCTACAAATACTGCAGCTGCTGACTTTTAATATTGGGACACTTACCTGTCCTGGAGTCCAGCGACGTCGGCAGTAGAAGACGAGTGATTGCTCGTCACTCTGCTGCCCCCACCGCCAGCCTTGCGGCTTCACTGCCCGGTTCCCTACGGCGCATGCGCGAGTCGCGCTGCGCCATTCTCACTTGTCCTCGTTGTGTTCTGAGAGCCGTGTGTTTCCCAGAACACAACAGGTATTCTGCGGGAAGTGACGTACTACCCGCAGAGAGGACTCCCGGAAGTGGGTGCAAATACCTGTCTTAGACAGGTATCTGCACCCCCCCTCCCCCCTTAAAGGTGCCAAATGTGACACCGGAGGGGGGGGAAGGTTCCGTTAAGTGGAAGTTCCACTTTAGGGTGGAGCTCCGCTTTAAGATCAACTTAGCTGACACACTCCAGCTGGATGACGTCTGAGATGCAATGATGCTCTGAACTCGCTTACATCTGGTAAGTGTTTTTCCTTTGGGGATTAGCAGACAAGCAGTGTGCGGAGGAAGACTATCTCTTCTTCGGATTTCATCTCTTTTTGGGATTTCATATGGTTGATCGCCATTGATATAAACTTTTTTATGAATTTACTCTGATAGTAGAGTTCATATGGACTATGCATTTAGGAGTGATTATGCAAGCACATTTTCTATGGACTGTGCACCCATCAATCCTTTTAGCGCTACTAATGTTTAAATGATTAATTATTTAGCCATATTTTTGATTCAATTTTTAACTTTATATTAGCAGCTTTACTAGTATGTTTATTCCCATGAGCGCTGAGGGAGAGGTATTTAAATTTTTATTATTTCTCATTTCTGTTACTATTGTTTGCTACTACAACTGTCGTCTGGTTTACAATTGGTCAGCTAGCGTTCCTGCACTGGAATGCCCCCTAAGGCCCCTTCCACACAAGGTGGATCCGTCGCAGCGGAGTCCGCCAGCTCAGTGGGAGATCTCTCCGTTGATCTCTGCTGACCTGGCGGACGACAGGTCCCTCTCTGCTCCCTGAGCGGGGAGGGGCTTGTCGAGTGCCGCTGTCTCCTATGGAGAGATCGGACGAAAACGGACAGCATGTCCGTTTTCATCAGATCTCATCCGATCCGCCTTGGACGGATGGCGACATATCGCCATACGTCTGATTTTAGCGGGTCGGATGTCAGCGGACATGTCACCGCTGACATCCGTCACTCCATAGGCTTGCATGGAGCGCCCGTTCAGGTCCACCGAAAAGACTAATGGGCGGACCTGAACGGTCCGCCTGTGTGAAAGGGCCTTGCTTTTGAAAGTATCGCAGCTGAGGCATGTATGCACCCCCAGCCACTGCTGCTTCAGCTAAAGGGGAAGTGGGTGGGGAGTGGTAAAACCTTGTGGTTATGCTAAATGTTTCCACCATTAGTGTAAACAAGCCCTAAGATTGCAAAGATTCTAGCCTGGTAGTTATCCCTTGCACCGAAGGCCTTGTTCACATTGTGTAGCGGGAATGCATGTTTACAATTGGTTCAATGTGGTTCACACACATTTCTGTGTGCTGTGGATAGAGCAGCCTATTCACTTGAAGGGACCGCCCTCTGTGTGTTTGTTCCGCCAAATAAACTTCTGCACCATTTTGGGTTTCAGGCCATTTTCCCACAGTCACTGCAATTTTTTGTTGTGTGACAATCGCAGCTAAATTGCATTATGTATGGTGTTTCATTAAAGTGGAAGTAAACTCCCATGTATGATTTTGGCCTAGAATAAGGCTTACCTATAGGTACAGTAAATATCTCCTAAATGTGTGCTGTTTAGGGGATATTTACTTCAGATGCGGCCAGTGACATCACCGCCGCATGCACTCTGAAGGAACCACATGCGTGATGTCAACGCTGGCTCAGCCATTCATATCGCAGAAGCTTGTAAAGATGGAGGCGCCTTCAACGGTGACAGCACACTGTTGGAGGGTTTGGTTTTCAGGTAAGTCTGTCCTAATCTGCTAGTATGCAATGCATACTAGCAGATTATGACTTGCAGCCCGGTGGCTTTATTTTTTATATGTGGTTTACTACTGCTTTAAGAATGAATGGAAATTTGAATGAATTTGGAAATGCAGGCAGAATCATGCCCACAAATTCAAATTCCTAGGTGAGAATGCATCCTAATATCTGTTGCGACCCCTATCCAGGATTAATAGCTGCTATGATTATTAAGGGTAATGCTGCAACTAAAGTGTTTTTTTCTTCCAATAGTCATAACAGACCCTTTTCCAGAATTAATGTGCTTTGATTTTTTAAGGCCAACTCTGGCAAAAATTAAACGGTGTGGAGGGGTTCCCCTTTAATATTATAACAGAGCCTCATCCAAGAATAGGGTCTGATATAATTATAAAAGGCAACAATGTACCAAAAATTAAACACCTTGTATGGTTCCCCTTCAATATCATAACAAACCCTCAACTAGGATGAGTGTCTGATATGAACATAAAAGGGAACTTAACTGCAAAAATAAGTGTTTTTTTGTTTGTCCCCCCCCCCCCCCCCCCCGTTTCTATATCTATACTAGAGCCTCAATCAGGAATGTCGTCTACTATGACTCTAAAGAGAAGCTTTGCTGCAGAACTAGTGTATTCTTCTTTAATATCCATACTAGACCCTAGTGCAGAATTTGGGTCTGCTAGAATTATGAAAGGGAACTCTGGCAAAAATTAAAAGTTGTGTAGGGTTCCCCTAACGCTCATAACAGGTCCTCATCCAGGAATAGGGTCTGATGTAAATATAAAGGGTAACTCCATTACAAATCTAAACTATTCATACCAGACCCTCATCCAGGATTAGGGTCAGCTGTAATTATAAAAGGGAACTCGCAAAAAATGAAACACCCTGTCAGAGGTAAAGCTAGACATTCTTTCAGCCGGGGCAAAGACCACCAGATGCAGTGTCACTTGCCACCATCGCGATAGCACCCGAGCGTGTTAACCAGCACATGTGAAATGTCACAGTTGCAGGGAGGGATGATGTAATCTCTCTGCTTGCTGCACCTCTGATGGAGCAGGCTTTGTGGCCTGGCCTTGAAGGCAGATCAATGGTGATGCAGGGCGGGTGGGGAGAGATGTCATCTCTCTGCTCACCCACTGCACCGCCTACAGTTCCTTTGTGGTCCAGTTGCAAACAGGCCATGGACCGGTGCTGGCCCGGGAGCCTGGATCCCCGCCCTATATGCCCTGTAGGTGCCACGCCACCTCTATAATATCACTGATAATCATTAACCCTGGATGTACAGGACAGTCACGGACCCATTGCTCTGTGGATGAAATTGCCTATAGCACTTTCTATGCCCCTATACATCACCTATATAATGTCCTATGTTTCTGGTTTGATTCCCCAATAAAGTACTCACTCATTCCCTATTCTGATAAAGCCCACTTTCCCTGAGCTGATAAAATCATCACTCCTAATTCTGTACCCCCCCCCCCCAAATATTTTGAATTCTGATAAACTCCCTTTTCTTAATAGCCCATCATTCCCCATTCTGATAACCTGAGTAATTTAGGGGATCGCTTTGGGATTTAGGCACCAGCCAGGAGGAACACAAGTTCTGGAAGGGTCTGCTATGAATATAAAAGAGAACTTTGCAAAAATTTAAATCCCTCATTAACCACTTGCTTACTGGGCACTTAAAGCCCCTTCCTGCCCAGACCAATTTTCAGCGCTCTCACACTTTGAATGACAATTGCGCAGTCATGCAACACTACACAAATTAAGTTTTTATCATTTTTTTTCACACAAATTGAGCTTTCTTTTGGTGGTATTTAATCACTGCTGGGTTTTTATTTTTTGCTAAAAAAACAAAAAAGACCAAAAATTTGAAAAAAAAAACAAAACCGTTTCGTAATTTTGTTATAAAATTTTGCAAACAGGTAATTTTTCTCCTTCGTTGATGTGCACTGATAGGCAGCACTTATAGGTGTCACTGGTGGGCCATACTTGGCTGCAGTGGGTGTCTGTGTGTGGGACCAATGTCCCTCTGACAGAAGCCAGTAATCAGCTTTTTTTTTTCTCCTCATGCTGTCAGGGTAAGCAAAAAAAACAAAACTATTTACGATCTTCTGTTTACATCATGTGATCAGCTGTTATTGAAAAAATGGTGGGTTCAGTCAGCGCAAAAGAAAAAAACTGAAAAAATGGAACCCCAGAAGAGGATCCCTAAAGCAGCTGTGCACTCAAGGTCAATATATCACACTCCTTGCAAATAACATGTACAAATAAAATAGTGCAGCGCTAAATAACTTAATAAATTCTAAACAAGTCCAAAAAGAATCAAGGAAAAAATGGTCCCAAAATTCAGTATGAACAATAACAAATGAAAGGAAAAAAGTTGCTAGATGTAGAAAATCCTCAAAAGTGATCAGAGTGCTTGAAAACAATATATCAATAGTGCTTCAATACATGTGTTCCCGTCACCAACTTCACAGGCCGCTCACCTCAAAGATTGGGTCTCTGAGCTAACAGAAGACCAAGACACACATTCCCCTTGAAGGGGTATAATTATAGATGAATCCTGTCTTCAGATGATCATTAACAAATGGCGATGCTCCTCCAAACATTAATTCTCAGCAGTATTCATGTAAGACATAAAGACAACCATAGTGCTCTCTGTTTCATTTAAAAACGATCACATTTATTAAAAAAATCTCACTTGCATAAAAAGCACTGAGCCCAGTGCTAGGAACATGAGCCTCCTGTTTTATAGACACAGCGTCTTTCGGTTGCAAGCTTCTGGGTATTGCTGGATGGAATGTCACATAATGGTCCCCTCCGCATGCGTATCGTTCCTGATACGCTGAGGAAGTTCCGCCCTGAGGAACGATACGCGTGCGGAGGGGACCATTATGTGACATTCCATCCAGCAATACCCAGAAGCTTGCAACCGAAAGACGCTGTGTCTATAAAACAGGAGGCTCATGTTCCTAGCACTGGGCTCAGTGCTTTTTATGTAAGTGAGATCAGCTGTTATTGGCTGACAGCTGATCACGTGGTAAGGGGCCAGGATTGACCCCTTACTCCGACCTGTGATCAGCCGAGCCTCATTGACTCGCTGATCACAGATCACTTCCCACAGACAGCTCATGCATGGGAGGACGTACATGGACGCCCTCCCAGCAATTTAGGCCCGTGTCGTAGCTGTCTTTCGTCTATAGCGCAGGTGAAGTAAAACTTGCAATACTATAACCTCTGCTAAACTTATATAACTATTGCATATATGTATGTCCCTTTATTGCTAGACTAATCTAATAATGTTAGCTATGAAGACAGACACATTTGCTTAGTAAACAATGTTACATTTATTTCCTTTAAAAATAGGAATATCGTATAATAACTACAGATATCTATAAAGCCTATAATAATAATAAAAGATACTTATCCCCTCCTCTAGGTAAACCTTGCTGGCTGAGCTCAGATGGAAAAAAGATCTGGGCTGCATGGAGTTTAGGCCCAAGCCATCAGAGATGGCAGAGAGACAGCCTCATGGCAAGGCTTTGCAGCGGAAAGAGAAAGAGCTCTCTGCAACAATCCTTTTTACAAAACTCAGTCAGACTCATTCAAACTCCCCCCCATTGCCAACCCCCTTGCTTTTGGACCAATCAGTGTTCACATGACAATAGATTATATTACTGACTGTCCTGCCATACTTGGCCTCTGGGGGCAGTATTGCAGTCCATGCGCTCTGGGCCGTCTTTGTCATCAATCTCTTTGAAGCTTCTAGCACCCCAGGTGGGCTGGAGACAAGCCTCTTTTGCTATGCAGATCTGTTTGGGGCCACATTCCTCTGTACCTTTTAAAACATTGGGGCTGCAAGTGTCAGCATGGCTGATCTTGTTTGTAAAAACAGATGTGTAGAAACTTCAGAAATATAACATTAGACCAGGTTGCCCTCCAACAGCAGGCGTGAGGAGGTTAATATCGTAACAGGCCCTCATCAAGGAAAAGGTCTCATGAGTATAAAGGGTAACTCTGCCACAAAGCAAAACTACACCAGACCCTTATCTGTGATTAACACACATTTTTCTTGCACCACTATACCCCTCTTTGATTATAAAGTGTAACTTTGCTGCAAAATTAAAGTGTGGGGTTCTTTCCCAATATCCATACCAGACCCTCATCCAGAATTAGGGTCAGCTACATTTAAAAAAGAAAACTTAGTGTAAAGAAAAAAATCTAAGCCGATTGGGGTTTTCCTTTAATACACCAATCCTCATCCAGGATTAATATCTGCTCTGCTGCAAAACTAAAGTGTGGTGTTCTCCTTTACTATCCCTCATCCAGCATTAGGTAGGCACAGCAGAGACTGAGTGTAACAACACATGGTAATAAATGAGAATGCAGTGGGTTTGGTGACTACACATTCACTTTACAACAAACCCCTTTGTCCATTCCGCCCCCCTTGCATTGAGTGATAGGTTATTTACATATCTCGTGCACTAGCTTTAGACAGGAATTTTTTTTTAATTCCCACCCCCACTCCTTTTCTGAAGTCATGTGGTTACTTTTCTGGATTTTGACTGGATGTTAGTGATCATAGCAGAAGAATACACAGGAGAAAATGCATGTTGACAAGGGGAGTGTAGAGGTGGGCGGGGAGTCTACTGACATCACGACTCCACCCACCGAGCTCCAGACAACAGATCCACCCACAGAATCTGCAGTTTTTCAGTTCTTATAACAGACAGAGGGGAGACATTTGACAGATAAGGATACATGCAGGAGGCATCTATATCCTTATAGATCAGCACTATGGCAGTAGTTTAGAAAGGATGAGAGTGGGTTTACATCCACTTTAAGGCTCATATCACTATGAAACCGAAGAAGTCAGATGTTCCATTTTGATCCTCAGGCATTCAGCACAGTCTCTTTTGAATGTGGACCTGAAGATTCTGGGGAAGATCCTTAGTGCTCGAATCAACAGATACCTCCATCTCCTTTTACATAGAGACCAGGTGGGGTTTGTTCCCGGTCGGCAGGCCGGAAACAACATCCACAAAGTTTTCCACCTCAAAATAAAGCCTATTTGGCATACCGAGGCCTAAGGCAAACAGAAAGACAAAAAACGAAAAACAACAAAAAACAAGGATAAAACTATCCACTTAGCGACCAAGATGGCGGATTTGGATAAAGCTCAATGGCATGGGCATAACCAAAAATTGCATCTGATCTGCCTCTACCTTGCAAATGCTCTCATCAGGTCAGTAGAATGAAATCAGGGAGGGGGAGCAGATCCCATAAAGGTATCCCCAGAAGGGTTTGTTCCAACTAAGGCAACCCAGATATTCCATGTTTTGGTGAATTTCCCAGGACAACCCCATGACTCATAAATTAACTTATACAGTGGTATTGCTGAGTTGACCATAAGTTTTCCAAAAATAAATTGTAGGTGCCATCTGAAACTTCCATTTGAGCAGTATCGCCCTGCGGGCGTAATATAATAACCCTATTGGGGTTCTCATTGTTCTGGAAAGGGCTAATAAGTGGACCAAACCCAGTATACAAACATCCACGTTCTAATACACTCAGTAACCACCTTCCAAAAGAATTTAACCATTGGGCACAGCCAGATTACATTCATAAACGGTGCTGGGTCTTCTGGGCAGCGCTAGCATTTAGCAGAAATGTTTGGGTAAATCCTATGCAGTTTTTGTAATATATACCCTGTGAAGTATTTTAAATTGGATCAGTCTGTCTTTTGCTGAGACCAACTGTTGCATAGAATATTCCCAGACACCCTCCTAGTCCTCTGAATCCATATCCAGCTTCTCCACACACCAGCTAGCCAGCAGTTTACTGTATCAAGGCCAAAATGAATAGATGGAAGGAGAGCTTTGTATATTGTGGATAAAGGTTTTCCCAAAGCATTGTCCTGCAGCATGGTCTCCAAGCCAGATTCCACAAAGGTGAGTGGGTGAGCTTGAAATTTCATTTGAAAAGCGTAGCGTAGTTGGAGATAACGAAATAGATGGGAGTTGGGTAGGGCAAATTGAGCCTTTAGAGAGTCAAATGTCCTGAGAGCACAATTTGCACAGATCTGGTTAAGGTTTTTGATCCCCTTGTAGTCCAAACCATAGGGTCCTGAAAGCTTAAAAATCCAGGAAAGGATTGTACCATAGAGGGCTATGGGGTGACCACTGATTGGCAGCTCTAGGGTTCAGAAGAAGCCAGGCTTTAATAAGCGACTTCATTGACTGTGTAATGTAAAGCGATACTGAGACTCCCCGGAGTAACAGGTTACAAAATGCTTCGTAAGACCCTAGAAACGCAGCTTCCAGCACCACAGCAGCATTATTTTTTTCCAGTTCTAAGGCATGAGTGAGTAGGGCAGCCATATAGGTCTGGACAGAGCCTATGAAGCACCTTTCTTTTGAATCTAGGTTGGGAGTAGGGATGATCTCGGTGTTCAAGTCGAACGCATGTTCGACTCGAACATCGGCTGTTCGCCTGTTCGGCGAAACCAGAACTTTGTGGGCCGTTCGCGCCAAATTCGTGTGACGCGAACGACCCACAATACACTGCGCCATAGCAGTGCATTGCCGGTGCTGTGATTGGCCAAGCATGCACTGTGACCCCGCATGCTTGGCCAATCACAGCGCCGGCAGCGAGGAGAGCCATAATTGGCCACAGGCAGGATGCCTGTGGCCAATTATAGCTCAGGGGGGTTTAATATGTGCCCCACACTATAAAAGGCCGCCAGCGCGGCGGCCTTGTGTAGTGTGTTGGCGTGCAGGGACAGAGAAGGATAGGCAGGGAAAGTGTCTTTGATATTTTTTCATTAACCTTGTGCATTTACAGTGTGTTGGTATACAGGGACAGAGAAGGATAGGCAGGGGACAGTGTCAGTGATATTCTTTCATTAACCTTGTGCATTTACAGTGTGTTGGTATACAGGGACAGAGAAGGATAGGCAGGGGACAGTGTCAGTGTCATTTTTGCTAAACCCCCTGCACAGTATACACCTGAAGCTACCCCTTATTGCTGTGTTTTCCTGTTGTGTAACACAGGCGGGCATCTGCAGCAGTTACAGTGGGTGTAGTGTGCCTCCTGCACAGTATACACCTGAAGCTACCCCTTATTGCTTGTGGTTTTTTTATTTTGTGTTACACTAACAGGCATCTGCAGCAGTTACAGTGGGTGTAGTGTGCCTCCTGCACAGTACACACATGAAGCTACCCCTTATTGCTGTGTTTTCCTGTTGTGTAACACAGGCAGGCATCTGCAGCAGTTACCCCGGTTAAAGTCTGTTTGGACGAAACCGGTCGGGTTTATACGTCAGCTCCAGCTGTCCTTACCACGCTGCTTTCCTGTATTGGGTTTTTATGGATTTTTTTGATGTTCAAACTGTTTGAACTTTTATGGATTTAGAATAAATCTTTGTGGATTTACACCATGTGGAGGATTTTTCCTTTTTTCCATGGTCATTACTAAATGAAGTGATTACTGCACGATACTTGGATTTCCCCTCTGGCTTGGAGATACGGAATAGGAGTGCTGTCAGCACTAGGAGGAGGTGCTTTACAGCTCCCCACTGCCCTTTCCGTCCACGCAGTGGACAAAGTTTTGATGATCCACCGCCGTACGGTGTGCTGGATCCACTCTGGCTGGTAAGAGTACCTTTTTCTCCCCTATTGGCCCAAGGTGAAGGCACTCCCGGGTGAGGATACACACTTCATATGTCTGCACAGAACATCTGACTTATTCACCTTTACAGTATATCCTGCAGTCACCGCAAATTCTCTATTGGATCCTGATTTCTGAACTCTATTTGCTGTATGGCAAACCAATGGACATACACTCACCTGTGATGCCCCATACAAATCTGCTTTTATGTCTTACTAATTTTCACAAATGTATTTGTTTTGTATTTATCAGTTTCTTGATTTGAAGATCACTAGTCTGTGCCATCAATCACAGACAGATTAAGGTGGATACTAATTAGTATTCCACATGGTGTTTTTTTTCACATAATTATTTTATGTTGCACGTCTATATTTGATTATATCACATTACACTGTGTATTTTCACGTCCCATTTATTAAGGTTTCTCACCTTATTTTATTAGTGCCACACTTTATAACATTTATATACCTTATTATTCTGTCAGATTTTTGGTGTTTGGCTGCTTTCACTACTTATTATTTTTAGGTTGGCGCAGTATTATTATTATTTACTTTGTATTATTTGCAACATATGTCTCAAGCGTATCTCGTGTGGCCAAAACATCAGCCGCTTGGGCACCACATGCTTGACCAGACATATGTTGACCTGCCATGCAGCTAGTTGGCAAGCGTACCTTAAAGACCCACACCAAAGAACAAAGCGGACCTCTCCTTGCTCCTCATCAGCTGGGATCTCCAACCCCACTATACCTTCAGTCCTCTCTGAAACCTGCACTGAGAGGAATGAAGGTGTAGAATTAGGTGTGTCACAGCCAAGGACTTGCGGGCACTCTGCTAGCAGTACACTGACGTCCGATTGTAGCAGGCAAATTTCCCTGCCCCAGCTGCTGGACCGTTGAAAGAAGTTCACTCCCAGCCATCCACATGCCCAGCGGTTGAATGCTAGCTTGGCTAAATTGCTAGCACTTCAACTGCTGCCTTTTCAGTTGGTAGACTCGGCCCCCTTCCGTGAGTTTGTGCAATGTGCGGTTCCTCAGTGGCAGGTTCCCGAATGCCACTTTTTCTCACGGAAGGCGATTACGGCTATCTACCGGCATGTGGAAGGCAATGTCCATGCCTCGCTGGACAGGGCGGTCAGCGGTAAGGTGCATATTACCGCTGACTCATGGTCCAGCAGGCATGGACAGGGACGTTACCTTTCTTTCACGGCCCATTGGGTCACTCTTTTGGCAGCTGGGAAGGATGCAGGACAGGGTGCAGTAGTGTTGGAGGTTGTTCCGCCGCCACGCCTCCAAAATGCTACTACTGGTTGTGACACACCTCTCTCCTCCCCCTTCTCCTCCTCTTCTTCTTCCTCCATGGCCTCTTCTTGTGCTTTGTCCTCGGAACCAGCGGTGCTCCGTAGGTGTTCAAGGGGCTACGCAAGTACGCAGGCAAAAAGATGCCATGCTGTGCTTGCGCTGGTGTGTTTGGGAAACAGGAGCCACACTGGGGCAGAGGTTCTGTCAGCTCTGCAGGGGCATGCCGAGAGGTGGTTGACGCCACGCCAGCTTAAGCCAGGAATGGTGGTTTGCGACAATGGCACCAACCTCCTCTCCGCCCTCCGACAGGGACAACTGACCCATGTGCCCTGTGTGGCTCACATCCTTAACCTGGTGGTGCAGCGGTTCTTGGGCAGGTACCCGGGCTTACAGGATGTCCTAAGGCAGGCCAGGAAAGTCTGTGTGCATTTCCGCAGATCATATAATGCCAGTGCTCGGCTGGCTGAGCTGCAAAAGGAGTTGAACCTGCCCAAGAACCGCCTTATATGTGACATGCCCACCAGGTGGAACTCAACGTTGGTCATGCTGCAGCGGCTGCACACACAGCAGAGGGCCATCAATGAGTACCTGTGCGACTACGGCACCAGGACAGGGTCAGGGGAGATCGGGTTTTTTTTCACCACGCCAGTGGGGCATGGTCAGGGATGCATGCACTGTCCTGGCACCATTTGAGGAGGCCACGAGGATGGTGAGCAGTGACAGTGCATGCATCAGTGACACTGTACCTCTTGTCCACCTGTTGGAGCATACGGTGCATGGAATAATGGACATGGCACTTGAGGCAGAACAGAGGCAGGAAGAGGAGGACTTCCTTGCCTCTCAAGGCCCCCTTTACCCAGACAGTGTTCCTTCTGTCCCACCCATCACACAGGAAGAGGACGAAGACGAGGACGAGGACGATGAGGAGGAGGAGGAGGAGGATTGTGTCAGCATGGAAGTAGAACCTGGCACTCGGCATCAACAGCAGCAGTCTTTTAGGGATGATTTACAGTCCCAAGAAACCCGTGGACTTGTACGTGGCTGGGAGGAGGTGGCTGCGGATCATGACGTCCTTAGTGACCCAGAGGACTCCGGACTGAATGCCTCAGCTAACCTACGCTGCATGGCCTCCCTGATCCTGCAAAGCCTGCGGAAGTATCCTCATATTCTTCGGATCAAGGAGAGGGACCATTACTGGCTGGCCACTCTCCTTGATCCACGGTACAAGGGTAAGGTTGCGGACCTTATCTTGCCGTCGCTTAGGGAGCAGAGGATGAGACATCTCCGGGAGGCCTTGCAGAAAGGTCTGTGCAATGCGTTCCCAGAGACTGGGAGGTTACAAACTCCTGGTCCTGGACAACGAGTTGCTGAGGCTTCGGTCAGTCAAAGAAGGAGCAGTGGGGAAGGTGGCCGTCTGACCGATGCGTTCAGACAATTTTTTAGTACGCAGCCCCAAGGTATGATCGGTTCCAGCAACCATCGCCAGCGTCTGATTTACATGGTCCAGGAATACCTAGGGGCAAGGTCAGACTTGGACACCTTTGTCATGAACCTTGGAGTACTGAAGTGTTTCTCCTTTGAATCTATTACACAGTGGGGGGTCTTCTGCCCTGTCTTAAGGCTAACCCCCCCTCCAGACGGCTCCATGGTCTGGAAAAAAAGCATTGTTCTGTGTTAGACTGTTTGTTTATGTACTTTAATTACCCCCTGGGGCTTCTGTGTCAATACACATCTCAGTTCTCCTATTCAAGCTATCGGACCAATCCCTGCTGACCCTGTTTCAAGTCCTCATTTGCATGGCCAAGAGAACCTAATTGAGAAATACAATGGACTTTACAATTGACCAATAGGAAAGTGGTTGTTGGGGGCAGGGTGTTCAAACTGCTGTATAAGAGTGTGTGTGTGTGCATCCAATAAAATTAGATTCCTGTTTGAACTTACATACAGCTTGTCTGGTGTTTGTTCTGAACTATCACAAATGGATTAGAACGGCACATAGCTGTAGTTTGAATCCTGGAGCATCGGATAACCGAACCATCAGACGTTGCGATCTGCAATATTATCAGGTGAGTACTTACCGAGGCCGAGATGCCGAGAGTGGTCTACCCTTGCACCCAAGCGCACTCTGCCCCCTGGAGGTGAGACAGGGAGAAGACAGCACAGGGGAGCACTGGCCACCAGCAGGTATAGGTGTCTTGCTGACAGGTCCGGCAGGGGTGAGCTGACTGGAGAACAGGCTGAGGGTCAAGCACCACGGGAGGACAGGGTCGGACAGCAGCCGGCAGTGGAGGTACTAGTCCAGGCAGCGGTTAACAGCAGGTGCCAGTTCGGGGAGAAGCAACAAGCACAGGTTCGGGTAGAGCAAGCTCAGGTAGGTTCAACAAGAAGTCCCGGGTACAGGCAGAGAGTCAAGGGTTGGAGATAGGCAGAGGATCCGGGTCACAGGCAGAGGGTCAAACACTGGAGAAGGGTGGAAGTCCGTTAATCAAGCCAAGAGGTCTGGTGCAGGAGAGCAGAAGGGTGGTCAAGCCGGTCCGGGTCAAAAACAGGAGATCAGTACTAAATTCGAACACTAGGAACACAGGAACACTGACAAACCAGCAACCAGACAGAGTCACTGAGTCTGTTTAAATAGGCCCGCCTGTAATCCCATTGGTGCGCCATTGCGCATGCGCGCGTGCCGATTCGCCGGTGCGCGCACCCGAGAACGTCGGAGCGCCGTCCCGCTGCGCACGCGAATGCGCCGATTCACCACGCAATCGCACTGACCGCGGATTGGTGACCACAAACGGGGAATTTCCCTGATGGTGCCCCCCCGAGGGGCGGACTCCGGACGCCCAGACTGGCCATCAGTTCTGGATGTTCCTGGTGGAAGGCTCGGATTAGGCGGGGAGCATGCAAGTTCCTGGATGGCTCCCAGGTGTTGTCTTCTGGGGAGTACCCTTTCCACTGGACCAGGTATTGCAACTGCCTGCCTCTCTTCCTACAGCCCAGGATGGATTCCACCTCAAATTCCTTTTCCCCGTCTACTTCGACTGGTGGAGGAGGAGGTTCGTCTCTTCCAGGAAAAGAGCTGGGGGTAACGGGTTTCAACAAGGATGAATGGAACACTGGGTGGATCCTATAGGAACTAGGTAGTACCAGTTCAAAGGCCACGGAATTGATAGCCCGCTTGATCTTAAAGGGCCCGATGAACTTAGGGCCGAGCTTCCGAGAGGGAATAGGCAACCGGAGATTGGTGGTGGAAAGCCAAACTTCCTCCCCAACTTTGAACGCTGGGTTTTCCTTCCTTCCCCTGTCATAGAATCTTTTGTAGGATTCTTGTGCATTGCTCATCATTTCTTTAAGTCTTAGAAAGTTCTCTTGAACAGAGGCCACCCGGTGCTGGACCGCAGGGACCGGACTTTCCGGGATGTTTTCAGGGAGGAAGGAGGGATGGAAGCCAAAATTGGCCCAGAAGGGGGTCTGATTGGTAGCAGAGTGTACTGAGTTATTGTAGGCGAATTCCGCATACGGGAGTAGGGACGCCCAGTCATCCTGGGAGGTAGAGCAGAAACAACGGAGGTATTGTTCCAGGGTTTGATTGGTTCTTTCCGTCTGGCCGTTGCTCTGGGGGTGATATGCTGACGAGAGGCATGTGTTGATATCCAGTGATTTACAGAGTTCCTTCCAGAATTTAGAAGTGAACTGGGCACCTCTGTCGGAGGTGATGCTCTTGGGTATTCCATGAAGCCTGGATATCTCCTTAAAAAAGATTTGGGCAGTATCAGAGGCTGAAGGTGTGCCAATCATGGGTAAAAAGTGAGCCATCTTTGAAAGGCGGTCTACAACGACCAGAATTGTGGTAAACCCTCCAGAGGGAGGCAGGTCAACAATAAAATCCATGGACACGTCTGCCCAAGGACGTTCAGGGATGGGTAAGGGTTTGAGCAGGCCCCAGCTTTTGGTGTTCGACCCTTTATTACGTTGGCATTGAATGCAGGAAGCGACATAGGCTTTACAATCCTTCCTCCAGCCTGGCCACCAGAAGGAGCGGGAGACAAGTTCCGATGATTTACGCACTCCAAAGTGACCGGCCAATTTAAGATCGTGGAAAGTCTTCAGAACCAGTGGTCTTGTTTCTGAAGGGACGAAGATCTTGTCCCGAGACCAGAATAGATCATCACGTTTTTCCAGGGAAGACGTGACAGGATCAGAACAGAGCCTGGAGGCGGCTTGAATGGAGGTGAGCATGTCGGCCTGGGGAATCAACAGGAAATTCTGAGCTGACAGAATGGTACCTGGTTGTGCAGACTGGGGTGTTTCCGGGAACATCCTGGATAAAGCGTCCGCCTTCCCATTTTTGGAACCGGGTCGATAGGAAATATGAAAATTGAACCGGGTAAAAAAAGAGCCCAACGGGCCTGCCTGGGGCGTAAGCGCTTAGCTGTTCTTAAATATTCTAAGTTCTTATGATCTGTGAAGATCATGATGGGGTGTGCGGCCCCCTCTAGGAGGTACCGCCATTCCTCCAGCGCAAATTTTATGGCCAGTAATTCCTGGTCCCCTACGTCATAGTTTCGCTCCGGAGGAGACAATTTCTGGGAGGCAAAGGCTACCGGATACAGAAGAGCCTTGGGACCTCGTCTCTGGGACAGGATGGCTCCAATGGCTGTCTCCGAGGCGTCCACTTCCAAGGTAAACGGTAGTAAAGGATCTGGGTGTTGAAGTACTGGTGGGGAGGTGAAGGCGTCCTTTAGACGGGAGAAGGCCTCTTGTGCTTCCAGGGACCAGTGGAAGCGGTTGTTTTGCCGGGTAAGTTGGGTTATTAGGGCCACGATGGAGGAGAAGCCCACGATGAATCTCCTATAAAAATTGGCGAAGCCTATAAACCGCTGTACCCCCCGTTTGTCAGTCGGGGCTGGCCAGTCCTGGATGGCCTTCACCTTCTGTGGGTCCATTGCGACCCCGTTGACGGAAATGATGAAGCCGAGAAACTGTACGGAGGTTTTTTCAAAATCACATTTCTCGGCCTTGAGGTAGAGCTTGTGCTTTCTAAGGATGGTGAGAACCTTTATGACATGGATCCGGTGAAGTTCGATGGATGTGGAAAAGATAAGGATGTCATCCAGGTACACTACTAGGAAATCGTCAAGGTATTGTCTGAAGATATCATTGACTAGGTGTTGAAAGGTGGCCGGAGCATTACAAAGTCTGAAAGGCATAACCAAATACTCGTAATGTCCAAAGCGAGATCTAAAAGCGATCTTCCACTCGTCACCGGCCCTGATACGGATGAGGTTGTAGGCCCCCCGCAGATCCAGTTTGGAGAAGATCCGAGCAGATCGGAGGCGTTGCAATAATTCCGGGATAAGAGGCAGTGGGTACCTGTTTTTGATGGTAATTTTGTTTAGGTCCCGGTAATCGATGCAGGGTCTTAAGGAGCCGTCCTTCTTTTCCACAAAGAAAATCCCAGCTCCGGCTGAGGATGAAGAGGGGCGAATGAACTTTTTCTGAAGGTTCTCATCGATGTAAGCCTTGAGGGCTCTCAACTCAGTTTCGGACAGTGGGAAAATACGTCCGAACGGGACTTCAGAGCCCGGCAGAAGGTCAATGGGACAATCGTAGGGCCGATGGGGTGGTAAGTGGTTGGCTTGCTGCTTGTCGAATACGTCCTGGAATTCCAGATAGACTGAAGGGACATGCTGGAGGTTGTCTGGCTTGGCGATCATAGAAGCGCAGGGAGTAGAGGTGGAGGCAAGGCAGTTCTGAGATCAGTAGGGGGAGATGAAACTGACCTCTTTCTCTGCCCAATTTATGAGGGGCTCATGTGCCTGAAGCCAGGGGATTCCCAGAATGATAGGGAACAATGGAGAGGGTATAAGATCTAACCGAAGGAGCTCTTGATGGCCTGAGTCAGAGGTGGCCAGGATGGGTTTGGTTTCTTGTGTGATAAGCCCCGAACGGGGCAGGGACCCATCTGCTAGGTGGATCCGGAGGCAGTGGTCCTTAGACTGGATAGGGACATGGAATCTTGTAGCCAGAGCAGAGTCCAGGAAGCAGCTGCAGGCCCCAGAATCAATAATTGCCGGGAGGCGGATTGCCCCTTCCGGCAGCTGTAGAGACATAAAGAGAACAACGTAAGATTGGGGGTTGTCAGAGATTTGATAGTTCAAGGTGTTTTTAGCAATGGACTTACTAGGTCTTACAGGGCAGCTACGGAGGAAGTGGCCGGTACCCCCGCAATAGAGGCACAGGTTGGCCTGGCGCCTACGCAGTCTTTCCTCGGGAGTCAGAGTAGGCCGAACCAACCCGAGCTGCATGGGTTCTGGTTCAGGAAGGGGTGTTGTCCCAGGAGGAGAGGTTGGTGGGTAGTGAGGCATAGTCCTGAATGGAGGCCAGTTGGGACGGGGAGACTGGAAACGCTCCGCGCGTCGTTCACGCAGACGCCTGTCAAGTTGTGTCGCTGATAGAATCAGGTTTTCCAAGGTAGTGGGGGTTTCTATCCTGGCCAGCTCATCCTTAAGAACCTCAGATAGACCTTGGCGGTACTGGTATCGGAGAGCCGCCTCGTTCCAACCGGTGTCAGCTGACCATTTCCTGAACTCCGCTGTGTAGTCTTCTACCGGCCTTCTCCCCTGGGTCAGACTGTGAAGGACGGATTGAGCTGTGGCTGATCGCTGGGGATCGTCATACAATTGAGCCATGTTTTCAAAGAACGTGTCTACTGAATCCAATATTGGGCTCCACTGCTCCATCAATCCATGTGCCCAGGCTTGGGGGTCATCCGACAAGAGGGATATGATAAACCCTACTTTCACCGCTTCTGAAGAGAAGGTCCTTGGTTGGAGAGCAAGGTAGAGGGTACAGGCATTCTTAAAGGTCCGGTACTTTTTGCGGACACCCGAAAATCTTTCCGGGATAGGGACCCTGGGTTCAGGGGTAGCCATCACCACTGTGGAACTTGTAGGTACTTGGGAGGTGGAGGCAGGACTGGCAGAGGTAGTAGCTGAAGAGGTTGGTCCTAGGAGACCGGTGAGTTGTTGCAGACGGCCATCAATCTGGGTATACCCCTCTTGGAGTCTTTGTACTGCGTCCGTTAAGGTGGATACCTGCTGGCATAGGGTGTCAAATGGGGAGCGCACTCTGTCGGCCTCAGACATCTGGCTGGTTTGTACTATCAGGTGAGTACTTACCGAGGCTGAGATGCCGAGAGTGGTCTACCCTTGCACACAAGCGCACTCTGCCCCCTGGAGGTGAGACAGGGAGAAGACAGCACAAGCGAGCACTGGCCACCAGCAGGTATAGGTGTCTTGCTGACAGGTCCGGCAGGGGTGAGCTGACTGGAGAACAGGCTGAGGGTCAAGCACCACGGGAGGACAGGGTCGGACAGCAGCCGGCAGCGGAGGTACTAGTCCAGGCAGCGGTTAACAGCAGGTGCCAGTTCGGGGAGAAGCAACAAGCATAGGTTCGGGTAGAGCAAGCTCAGGTAGGTTCAACAAGAAGTCCCGGGTACAGGCAGAGAGTCAAGGGTTGGAGATAGGCAGAGGATCCGGGTCACAGGCCGAGGGTCAAACACTGGAGAAGGGTGGAAGTCCGTTAATCAAGCCAAGAGGTCTGGTGCAGGAGAGCAGAAGGGTGGTCAAGCCGGTCCGGGTCAAAAACAGGAGATCAGTACTAAATTCGAACACTAGGAACACAGGAACGCTGACAAACCAGCAACCAGACAGAGTCACTGAGTCTGTTTAAATAGGCCCGCCTGTAATCCCATTGGTGCGCCATTGCGCATGCGCGCGCCGATTCGCCGGTGCGCGCGCCCGAGAACATCGGTGCGCCGTCCCGCTGCTTACGCGCATGCGCCGATGCGCCAATTTGCCGCGCAATCGCACTGACCGCGGATTGGTGACCACAAACGGGGAATTTCCCTTACAAATATGATCCAATAGTAGCAGAGGAGTGTCGGGAGAGTGGAACCGAGCGAGCAAGGGGCTCGTTACAACCTTTCCCACCAAAAATCCTCTGGCTTACTGGGTCTTGAGGATGGATCACTGGCCAGAGCTTGCACAGTATGCAATTGAGCTACTGGCCTGTCCTGCATCCAGCGTTCTTTCGGAACGCACATTCAGTGCTACTGGTGGCCTTGTAACCGATCACAGGGTGCGCCTGTCCACCGACTCGGTTGATCGACTGACCTTCATAAAGATGAACCAGTCTTGGATCACCACCAGCTACCAAGCACCTGAAGCTGATGTAACCGAATATTTTTTTTTGAAATGTCACATCCCTTCAAGACTGCCTATGCTGATGCTGAGTGACTGTCCTGTTATGTTGACTGACTATCCTCTTCGTCCTCAATGATCCTGCTGATAGCTTGGAAGAACATTTGTGGTTTTGGGTGCCGCCACCAGTGGCTAAGGCCCAATTTTTCAGCCCCTGTTTAACAGGGGCGTATAATTAAAAATTTTGATGCAATGCTTTGCAACAGGGCTCATTGCTGCGCTCCAAATACAGTATCTGTGATGGGTTGCAGTGTTGTGGCACCAGTGCCTAAGGCCCAATTTTTTTGCCCCTGTTTAATAGGGGCATGTAATTACAATTCTTGATCTAATACTTTGCAACAGGGCTAATTTTTGCGCTCAAAATACAGTATCTGTGATGGGTTGAAGTGTTGTGGCACCAGCACCAGTGCCTAAAGCCCAATTTTTCTGCCCCTGTTCAACAGGGGCATGTAATAACAATTCTTGATCTAATATTTCACAGATGGGCCCATTCCTGCGCCCACCAATAGTAACTGTGAGGACTTAGTCTTGTGGCACCAACACCACCACCAAAGGCCCAATTTTTCAGCCCCTGTTCAACAGGGGCATGCAATTACAATTCTTGATCTAATAATTCACATCAGGGCCCATTCATGCGCCCACCAAGAGTAACTGTGAGGGCTTACAGTGTTGTGGTACCAGCACCACCACCAAAGGCCCAGATTTTCCTACCACTGTTCAACAATGGCATGTAATTACAATTCCTGATATAATAGTTCACAGCAGGGCGTTCCAGCGCCCACCAAGAGTAATGGTGAGGGCTTACAGTGTTGTGGCAACACCTAAGGGGCAAATTTCTGCAGAGTATATACGGCAGGCCCCTACTTTCAAACATCCAACTTACAAACGACTCCTACTTGCAAACGGAAGGAGACAACAGGAAGTGAGAGGAAATCTACCCCTATGAAGGAAAATTCTCTCCTGTAAAATTTTATATGGGAAAAAGGTGTCTCCTCTCTACTGATGCTTTATCACCAATCCTTGTTTCAATAAAAAAAAATTTTTTCCAAAAACATTTGTCATTGGGACGGAAAGTGAGGTGAAATGTTCTGAACAGGTGCACAGACAGCAAAACAAATGTTACAGGGGTGATAACCCTTCCCTATGTTCTCCAAAAAGCTTAAAAATAGATTTTTTGGCTAGAGCTACACTTAAAAAATGTACCTGTTCCAAATTAGAAAAAGATTCTACTTAAGAACAAACCTACAGTCCCTGTCTTGTTTGCACCGCCTGTATACTGCTGTTCAGAGTATATAGGGCCTTTTTTTATTTTGGGTACGGTGTTCCCCTTAATATCAATAAAAGACCCAAAGGGGCTGGTAATGGGCTGGGGGGAGGGGGGGGGGGGTGATGGGGTAGCCATGCCATTTTTCTCAATGATTTTCATCCATATTGCCGGGACCAGACATTACATTAAAGCCGCAAGCAGTTTTAAATGACCTTTTTTTTCCTTTAGAAATGTCATTTTGTGCATGGACAGTTCTAAACACGGGAAACACATGGCACTTCACAGGCATACTTTAGACACCCCCCAGGTACGATATTTAAAGGAATATTTCACTTTTTTTTTTTCACTTTATGCATCATTAAAATGACTGCTCCCGAAAAAACTGCTGTTTTTAAAACTTCTTTTTGCATTGATACATGTCCCCTGGGGCAGAACCCGGGTCCCCAAACCCTTTTTAGGACAATGACTTGCATATTAGCCGTTATAATTAGCACTTTTGATTTCGAATGTTCGCATCCATTGTATTTAATAGGGTTCTAAAGTTCGGGCGAACTTTCGGTCCGTTCGCAAGTTCTGGTGCGAACCGAACCGGGGGGGTGTTCAGCTCATCCCTAGTTGGGAGAAGCCCCACAGAAAGGATAGCATAGCTCAGTCAAATTGCTTAAAAATATTTCCATGATATCTACACCGGGGGGTGGTGTAGGACATATAAAAAGGAAGGAAGCAGTTTCATTTTAATAAGATTGATTTTCCCTACAACTGACAAGGGAAGATTGCTCCATGTTTTCAACTTTTGTTTTGGTGATTGAAGTAGGGGAAAAAAATTAAGAGAGCAGTATTCAGTAACCTCTTAGGTGTTATCACTATAACCAAATACTTTGCAACTGAGGTCCATTTAAGTGTAGGGGTTAGGGTGTACGTGGAATAAAGGACTCCGACAGAGACACCATCCCTAATAGATATGCGAATATGTTTCAGAAAAAAGTAGAGTAGGGTGGGACTTTAATTGTGCCTCAGTTGAGTATAAACAAAAGAATACAATACTATAATTATAAACAAAATGGAAACGTTTTATTTGCCTGCCATAGGCAATGCTACCTTAAAATTCATATCAAATAAAGACAAGATACAGTTTACTGTTTCTTAAATTCAGGGTGTGCAGATCCCGAAGATATCAATAGGTATGGCCTACGCATTTCGCAGGCAATCCCGCTTCGTCAGGGCCTTGAAGAAATAGCACAGGAGAATATCATATTATAACATATAAGTAATAAAAAAAATTGTAATACATGAGCTTTAAAATAGGTTATATGGTTGCAGAGAGAGAAAGTCTGTACATATACCAATAAATTTGTTTGTACATATTTACATCAGTATCATGATGTTTCAAATAGTTATAATTACATTTTAAACATGACAATATGAACCATTTGAAAAAAGCAGTACAGTTACATATATATTTTTCTGCATGCACAACAGTGTTCCACATATGAGTATAGTGTGGGAGGGAGGGTGGGGAACAAACAAATAAATGGGCCTCATAGGGTGTCTAGGTATTGCAGTCTATTTATTTATCAAATGTGCAGTCCATTTAAGGGGTAGAGAAGGGTCCGCAGTCGCTTGCTCAAGCTCATCAATTGGAAGTGTAGCGGGTATTTAAATTTAGGGGGAGCATCTGGGTGGTAGTATGACCCAGATGCACTGATTGTTAGGGAATTTGGAACCATTTTTATTCGTGGAGGACTCCAGCGGTGTGCAGTTCCCTGCGGCCTGTGGGTGGCGCTGTCGCCCTGAGCCGGGGTTGAACCATCACTGCAGTGCTGTGCCCTTTTTTTCCTGTTTCGGCAGCGGTACGGCGGGGCGGGGAACCTGCTTGACCTGCTGAGACGAGGAGATAAAGGGAACAGACGTCCTCAACGCGGGGTCAGTCGTCGGAGGTGAGAGCCGCACCCAGGCACCTTCAGCTTGGGTGCTGGCATTCCAGAGTTCCGGGCCCAGGTGCCCTTGACCTGGCCGGAGCGGGAGATGGAGTCCATCCCAGGCACCTTCAGCCTGGGGTGAGGCACTGCTGAGAAGGCCCGGGGCCCAGCACCTTTGACTGGGTTCTGCAGGGGTGGAGGAGTCCGAGGGGCCCTAAGGTGTTGGGCGCCCGAATCTGAGACGAGGAGGTCAGGGTGCGTAACCCCTCCGAACAGTCCGGTGCAGCATTGCCGGTGACGGCGGGGCCTCTGGTAACTCTTGGAAGGATATCTTCCCTCTGACAGGGGCTGCACTTAGCGAAGGTAATTCTGTTCTTGTTCTACACGGTCGGTGGCAGCGGCTGTGCGCCATAACCGTTGGTGACACTATAATGGTTAGTTCTATTTGAGGATTGTGCCGTGACCTACTCCCCACTTATACTGAACTGTTCTTTGGGTCACAACCTGTCTGCTGTTAAAGGACGATTTATTGCTGTCAGAGAATAAATAAGAGTTGGACCTTTTCAGTGGTGTGGAACTTCAGTTACTGGGAGCAAAGGGGGGTCATCTGCAGAACGGACTTGGCTCTGGGTTATGCACACAGCCCGAAGGTAAACAGGTGTTGGCTTTCACCTCTACACATTAGAGGACATAGGCCGTAGTGTACTGCATCCCTCCTCCCTGATCCCCCTAGACAAGACAACAAGCCGAGAAGAAGAAGGGGTGAGAGGGGTGAGGCCGCTACAGAAGAATAAGGGATTTTACTTTTAAACCAATAGAGCAGAGGAAATTATGTAATTAAATCCAGGGCAGCCTTTAGGCCCCTTTCACACTGGGGGGGGAAGGTGCGGTGGCGGTATAGCGGCGCGATTTTCAGCGCCGCTATACCGTCGTTATCACCGCGGTATGCGGCCACTAGCGGGGTGAATTTACCCCCCGCTAGCGGCCGAAAAAGGGTTAATACCGCCCGCAAACTGCGGCTATTGCCGCGGTTTGCGGGCGGTATTACCGCAGTGTCCCATTGATTTCAATGGGCAGCCGCGGTAAAGGAGCGGTGAACACACCGCTCCTTCACCGCTGTAAAGATGCGGCTAGCAGGACTTTTGGAGCGGTCCTGCTAGCGCACCGCTTCAGTGTGAAAGCCTTCGGGCTTTCACATTGAAGAATACAGGGCACGATTTTTCAGGCGGTATAACAGCGCTAATATTAGCGCTAAACCGCCTGAAAAACGTGCCAGTGTGAAAGGGGCCTTAGGGAGAATCATTTAAAAATACAATTAAGTCATCAATGTATAGAGACACTTCCAATTATCATCCCGACTTGAATAACTTTAATATCAACGGAGTCTTGTATGGCTTGGGCTATAGGCTCCATCAGGAGTGCAAATAAGGTTGGGGATAAGGGGCAGCCCTGCCTCGTTCCCTGGCTTTGTAAAAAAGTTTTGGAGAGATTCCCTCCCAGTTTAATTTGGGCTGACGGGGCCTGGTATAGTTTTACCAAAGCTGCGAAAGTTTGGCCCTAATCCCATAACCTCCAAGACCGGTGCTATGTACAAGCTCTACGGAGGGACAAGATCTTGTTACCCAGTACCCAAATAAGGCTGGGTTCACACTATTGCGAATTGGATGCGTGTTTCCTCGCATCCAATTCAAACAGCAGGAGAATGTGATCGGCTCTCTATGGAGCCGGTTCACATATCTCCACAGCGATCTCTCGCAATGATTTGCAGAAGAGCCCTGTGTGTCTTTTGGTCCATTTCAGGTCCGAATTTAGCCAAAAATTCAGGCTGAAATCGGTCCTGAAATGGTGAACGATGATGCACCGGAAAAATGACAAACGGTACAGGTAGTACCAGGGAAGGCCAGTAGATGGGGCCATCATGCTACACAATACACTATGACACAAAACTGAGTACAATATAAGAGAGAAAATTAGCCAATGTAAGATAGGTAGTTGTACAGGGTTGCCATGTGACTCTAAACTGTAAAAACACCATAACTCCCTACCAACTAGCTATTACTCCAACAAAACTAGCTAGTCAGTTTTGAATCCCAGAACACTTCAACGAGGTCCACTTCTTCTATAAACGATGCAAACTGTATCCAGTAAAAGGTATTTCGATGCTGTAGGGGTGTAGAAGTGCAGGACAAGGGGGTCAATTACTTGGTATAATATAGGCGCCCAACTGAGCTCCAGTGTTGGAAGGATGTACAAATAACCATGTTCCTGAATATCAGGCCACAGATAAGCAGCAGTGTAAGAAAAAACTGGGCCCATGCACTACATACAACCAGGAGTAAACTGTAACACTCTTAGGACATCACAACCACGACCCCTTCCCCTTGAAGCATCCTCTAGTGTGGACAGGCTTTCAAACTCAGTGAGGAAAGAGACAGGACCAACATGCTGGTATGTGCAGCGAAACTTGAGGGTCAGGGTGTCTTAATTGATGTAATGTCTGTAACCTGCACTGAGAGAGTCTCAAACGCAGTCCTCTTGCAGCCAAAACAAGTGGATAGGGATGAGCTCGGTGTTCGAGTCGAACATACGTTCGACTCGAACATCGGCTGTTCGATCGTTCGCCGAACAACGAACGATTTGGGCCGTTCGCGCCTAATTCGCGGCCCACAATGCACTACGCCATCGCAGTGTCATCCAGGCGCTGTGATTGGCCAAGCATGCACTGTGACCCCGCATGCTTGGCCAATCACAGCGCCGGCAGCGAGGAGAGCAATGATTGGCCACAGGCAGGATGCCTGTGGCCAATTATTGCTGAGGGTGTTTAGTACACGCCCCACACTATAAAAGGCCGCCAGCACGGCGGCCTAGTGTAGTGTGTTCCGGAGCAGGGAAAGAGAAGCATAGGCAGGGACAGTGACATTTTTTTTTCTTGCTTAACCTGGATTCCTTTAGTTTAGGGAAAGAGAAGGATAGGTAGGGAGAGTGTCAGTCTGTTTTACTGTGCTAAACCTTGTTTGTAGGGACAGGGAAGGACAGTGAGGGAAATTCTCCTTGTGCTATACTGTGCTAAAGCATTGATCATCAACCATCTTTAAAAAAACATTTTTTATAGGGACAGAAAACTATAGGTAGGGAGAGTGTCAGTGTGTTTTACTGTGCTAATCCTTGTTTGTAGGGACAGGGAAGGACAGTGAGGGAAATTCTCCTTGTGCTATACTGTGCTAAAGCATTGATCATCAACCATCTTTAAAAAAACATTTTTTATAGGGACAGAAAACTATAGGTAGGGAAAGTGTCAGTGTGTTTTACTGTGCTAATCCTTGTTTGTAGGGACAGGGAAGGACAGTGAGGGAAATTCTCCTTGTGCTATACTGTGCTAAAGCATTGATCATCAACCATCTTTAAAAAAACATTTTTTATAGGGACAGAAAACTATAGGTAGGGAGAGTGTCAGTGTGTTTTACTGTGCTAATCCTTGTTTGTAGGGACAGGGAAGGACAGTGAGGGAAATTCTCCTTGTGCTATACTGTGCTAAAGCATTGATCATCAACCATCTTTAAAAAAACATTTTTTATAGGGACAGAAAACTATAGGTAGGGAGAGTGTCAGTGTGTTTTACTGTGCTAATCCTTGTTTGTAGGGACAGGGAAGGACAGTGAGGGAAATTCTCCTTGTGCTATACTGTGCTAAAGCATTGATCATCAACCATCTTTAAAAAAACATTTTTTATAGGGACAGAAAACTATAGGTAGGGAAAGTGTCAGTGTGTTTTACTGTGCTAATCCTTGTTTGTAGGGACAGGGAAGGACAGTGAGGGAAATTCTCCTTGTGCTATACTGTGCTAAAGCATTGATCATCAACCATCTTTAAAAAAACATTTTTTATAGGGACAGAAAACTATAGGTAGGGAGAGTGTCAGTGTGTTTTACTGTGCTAATCCTTGTTTGTAGGGACAGGGAAGGACAGTGAGGGAAATTCTCCTTGTGCTATACTGTGCTAAAGCATTGATCATCAACCATCTTTAAAAAAACATTTTTTATAGGGACAGAAAACTATAGGTAGGGAGAGTGTCAGTGAGTTTTACTGTGCTAATCCTTGTTTGTAGGGACAGGGAAGGACAGTGAGGGAAATTCTCCTTGTGCTATACTGTGCTAAAGCATTGATCATCAACCATCTTTAAAAAAACATTTTTTATAGGGACAGAAAACTATAGGTAGGGAGAGTGTCAGTGTGTTTTACTGTGCTAATCCTTGTTTGTAGGGACAGGGAAGGACAGTGAGGGAAATTCTCCTTGTGCTATACTGTGCTAAAGCATTGATCATCAACCATCTTTAAAAAAACATTTTTTATAGGGACAGAAAACTATAGGTAGGGAGAGTGTCAGTGTGTTTTACTGTGCTAATCCTTGTTTGTAGGGACAGGGAAGGACAGTGAGGGAAATTCTCCTTGTGCTATACTGTGCTAAAGCATTGATCATCAACCATCTTTAAAAAAACATTTTTTATAGGGACAGAAAACTATAGGTAGGGAGAGTGTCAGTGTGTTTTACTGTGCTAATCCTTGTTTGTAGGGACAGGGAAGGACAGTGAGGGAAATTCTCCTTGTGCTATACTGTGCTAAAGCATTGATCATCAACCATCTTTAAAAAAACATTTTTTATAGGGACAGAAAACTATAGGTAGGGAGAGTGTCAGTGTGTTTTACTGTGCTAATCCTTGTTTGTAGGGACAGGGAAGGACAGTGAGGGAAATTCTCCTTGTGCTATACTGTGCTAAAGCATTGATCATCAACCATCTTTAAAAAAAACATTTTTTATAGGGACAGAAAACTATAGGTAGGGAGAGTGTCAGTGTGTTTTACTGTGCTAATCCTTGTTTGTAGGGACAGGGAAGGACAGTGAGGGAAATTCTCCTTGTGCTATACTGTGCTAAAGCATTGATCATCAACCATCTTTAAAAAAACATTTTTTATAGGGACAGAAAACTATAGGTAGGGAGAGTGTCAGTGTGTTTTACTGTGCTAATCCTTGTTTGTAGGGACAGGGAAGGACAGTGAGGGAAATTCTCCTTGTGCTATACTGTGCTAAAGCATTGATCATCAACCATCTTTAAAAAAACATTTTTTATAGGGACAGAAAACTATAGGTAGGGAGAGTGTCAGTGTGTTTTACTGTGCTAATCCTTGTTTGTAGGGACAGGGAAGGACAGTGAGGGAAATTCTCCTTGTGCTATACTGTGCTAAAGCATTGATCATCAACCATCTTTAAAAAAACATTTTTTATAGGGACAGAAAACTATAGGTAGGGAGAGTGTCAGTGTGTTTTACTGTGCTAATCCTTGTTTGTAGGGACAGGGAAGGACAGTGAGGGAAATTCTCCTTGTGCTATACTGTGCTAAAGCATTGATCATCAACCATCTTTAAAAAAACATTTTTTATAGGGACAGAAAACTATAGGTAGGGAGAGTGTCAGTGAGTTTTACTGTGCTAATCCTTGTTTGTAGGGACAGGGAAGGACAGTGAGGGAAATTCTCCTTGTGCTATACTGTGCTAAAGCATTGATCATCAACCATCTTTAAAAAAACATTTTTTATAGGGACAGAAAACTATAGGTAGGGAGAGTGTCAGTGTGTTTTACTGTGCTAATCCTTGTTTGTAGGGACAGGGAAGGACAGTGAGGGAAATTCTCCTTGTGCTATACTGTGCTAAAGCATTGATCATCAACCATCTTTAAAAAAACATTTTTTATAGGGACAGAAAACTATAGGTAGGGAGAGTGTCAGTGTGTTTTACTGTGCTAATCCTTGTTTGTAGGGACAGGGAAGGACAGTGAGGGAAATTCTCCTTGTGCTATACTGTGCTAAAGCATTGATCATCAACCATCTTTAAAAAAACATTTTTTATAGGGACAGAAAACTATAGGTAGGGAGAGTGTCAGTGTGTTTTACTGTGCTAATCCTTGTTTGTAGGGACAGGGAAGGACAGTGAGGGAAATTCTCCTTGTGCTATACTGTGCTAAAGCATTGATCATCAACCATCTTTAAAAAAACATTTTTTATAGGGACAGAAAACTATAGGTAGGGAGAGTGTCAGTGTGTTTTACTGTGCTAATCCTTGTTTGTAGGGACAGGGAAGGACAGTGAGGGAAATTCTCCTTGTGCTATACTGTGCTAAAGCATTGATCATCAACCATCTTTAAAAAAACATTTTTTATAGGGACAGAAAACTATAGGTAGGGAGAGTGTCAGTGTGTTTTACTGTGCTAATCCTTGTTTGTAGGGACAGGGAAGGACAGTGAGGGAAATTCTCCTTGTGCTATACTGTGCTAAAGCATTGATCATCAACCATCTTTAAAAAAAACATTTTTTATAGGGACAGAAAACTATAGGTAGGGAGAGTGTCAGTGTGTTTTACTGTGCTAATCCTTGTTTGTAGGGACAGGGAAGGACAGTGAGGGAAATTCTCCTTGTGCTATACTGTGCTAAAGCATTGATCATCAACCATCTTTAAAAAAACATTTTTTATAGGGACAGAAAACTATAGGTAGGGAGAGTGTCAGTGTGTTTTACTGTGCTAATCCTTGTTTGTAGGGACAGGGAAGGACAGTGAGGGAAATTCTCCTTGTGCTATACTGTGCTAAAGCATTGATCATCAACCATCTTTAAAAAAACATTTTTTATAGGGACAGAAAACTATAGGTAGGGAGAGTGTCAGTGTGTTTTACTGTGCTAATCCTTGTTTGTAGGGACAGGGAAGGACAGTGAGGGAAATTCTCCTTGTGCTATACTGTGCTAAAGCATTGATCATCAACCATCTTTAAAAAAACATTTTTTATAGGGACAGAAAACTATAGGTAGGGAGAGTGTCAGTGTGTTTTACTGTGCTAATCCTTGTTTGTAGGGACAGGGAAGGACAGTGAGGGAAATTCTCCTTGTGCTATACTGTGCTAAAGCATTGATCATCAACCATCTTTAAAAAAACATTTTTATAGGGACAGAAAACTATAGGTAGGGAGAGTGTCAGTGTGTTTTACTGTGCTAATCCTTGTTTGTAGGGACAGGGAAGGACAGTGAGGGAAATTCTCCTTGTGCTATACTGTGCTAAAGCATTGATCATCAACCATCTTTAAAAAAACATTTTTTATAGGGACAGAAAACTATAGGTAGGGAGAGTGTCAGTGAGTTTTACTGTGCTAATCCTTGTTTGTAGGGACAGGGAAGGACAGTGAGGGAAATTCTCCTTGTGCTATACTGTGCTAAAGCATTGATCATCAACCATCTTTAAAAAAACATTTTTTATAGGGACAGAAAACTATAGGTAGGGAGAGTGTCAGTGTGTTTTACTGTGCTAATCCTTGTTTGTAGGGACAGGGAAGGACAGTAAGGGAAATTCTCCTTGTGCTATACTGTGCTAAAGCATTGATCATCAACCATCTTTAAAAAAACATTTTTTATAGGGACAGAAAACTATAGGTAGGGAGAGTGTCAGTGTGTTTTACTGTGCTAATCCTTGTTTGTAGGGACAGGGAAGGACAGTGAGGGAAATTCTCCTTGTGCTATACTGTGCTAAAGCATTGATCATCAACCATCTTTAAAAAAACATTTTTTATAGGGACAGAAAACTATAGGTAGGGAGAGTGTCAGTGTGTTTTACTGTGCTAATCCTTGTTTGTAGGGACAGGGAAGGACAGTGAGGGAAATTCTCCTTGTGCTATACTGTGCTAAAGCATTGATCATCAACCATCTTTAAAAAAACATTTTTTATAGGGACAGAAAACTATAGGTAGGGAGAGTGTCAGTGTGTTTTACTGTGCTAATCCTTGTTTGTAGGGACAGGGAAGGACAGTGAGGGAAATTCTCCTTGTGCTATACTGTGCTAAAGCATTGATCATCAACCATCTTTAAAAAAACATTTTTTATAGGGACAGAAAACTATAGGTAGGGAGAGTGTCAGTGTGTTTTACTGTGCTAATCCTTGTTTGTAGGGACAGGGAAGGACAGTGAGGGAAATTCTCCTTGTGCTATACTGTGCTAAAGCATTGATCATCAACCATCTTTAAAAAAAACATTTTTTATAGGGACAGAAAACTATAGGTAGGGAGAGTGTCAGTGTGTTTTACTGTGCTAATCCTTGTTTGTAGGGACAGGGAAGGACAGTGAGGGAAATTCTCCTTGTGCTATACTGTGCTAAAGCATTGATCATCAACCATCTTTAAAAAAACATTTTTTATAGGGACAGAAAACTATAGGTAGGGAGAGTGTCAGTGTGTTTTACTGTGCTAATCCTTGTTTGTAGGGACAGGGAAGGACAGTGAGGGAAATTCTCCTTGTGCTATACTGTGCTAAAGCATTGATCATCAACCATCTTTAAAAAAACATTTTTTATAGGGACAGAAAACTATAGGTAGGGAGAGTGTCAGTGTGTTTTACTGTGCTAATCCTTGTTTGTAGGGACAGGGAAGGACAGTGAGGGAAATTCTCCTTGTGCTATACTGTGCTAAAGCATTGATCATCAACCATCTTTAAAAAAACATTTTTTATAGGGACAGAAAACTATAGGTAGGGAGAGTGTCAGTGTGTTTTACTGTGCTAATCCTTGTTTGTAGGGACAGGGAAGGACAGTGAGGGAAATTCTCCTTGTGCTATACTGTGCTAAAGCATTGATCATCAACCATCTTTAAAAAAACATTTTTTATAGGGACAGAAAACTATAGGTAGGGAGAGTGTCAGTGTGTTTTACTGTGCTAATCCTTGTTTGTAGGGACAGGGAAGGACAGTGAGGGAAATTCTCCTTGTGCTATACTGTGCTAAAGCATTGATCATCAACCATCTTTAAAAAAACATTTTTTCTAGGGACAGAAAACTATAGGTAGGGAGAGTGTCAGTGTGTTTTACTGTGCTAATCCTTGTTTGTAGGGACAGGGAAGGACAGTGAGGGAAATTCTCCTTGTGCTATACTGTGCTAAAGCATTGATCATCAACCATCTTTAAAAAAACATTTTTTATAGGGACAGAAAACTATAGGTAGGGAGAGTGTCAGTGTGTTTTACTGTGCTAATCCTTGTTTGTAGGGACAGGGAAGGACAGTGAGGGAAATTCTCCTTGTGCTATACTGTGCTAAAGCATTGATCATCAACCATCTTTAAAAAAACATTTTTTATAGGGACAGAAAACTATAGGTAGGGAGAGTGTCAGTGTGTTTTACTGTGCTAATCCTTGTTTGTAGGGACAGGGAAGGACAGTGAGGGAAATTCTCCTTGTGCTATACTGTGCTAAAGCATTCCTCATCAACCATCTTTGAAATCCTTGTTTTTTGGACAGTCAGGGAAATTGTCATTGTGCTATTCTGTGCGAAAGCAATCATCCTCAACCATATTTAGAAATCCTTAAGTAAAGGGACAGAGAAGGACACCTGAAGGTAGCCCTTATTGCTTTTTTCCCATCTCCCTGCAGGCCATCCATTAGAATGTCTGGAAGGCAAACAAGGAGAGGCAGACAGTCAGGAGGCAATAAAAGAGGGCAAGCAGGCTCTGTGTCTGGGGGCAACAGTGCTGGTCGTGGACGCGGTGCATTGTCATCAGCACATGGCCATGGGACACGCTTGTCCTTCTTTTCGGCAGCTGGACATGTTGAGCCACATCATGCCGAAGACTTGGTAGAGTGGATGACCAAGCCCTCCTCCTCCTCCTCATCCTCTCTCACCCAGGCTCAGGGTACTGGCAAAGCAGCTGCCAAAGCGTCCTCTTCCCTGGTATCAATGTCAGACTCATCATCAGTCACTCCTTCCCTAGACCCACCATGTCCTCCTCCTGAGGAGTCCCCCGAACTGTTTGAGCACAGTGTTGGGTACATGCTCCAGGAGGATGCCCAGCGTTTCGAAGGGTCTGATGATGAAACCCAGCTACAGGAAGGCAGTAGCGTGAGAGCAGACAGAGGGGATGCTCAAGAAGGACACCAATCTGGCAGTCATGTTCCAGCAGCTGCAGCATACTGCCAGATTGGCTCCAGTGATGAGGAGGGAGGGGATGATGAGGTCACTGACTCCACGTGGGTGCCTAATAGGAGAGAGGAGGAGGAGGATGAGGAGGAGGCACATCTCCAACGAGGCAGGATGCCCTTTGGTGGCCAGCGTAAGGGCAGTACACCGACGGAATCACACCGCAGAGCTCCGCCTGTGCAGGGCGCTGCCTCTGCCCATCATTCAAAAAGTTCTTTGGTGTGGGCCTTTTTTGAGGCTAGTGCATCAGATCGCACAGCTGCTGTTTGCAACATATGTCTCAAGCGTATATCGCGTGGCCAAAACATCAGCCGCTTGGGTACCACATGCCTGACCAGACATATGTTGACCTGCCATGCAGCTCGTTGGCAAGCCTACCTCAAAGACCCACACCAAAGAACAAAGCGGACCTCTCCTTGCACCGCATCAGCTGGGATCTCCAACCCCACTATAACTTCAGTCCTCTCTGAAACATGCACTGAGAGGAATGAAGGTGTAGAATTAGGTGTGTCACAGCCAAGTACTTGCGGCCACTCTGCTAGCAGTACACCGACGTCCGATTCTAGCAGGCAAATTTCCCTGCCCCAGCTGCTGGACCGTCGAAAGAAGTTCACTCCCAGCCATCCACATGCCCAGCGGTTGAATGCTAGCTTGGCTAAATTGCTAGCGCTTCAACTGCTGCCTTTTCAGTTGGTAGACTCGGACCCCTTCCGTGAGTTTGTGCAATGTGCGGTTCCTCAGTGGCAGGTTCCCAAACGCCACTTTTTCTCACGGAAGGCTATTCCGGCTCTCTACCGGCATGTGGAAGGAAATGTCTTGGCCTCGCTGGACAGGGCGGTCAGCGGTAAGGTGCATATTACCGCTGACTCATGGTCCAGCAGGCATGGACAGGGACGTTACCTTTCTTTCACGGCCCATTGGGTCACTCTTGGCAGCTGGGAAGGATGCAGGACAAGGTGCAGTAGTGTTGGAGGTTGTTCCACCGCCACGCCTCCAAAATGCTACTACTGGTTGTGACACACCTCTCTCCTCCACCCCCTCCTCTTCTTCTTCCTCCATGGCCTCTTCCTGTGGTTTGTCCTCGGAACCAGCGGTGCTCCGGAGGCGTTCAAGGGGCTACGCAAGTACGCAGGCAAAAAGATGCCATGCCGTGCTTGCGCTGGTGTGTTTGGGGGACAGAAGCCACACTGGGGCAGAGGTCCTGTCTGCAGGGCCAGGCCGAGAGGTGGTTGACGCCACGCCAGCTTAAGCCAGGAATGGTGGTTTGCGACAATGGCACCAACCTCTTCTCCGCCCTCCGACAGGGACAACTGACCCATGTGCCCTGTGTGGCTCACGTCCTTAACCTGGTGGTGCAGCGGTTCTTGGGCAGGTACCCGGGCTTACAGGATGTCCTGAGGCAGGCCAGGAAAGTCTGTGTGCATTTCCGCAGATCTTATAATGCCAGTGCTCGCCTGGCTGAGCTGCAAAAGGAGTTGAACCTGCCCAAGAACCGCCTTATATGTGACATGCCCACCAGGTGGAACTCAACGTTGGCCATGCTGCAGCGGCTGCACACGCAGCAGAGGGCCATCAATGAGTACCTGTGCGACTACGGCACCAGGACAGGGTCAGGGGAGCTTGGTTTTTTTTCTCCACGCCAGTGGGGCATGATCAGGGATGCATGCACTGTCCTGGCACCATTTGAGGAGGCCACGAGGATGGTGAGCAGTGACAGTGCATGCATCAGTGACACTGTACCTCTTGTCCACCTGTTGGCGCACACGCTGCGTGGAATAATGGACAGGGCACTTGAGGCAGAACAGAGGCAGGAAGAGGAGGACTTCCTTGCCTCTCAAGGCCCCCTTTACCCAGACAGTGTTCCTTCTGTCCCACCCATCGCACAGGAAGAGGACGAGGAGGAGGAGGAGGAGGAGGATTGTGTCAGCATGGAGGTGGAGCCTGGCACTCAGCATCATCAGCAGCAGTCTTTTAGGGATGATTTACAGTCCCAAGAAACCAGTGGACTTGTACGTGGCTGGGAGGAGGTGGCTGCGGATCATGTCGTCCTTAGTGACCCAGAGGACTCCGGACCGAATGCCTCAGCTAACCTACGCTGCATGGCCTCCCTGATCCTGCAAAGTCTGCGGAAGGATCCTCGTATTCTTCGGATCAAGGAGAGGGACCATTACTGGCTGGCCACTCTCCTTGATCCACGGTACAAGGGTAAGGTTGCGGACCTTATGTTACCGTCGCAGAGGGAGCAGAGGATGAGACAACTCCGGGAGGCCTTGCAGAAAGGTCTGTGCAACGCGTTCCCAGAGACTGGGAGGTTACAAACTCCTGGTCCTGGACAACGAGTTGCTGAGGCTTCGGCCAGTCAAAGAAGGAGCGGTGGGGAAGGTGGCCGTCTGACCGATGCGTTCAGACAATTCTTTAGTCCGCAGCCCCAAAGTATGATCGGTTCCAGCAACCATCGCCAGCGTCTGATAAACATGGTGCAGGAATATCTAGGGGCAAGGTCAGACTTGGACACCTTCCCCACCGAAAATCCTCTGGCTTACTGGGTCTTGAGGATGGATCACTGGCCAGAGCTTGCACAGTATGCAATTGAGCTACTGGCCTGTCCTGCATCCAGCGTTCTTTCGGAACGCACATTCAGTGCTGCTGGAGGATTTGTCACGGATCACAGGGTGCGCCTGTCCACCGACTCGGTTGATCGACTGACTTTCATCAAGATGAACCAGTCTTGGATCACCACCAGCTACCACACACCTGATGCTGATATAACAGACTAATTTATTTTCAAATGTCACATCCCTTCAAGACTGATGCTGATGCTGAGTGCCTGTGCTGTTATGTTGACTGGCTATCCTCCTCCTCCGAGTCCTCAATGATACGATTGATGATGATAGCTTGGAAGATCATTTTTGTTTATGGGTGCCGCCACCAGTGCCTAACGCCCAATTTTTCAGCCCCTGTTTAACAGGGGCGTGTAATTACAATTTTTGAAGCAATACTTTGCAACAGGGCTCATTGCTGTGCTCCAAGTACAGTATCTGTGAGGGGTTGCAGTGTTGTGCCACCAGTGCCTAAGGCCCAATTTTTCAGCCCCTGTTCAACAGGGGCATGTAATTACAATTCTTGATCTAATAATTCACAGCAGGGCCCATTGCTGCACCCACCAAGAGTAACTCTGAGGGCTTACAGTGTTGTGGCAACACCACCACCACCACCACCACCACCACCACGAAAGGCCCAATTTTTCAGCCCCTGTTCAACAGGGGCATGCAATTACAATTCTTGATCTAATAATTCACAGCAGGGCCCATTGCTGCACCCACCAAGAGTAACTGTCAGGGCTTACAGTGTTGTGGCACCAGCACCACCATCAAAGGCCCAATTTTTACTACCACTGTTCAACAATTATATGTAATTACAATTCCTGATATAATAGTTGACAGCAGGGCGTTCCAGCACCAACCAAGAGTAACTGTGAGTGCTTACAGTGTTGTGCCAACACCAACAACTAAGGGGCCTATTTCTGCAGAGTATATACGGCAGGTCCCTACTTTCAAACATCCAACTTACAAACGACTCCTACTTGCAAACGCAAGAAGACAACAGGAAGTGAGAGGAAATCTACCCCTAGGAAGGAAAATTCTCTCCTGTAAGAATTAATATGGGAGAAAGGTGTCTCCTCTGTACTGATGCTTTATCACCAATCCTTGTTTCAAGAAAAACACCACATTTCAAAAACAGTTGTCATTGGGACGGAAAGTGAGGTGAAATGTTCTGAACAGGGGCACAGACAGCAAAACAAATGTTACAGGGGTGATAACCCTTACCTATGTTTTCCAAAAAGTTTAAAAATAGATTTTTGGGCTGGAGCTACACTTAAACAATGTACCTGTTCAAAATTACAAACAGATTCTACATAAGAACAAACCTACAGTCCCTGTCTTGTATGCACCGCCTGTATACGGCTGTTCAGAGTATATAGGGCCTTTTTTATTTTGTGTGCGGTGTTCCCCTTAATATCCATACAAGACCCAAAGGGGCTGGTAATGGGCTGGGGTAGGGGGGGGGGGTCATGGGGTAGCGATGCCATTTTTCTTAAAGATTTTCATCCATATTACCGGGACCAGACATTACATTAAAGCCGCAAGCAGTTTTAAATGGCTTTTTTTTCCTTTAGAAGTGTCATTTTGTGCAGGGACAGTTCTAAACACGGGAAACACGTGGCACTTCACAGGCATACTTTAGACACCCCCCAGGTACGATATTTAAAGGAATATTTGACTTTTTTTTTTCACTTTATGCATCATTAAAATGACTGCTCCCGAAAAACGACCGTTTTTAAAACTTCTTTTTGCATTGATACATGTCCCCTGGTGCAGAACCCGGGTTCCCAAACCCTTTTTAGGACAATAACATGCATAATAGTCGTTATAATTAGCACTTTAGAATTCGAACGTTCGCATCCATTGTATTTAATAGGGTTCTAATGTTCGTACGAACTTTCGGTCCGTTCGCGGGTTCTGGTGCGAACCGAACCCGGGGGTGTTCGGCTCATCACTACAAGTGGAGAAAGAAGGAGCTGGTGCTCTTACCGCAGGGTAAAAAAAACATGCATCCGCCTCAGCAGGGGATTCACAGAATCGGACAGATCCAAAATGTTGAATCCAGAGGCGGCTGGGATAGAGCATACTATACTTCTCCCAGAGGCGGCGACGAATGTCGTTGAAGGTCTTTCTCTTCCTCTGCAGCTCCGCTGAGAAGTCGGGAAACAGGAATATAGATGTATTGCTGTAGGACAGTGTGGAGTGTTTCCTTACTTCGGGAAGGATTTTATTCCGATCCCGGTAGTTGAGAAACCTAACCAGAAAGGGGCGAGGATTATGACCCGGAATTTGGTGTCCAGTAGGCACATGATGAGCACATTCTACTACATAGGTCGCTGACACCTCGGTGAGACCTAACAGCTCCTTGAAAAAGGATTCTGCAAACTCCGCAGGCACATGGCCCTCTTCGCCTTCAGGAAGCCCCAGGTTGTTGCACCTCAGACGATTTTTGGCATTGTCTGATTTGGCTACTAGGGCATCTACCATGTGCTGTTGATCTACCAACGTAGAGGTGTGGGTGGCCGTTAGACATTCTGTAGCAGAGATGCGAGTTTCAGTCTCTGTTAGTCGGCCCCAGATCTTATCCAGATTACTCCGGATAAGATTGCACTCCTCTGCCAGGTGATCAATGTGCACCAATAGAGGTCTTACTTTGCTCTATGGCCGCCAGGATCATTGCCGTCCCATCCTGGGCTACTGGGGCTGGCACTGCTGTAGTAGATGTACTGGCAGTTTCCATCCTTGTTTCAGCCAGCAGTGCTCTTAACTTGGGCAACAGGTCAGCTTAAGATAAGGTGACCAGATTTTTAAAATGAAATTCGGGGACATATTTCTTTTTTTTTTACTAGTAATGGCGGCAATCAGCGACTCTCTGCCCATTGCCGCCGCCGCCCGCCTCACAGCCGGTCAAGTCTTACTCTCCAGGCCCCGGCTACTACTGGGTGGGGAGCGGAGGAAGATCACTTCGACAGGCAGAGGCCGCTCTAGGCTTTGTGAGGCCTTAGGCAAAACTTAGATATGAGGCCCCACTCACGCCAATAATGGGAAAAATAATTCAAACAAGAAAAATGGCTGCAGAAAATGCACGGATCTAGCACACAGGTGATCAGCACCACTTCTTAGGGCACCCTCCTCACCCATCAGACATATTCAGCCAATACAAGAGGGGGGAGAAAGGGGAAGGTGAAAAAGAGAGAGGGGTAATAGAGAGATCCGATGATGCCGACATTAGTATTGATCACAGGCAAATTAGGCGGTCGCGAGGCCCCTGTGAGTGCGAGGCCTTAGGCGACCGCCTAACTTGCCTAATTAGAGAGCCGCCTCTGTCGACAGGGAAAGCAACGAGATAAGCCGGCAGGCGGCTGGCCGGTACTTGAGCCAAGGCAGAAGAACATGCGAGCGGAGCTGAATGGGCATGCACCCGAAACTGAAGAAATATTCCCTCAGCTCCGACCAGCACATGATCATCAGAAATGGGGCACAGATAATGGAAAAAAAGACACCCCCCTAAGCTAGTAGGTGCGGCGGAGCGGGGGGTGTGTAATTCCGATTTTTTTTTCTTATTCTGCACTGACTGTCTTTGAAATTGCCCGAGACCCTGTTCAAATCCAATCCGGGGACAAAACCGGGGACAGGCTTGGTCTGGGGACAGTGTCCTCAATCCGGGGACTGTCCCCTGAAACCGGGGATGTCTGGTCACCCTAGCTTAAGACCACGTGTAGGGGGGTGTGATTGTTGTTTGGTTTGTGGGAGCCTCAGGGAACGGCTCCAGGATAGCATCAGAGGACACTAAAGGAGGACAGACAAGTTACAGGGAAGAATATTAGAGTTGCTCCCAGCTGTCACAGCAAGATGGCGCTGGGCATGTTACTCAGCTGAAGCCTTCGCCGGCGGCTCCCTAGTGGATTCGGAGCATGCTGCGGAGGCGCCAGGTGAGCCGCTCGGAGGACCAAAGCTACTAGAGGTTCCAAGACCAAAATGAAGAGGGCTGGAGAGAGGGAACATCCCTGTCTTGTGCCTCTAAAAATTAAGAATAGTGTGGGAAAAAAAATCAGCATACTTAACTGAGGCTTAGGGGATGCCCTAATCCAAGTCATAATGGCATCTTCAAAGTCATCCCTTTTGTGTTAGCTCATACTGTAAATAATCCAGTGAGAGGAAATCTAATGCCTTGTAGATGTCCAGCGAAAGAAGAAAGCCACGCATTTTTCTTTAATTTTGGCATGGGGTTGCCCTCAAAATCCATCCTGGACCTAAGGATCTAGGATGGATTTTGGGAGACCCCATGTCAATTTACCAGACCTGAAGGAGCTGGTATGGATGGGTGGACCCCCGCGCTGTTTTTTTTTTACTTTATGATGTTTTCATTGCCGGCAATTATTTTCTCTAAACCAGCTGATGAGTCATCTGTTGTTAAGGACGCCGCGGCCGGATTCCCTTCCCGCTCCTTAACAACCAGCTATTCTTCACACAAAAATTTGGATTGGTTGATCATTTATCGATCGATTCGAATGGTTCTAAAAATTTTGTTAGGTAATGAATAAATTAAACTAAACAAATTCCAAAATTTGTTATATAATGAATCTATCCGAAACTAAACTAAATTTTTCCGTCTGCGCATGTCTACTAGTAAGGCAGCTGCTCAGAATGTGTGTGCTCACTTCAGAAAGGGTACCCTCCTGCTGCTCTGCTGCCTGAACCTGAGATTATTAAACCTTGTGCTGCTAGGTTGAACTGCACTAGCAAAATGCTCAACGTTTTCTATGCTTGCCTTGCTGACCGTTTTGAGCAACACCTTAGAAAACCCTAGAAAATCCCACATTTAAAAAAAAACACTTTTCACTATATAAAAAAAATGATTTTTTTGGGGGAAAAAAGTTCCCCTCATTTTTTTTTGCATAGATGAAATCAGATAGAAAAGCCAGGACAGCGCAAAGACCCCTATAATTACTATTTTTTGGACATTTCAAGGTGATCTCATTATCTGCCACCATTTTTGTAAATTAAGAAAAATGGGAACATTGAGGTAGTTAAAATCAAAAATTTTGACTTACCAGTAAAATAATTTATTTGGGCTACAGTACATCACACAGACTTCATTATCGCTGGAAGGCTTTATTTTGAGGTAAGTTTCACATAATGTGCGAGTATGCGATGCATACTCGCACATTATGACATTGCCTTGCAGGTTCCAATAAAAAAAAAGAAGAAACACAGCATTTTACTACCACTTTAATAATATTCCCATCTCAAATAGCAGTTTGAAGCACCCTATGACTGAAACCAGCATCAGCAGAGGCTAAATACCCCAGCCTAATAAAACTTCAGAAATGTGTGAATAGGGGACCAGGTGGCGGCCTTGTAGATCTGTGAAACAGAGGCCTGGTGCTTAAAAGCCCAAGAGGTACTGACTAAACGCGTTGCGTGAACCTTAACTGGGAAAAGAAGATTTTTATCCTTCAACTCACATGCCTTTAGTGGTAAACTGTCTAATCCACCTAATGTACTATAGTTAATCTGGTGGTAATAGTGGGAATCGAATTGGAGAGAGGGAGATCACAACAAAAAAGTGGATGGTACCCAGTATGAATGGTGGAATGAAATGCAGGACAGCCCTTGCGGGAGCCAGCTGGACTTAACAGATCATCCAAACTTCAGATGGCGAGTTGTAAACTTGCACAGTGTGCTCTTAATTTAAACAATGTAGAGATATTTCTTTGAGGTCCTTTGGAGCAGGGCAGGATGATGTCCTGATTAGGGTGAAAATATCAAATAAAATAAAAAACTAATCTCACCTCGATTGTGTGGATGGGGAAATCCTCTTCACTGTGTCTGTATTCTGACAGCGGGACTCCACTGCCATCAGAATACACTGACCAGTGCTGCAGCCCATGGGCGGCATACTCTGATCAAATGCTGGTTTTCCAGTAGGACCTTTCAACAGAAGCTGGTCTAATGACTGGCTTCTGTTGAACAGCAAGGGCAACCCGGATCGAAAATTGCCAGTACCTGCTGAGCATGTAATCTTAAACAGTAGGTCCAATGTTTTGACTTGACCTATATCACTACCTCCAAAGTGTACCATCTCAATACTTATATACAGTATGTAGCAGGGACCTTTAAAGGCATATAGATAACAGAAAATTGTATCATACTTACCGTAATTTTCTTTTCCTGGTGCCTATCCATGGCAGCATTCCTGTGATGAGCTCCGCCTTGGCTCCTCCCTCAGGACTAGTGAATATCATAAAAGAAATGGTTAGTGCAGTCCCAACATTCTCCATAATATAGAATATCGAGGGTGGGATTGTATGCTGCCATGGATAGGTACCAGGAAAAGAAAATTACGGTAAGTATGATACAATTTTCTGTTTTCCTGATGCCTCTATGGCAGCATACCTGTGACAAATAACTAGCTTGAGACAGGTGGGATGATGCTTAGAAGTTTATTTAAAGAGATTATTATTATTATTTAGAAGAAAAAGCAAAGGCCGTTTTTTTTTATGCCTGTCTGCCAAACTCCACCGATGAGAGAGCTCCTGGATCCACTCTGCAATGTTTTAGAAATGTATGTTGGGACGACCAAGTCGCTGCCCCACAAATAGTTTAAATTGACACGTTTGCTCTTGCCGCCCAAGAGGCAGAAACCACCAAAGGGGGTTCCAGTCCTTTTGCCCTGTACACCTTATGGATGAGTTTAACAATCCATGAGGCAATCGTTCTTGCTGATGCCTCCTTGCCTTTGTTTTTACCCCAGGGAATTATGAACAGCCTGGAAAAATCCCTGAAGGGCGCTGTGGCCTGTAGATAGCATCTCAAAGTGGAAGCAATATCCAGCTCGTGAAGAGAACCTGAGTCCTGCTCTGAAAATGTTGGGAGTGCCCAAGGTTCTGACATGTTCAAGGAGGGTGCGACCTTGGGGATAAATCCTCGCACTGTTCTGAGTTCCACTCTGTCAGGATAGAATATGACATGATTATGATCCGCTCCCAAAGCTTGGAGCTCTGAAACCCTTCTGCCGGAAGTTATGGCTATCAAGAAGGTTAGCTTCAAGGATAGATTCCAAAGAGACGCTGACTCCGAAGGGGCAAAAGGTTGGTTGGCTAAGGACTCTAGGACGATAGCAAGGTCCCAGGTGGGAAAAGATTGTTTAGTTGGCGGACGGATCTTCTTGACAGCTCTGAAAAATTGGATTATTAATGGGTCCTCTGCCCATCTCCTACTGGTTGCCACTGAAATTGCCGCTACCTGTGCGTACTTTGCCCAAGTCCTAGGTCTAGGCCTGCCTGCAAGAATTTGAGAATTTGAGAGGATGAGGGAGAATCTGAATCGCAGCTTCTGCCAACCATGAAGGCCCTGAATTTGTTCCACACCTTATCATATATACTGTTCGTTGATGGCTTTCTTGTCCTGAGCAGGGTTTGCAATACCTTTGGTGGAACACCCTAGGGATTGGAACCTTTCCCTTTTAGCCGCCAGATGTGAAGATTCAACTTGCGGGGATCTGGATGGGTGTGATATCCCTGTGACAGGAGAAAAGGTATTATTGGAACCTTGACTGGAGGCTGGTTACTCAGGCACATTGCTGTGGGGAACCAAGGATGCCTCGGCCAGTACGGTAGAACCGCTATTACCGTCATGGTTTGTAGCATAAGCGGAGTTTTGGAATGAGAGGCCGTGGAGGGAAGGCATAGGCCAGATCCCATGTCCACAGGGCTGAGAGAGCGTCTACTGCCTCTGCCTGGGAGTAAGGAAGCCTCAAGATGAACCTTGGCAGCTTGGTATTGAATGCTGTTTGAAAATTGGTCCAGCTCGGGGGAACCCCACTGGTCTACTATCCAATCGAAACATTTTGGGTGTAGAGACCATTCGGTCGCATCCACGAACCTGCGAGATAGCGGGCGGCCCTTGAGTTCAGATGACTGGGCAGATAGACTGCCCTTAAGTCTTTTAGATTCCTTTCTGTCCATAGAATTATGGGTTCAACCTCCCTCAGCAGGGATCTGCTGTGCGTCCCTCCTTGTCGGTGTATATAAGATACCGCAGCCCTGTTGTCCATTCGAAGAAGTACTGGTTTCCCCGCAATCTCGAATTCTAGGACTAGCAATGCAAGGTGGGCTGCCCGGACTTCCAAGATGATTGATACCAGGCCTGTTGTACGGAAAGACCATGTTCCCTGCACTGAGATCTGGTTGCAGTGTGCTCTCCAGCCTGCTGCACTAGCGTCGGTGGTAATTGTGATCCAGTTGACATGCCCTAACGGACGTGACTTCATAAGTGTGTGTTTCTTCATCTACCAATGTAGACTCCTGAGCATCAGAGTCATCAGGTGTATGGGTTGGCATTGATGCCGTCTGTTCCACAGCCTCAAGAACTCCAGCTGGAAATGTCTCAAATGCCAATGGGCCCAAGGGACCATGGGGATACATGACGACATCCGCTCTATCAGGCCCAGACAATTTGAAGCTGTCAGGTAGGATCTCGCACTAACTTTCTTCATCTGCCGATTAATGCATGTCACCTTTTAAGGCGGGAGGGATACTGTACCGTTCATTGTGTTGAATAGTGCACCCAAATAAACCATCTCCTGGGTTGGAGAAAGGTGACTCTTCTCCTGGTTTGTCTTCCAGCCGAATTTTGCTAGCGTTGCCAACAGAACGTTCCTGTGTTCCACTAACTGGGCTGGATCCTTCGCCAGAAGAAGAAGGTCATCCAAGTAATAATATACTCAAAGCCCTAATTCTCTTAGAGGGGCTATGATGGCAATTAGGGTCTTCATGAAGACTCTGGGTGACGTGCAGAGGCCGAATGGAAGGCTCTGGAATTGAAGGTGTACTTGCCCCACAGCAAACCTCAGATATTTCTGAAAAGGAGGGATTATATATGTCTGAATATTCCATAATGATTAAAAATAAAGGAATATTTTTAATCATTATGGAATATTCTGACAGTTATAATTATAAATCCAGTGCTTGGTATGTATATTGGATGTGCGTATGACCACAATAATGTTGACCTTTGGAACTATATCTGAGCTTTGTCTTTTTGCTTTATTTTTAGAATACATTTGTACTTTCTCCTACCAAGAGCCTCCGAAGAAAGGATTGGTATTCCTGAAACATGTTAGGCTAAAGGAGTAGAACTTTTCTCACTGGAAATCTATACAAATGTTTCAATGTTCCAATTTTGACTGTATTTTATGTATACTGTGCAAATTGTCAATGTGTCAGACACATTTTTTTGATATTTGCATATAGCAAAAATCTTTCTACTTTAAAAAATATCTATAAGAATTTTTCTAATAAATAATATATATTTTTACAAAACTTGCTTTTTTTGTTTGCCCGTAAAGTCCCGCTGTACCGGGGGGTACTCATGCCCTGTTTGGGTTTATTTCTACTATTTGGGACGGTGACAACACCTGAGGAGAAGCATTTCTCTTTTGTTTCTCTTCAATGTGGTTTCATCATTTAAAGCCACCGGGCTAGAGCTTCCACTTGTGGACGACCCAGAGATGGATGTATCAGCCAATTGCTCCTGAGGAGGAGATGCAGGTTGTTGTGAAGGCATTGTGGCTACCAATTCTATGAGAGAATCTTTTACTGCTTTCTTATGTAGATCCGCCACTTGCAGTCCTTCAAAACTCTCTGTCCGCTGCATAGTCCCTGAGACAATTTCGACAGACCAGTTTGTCTGGAAGAGGGGTGGCTCCACAGGCCCGACATCTTGGAGATCTGGGTCTTGGGTAACGTGAATGTCGGAGTCTTTTGGCCGATGACTTCCTGCCACTCCTATGATCCCCGTGCCTGGACAATCTGTCTCTGCTGGGACTAGAGTCATCATAGTCTTCATGTCGCCTTGAGGTCTTCTTAGACATCTTCTGGCGTACAGGGCTGAAATACATTAGAGTACCAGCCTCAGTGCACTTTTTTTTTCTTTCTTTTACATGTGAAAACTTACCTGGACGTAGGTGCTTACCTTAAATGTAGAGTAGGATCTTGTATAGGCGGCGAATAGCTCATGTTGGGCGGCTTTTGTTTTCTTCTTAAAATTTCCTTTAAATACAAATATATATACAGTGGAACCTCGGATTGCGAGTAACACGGTTAACGAGCGTTTCACAATACGAGCACTGTATTTTAAAAAATTGTGACTAGGTTTGCGAGTGTTGTCTCGCAAAACGAGCACGATTCAGGCCAAAGAGGCGTGCAGTACTGCCTTTGGCCTGAGTTGGGGGGGCGCCGGAGCAGAGCCGAACGTCTCCAATTGCAGCCGATCGGAGCCGTTCGAAAATGCATGGAAAGGCCAGAGGACAGCACAGCTGACCTCGGCAAATCTCGGGAATGAAGTCTTTCCGAGGTTTACCGAGGTCAGCCGACGTGTCCTTGGGCCTTTTCGGCCATTTCCGAGGCTCTCCAGCGTCCCCCCGCCTCTGGCCGCATGCGGTATTTCATACCATTGAAGTCAATGCGGAACAAATTATTTTCGTTTCCATTGACTTCAATGGGGAAACTCGCTTTGATATGCAAGTACTTTGGATTACGAGCATTCTTGTCATGGTTATGCAGTAATTTTTGTCTCTCAGCTTACCATGTGTTCACCTTAGAGGCCAGCCACTCTCACCTGGCTGCTTAAATAATCTCTCCTCCAAGCATGGCTCCACCCCAGGCCCTATCAGGGAACACTATCTTAACCTGTGCACTGCAAGCCAGCCGTGCTGATCAACGTTGTTTGTTAAGCTATTGTGTGTTTGGGTTCCTGCTTGCCGTGTGCTACCTCTGTCTCTGTTTTACCGATCTTGGCTTGTTCTCGACTATCCCTGTCTGCTTGTGACCTTGACCTTTGGCTTGTCTTTTGTTTATCCTTGTCTGCTAGTCGCCCCGACGTTTGGCTTATCCCCTCACTATCTCTTGTATCCTGAGCTGCTGTTTCCCCTCTATCCTCTATAGCCTACTGTGAGTGTGAGCTGGGGGACTCTGGGGGCCGCGACCTGGGTCCAGTTGCAGCCCAGTCCATCCTCACCACTAGAGGCTCTGGTGAACACCTGCTGGATCTTAGACTCTGCGCCCTGGCGAATCTTAGGCTCTAGCTCCCTGTGGGATCCCTGTTAGTGCTCCAGTGGACCTGCCTTCCATAATCACCCAGTGTTCCATCCGCAGCAGTCAGCTATAGGGTTCACTACCTTACCGGTGCACTCCTGACCCCAACGGTGTGCATCTGTCACCTGGCTTCAGGTGACCTGACAATTCTCCTGGAACGGATTATGCTCGTAATCCAAGGTTCCACTGTATATATATATATATATATATATATATATATATATATAATTTTTTTCAAAACTATATATATATATATATATATATATATATATATATATATATTTTTTATACTTGCCTGAAAAAAATGTTGGGAATAAACCCAAAAGGGCACAAGTACCCCCCGGTACAACGGGACTTTTAAGGGCAAACAATAAAAAAGCAAAAGACTTATAAAAAAAAAAAAAATCTAATTTATTTAGAAAGGGGTTTTGTTTAGAAAAGACTAAAAGATATGCATATATCAAGAGGTGTGTTAAACACAATGATAGCTTTACATATCAAAACTGAATTTGCAAAAATACGGAACATTCAGACATTAACTATACATATTCCAATAGAGAAAAAAAAAAAAACAATCAACTCCTTTAGCCTGACATGTTTCAGGAATATCAATCCTTTCTTCGGAGGCTCTTGATAAGAGAGAATACAGTTGTGTTTCTAGAAGTGAGACAAAAGCACAAACTCAAAAAATGTCTCCGGATTCCCATTAAACAGACACACACACATCCAATGTACATACCACATATGAAACCGGTATCTGTGCATGTAGGAATGTTCCGTATTTAATTTGAAATCAAGAACATTACAAAGTCCTAACAATAAAAGAAAAAGAAAGAAAAACACAGACAAGGCCGTTGTTGCCACTCATTGGGAAAAAGGAACCCACATCAAAGCCCGGATCGGCTCACGCAGGGGTCCCAAGTCGGCACTCTCATGGAACCAGAGCCATACGAGGGGTCTGAGGATAAAGTTCCTAGTGCCTATGTAAATAATCAAAAAGAGGAGAATGAAAAGTGTGCACCACATAATCTATATCAAATAGAAGAGATAAAAAGGAACATGGATGACTACTGATAATTGCACAGGGGTATTAGTTAAGCAAAACCAGTTTATGATAGGGTTAATGTTGATCTATTATAAGTCATTACAAAAGAAACAGGTGCACAGCTGTGCATGGTTATATTGCAATGGCACCGAGTCGAAGGACACTGATGGCACTGTGCTTGTAAAGGAAAAGTACAAAAATAAAATGTTTACACACCAGGGTGAAGAAACTTAACACCGGTGTGTGGATGTTTTAAGATTTATAGGCCTATAAATCTTATGTGGTGCACACTTTTCATTCTCCTCTTTTTGATTATTTACATAGGCACTAGGAACGTTATCCTCAGACCCCTCGTATGGCTCTGGTTCCATGAGAGTGCCGACTTGGGACCCCTGCGTGAGCCGATCCGGGCTTTGATGTGGGTTCCTTTTTCCCAATGAGTGGCAACAACGGCCTTGTCTGCGTTTTTCTTTCTTTTTCTTTTATTGTTAGGACTTTGTTATGTCCTTGATTTCAAATTAAATACGGAACATTCCTACATGCACAGATACCGGTTTCATATGTGGTATGTACATTGGATGTGTGTGTGTCTGTTTAATGGGAATCCGGAGACATTTTTTGAGTTTGTGCTTTTGTCTCACTTCTAGAAACACAACTGTATTCTCTCCTATCAAGAGCCTCCGAAGAAAGGATTGATATTCCTGAAACATGTCAGGCTAAAGGAGTTGATTGTTTGTTTTTTTTCTCTATTGGAATATGTATAGTTAATGTCTGAATGTTCCGTATTTTTGCAAATTCAGTTTTGATATGTAAAGCTATCATTGTGTTTAACACACCTCTTGATATATGCATATCTTTTAGTCTTTTCTAAACAAAACCCCTTTCTAAATAAATGAGATATTTTTTTTATAAATCTTTTGCTTTTTTATTGTTTGCCCTTAAAAGTCCCGTTGTACCGGGGGGTACTTGTGCCCTTTTGGGTTTATTCCCACTATTTTGGGACGGTGGCAACATTTGAGGAGAAACTTCTTTCAGTTTTTCCTCCATGTGGTTCATTTCCTATATCCTGAAAAAAATGTTGATCCTCCCTAGAGCTCTCAATAAAGTATATCTCCCTTGGCAGCCTCAGGCATCTCACTGAGGTCACCAGGGAGACAAATAAGCAATCAGGAGAGGCAGAGGGAATGCCTCTGTCCTGTGTCTGGCATCTAATGGCAAGGGAACAGCGTCTTTTCCTATCCCAAGATGGCCTCCGAGCCTATTGCGCATGCGAAAACCGGCGGCTCTAGGACCCGGAAGTCCTGGCCGCGGGCACATGTGCAGAATGCGGTGAAAGATGCTGCCAGTGCACAAAAATGCATGCGCCGAGCGCGCGCGGCTCCTAGGGAAACTGAGAGGGTGACAGGGACTGAAGAGAATAGAAAATGGAAAAGACAGAGGATAGAGGAAAGCTGGAAAGAAAAAGCCTAAAGAAAACGGGAAAGAAAGAATGCAGAGAATAGCCTCTGTTGCCAGGAGTGAGCTAAGGCCTGAAAGACACACATGCAGGTAAAGCTCTTAGTTAAGAGACAAACTGCTTGTCCCAAAAGATCCTACAGAAGGGACTCCCAACCTCATAAGCGCATTTAGCTGCCCAAGAGAAGGGACCGCATCCGGGAAGAGGCTGAACCCGGACGGAAGCTGCCGAATGCAGAAGGTAAGGACTTTCGACCAGAATTCACTGCCATGAGGAAAAAAAGAATGCTGGGACTGCACTAACCATTTTATTTTTTGATATTCACTAGTCCTGAGGGAAGAGCCAAGGCTGAGCTTTTCACAGGTATGCTGCCAGGGAGGCAACAGGAAAATTAATTGCCATGAATGTCAGAGTGAGAGCAACAATTCTTGCAACAGACCCCCTGTGTAACTCTAAACTGGTGACTTATAAAAGCTTTTAAAGCGTCGCCTATGGATAATTGAATGTACCATAGTTTGCTGCTATTCCACGGGCATGCGCAATTTTAAAGTGTGACACATTAGGTATCTATTTACAAAAAATTGGGTATTATATTGTGTTTGTGTTCACTAAAATTCATGAAAGTTTAAAATTCAACATCTAACCAGTCACACGGAGTTGGAAGTACTGTATATCACTATATAAATATACTAAATATACTATTTCCTGTTAAAAATAAGTGTAAAATGCAAAAGTCTGGTGGGTGTAACAAGATGTCTGCTTTCCCCCTTCTCAGTGTATCCTTACTATGGAGGAGTGCAGGGTGTAGCAAGATGGCGGCGACGGAACGTCACTTCCAATTCTGACGGGTCGCCAAATCTGACGAAACAGGGGCACTCTTTATGTCTGGAGAAAAAGAGATTTATTGTCCAAATACAGAAAGGCTTCTTCACAGTAAGAGCTGCGAAAATGTGGAATATACTCCATCAAGAGCTGGTTCTGGCCAGCTCAGTTAATTGTTTTAAAAAAGGCCTGGATTATTTCCCAGATGCACATACTATAACTGGATACTAACATTTATAGGTAAAGTTGATCCAGGGAATATCTGATTGCCTCTTGGGGGATCAGGAAGGATTTTTTTCCCCTGCTGGAGCAAATTAGATCATGCTTTGCTGGGGTTTTTTGCTTTCCTGTGCATCAAATGTGGGTATAGAATCGTGTATATGGTATTTTATAATTTTTTCCCCCCTTCTATTGGTTGAACTGGACGGACTTTTTTTAACCAGACTAAGTATGTAACTATGTAAAAAGGGATGAACAACATCCTGCATGGGCCGTGACAGGTACTCTTTATGGAGAGATCTGGGGTCTATTAGACCCCAGATATGTCCCCTGGCATCCAATGCAGCTGATCAGACACCGAATAGTATGACCGGCTGCTTCACGGGCCGTTAACAGCCAGGTAAACAAAGCACCAAAACTGGAAGTGATAAAATCCTTGTTGCTTCCAGTGTCTGAGGTCACATAGAGTGACAAACAATGTCAATTCGTCTCTTTCTGTGTACTGCGGGAAATGCCACCAGTCGGAGCAGTCCTGGGCTCCCTGATCGCACAGGAGAGCCAGAGAAAAGCAGCGGCGGACATCATATGACGTCCACCCCAGTGAAGTGGTTAATAGAATAATTTTAAATATTGTGATTAAATCCCACAGATGATCTAGGCCAGTGATGGCGAACCTTGGCACCCCAGATGTTTTGAAACGACATTTCCCATGATACTCAGCTACACTGCAGAGTGCATGAGCATCATGGGAAATGTAGTTACAAAACATCTGGGGTGCCAAGGTTCGCCATCACTGATTCTAGGCATACAAAACCTTCCAGACGAAAATCTTCCAGATGAAAAAAAAATCACCAGAGTTATAAGCCACACAATCAAAACCAGACTAATAAACTAAAACCCATTAGAGAAAACTAGCAAAAGACTCAAAATAGGAACAAGATCACGAACAACCCATAGGAAACCCTATATCAAAGAAATATAAGCCATCAAAATAAAACCCAAGAGAATTAAAAGTTTCCAAAGCAATAGGAAGCAAACTAAAATCTGATAACGTTGTTACTGTAAGTTTTTGCTTAATTTTTTCGCTAACAATTTGCTTACTTTTGACAGATTTTTTTTATTTTTTATACCATATTACAAAATGTACCACTAAAAATGGGAAGTTTAAAACAATGGCTGAAGCCATTGAGCTTCCTCTTTGTTTGGGTAAAGAGACAGTCAATGTCAATTTCTTTCCAGCCTCACTGACTTGCAGGCCTTTGAACAAATTATCCCTTTGAAGCTAACCTATAACATTTGCATTCTTAACTACTTCAGTACCGGGCACTTTTACCCTCTTCTTGCCCAGGTCAATTTTCAGCTTTCAGCACTGTCACTCTTTGAATCACAATTGTGCGGTCATACAACTTTATCTTTTTTTTTCACACAAATAGAGCTTTCTTTTGGTGGTATTGTTTTTCTGTTTTGTTTTTTTGCTAACCTTGTGCATTTACAGTGTGTTGGTATAGAGAAGGATAGGCAGGGGACAGTGTCAGTGTCATTCTTGCTAAACCTCCTGCACAGTATACGCCTGAAGCTACCCCTTATTGCTGTGTTTTCCTGTTGTGTAACACAGGCAGGCATCTGCAGCAGTTACAGTGGGTGTAGTGTGCCTCCTGCACAGTATACACCTGAAGCTACCCCTTATTGCTGTGTTTTCCTGTTGTGTAACACAGGCAGACATCTGCAGCAGTTACAGTGGGCTTAGTGTGCCTCCTGCACAGTATACACCTGAAGCTACCCCTTATTGCTCGTGTTTTTTTTCTTTTGTGTTACACTAACAGGCATCTGCAGCAGTTACAGTGGGTGTAGTGTGCCTCCTGCACAGTATACGCCTGAAGCTACCCCTTATTGCTGTGTTTTCCTGTTGTGTAACACAGGCAGGCATCTGCAGCAGTTAAAGTGGGTGTAGTGTGCCTCCTGCACAGTATACACCTGAAGCTACCCCTTATTGCTGTGTTTTCCTGTTGTGTAACACAGGCAGGCATCTGCAGCAGTTACAATGGGTGTAGTGTGCCTCCTGCACAGTATACACCTTAAGCTACCCCTTATTGCTCATGGTTTTTTTCTTTTGTGTTACACTAACAGGCATCTGCAGCAGTTACAGTGGGCGTAGTGTGCCTCCTGCACAGTATACACCTGAAGCTACCCCTTATTGCTGTGTTTTCCTGTTGTGTAACACAGGCAGACATCTGCAGCAGTTACAGTGGGTGACGTGCAGAGGCCAAATGGAAGGCTCTGGAATTGAAGGTGTACTTGCCCCACAGCAAACCTCAGATATTTCTGAAAAGGAGGGATTATATATGTCTGAATATTCCATAATGATTAAAAATAAAGGAATATTTTTAATCATTATGGAATATTCTGACATTTATAATTATAAATCCAGTGCTTGGTATGTATATTGGATGTGCGTATGACCACAATAATGTTGACCTTTGGAACTATCTCTGAGCTTTGTCTTTTTGCTTTATTTTTAGAATACATTTGTACTTTCTCCTACCAAGAGCCTCCGAAGAAAGGATTGGTATTCCTGAAACATGTTAGGCTAAAGGAGTAGAACTTTTCTCACTGGAAATCTATACAAATGTTTCAATGTTCCAATTTTGACTGTATTTTATGTATACTGTGCAAATTGTCAATGTGTCAGACACATTTTTTTGATATTTGCATATAGCAAAAATCTTTCTACTTTAAAAAATATCTATAAGAATTTTTCTAATAAATAATATATATTTTTACAAAACTTGCTTTTTTTGTTTGCCCGTAAAGTCCCGCTGTACCGGGGGGTACTCATGCCCTGTTTCGGTTCATTTCTACTATTTGGGACGGTGGCAACACCCAAGGAGAAGCATTTCTCTTTTGTTTCTCTTCAATGTGGTTTCATCATTTAAAGCCGCCGGGCTAGAGCTTCCACTTGTGGACGGCCCAGAGATGGATGTATCAGCCAATTGCTCCTGAGGAGGAGATGCAGGTTGTTGCGCCGGCATTGTGGCTACCAATTCTATGAGAGAATCTTTTACTGCTTTCTTATGTAGATCCGCCACTTGCAGTCCTTCAAAACTCTCTGTCCGCTGCATAGTCCCTGAGACAATTTCGACAGACCAATTTGTCTGGAAGAGGGGTGGCTCCACAGGCCCGACATCTTGGAGATCTGGGTCTTGGGGTAACGTGAGTGTCGGCGTCTTTTGGCCGATGACTTCCTGCCACTCCTATGATCCCCGTGCCTGGACAACCTGTCTCTGCTGGGACTAGAGTCATCATAGTCTTCATGTCGCCTTGAGGTCTTCTTAGACATCTTCTGGCGTACAGGGCTGAAATACATTAGAGTACCAGCCTCAGTGCACTTTTTTTTTCTTTCTTTTACATGTGAAAACTTACCTGGACGTAGGTGCTTACCTTAAATGTAGAGTAGGATCTTGTATAGGCGGCGAATGGCTCATGTTGAGCGGCTTTTGTTTTCTTCTTAAAATTCACTTTAAATACAAATATATATACAGTGGAACCTCGGATTGCGAGTAACATGGTTAACGAGCGTTTCACAATACGAGCACTGTATTTTAAAAAATTGTGACTAGGTTTGCGAGTGTTGTCTCGCAAAACGAGCACGATTCAGGCCAAAGAGGCGTGCAGTACTGCCTTTGGCCTGAGTTGGGGGGGCGCCGGAGCCGAGCAGAGCCGAACGTCTCCAATTGCAGCCGATCGGAGGCGTTCGAAAATGCACGGAAAGGCCCGAGGACAGCACAGCTGACATCGGCAAATCTCGGGAATGAAGTCTTTCTGAGGTTTACCGAGGTCAGCCGACGTGTCCTTGGGCCTTTTCGGCCGTTTCCGAGGCTCTCCAGCGTCCCCCCTCCTCTGGCCACATGCGGTATTTCATACCATTGAAGTCAATGCGGAACAAATTATTTTCGTTTCCATTGACTTCAATGGGGAAACTCGCTTTGATATGCAAGTACTTTGGATTACGAGCATTCTTGTCATGGTTATGCAGTAATGTTTGTCTCTCAGCTTACCATGTGTTCACCTTAGAGGCCAGCCACTCTCACCTGGCTGCTTATATAATCTCTCCTCCAAGCATGGCTCCACCCCAGGCCCTATCAGGGAACACTATCTTAACCTGTGCACTGCAAGCCAGCCGAGTTGATCAACGTTGTTTGTTAAGCTATTGTGTGTTTGGGTTCCTGCTTGCCGTGTGCTACCTCTGTCTCTGTTTTACCAATCTTGGCTTGTTCTCGACTATCCCTGTCTGCTTGTGACCTTGACCTTTGGCTTGTCTTTTGTTTATCCTTGTCTGCTAGTCGCCCCGACGTTTGGCTTATCCCCTCACTATCTCTTGTATCCTGAGCTGCTGTTTCCCCTCTATCCTCTATAGCCTACTGTGAGTGTGAGCTGGGGGACTCTGGGGGCCCCGACCTGGATCCAATTGCAGCCCAGTCCATCCTCACCACTAGAGGCTCTGGTGAACACCTGCTGGATCTTAGACTCTGCGCCCTGGCGAATCTTAGGCTCTAGCTCCCTGTGGGATCCCTGTTAGTGCTCCAGTGGACCTGCCTTCCATAATCACCCAGTGTTCCATCCGCAGCAGTCAGCTATAGGGTTCACTACCTTAGCGGTGCACTCCTGACCCCAACGGTGTGCATCTGTCACCTGGCTTCAGGTGACCTGACAATTCTCCTGGAACGGATTATGCCCGTAATCCAAGGTTCCACTGTATATATATATATATATATATATATATATATATATATATAATTTTTTTCAAAACTATATATATATATATATATATATATATATATATATATATATATTTATACTTGCCTGAAAAAAATGTTGGGAATAAACCCAAAAGGGCACAAGTACCCCCCGGTACAACGGGACTTTTAAGGGCAAACAATAAAAAAGCAAAAGATTTATAAAAAAAAAAAATCTAATTTATTTAGAAAGGGGTTTTGTTTAGAAAAGACTAAAAGATATGCATATATCAAGAGGTGTGTTAAACACAATGATAGCTTTACATATCAAAACTGAATTTGCAAAAATACGGAACATTCAGATATTAACTATACATATTCCAATTGAGAAAAAAAACAAACAATCAACTCCTTTAGCCTGACATGTTTCAGGAATATCAATCCTTTCTTCGGAGGCTCTTGATAAGAGAGAATACAGTTGTGTTTCTAGAAGTGAGACAAAAGCACAAACTCAAAAAATGTCTCCGGATTCCCATTAACCACTTAAGCCCCGGACCATTTGGTAGCTAAAGGACCAGAGGTGAATTCAGAATTTTGCACTGCGCTGCTTTAACTGTAAATTGTGCGGACATGCAATGTTGTACCCAAACAAAATTTGCGTCCTTTTCTTCCCACAAATAGAGCTTTCTTTTAATGGTATTTGATTGCCTCTGCAATTTTTATTTTTTGCGATATAAACGGAAAAAGACCGAAAATTTTGAAAAAAAATGATATTTTCTACTTTTTGTTATAAGAAAAATTGAATAAACTCAATTTTAGTCATACATTTAGGCCAAAATGTATTTAGCCACATGTCTTTAGTAAAAAACAAAAAGGTCAATAAGTGTATATTTATCGGTTTGCGCAAAAGTTATAGCGTTTACAAACTAGGGTACATTTTCTGGAATTTACACAGCTTTAAATTTATGACTGCCTATCTCATTTCTTGAGGTGCTAAAATGGCAGGGCAGTACAAAACCCCCCCAAATGACCCCATTTTGGAAAGTAGACACCCCAAGGAAATTGCTGAGAGGCATGTTGAGCCCATTGAATATTTTTTTTTTGTCCCAAGTGATTGAATAATGACAAAAAAAAAAAAAAATTACAAAAAGTTGTCACTAAATGATATATTGCTCACACATGCCATGGTTATATGTGGAATTGCACCCCAAAATACATTCTGCTGCTTCTCCTGAGTACGGGGATACCACATGTGTGGGACTTTTTAGGAGCCTAGCCACGTACGGGACCCCGGAAACCAAGCACCGCCTTCAGGATTTCTAAGGGCGCAAATTTTTGATTTCACTCCTCACTACCTATCACAGTTTTGAAGGCCATAAAATGCCAAAATAGCACAAAACCCCCCAAATGACCCCATTTTAGAAAGTAGACACCCCAAGGAAATTGCTGAGAGGCCTGTTGAGCCCATTGAATATTTTTTTTTTTTGTCCCAAGTGATTGAATAATGACAAAAAAAATAAAAAATTACAAAAAGTTGTCACTAAATGATATATTGCTCACACATGCCATGGTTATATGTGGAATTGCACCCCAAAATACATTTTGCTGCTTCTCCTGAGTACGGGGATACCACATGTGTGGGACTTTTTAGGAGCCTAGCCGCGTACGGGACCCCGAAAACCAATCACCGCCTTCAGGATTTCTAGATACAAATTTTTGATTTCACTCCTCACTACCTATCACAGTTTCGAAGGCCATAAAATGCCAAAATAGCACAAAACCCCCCCAAATGACCCCATTTTGGAAAGTAGACACCCCAAGCTGTTTGCTGAGAGGCATGGTGAGTATTTTACAGCTCTCATTTGTTTTTGAAAATGAAGAAAGAATTTTTTTTTTATTTATTTATTTTTTTTTCAATTTTCAAAACTTTGTGACAAAAAGCGAGATCTGCAAAATACTCACAATACCTCTCAGCAAATAGCTTGGGGTGTCTACTTTCCAAAATGGGGTCATTTGGGGGGGTTTTGTGCCATCTGGGCATTCCATGGCCTCCGAAACTGTGATAGGCAGTGAGAAGTGAAATCAAAAATTTACACCCTTAGAAAGCCTGAAGGCGGTGATTGGTTTTTGGGGTCCCGTACGCGGCTAGGCTCCCAAAAAGTCTCACACGTGGTATCCCCGTACTCAGGAGAAGCAACAGAATGTATTTTGGGGTGTAATTCCACATATGCCCATGGCATGTTTGAGCAATATATAATTTAGTGACAACTTTGTGCAAAAAAAAATAAAAAATAAAAAAATTGTCTTTTTTCCGCAACTTGTGTCAACATATAAAATATTCCATGGACTCGACATACCTCTCAGTATATAGCTTGGGGTGTCTACTTTCCAAAATGGGGTCATTTGGGGGGGTTTTGAACTGTTCTGGCATTTTATACACAACATTAGGAAGCTTACATCCACTCTTCTAACCACTTGAAGACAAAGCCCTTTCTGACACTTTTTGTTTACATGAAAACATATTTTTTTTTGCAGGGAAATTATGTTGAACTCCCAAACATTATATATATTTTTAAAGCAAAGGCCCTACAGAATAAAATGGTGGGTGTTGCATTTTTTTTCCTACACAGTATTTGCGCAGCGATTTTTCAAACGCATTTTTTGGTGAAAAAATACACTTTTTTTTATTTTAATGCACTAAAACACACTATATTGCCCAAATGTTTGATGAAATAAAAAAGATGATCTTAGGCCGAGTACATAGATACCAAACACGACATGCTTTAAAATTTCGCACAAACGCGCATTGGTGACAAACTACATACATTTTTAAAAGCCTTTAAAAGCCCAGTTAGATTTACAGAGGAGGTCTACTGCTAAAATTACTGCCCTCGATCTGACCTTCGCGGTGATACCTCACATGCATGGTGCAATTGCTGTTTACATATGACGCCAGACCGACGCTTGCGTTCGCCATTGGGCAAGAGCAGGGCAGGACAGGGGTGCTTTTTTTTTATTTTTTTTATTATTATTAATTTTGCTTTTTTATTTTATTTTTAAATTGTTCCTTCCATATTTTTTTTTTTAATCATTTTTATTGTTATCTCAGGGAATGTAAATATCCCCTATGATAGTAATAGGTAGTGACAGGTACTCTTTTTTTGAAAAAACTGGGGTCTAGACCCTAGATCTTTCCTCTGCCCTCAAAGCATCTGACCACACCAAGATCGGTGTGATAAAATGCTTTCCCAATTTCCCAATGGCGCTTTTTATATCCGGGGGGGGGACATTCCCTCCCACTGCTTGTAAAAGCAGTCCAGAGGCTAATAAGCCACTAGGGTTGCTTTTACATTAAAGCCGGCCGCTGGCTGAAAGGAATGATACCAAGATGATACCTAAACCCGCAGGCATCAATCTGGTATAACCATTCAAAGTCCAGCAACATACCAGTACGTTGCTGGTCCTTGTTGGACATGTATTGTAATCTTTTTTTTTCATGCAGCCAGGTGGGTGAACGAAAAAAGAGATTGATCGGTGGGTATGCCCACCATTAGAATACCGCCCTTCATCCACCCACTTCTAATGATGGGCATACATGCACCATTTATATATACCGAAGCATGGGGGCATCCTCCCGCAAAAAAGTTATGCCGCACACACATGGTCGGACTTTTCCACGGGCAAGCCTCCGTCGGAATTTCGACCGTATGTACGCGGCATTAGGAGCAAAATCGCTCCTCCGCCCCTGCTGCCCGAATGCTTCGGCATATTTGCTTTTTTTTTTTTTTAACTGTGGTGGTGAAATCACCTCCTACAGCACTGGAGTCGCAGGGATCAGGCCTGTCTCTGCGAACGCTGCAGTTATGTGTGTTGTGTTTTGTAAGTGACAGTGATCGATCGATACTGCACTTCGGTGGCCTGGGCTGGACGGAGGGGCAAAACGCAGGTGCTAGCAGGTATCTGGGCTGATCCCGCTAACACTGCGTTTTTGGGAACCCTAAACTGCTGGGGACGCTAGTATAGATCTGATCAGATCAGATATTGATCTGTTCAGATACTATACCACTAAGGGAGGTGTATGCTTCACGCGTGGGTGTTAGCGTTACTGGCACTAACCTGACGCTGCCTGGGGTGTGACGCAGACCCTCTCTGACGCTAAAACCTAATTGATATCACCCGCCGGGCGATCAGGGGGTTAAACCTTTATTGGGTTATATACGGCGGGTGCCCTGACACTATAAAAAGCAAACTAAGTAACCAGCGTCACACGTAACACTTATATGGTGATCACTGGTGAAAGGGTTAACTAGGGGCAATTAGGGGGTTAAAACCTTTATTAGATAATATATGGGGGTACCTGACGCTATAAAAACCTGCGGCGAACCTAAAAAAAATTACTGGCTACCGATCTGCATCACCGACGCTAAGACAGCGATCAGAAAAATGATCGCTTAGCGACAGTGGTGATAGGGGGTGAAAGGGTTACCTGGGGGGCGATCAAGGGGGTTAAACCTTTATTAGATATTTTATGGGGGTACCCGACGCTATAAAAACCTGCGGCGAACCTAAAAAAAATTACTGGCTACCGATCTGCATCACCGACGCTAAGACATCGATCAGAAAAATGATCGCTTAGTGACAGTGGTGATAGGGGGTGAAAGGGTTACCTGGGGGGCGATCAAGGGGGTTAAACCTTTATTAGATAATTTATGGGGGTACCCGACGCTATAAAAACCTGCGGCGAACCTAAAAAAAAAATACTGGCTACCGATCTGCATCACCGACGCTAAGACATCGATCAGAAAAATGATCGCTTAGCGACAGTGGTGATAGGGGGTGAAAGGTTACCTGGGGGGTGATCAAGGGGGTTAAACCTTTATTAGATAATTTATGGGGGGTACCCGACGCTATAAAAACCTGCGGCGAACCTAAAAAAATTACTGGGTACCGATCTGCATCACCGACGCCAAGACAGCGATCAGAAAAATGATCGCTTAGTGACAGTGGTGATAGGGGGTGAAAGGTTTCCTGGGGGGCGATCAAGGGGGTTAAACCTTTATTAGATAATTTATTGGGGTTCCCGACGCTATAAAAACCTGCGGTGAACCTTAAAAAAAAAATACTGGCTACCGATCTGCATCACCGACGCTAAGACATCGATCAGAAAAACGATCGCTTAGTGACAGTGGTGATAGGGGGTGAAAGGGTTACCTGGGGGGCGATCAAGGGGGTTAAACCTTTATTAGATCATTTATGGGGGTACCCGATGCTTTAAAAACCTGCGGCGAACCTAAAAAAAATTACTGGGTACCGATCTGCATCACCGACGCCAAGACAGCGATCAGAAAAATGATCGCCAAGCGACGGCGGTGCTAGGGGGTGAAAGGGTTATCTGGGGGGTGATCAAGGGGTTAAACCTTTATTGGGGGGGGTTAGGGGGCTACACTGGACCTAAAACTAAATGTAGTGACACTTTTACAGTCACAAATGTCACTGATTGCAGTGATCAGTAAATAAATGGTCACTGCAATCAGTGACACTGTGACTGGGGGCTGGGGGGTGATCTGGGGGGGCTGGGGGGTGATCTGGGGGGGCCTGGGGGGGCGATTTATGTGCCTATGTGTGCTGGTGTTAGTGCAGTGTTAGTGCACTGACCTGTGTGTCTTCTCTTGTACGACGCTCGGTATATGTGAGCGCCGCACAGGAGATGACATCACTTCCTCCTGCTTTCTCGGTCTGTGTAAACATTACACAGACAGAGGGGGCATTTCTATTCGCCGGGAGCGATCGCGGGGGGTGGTCGGAATCGAACGGCCGCCCCCCCATCTCGGAATGCTCCCAGACGAATTCCGACCGCTCACTGTACAGAAGGGGGGTCCGATCGGACCCCCCAACTGTACAAAGGCAATCACGTATGCTCTACGTGATTGTGCCTGTCGGTGCCATTGTGCCAACGTATATATACAGTGAGCGGTCGTTAAGTGGTTAAACAGACACACACACATCCAATGTACATACCACACATGAAACCGGTATCTGTGCATGTAGGAATGTTCCGTATTTAATTTGAAATCAAGGACATAACAAAGTCCTAACAATAAAAGAAAAAGAAAGAAAAACGCAGACAAGGCCGTTGTTGCCACTCATTGGGAAAAAGGAACCCACATCAAAGCCCGGATCGGCTCACGCAGGGGTCCCAAGTCGGCACTCTCATGGAACCAGAGCCATACGAGGGGTCTGAGGATAAAGTTCCTAGTGCCTATGTAAATAATCAAAAAGAGGAGAATGAAAAGTGTGCACCACATAATCTATATCAAATAGAAGAGATGAAAAGGAACATGGATGACTACTGATAATTGCACAGGGGTATTAGTTAAGCAAAACCAGTTGTATGATAGGGTTAATGTTGATCTATTATAAGACATTACAAAAGAAACAGGTGCACAGCTGTGCATGGTTATATTGCAATGGCACCGAGTCGAAGGACACTGATGGCACTGTGCTTGTAAAGGAAAAGTACAAAAATAAAATGTTTACACACCAGGGTGAAGAAACTTAACACCGGTGTGTGGATGTTTTAAGATTTATAGGCCTATAAATCTTATGTGGTGCACACTTTTCATTCTCCTCTTTTTGATTATTTACATAGGCACTAGGAACTTTATCCTCAGACCCCTCGTATGGCTCTGGTTCCATGAGAGTGCCGACTTGGGACCCCTGCGTGAGCCGATCCGGGCTTTGATGTGGGTTCCTTTCTCCCAATGATTGGCAACAATGGCCTTGTCTGCGTTTTTCTTTCTTTTTCTTTTATTGTTAGGACTTTGTTATGTCCTTGATTTCAAATTAAATACGGAACATTCCTACATGCACAGATACCGGTTTCATATGTGGTATGTACATTGGATGTGTGTGTGTCTGTTTAATGGGAATCCGGAGACATTTTTTGAGTTTTTGCTTTTGTCTCACTTCTAGAAACACAACTGTATTCTCTCCTATCAAGAGCCTCCGAAGAAAGGATTGATATTCCTGAAACATGTCAGGCTAAAGGAGTTGATTGTTTGTTTTTTTTCTCTATTGGAATATGTATAGTTAATGTCTGAATGTTCCGTATTTTTGCAAATTCAGTTTTGATATGTAAAGCTATCATTGTGTTTAACACACCTCTTGATATATGCATATCTTTTAGTCTTTTCTAAACAAAACCCCTTTCTAAATAAATGAGATATTTTTTTAATAAATCTTTTGCTTTTTTATTGTTTGCCCTTAACCACTTAAGCCCCGGACCATTTCGGGCCATTAGGACCAAGCCTGTTTTTGGGATTCGGCACTGCGCTGCTTTAACTGTAAATTGTGCGGACATGCAATGTTGTACCCAAATGAAATTTGCGTCCTTTTCTTCCCACAAATAGAGCTTTCTTTTAATGGTATTTGATTGCCTCTGCGATTTTTATTTTTTGCGATATAAATGGAAAAATAACGAAAATTTTGAAAAAAAAAGATATTTTCTACTTTTTGTTATAAGAAAAATCGAATAAACTCAATTTTAGTCATACATTTAGGCCAAAATGTATTCAGCCACATGTCTTTAGTAAAAAAAATGTCAATAAGCGTATATTTATTGGTTTGCGCAAAAGTTATAGCGTTTACAAACTAGGGTACATTTTCTGAAATTTACACAGCTTTAAATTTATGACTGCCTATCTCATTTCTTGAGGTGCTAAAATGGCAGGGCAGTACAAAACCCCCCCAAATGACCCCATTTTGGAAAGTAGACACCCCAAGGAAATTGCTGAGAGGCATGTTGAGCCCATTGAATATTTTTTTTTTTTGTCCTAAGTGATTGAATAATGACAAAAAAAAAAAAAATTACAAAAAGTTGTCACTAAATGATATATTGCTCACACATGCCATGGTTATATGTGGAATTGCACCCCAAAATACATTCTGCTGCTTCTCCTGAGTACGGGGATACCACATGTGTGGGACTTTTTAGGAGCCTAGCCACGTACGGGACCCCGGAAACCAAGCACCGCCTTCAGGATTTCTAAGGGCGCAAATTTTTGATTTCACTCCTCACTACCTATCACAGTTTCGAAGGCCATAAAATGCCAAAATAGCACAAAACCCCCCCAAATGACCCCATTTTGGAAAGTAGACACCCCAAGCTATTTACTGAGAGGCATGTTCAGTCCATGGAATATTTTATATTTTGCCACAAGTTGCGGGAATATGACAAACTTTTTTTTTTTTGCACAAAGTTGTCACTAAATGATATATTGCTCACACATGCCATGGGAATATGTGAAATTACACCCCAAAATACATTCTGCTGCTTCTCCTGAGTACGGGGATACCACATGTGTGGGACTTATTGGGAGCCTAGCCGCGTACGGGACCCCAAAAACCAAGCACCGCCTTCAAGGTTTCTAAGGGCATACATTTTTGATTTCACTCCTCACTACCTATCACAGTTTTGAAGGCCATAAAATGCCAAGATGGCACAAAACCCCCCCAAATGACCCCATTTTGGAAAGTAGACACCCCAAGCTATTTGCTGAGAGGCATGTTGACCCCATTGAATATTTTTTTTTTTTGTCCCAAATGATTGAATAATGACAAAAAGAAAAAAAAAAAATGTACAAAAAGTTGTCACTAAATGATATATTGCTCACACATGCCATGGTTATATGTGGAATTGCACCCCAAAATACATTCTGCTGCTTTTCCTGAGTACGGGGATACCACATGTGTGGGACTTTTTGGGAGCCTAGCCGCGTACAGGGCCCCAAAAACCAAGCACTGCGAACGCTGCAGTTATGTGTGTTGTGTTTGGTAAGTGACAGTGATCGATCGATACTGCACTTGGGTGGGCTGGGCTGGGCTGGGCTGGGCGGAGGGGCTAAACGCAGGCGCTAGCAGGTATCTGGGCTGATCCCGCTAACACTGCGTTTTTGGGAACCCTAAACCGCTGGGGATGCTAGTATAGATCTGATCAGATCTGATCAGATACTATACCACTAAGGGGGATGTATGCTTTGCGTGTGGGTGTTAGCGTTACTGTCACTAACCTAACACTGCCTGGGGCGACGCAGACCCTCTCTGGCGCTAAAACCTAATTGATCTCACCCGCCGGGCGATCAGGGGGGTTAAACCTTTATTGGGTTATATACGGCGGGTGCCCTGATGCTATAAAAAGCAAACTAATCAACCAGCGTCACCCGTAACCTTTATATGGTGATCACTGGTGAAAGGGTTAACTAGGGGAAATCAGGGGGTTAAAATCTTTATTAGGTTAAATATGGGGGTACCTGACACTATATAAAAACCTGACGGGTAACCTAAATAACTAAATAACTTACTGGCTAACCAGTGACACCAGTGACGCTTATACGGCGATCACTGGTGAAAGGGTTAACTCTAGGGGCAATCAGGGGGTTAAAATAATATATGGGGGTACCTGACACTAATAAAAACCTGCGGCGAACCTAAAAAAAAATCTAAAACACCAGCGACACGAATACAGCGATCGGAAAAACAATCGCTTAGTGACGCTGAAGTTAGGGGGTGAAAGGGTTACCTGGGGGGTGATCAAGGGGTTAAACCTTTATTAGGGGGGGTTATGGGGCTACCCTGGACCTAAAGGGGCCTAATCCTAACTGCCCTGCAACTTTTTACAATCACAGATGACACTAAATGCAGTGATCAGTAAAATAAATGATCACTGCAATCAGTGACACTGTGATTGGGGGCTTTGGGGTGACCTGGGGGGTGATCTGGGGGTGACTGGGGGGTGATTTGTGTGCCTATGTGTACCTACGTGTCAGTGGACTGTTAGTGCACTAACCTGCTTCCTCTCTGCTCGGCGCCGGGAACGGAAAGACCGCGGCGAGGGAGATGACATCACTTCCTCCAGCCTTGTTTACATCACATGGCGGAGGAAGAATTTTCATTGGCCGGGAGCGATCGCGAGGGGGGGGCGGAATCGAGCGGCCCCCCCCTCATGCCTGATCGCTCCCGAACACTTAACGGCCGCTCACTGCAGTGAAGGGGGGTCCGGATGGACCCCCCAACTGCACAAAGGCGATCACGTAGATCTACGTGATTCTGCCTGTCCGTGCCATTCTGCCGACGTAAATCGGCGGTGGGCGGTCGTTAAGTGGTTAAAAGTCCCGTTGTACCGGGGGGTACTTGTGCCCTTTTGGGTTTATTCCCACTATTTTGGGACAGTGGCAACATTTGAGGAGAAACGTCTTTCAGTTTTTCCTCCATGTGGTTAATTTCCTATATCCTGAAAAAAACATTGATCCTCCCTAGAGCTCTCAATAAAGTGGGTCACCAGGGAGACAAATAAGCAATCAGGAGAGGCAGAGGGAATGCCTCTGTCCTGTGTCTGGCATCTAATGGCAAGGGAACAGCGTCTTTTCCTATCCCAAGATGGCCTCCGAGCCTATTGCGCATGCGAAAACCGGCGGCTCTAGGACCCGGAAGTCCTGGCCGCGGGCACATGTGCAGAATGCGGCGAAAGATGCTGCCAGTGCACAAAAATGCATGCGCCGAGCGCGCGCGGCTCCTACGGAAACTGAGAGGGTGACAGGGACTGAAGAGAATAGAAAATGGAAAAGACAGAGGATAGAGGAAAGCTGGAAAGAAAAAGCCTAAAGAAAACGTGAAAGAAAGAATGCAGAGAATAGCCTCTGTTGCCAGGAGTGAGCTAAGGCCTGAAAGACACACATGCAGGTAAAGCTCTTAGTTAAGAGACAAACTGCTTGTCCCAAAAGATCCTACAGAAGGGACTCCCAACCTTATAAGCGCATTTAGCTGCCCAAGAGAAGGGACCGCATCCGGGAAGAGGCTGAACCCGGACGGAAGCTGCCGAATGCAGAAGGTAAGGACTTTCGACCAGAATTCACTGCCATGAGGAAAAAAAGAATGCTGGGACTGCACTAACCATTTATTTTTTGATATTCACTAGTCCTGAGGGAAGAGCCAAGGCTGAGCTTGTCACAGGTATGCTGCCATGGAGGCAACAGGAAAATTAATTGCCATGAATGTCAGAGTGAGAGCAACAATTCTTGCAACAGACCCCCTGTGTAACTCTAAACTGGTGACTTGTAAAAGCTTTTAAAGCGTCGCCTATGGATAATTGAATGTACCATAGTTTGCTGCTATTCCACGGGCATGCGCAATTTTAAAGTGTGACACATTAGGTATCTATTTACAAAAAATTGGGTATTATATTGTGTTTGTGTTCACTAAAATTCATGAAAGTTTAAAATTCAACATCTAACCAGTCACACAGAGTTGGAAGTACTGTATATCACTATATAAATATACTATTTCCTGTTAAAAATAAGTGTAAAATGCAAAAGTCCGGTGGGTGTAACAAGATGTCTGCTTTCCCCCTTCTCAGTGTATCCTTACTATGGAGGAGTGCAGGGTGTAGCAAGATGGCGGCGACGGAACGTCACTTCCAATTCTGACGGGTCGCCAAATCTGATGAAACAGGGGCACTCTTTATGTCTGGAGAAAAAGAGATTTATTGTCCAAATACAGAAAGGCTTCTTCACAGTAAGAGCTGCGAAAATGTGGAATATACTCCATCAAGAGCTGGTTCTGGCCAGCTCAGTAGATTGTTTTAAAAAAGGCCTGGATTATTTCCCAGATGCACATACTATAACTGGATACTAACATTTATAGGTAAAGTTGATCCAGGGAATATCTGATTGCCTCTTGGGGGATCAGGAAGGATTTTTTTCCCCTGCTGGAGCAAATTAGATCATGCTTTGCTGGGGTTTTTTGCTTTCCTGTGCATCAAATGTGGGTATAGAATCGTGTATATGGTATTTTATAATTTTTTCCCCCCTTCTATTGGTTGAACTGGACGGACTTTTTTTAACCAGACTAAGTATGTAACTATGTAAAAAGGGATGAACAACATCCTGCATGGGCCGTGACAGGTACTCTTTATGGAGAGATCTGGGGTCTATTAGACCCCAGATATGTCCCCTGGCATCCAATGCAGCTGATCAGACACCGAATAGTATGACCGGCTGCTTCACGGGCCGTTAACAGCCAGGTAAACAAAGCACCAAAACTGGAAGTGATAAAATCCTTGTTGCTTCCAGTGTCTGAGGTCACATAGAGTGACAAACAATGTCAATTCGTCTCTTTCTGTGTACTGCGGGAAATGCCACCAGTCGGAGCAGTCCTGGGCTCCCTGATCGCACTGGAGAGCCAGAGAAAAGCAGCGGCGGACATCATATGACGTCCACCCCAGTGAAGTGGTTAATAGAATAATTTAAAATATTGTGATTAAATCCCACAGATGATCTAGGCCAGTGATGGCGAACCTTGGCACCCCAGATGTTTTGAAACTACATTTCCCATGATACTCAGCTACACTGCAGAGTGCATGAGCATCATGGGAAATGTAGTTACAAAACATCTGGGGTGCCAAGGTTCGCCATCACTGATTCTAGGCATACAAAACCTTCCAGACGAAAATCTTCCAGATGAAAAAAAAATCACCAGAGTTATAAGCCACACAATCAAAACCAGACTAATAAACTAAAACCCATTAGAGAAAACTAGCAAAAGACTCAAAATAGGAACAAGATAACGAACAACCCATAGGAAATCCTATATCAAAGAAATATAAGCCATCAAAATAAAACCCAAGAGAATTAAAAGTTTCCAAAGCAATAGGAAGCAAACTAAAATCTGATAACGTTGTTACTGTAAGTTTTTGCTTAATTTTTTCGCTAACAATTTGCTTACTTTTGACCAATTTTTTTATTTTTTATACCATATTACAAAATGTACCACTAAAAATGGGAAGTTTAAAACAATGGCTGAAGCCATTGAGCTTCCTCTTTGTTTGGGTAAAGAGACAGTCAATGTCACATTCTTTCCAGCCTCACTGACTTGCAGGCCTTTGGACAAATTATCCTTTTGAAGCTAACCTATAACATTTGCATTCTTAACTACTTCAGTACCGGGCACTTTTACCCTCTTCTTGCCCAGGTCAATTTTCAGCTTTCAGCACTGTCACTCTTTGAATCACAATTGTGTGGTCATACAACTTTATCTTTTTTTTTTTTCACACAAATAGAGCTTTCTTTTGGTGGTATTGTTTTTCTGTTTTGTTTTTTTGCTAACCTTGTGCATTTACAGTGTGTTGGTATACAGAGACAGAGAAGGATAGGCAGGGGACAGTGTCAGTGTCATTCTTGCTAAACCTCCTGCACAGTATACGCCTGAAGCTACCCCTTATTGCTGTGTTTTCCTGTTGTGTAACACAGGCAGGCATCTGCAGCAGTTACAGTGGGTGTAGTGTGCCTCCTGCACAGTATACACCTGAAGCTACCCCTTATTGCTGTGTTTTCCTGTTGTGTAACACAGGCAGACATCTGCAGCAGTTACAGTGGGCTTAGCGTGCCTCCTGCACAGTATACACCTGAAGCTACCCCTTATTGCTCGTGTTTTTTTTTCTTTTGTGTTACACTAACAGGCATCTGCAGGAGTTACAGTGGGTGTAGTGTGCCTCCTGCACAGTATACACCTGAAGCTACCCCTTATTGCTGTGTTTTCCTGTTGTGTAACACAGGCAGGCATCTGCAGCAGTTACAGTGGGCGTAGTGTGCCTCCTGCACAGTATACACCTGAAGCTACCCCTTATTGCTTGTGGTTTTTTTCTTTTGTGTTACACTAACAGGCATCTGCAGCAGTTACAGTGGGCGTAGTGTGCCTCCTGCACAGTATACACCTGAAGCTACCCCTATTGCTGTGTTTTCCTGTTGTGCAACACAGGCAGACATCTGCAGCAGTTACAGTGGGTGTAGTGTACCTCCTGCACAGTATACACCTGAAGCTACCCCTTATTGCTGTGTTTTCCTGTTGTGTAACACAGGCAGGCATCTGCAGCAGTTACAGTGGGCGTAGTGTGCCTCTTGCACAGTATACACCTGAAGCTACCGCTTATTGCTGTGTTTTCCTGTTGTGTAACACAGGCAGGCATCTGCAGCAGTTACAGAGGGCCTAGTGTGCCTCCTGCACAGTATACACCTGAAGCTACCCCTTATTGCTCGTGTTTTTTTTATTTTGTGTTACACTAACAGGCATCTGCAGCAGTTACAGTGGGTGTAGTGTGCCTCCTGCACAGTATACGCCTGAAGCTACCCCTTATTGCTGTGTTTTCCTGTTGTGTAACACAGGCAGGCATCTGCAGCAGTTACAGTGGGTGTAGTGTGTCTCCTGCACAGTATACACCTGAAACTACCCCTTATTGCTTGTGGTTTTTTCTTTTGTGTTACACTAACAGGCATCTGCAGCAGTTACAGTGGGCGTAGTGTGCCTCCTGCACAGTATACACCTGAAGCTACCCCTTATTGCTGTGTTTTCCTGTTGTGTAACACAGGCAGGCATCTGCAGCAGTTACAATGGGTGTAGTGTGCCTCCTGCACAGTATACACCTTAAGCTACCCCTTATTGCTCGTGGTTTTTTTCTTTTGTGTTACACTAACAGGCATCTGCAGCAGTTACAGTGGGCGTAGTGTGCCTCCTGCACAGTATACACCTGAATCTACCCCTTATTGCTGTGTTTTCCTGTTGTGTTACACAGGCAGACATCTGCAGCAGTTACAGTGGGTGACGTGCAGAGGCCGAATGGAAGGCTCTGGAATTGAAGGTGTACTTGCCCCACAGCAAACCTCAGATATTTCTGAAAAGGAGGGATTATATATGTCTGAATATTCCATAATGATTAAAAATAAAGGAATATTTTTAATCATTATGGAATATTCTGACATTTATAATTATAAATCCAGTGCTTGGTATGTATATTGGATGTGCGTATGACCACAATAATGTTGACCTTTGGAACTATCTCTGAGCTTTGTCTTTTTGCTTTATTTTTAGAATACATTTGTACTTTCTCCTACCAAGAGCCTCCGAAGAAAGGATTGGTATTCCTGAAACATGTTAGGCTAAAGGAGTAGAACTTTTCTCACTGGAAATCTATACAAATGTTTCAATGTTCCAATTTTGACTGTATTTTATGTATACTGTGCAAATTGTCAATGTGTCAGACACATTTTTTTGATATTTGCATATAGCAAAAATCTTTCTACTTTAAAAAATATCTATAAGAATTTTTCTAATAAATAATATATATTTTTACAAAACTTGCTTTTTTTGTTTGCCCGTAAAGTCCCGCTGTACCGGGGGGTACTCATGCCCTGTTTGGGTTTATTTCTACTATTTGGGACGGTGGCAACACCCAAGGAGAAGCATTTCTCTTTTGTTTCTCTTCAATGTGGTTTCATCATTTAAAGCCGCCGGGCTAGAGCTTCCACTTGTGGACGGCCCAGAGATGGATGTATCAGCCAATTGCTCCTGAGGAGGAGATGCAGGTTGTTGCGACGGCATTGTGGCTACCAATTCTATGAGAGAATCTTTTACTGCTTTCTTATGTAGATCCGCCACTTGCAGTCCTTCAAAACTCTCTGTCCGCTGCATAGTCCCTGAGACAATTTCGACAGACCAATTTGTCTGGAAGAGGGGTGGCTCCACAGGCCCGACATCTTGGAGATCTGGGTCTTGGGTAACGTGAGTGTCAGCGTCTTTTGGCCGATGACTTCCTGCCACTCCTATGATCCCCGTGCCTGGACAACCTGTCTCTGCTGGGACTAGAGTCATCATAGTCTTCATGTCGCCTTGAGGTCTTCTTAGACATCTTCTGGCGTACAGGGCTGAAATACATTAGAGTACCAGCCTCAGTGCACTTTTTTTTTCTTTCTTTTACATGTGAAAACTTACCTGGACGTAGGTGCTTACCTTAAATGTAGAGTAGGATCTTGTATAGGCGGCGAATGGCTCATGTTGAGCGGCTTTTGTTTTCTTCTTAAAATTCCCTTTAAATACAAATATATATAGAGTGGAACCTCGGATTGCGAGTAACACGGTTAACGAGCGTTTCACAATACGAGCACTGTATTTTAAAAAATTGTGACTAGGTTTGCGAGTGTTGTCTCGCAAAACGAGCACGATTCAGGCCAAAGAGGCATGCAGTACTGCCTTTGGCCTGAGTTGGGGGGGCGCCGGAGCCGAGCAGAGCCGAACGTCTCCAATTGCAGCCGATCGGAGCCGTTCGAAAATGCACGGAAAGGCCCGAGGACAGCACAGCTGACATCGGCAAATCTCGGGAATGAAGTCTTTCTGAGGTTTACCGAGGTCAGCCGACGTGTCCTTGGGCCTTTTCGGCCGTTTCCGAGGCTCTCCAGCGTCCCCCCCGCCTCTGGCCGCATGCGGTATTTCATACCATTGAAGTCAATGCGGAACAAATTATTTTCGTTTCCATTGACTTCAATGGGGAAACTCGCTTTGATATGCAAGTACTTTGGATTACGAGCATTCTTGTCATGGTTATGCAGTAATGTTTGTCTCTCAGCTTACCATGTGTTCACCTTAGAGGCCAGCCACTCTCACCTGGTTGCCCAAATAATCTCTCCTCCAAGCATGGCTCCACCCCAGGCCCTATCAGGGAACACTATCTTAACCTGTGCACTGCAAGCCAGCCGAGTTGATCAACGTTGTTTGTTAAGCTATTGTGTGTTTGGGTTCCTGCTTGCCGTGTGCTACCTCTGTCTCTGTTTTACCGATCTTGGCTTGTTCTCGACTATCCCTGTCTGCTTGTGACCTTGACCTTTGGCTTGTCTTTTGTTTATCCTTGTCTGCTAGTCGCCCCGACGTTTGGCTTATCCCCTCACTATCTCTTGTATCCTGAGCTGCTTTTTCCCCTCTATCCTCTATAGCCTACTGTGAGTGTGAGCTGGGGGACTCTGGGGGCCCCGACCTGGATCCAATTGCAGCCCAGTCCATCCTCACCACTAGAGGCTCTGGTGAACACCTGCTGGATCTTAGACTCTGCACCCTGGCGAATCTTAGGCTCTAGCTCCCTGTGGGATCCCTGTTAGTGCTCCAGTGGACCTGCCTTCCATAATCACCCAGTGTTCAATCCGCAGCAGTCAGCTATAGGGTTCACTACCTTAGCGGTGCACTCCTGACCCCAACGGTGTGCATCTGTCACCTGGCTTCAGGTGACCTGACAATTCTCCTGGAACGGATTATGCCCGTAATCCAAGGTTCCACTGTGTATATATATATATATATATAATTTTTTTCAAAACTATATATATATATATATATATATATATATATATATATATATATATTTATACTTGCCTGAAAAAAATGTTGGGAATAAAGAATAAACCCAAAAGGGCACAAGTACCCCCCGGTACAACGGGACTTTTAAGGGCAAACAATAAAAAAGCAAAAGATTTATAAAAAAAAAAATCTAATTTATTTAGAAAGGGGTTTTGTTTAGAAAAGACTAAAAGATATGCATATATCAAGAGGTGTGTTAAACACAATGATAGCTTTACATATCAAAACTGAATTTGCAAAAATACGGAACATTCAGACATTAACTATACATATTCCAATAGAGAAAAAAAACAAACAATCAACTCCTTTAGCCTGACATGTTTCAGGAATATCAATCCTTTCTTCGGAGGCTCTTGATAAGAGAGAATACAGTTGTGTTTCTAGAAGTGAGACAAAAGCACAAACTCAAAAAATGTCTCCGGATTCCCATTAACCACTTAAGCCCCGGACCATTTGGTAGCTAAAGGACCAGAGGTGAATTCAGAATTTTGCACTGCGCTGCTTTAACTGTAAATTGTGCGGACATGCAATGTTGTATATAAACGGAAAAAGACCGAAAATTTTGAAAAAAAATGATATTTTCTACTTTTTGTTATAAGAAAAATCGAATAAACTCAATTTTAGTCATACATTTAGGCCAAAATGTATTCAGCCACATGTCCTTAGTAAAAAAAAACGTCAATAAGTGTATATTTATCGGTTTGCGCAAAAGTTATAGCGTTTACAAACTAGGGTACATTTTCTGGAATTTACACAGCTTTAAATTTATGACTGCCTATCTCATTTCTTGAGGTGCTAAAATGGCAGGGCAGTACAAACCCCCCCCAAATGACCCCATTTTGGAAAGTAGACACCCCAAGGAAATTGCTGAGAGGCATGTTGAGCCCATTGAATATTTTTTTTTTGTCCCAAGTGATTGAATAATGACAAAAAAAAAAAATACAAAAAGTTGTCACTAAATGATATATTGCTCACACATGCCATGGTTATATGTGGAATTGCACCCCAAAATACATTCTGCTGCTTCTCCTGAGTACGGGGATACCACATGTGTGGGACTTTTTAGGAGCCTAGCCACGTACGGGACCCCGGAAACCAAGCACCGCCTTCAGGATTTCTAAGGGCGCAAATTTTTGATTTCACTCCTCACTACCTATCACAGTTTTGAAGGCCATAAAATGCCAAAATAGCACAAAACCCCCCCAAATGACCCCATTTTAGAAAGTAGACACCCCAAGGAAATTGCTGAGAGGCCTGTTGAGCCCATTGAATATTTTTTTTTTGTCCCAAGTGATTGAATAATGACAAAAATAAAAAAAATTACAAAAAGTTGTCACTAAATGATATATTGCTCACACATGCCATGGTTATATGTGGAATTGCACCCCAAAATACATTTTGCTGCTTCTCCTGAGTACGGGGATACCACATGTGTGGGACTTTTTAGGAGCCTAGCGGCGTACGGGACCGCGAAAACCAATCACCGCCTTCAGGATTTCTAGGCACAAATTTTTGATTTCACTCCTCACTACCTATCACAGTTTCGAAGGCCATAAAATGCCAAAATAGCACAAAACCCCCCCAAATGACCCCATTTTGGAAAGTAGACACCCCAAGCTGTTTGCTGAGAGGCATGGTGAGTATTTTACAGCTCTCAGTTGTTTTTGAAAATGAAGAAAGAATTTTTTTTTTTTTCTTTTTTTTTTTTCAATTTTCAAAACTTTGTGACAAAAAGCGAGATCTGCAAAATACTCACAATACCTCTCAGCAAATAGCTTGGGGTGTCTACTTTCCAAAATGGCGTCATTTGGGGGGGTTTTGAACTGTTCTGGCATTTTATACACAACATTAGGAAGCTTACATCCACTCTTCTAACCACTTGAAGACAAAGCCCTTTCTGACACTTTTTGTTTACATGAAAACATATTTTTTTTGCAGGAAAATTATGTTGAACCCCAAACATTATATATATTTTTAAAGCAAAGGCCCTACAGAATAAAATGGTGGGTGTTGCATTTTTTTTTTCTACACAGTATTTGCGCAGCGATTTTTCAAACGCATTTTTTGGGGAAAAAATACACTTTTTTTATTTTAATGCACTAAAACACACTATATTGCCCAAATGTTTGATGAAATAAAAAAGATGATCTTAGGCCGAGTACATAGATACCAAACACGACATGCTTTAAAATTTCGCACAAACGCGCATTGGCGACAAACTACATACATTTTTAAAAGCCTTTAAAAGCCTTTACAGGTTACCCCGTTAGATTTACAGAGGAGGTCTACTGCTAAAATTACTGCCCTCGATCTGACCTTCGCGTTGATACCTCACATGCATGGTGCAATTGCTGTTTACATATGACGCCAGACCGACGCTTGCGTTCGCCATTGGGCAAGAGCAGGGCAGGACAGGGGTGCTTTTTTTTTTTTTATTATTATTAATTTTGCTTTTTTATTTTATTTTTAAATTGTTCCTTCCTTTTTTTTTTTTATCATTTTTATTGTTATCTCAGGGAATGTAAATATCCCCTATGATAGTAATAGGTAGTGACAGGTACTCTTTTTTTGAAAAAACTGGGGTCTAGACCCTAGATCTTTCCTCTGCCCTCAAAGCATCTGACCACACCAAGATCGGTGTGATAAAATGCTTTCCCAATTTCCCAATGGCGCTTTTTATATCCGGGGGGGGGACATTCCCTCCCACTGCTTGTAAAAGCAGTCCAGAGGCTAATTAGCCACTAGGATTGCTTTTACATGAAAGCCGGCCGCTGGCTGAAAAGAATGATACCAAGATGATACCTAAACCCGCAGGCATCAATCTGGTATAACCATTCAAAGTCCAGCAACATACCAGTACGTTGCTGGTCCTTGTTGGACATGTATTGTAATCTTTTTTTTCATGCAGCCAGGTGGCTGAACGAAAAAAGAGATTGATCGGTGGGTATGCCCACCATTAGAATACCGCCCTTCATCCACCCACTTCTAATGATGGGCATACATGCACCATTTATATATGCCGAAGCATGGGGGCATCCTCCCGCAAAAAAGTTATGCCGCACACACATGGTCGGACTTTTCCACGGGCAAGCCTCCGTCGGAATTTCGACCGTATGTACGCGGCATTAGGAGCAAAATCGCTCCTCCGCCCCTGCTGCCCCAATGCTTCGGCATGTTTGCTTTTTTTTTTTTTAACTGTGGTGGTGAAATCACCTCCTACAGCACTGGAGTCGCAGGGATCAGGCCTGTCTCTGCGAATGCTGCAGTTATGTGTGTTGTGTTTTGTAAGTGACAGTGATCGATCGATACTGCACTTGGGTGGCCTGGGCTGGATGGAGGGGCAAAACGCAGGTGCTAGCAGGTATCTGGGCTGATCCCGCTAACACTGCGTTTTTGGGAACCCTAAACTGCTGGGGACGCTAGTATAGATCTGATCAGATCAGATATTAATCTGTTCAGATACTATACCACTAAGGGAGGTGTATGCTTCACGCGTGGGTGTTAGCGTTACTGGCACTAACCTGACGCTGCCTGGGGTGTGACGCAGACCCTCTCTGACGCTAAAACCTAATTAATATCACCCGCCGGGCGATCAGGGGGTTAAACCTTTATTGGGTTATATACGGCGGGTGCCTTGACACTATAAAAAGCAAACTAACTAACCAGCGTCACCCGTAACACTTATATGATGATTACTGGTGAAAGGGTTAACTAGGGGCAATTAGGGGGTTAAAACCTTTATTAGATAATATATGGGGGTACCTGACGCTATAAAAACCTGCGGCGAACCTAAAAAAAATTACTGGCTACCGATCTGCATCACCGACGCTAAGACAGCGATCAGAAAAATGATCGCTTAGCGACAGTGGTGATAGGGGGTGAAAGGGTTACCTGGGGGGCGATCAAGGGGGTTAAACCTTTATTAGATATTTTATGGGGGTACCCGACGCTATAAAAACCTGCGGCGAACCTAAAAAAAATTACTGGCTACCGATCTGCATCACCGACGCTAAGACATCGATCAGAAAAATGATCGCTTAGTGACAGTGGTGATAGGGGGTGAAAGGGTTACCTGGGGGGCAATCAAGGGGGTTAAACCTTTATTAGATAATTTATGGGGGTACCCGACGCTATAAAAACCTGCGGCGAACCTAAAAAAAAAATACTGGCTACCGATCTGCATCACCGACGCTAAGACATCGATCAGAAAAATGATCGCTTAGCGACAGTGGTGATAGGGGGTGAAAGGGTTACCTGGGGGGCGATCAAGGGGGTTAAACCTTTATTAGATCATTTATGGGGGGTACCCGACGCTATAAAAACCTGAGGCGAACCTAAAAAAATTACTGGGTACCGATCTGCATCACCGACGCCAAGACAGCGATCAGAAAAATGATCGCTTAGTGACAGTGGTGATAGGGGGTGAAAGGGTTACCTGGGGGGCGATCAAGGGGGTTAAACCTTTATTAGATAATTTATGGGGGTACCCGACGCTATAAAAACCTGCGGCGAACCTAAAAAAAATTACTGGGTACCGATCTGCATCACCGACGCCAAGACAGCGATCAGAAAAATGATCGCCAAGCGACGGCGGTGCTAGGGGGTGAAAGGGTTATCTGGGGGGTGATCAAGGGGTTAAACCTTTATTAGGGGGGGGGTGGTGCACACTTTTCATTCTCCTCTTTTTGATTATTTACATAGGCACTAGGAACTTTATCCTCAGACCCCTCGTATGGCTCTGGTTCCATGAGAGTGCCGACTTGGGACCCCTGCGTGAGCCGATCCGGGCTTTGATGTGGGTTCCTTTTTCCCAATGAGTGGCAACAATGGCCTTGTCTACGTTTTTCTTTCTTTTTCTTTTATTGTTAGGACTTTGTTATGTCCTTGATTTCAAATTAAATACGGAACATTCCTATGGGAATCCGGAGACATTTTTTGAGTTTTTGCTTTTGTCTCACTTCTAGAAACACAACTGTATTCTCTCCTATCAAGAGCCTCCGAAGAAAGGATTGATATTCCTGAAACATGTCAGGCTAAAGGAGTTGATTGTTTGTTTTTTTTCTCTATTGGAATATGTATAGTTAATGTCTGAATGTTCCGTATTTTTGCAAATTCAGTTTTGATATGTAAAGCTATCATTGTGTTTAACACACCTCTTGATATATGCATATCTTTTAGTCTTTTCTAAACAAAACCCCTTTCTAAATAAATGAGATATTTTTTTTATAAATCTTTTGCTTTTTTATTGTTTGCCCTTAAAAGTCCCGTTGTACCGGGGGGTACTTGTGCCCTTTTGGGTTTATTCCCACTATTTTGGGACAGTGGCAACATTTGAGGAGAAACTTCTTTCAGTTTTTCCTCCATGTGGTTCATTTCCTATATCCTGAAAAAAACAACATTGATCCTCCCTAGAGCTCTCAATAAAGTATATCTCCCTTGGCAGCCTCAGGCATCTCACTGAGGTCACCAGGGAGACAAATAAGCAATCATGAGAGGCAGAGGGAATGCCTCTGTCCTGTGTCTGGCATCTAATGGCAAGGGAACAGCGTCTTTTCCTATCTCAAGATGGCCTCCGAGCCTATTGCGCATGCGAAAACCAGTGGCTCTAGGACCCGGAAGTCCTGGCCGCGGGCACATGTGCAGAATGCGGCGAAAGATGCTGCCAGTGCACAAAAATGCATACGCCAAACGCGCGCGGCTCCTAGGGAAGCTGAGAGTGTGACAGGGACTGAAGAGAATAGAAAATGGAAAAGACAGAGGATAGAGGAAAGCTGGAAAGAAAAAGCCTAAAGAAAAAGGGAAAGAAAGAATGCAGAGAATAGCCTCTGTTGCCAGGAGTGAGCTAATGCCTGAAAGACACTCATGCAGGTAAAGCTCTTAGTTAAGAGACAAACTGCTTGTCCCAAAAGATCCTACAGAAGGGACTCCCAACCTCATAAGCGCATTTAGCTGCCCAAGAGAAGGGACCGCATCCGGGAAGAGGCTGAACCCGGACGGAAGCTGCCGAATGCAGAAGGTAAGGACTTTCGACCAGAATTCACTGACATGAGGAAAAAAAGAATGCTGGGACTGCACTAACCATTTTATTTTTTGATATTCACTAGTCCTGAGGGAAGAGCCAAGGCTGAGCTTGTCACAGGTATGCTGCCATGGAGGCAACAGGAAAATTAATTGCCATGAATGTCAGAGTGAGAGCAACAATTCTTGCAACAGACCCCCTGTGTAACTCTAAACTGGTGACTTGTAAAAGCTTTTAAAGCGTCGCCTATGGATAATTGAATGTACCATAGTTTGCTGCTATTCCACGGGCATGCGCAATTTTAAAGTGTGACACATTAGGTATCTATTTACAAAAAATTGGGTATTATATTGTGTTTGTGTTCACTAAAATTCATGAAAGTTTAAAATTCAACATCTAACCAGTCACACAGAGTTAGAAGTACTGTATATCACTATATAAATATACTAAATATACTATTTCCTGTTAAAAATAAGTGTAAAATGCAAAAGTCCGGTGGGTGTAACAAGATGTCTGTTTTCCCCCTTCTCAGTGTATCCTTACTATGGAGGAGTGCAGGGTGTAGCAAGATGGCGGCGACGGAACGTCACTTCCAATTCTGACAGGTCGCCAAATCTGACGAAACAGGGGCACTCTTTATGTCTGGAGAAAAAGAGATTTATTGTCCAAATACAGAAAGGCTTCTTCACAGTAAGAGCTGCGAAAATGTGGAATATACTCCATCAAGAGCTGGTTCTGGCCAGCTCAGTAGATTGTTTTACAAAAGGCCTGGATTATTTCCCAGATGCACATACTATAACTGGATACTAACATTTATAGGTAAAGTTGATCCAGGGAATATCTGATTGCCTCTTGGGGGATCAGGAAGGATTTTTTTCCCCTGCTGGAGCAAATTAGATCATGCTTTGCTGGGGTTTTTTGCTTTCCTGTGCATCAAATGTGGGTATAGAATCGTGTATATGGTATTTTATAATTTTCCCCCCCCCTTCTATTGGTTGAACTGGACGGACTTTTTTTAACCAGACTAAGTATGTAACTATGTAAAAAGGGATGAACAACATCCTGCATGGGCCGTGACAGGTACTCTTTATGGAGAGATCTGGGGTCTATTAGACCCCAGATATGTCCCCTGGCATCCAATGCAGCTGATCAGACACCGAATAGTATGACCGGCTGCTTCACGGGCCGTTAACAGCCAGGTAAACAAAGCACCAAAACTGGAAGTGATAAAATCCTTTTTGCTTCCAGTGTCTGAGGTCACATAGAGTGACAAACAATGTCAATTCGTCTCTTTCTGTGTACTGCGGGCAATGCCACCAGTCGGAGCAGTCCTGGGCTCCCTGATCGCACAGGAGACCCAGAGAAAAGCAGCGGCGGACATCATTTGACGTCCACCCCAGTGAGGTGGTTAATAGAATAATTTAAAATATTGTGATTAAATCCCACAGATGATCTAGGCCAGTGATGGCGAACCTTGGCACCCCAGATGTTTTGAAACTACATTTCCCATGATACTCAGCTACACTGCAGAGTGCATGAGCATCATGGGAAATGTAGTTACAAAACATCTGGGGTGCCAAGGTTCGCCATCACTGATTCTAGGCATATAAAACCTTCCAGACGAAAATCTTCCAGATGAAAAAAAATCACCAGAGTTATAAGCCACACAATCAAAACCAGACTAATAAACTAAAACCCATTAGAGAAAACTAGCAAAAGACTCAAAATAGGAACAAGATCAGGAACAACCCATAGGAAACCCTATATCAAAGAAATATAAGCCATCAAAATAAAACCCAAGAGAATTAAAAGTTTCCAAAGCAATAGGAAGCAAACTAAAATCTGATAACGTTGTTACTGTAAGTTTTTGCTTAATTTTTTCGCTAACAATTTTCTTACTTTTGACAGATTTTTTTTATTTTTTTATACCATATTACAAAATGTACCACTAAAAATGGGAAGTTTAGAACAATGGCTGAAGCCATTGAGCTTCCTCTTTGTTTGGGTAAAGAGACAGTCAATGTCACATTCTTTCCAGCCTCACTGAATTGCAGGCCTTTGGACAAATTATCCTTTTGAAGCTAACCTATAACATTTGCATTCTTAACTACTTCAGTACCGGGCACTTTTACCCTCTTCCTGCCCAGGTCAATTTTCAGCTTTCAGCACTGTCACTCTTTGAATCACAATTGTGCGGTCATACAACTTTCTTTTTTTTTTCACACAAATAGAGCTTTCTTTTGGTGGTATTGTTTTTCTGTTTTGTTTTTTGCTAACCATGTGCATTTACAGTGTGTTGGTATAGAGAAGGATAGGCAGGGGACAGTGTCAGTGTCATTCTTGCTAAACCTCCTGCACAGTATACACCTGAAGCTACCCCTTATTGCTGTGTTTTCCTGTTGTGTAACACAGGCAGGCATCTGCAGCCGTTACAGTGGGTGTAGTGTGCCTCCTGCACAGTATACACCTGAAGCTACCCCTTATTGCTGTGTTTTCTAGTTGTGTAACACAGGCAGGCATCTGCAGCAGTTACAGTGGGCTTAGTGTGCCTCCTGCACAGTATACACCTGAAGCTACCCCTTATTGCTCGTGTTTTTTTTTCTTTTGTGTTACACTAACAGGCATCTGCAGCAGTTACAGTGGGTGTAGTGTGCCTCCTGCACAGTATACGCCTGAAGCTACCCCTTATTGCTGTGTTTTCCTGTTGTGTAACACAGGCAGGCATCTGCAGCAGTTACAGTGGGCGTAGTGTGCCTCCTGCACAGTATACACCTGAAGCTACCCCTTATTGCTGTGTTTTCCTGTTGTGTAACACAGGCAGGCATTTGCAGCAGTTACAGTGGGCGTAGTGTGCCTCCTGCACAGTATACACCTGAAACTACCCCTTATTGCTCGTGGTTTTTTCTTTTGTGTTACACTAACAGGCATCTGCAGCAGTTACAGTGGGTGTAGTGTGCCTCCTGCACAGTATACACCTGAAGCTACCCCTTATTGCTGTGTTTTCCTGTTGTGTAACACAGGCAGGCATCTGCAGCAGTTACAGTGTGCGTAGTGTGCCTCCTGCACAGTATACACCTGAAGCTACCCCTTATTGCTTGTGTTTTTTTTTCTTTTGTGTTACACTAACAAGCATCTGCAGCAGTTACAGTGGGCGTAGTGTGCCTCCTGCCTAGTATACACCTGAAGCTACCTTTATTGCTGTGTTTTCCTGTTGTGTAACACAGGCAGACATCTGCAGCAGTTACAGTGGGTGGAGTGTGCCTCCTGCACAGTATACACCTGAAGCTACCCCTTATTGCTGTGTTTTCCTGTTGTGTAACACAGGCAGGCATCTGCAGCAGTTACAGTGGGCGTAGTGTGCCTCCTGCACAGTATACACCTGAAGCTACCCCTTATTGCTGTGTTTTCCTGTTGTGTAACACAGGCAGGCATTTGCAGCAGTTACAGTGGGCGTAGTGTGCCTCCTGCACAGTATACACCTGAAACTACCCCTTATTGCTCGTGGTTTTTTCTTTTGTGTTACACTAACAGGCATCTGCAGCAGTTACAGTGGGCGTAGTGTGCCTCCTGCACAGTATACACCTGAAGCTACCCCTATTGCTGTGTTTTCCTGTTGTGCAACACAGGCAGACATCTGCAGCAGTTACAGTGGGTGTAGTGTGCCTCCTGCACAGTATACACCTGAAGCTACCCCTTATTGCTGTGTTTTCCTGTTGTGTAACACAGGCAGGCATCTGCAGCAGTTACAGTGGGCGTAGTGTGCCTCTTGCACAGTATACACCTGAAGCTACCCCTTATTGCTGTGTTTTCCTGTTGTGTAACACAGGCAGGCATCTGCAGCAGTTACAGAGGGCCTAGTGTGCCTCCTGCACAGTATACACCTGAAGCTACCCCTTATTGCTCGTGTTTTTTTTATTTTGTGTTACACTAACAGGCATCTGCAGCAGTTACAGTGGGTGTAGTGTGCCTCCTGCACAGTATACGCCTGAAGCTACCCCTTATTGCTGTGTTTTCCTGTTGTGTAACACAGGCAGGCATCTGCAGCAGTTACAGTGGGTGTAGTGTGCCTCCTGCACAGTATACACCTGAAACTACCCCTTATTGCTCGTGGTTTTTTCTTTTGTGTTACACTAACAGGCATCTGCAGCAGTTACAGTGGGCGTAGTGTGCCTCCTGCACAGTATACACCTGAAGCTACCCCTTATTGCTGTGTTTTCCTGTTGTGTAACACAGGCAGGCATCTGCAGCAGTTACAATGGGTGTAGTGTGCCTCCTGCACAGTATACACCTTAAGCTACCCCTTATTGCTCGTGGTTTTTTTCTTTTGTGTTACACTAACAGGCATCTGCAGCAGTTACAGTGGGCGTAGTGTGCCTCCTGCACAGTATACACCTGAAGCTACCCCTTATTGCTGTGTTTTCCTGTTGTGTAACACAGGCAGGCATCTGCAGCAGTTACAGTGGGCGTAGTGTGCCTCCTGCACAGTATACACCTGAAGCTACCCCTTATTGCTTGTGGTTTTTTTCTTTTGTGTTACACTAACAGGCATCTGCAGCAGTTACAGTGGGCGTAGTGTGCCTCCTGCACAGTATACACCTGAAGCTACCCCTATTGCTGTGTTTTCCTGTTGTGCAACACAGGCAGACATCTGCAGCAGTTACAGTGGGTGTAGTGTGCCTCCTGCACAGTATACACCTGAAGCTACCCCTTATTGCTGTGTTTTCCTGTTGTGTAACACAGGCAGGCATCTGCAGCAGTTACAGTGGGCGTAGTGTGCCTCTTGCACAGTATACACCTGAAGCTACCCCTTATTGCTGTGTTTTCCTGTTGTGTAACACAGGCAGGCATCTGCAGCAGTTACAGAGGGCCTAGTGTGCCTCCTGCACAGTATACACCTGAAGCTACCCCTTATTGCTCGTGTTTTTTTTATTTTGTGTTACACTAACAGGCATCTGCAGCAGTTACAGTGGGTGTAGTGTGCCTCCTGCACAGTATACGCCTGAAGCTACCCCTTATTGCTGTGTTTTCCTGTTGTGTAACACAGGCAGGCATCTGCAGCAGTTACAGTGGGTGTAGTGTGCCTCCTGCACAGTATACACCTGAAACTACCCCTTATTGCTCGTGGTTTTTTCTTTTGTGTTACACTAACAGGCATCTGCAGCAGTTACAGTGGGCGTAGTGTGCCTCCTGCACAGTATACACCTGAAGCTACCCCTTATTGCTGTGTTTTCCTGTTGTGTAACACAGGCAGGCATCTGCAGCAGTTACAATGGGTGTAGTGTGCCTCCTGCACAGTATACACCTTAAGCTACCCCTTATTGCTCGTGGTTTTTTTCTTTTGTGTTACACTAACAGGCATCTGCAGCAGTTACAGTGGGCGTAGTGTGCCTCCTGCACAGTATACACCTGAATCTACCCCTTATTGCTGTGTTTTCCTGTTGTGTTACACAGGCAGACATCTGCAGCAGTTACAGTGGGTGACGTGCAGAGGCCGAATGGAAGGCTCTGGAATTGAAGGTGTACTTGCCCCACAGCAAATCTCAGATATTTCTGAAAAGGAGGGATTATATATGTCTGAATATTCCATAATGATTAAAAATAAAGGAATATTTTTAATCATTATGGAATATTCTGACATTTATAATTATAAATCCAGTGCTTGGTATGTATATTGGATGTGCGTATGACCACAATAATGTTGACCTTTGGAACTATCTCTGAGCTTTGTCTTTTTGCTTTATTTTTAGAATACATTTGTACTTTCTCCTACCAAGAGCCTCCGAAGAAAGGATTGGTATTCCTGAAACATGTTAGGCTAAAGGAGTAGAACTTTTCTCACTGGAAATCTATACAAATGTTTCAATGTTCCAATTTTGACTGTATTTTATGTATACTGTGCAAATTGTCAATGTGTCAGACACATTTTTTTGATATTTGCATATAGCAAAAATCTTTCTACTTTAAAAAATATCTATAAGAATTTTTCTAATAAATAATATATATTTTTACAAAACTTGCTTTTTTTGTTTGCCCGTAAAGTCCCGCTGTACCGGGGGGTACTCATGCCCTGTTTGGGTTTATTTCTACTATTTGGGACGGTGGCAACACCCAAGGAGAAGCATTTCTCTTTTGTTTCTCTTCAATGTGGTTTCATCATTTAAAGCCGCCGGGCTAGAGCTTCCACTTGTGGACGGCCCAGAGATGGATGTATCAGCCAATTGCTCCTGAGGAGGAGATGCAGGTTGTTGCGACGGCATTGTGGCTACCAATTCTATGAGAGAATCTTTTACTGCTTTCTTATGTAGATCCGCCACTTGCAGTCCTTCAAAACTCTCTGTCCGCTGCATAGTCCCTGAGACAATTTCGACAGACCAATTTGTCTGGAAGAGGGGTGGCTCCACAGGCCCGACATCTTGGAGATCTGGGTCTTGGGTAACGTGAGTGTCGGCGTCTTTTGGCCGATGACTTCCTGCCACTCCTATGATCCCCGTGCCTGGACAACCTGTCTCTGCTGGGACTAGAGTCATCATAGTCTTCATGTCGCCTTGAGGTCTTCTTAGACATCTTCTGGCGTACAGGGCTGAAATACATTAGAGTACCAGCCTCAGTGCACTTTTTTTTTCTTTCTTTTACATGTGAAAACTTACCTGGACGTAGGTGCTTACCTTAAATGTAGAGTAGGATCTTGTATAGGCGGCGAATGGCTCATGTTGAGCGGCTTTTGTTTTCTTCTTAAAATTCCCTTTAAATACAAATATATATACAGTGGAACCTCGGATTGCGAGTAACACGGTTAACGAGCGTTTCACAATACGAGCACTGTATTTTAAAAAATTGTGACTAGGTTTGCGAGTGTTGTCTCGCAAAACGAGCACGATTCAGGCCAAAGAGGCGTGCAGTACTGCCTTTGGCCTGAGTTGGGGGGGCGCCGGAGCCGAGCAGAGCCGAACGTCTCCAATTGCAGCCGATCGGAGCCGTTCGAAAATGCACGGAAAGGCCCGAGGACAGCACAGCTGACATCGGCAAATCTCGGGAATGAAGTCTTTCTGAGGTTTACCGAGGTCAGCCGACGTGTCCTTGGGCCTTTTCGGCCGTTTCCGAGGCTCTCCAGCGTCCCCCCGCCTCTGGCCGCATGCGGTATTTCATACCATTGAAGTCAATGCGGAACAAATTATTTTCGTTTCCATTGACTTCAATGGGGAAACTCGCTTTGATATGCAAGTACTTTGGATTACGAGCATTCTTGTCATGGTTATGCAGTAATGTTTGTCTCTCAGCTTACCATGTGTTCACCTTAGAGGCCAGCCACTCTCACCTGGTTGCCCAAATAATCTCTCCTCCAAGCATGGCTCCACCCCAGGCCCTATCAGGGAACACTATCTTAACCTGTGCACTGCAAGCCAGCCGAGTTGATCAACGTTGTTTGTTAAGCTATTGTGTGTTTGGGTTCCTGCTTGCCGTGTGCTACCTCTGTCTCTGTTTTACCGATCTTGGCTTGTTCTCGACTATCCCTGTCTGCTTGTGACCTTGACCTTTGGCTTGTCTTTTGTTTATCCTTGTCTGCTAGTCGCCCCGATGTTTGGCTTATCCCCTCACTATCTCTTGTATCCTGAGCTGCTGTTTCCCCTCTATCCTCTATAGCCTACTGTGAGTGTGAGCTGGGGGACTCTGGGGGCCCCGACCTGGATCCAATTGCAGCCCAGTCCATCCTCACCACTAGAGGCTCTGGTGAACACCTGCTGGATCTTAGACTCTGCACCCTGGCGAATCTTAGGCTCTAGCTCCCTGTGGGATCCCTGTTAGTGCTCCAGTGGACCTGCCTTCCATAATCACCCAGTGTTCCATCCGCAGCAGTCAGCTATAGGGTTCACTACCTTAGCGGTGCACTCCTGACACCAACGGTGTGCATCTGTCACCTGGCTTCAGGTGACCTGACAATTCTCCTGGAACGGATTATGCCCATAATCCAAGGTTCCACTGTGTATATATATATATATATATATATATATATATATATATAAATATATATATATATATAATTTTTTTCAAAACTATATATATATATATATATATATATATATATATATATATATATATATATATATATTTTTATACTTGCCTGAAAAAAATGTTGGGAATAAAGAATAAACCCAAAAGGGCACAAGTACCCCCCGGTACAACGGGACTTTTAAGGGCAAACAATAAAAAAGCAAAAGATTTATAAAAAAAAAAAATCTAATTTATTTAGAAAGGGGTTTTGTTTAGAAAAGACTAAAAGATATGCATATATCAAGAGGTGTGTTAAACACAATGATAGCTTTACATATCAAAACTGAATTTGCAAAAATACGGAACATTCAGATATTAACTATACATATTCCAATAGAGAAAAAAAACAAACAATCAACTCCTTTTGCCTGACATGTTTCAGGAATATCAATCCTTTCTTCGGAGGCTCTTGATAAGAGAGAATACAGTTGTGTTTCTAGAAGTGAGACAAAAGCACAAACTCAAAAAATGTCTCCGGATTCCCATTAACCACTTAAGCCCCGGACCATTTGGTAGCTAAAGGACCAGAGGTGAATTCAGAATTTTGCACTGCGCTGCTTTAACTGTAAATTGTGCGGACATGCAATGTTGTATATAAACGGAAAAAGACCGAAAATTTTGAAAAAAAATTATATTTTCTACTTTTTGTTATAAGAAAAATCGAATAAACTCAATTTTAGTCATACATTTAGGCCAAAATGTATTCAGCCACATGTCCTTAGTAAAAAAAAACGTCAATAAGTGTATATTTATCGGTTTGCGCAAAAGTTATAGCGTTTACAAACTAGGGTACATTTTCTGGAATTTACACAGCTTTAAATTTATGACTGCCTATCTCATTTCTTGAGGTGCTAAAATGGCAGGGCAGTACAAAACCCCCCCAAATGACCCCATTTTGGAAAGTAGACACCCCAAGGAAATTGCTGAGAGGCATGTTGAGCCCATTGAATATTTTTTTTTTGTCCCAAGTGATTGAATAATGACAAAAAAAAAAAATACAAAAAGTTGTCACTAAATGATATATTGCTCACACATGCCATGGTTATATGTGGAATTGCACCCCAAAATACATTCTGCTGCTTCTCCTGAGTACGGGGATACCACATGTGTGGGACTTTTTAGGAGCCTAGCCACGTACGGGACCCCGGAAACCAAGCACCGCCTTCAGGATTTCTAAGGGCGCAAATTTTTGATTTCACTCCTCACTACCTATCACAGTTTTGAAGGCCATAAAATGCCAAAATAGCACAAAACCCCCCCAAATGACCCCATTTTAGAAAGTAGACACCCCAAGGAAATTGCTGAGAGGCCTGTTGAGCCCATTGAATATTTTTTTTTTGTCCCAAGTGATTGAATAATGAGAAAAAAAAAAAAATTACAAAAAGTTGTCACTAAATGATATATTGCTCACACATGCCATGGTTATATGTGGAATTGCACCCCAAAATACATTTTGCTGCTTCTCCTGAGTACGGGGATACCACATGTGTGGGACTTTTTAGGAGCCTAGCCGCGTACGGGACCCCGAAAACCAATCACCGCCTTCAGGATTTCTAGGCACAAATTTTTGATTTCACTCCTCACTACCTATCACAGTTTCGAAGGCCATAAAATGCCAAAATAGCACAAAACCCCCCCAAATGACCCCATTTTGGAAAGTAGACACCCCAAGCTGTTTGCTGAGAGGCATGGTGAGTATTTTACAGCTCTCATTTGTTTTTGAAAATGAAGAAAGAATTTTTTTTTTTTCTTTTTTTTTTTTTCAATTTTCAAAACTTTGTGACAAAAAGAGAGATCTGCAAAATACTCACAATACCTCTCAGCAAATAGCTTGGGGTGTCTACTTTCCAAAATGGGGTCATTTGGGGGGGTTTTGTGCCATCTGGGCATTCCATGGCCTCCGAAACTGTGATAGGCAGTGAGAAGTGAAATCAAAAATTTACACCCTTAGAAAGCCTGAAGGCGGTGATTGGTTTTTGGGGTCCCGTACGCGGCTAGGCTCCCAAAAAGTCTCACACATGTGGTATCCCCGTACTCAGGAGAAGCAACAGAATGTATTTTGGGGTGTAATTCCACATATGCCCATGGCATGTTTGAGCAATATATCATTTAGTGACAACTTTGTGCAAAAAAAAAAAAAAAAAATTGTCTTTTTTCCACAACTTGTGTCAACATATAAAATATTCCATGGACTCGACATGCCTCTCAGTATATAGCTTGGGGTGTCTACTTTCCAAAATGATGTCATTTGGGGGGGTTTTGAACTGTTCTGGCATTTTATACACAACATTAGGAAGCTTACATCCACTCTTCTAACCACTTGAAGACAAAGCCCTTTCTGACACTTTTTGTTTACATGAAAACATATTTTTTTTGCAGGAAAATTATGTTGAACCCCAAACATTATATATATTTTTAAAGCAAAGGCCCTACAGAATAAAATGGTGGGTGTTGCATTTTTTTTTTCTACACAGTATTTGCGCAGCGATTTTTCAAACGCATTTTTTGGGGAAAAAATACACTTTTTTTTATTTTAATGCACTAAAACACACTATATTGCCCAAATGTTTGATGAAATAAAAAAGATGATCTTAGGCCGAGTACATAGATACCAAACACGACATGCTTTAAAATTTCGCACAAACGCGCATTGGCGACAAACTACATACATTTTTAAAAGCCTTTAAAAGCCTTTACAGGTTACCCCGTTAGATTTACAGAGGAGGTCTACTGCTAAAATTACTGCCCTCGATCTGACCTTCGCGGTGATACCTCACATGCATGGTGCAATTGCTGTTTACATATGACGCCAGACCGACGCTTGCGTTCGCCATTGGGCAAGAGCAGGGCAGGACAGGGGTGCTTTTTTTTTTTTTTTTTTTTTTTTATTATTATTAATTTTGCTTTTTTATTTTATTTTTAAATTGTTCCTTCCTTTTTTTTTTTTTATCATTTTTATTGTTATCTCAGGGAATGTAAATATCCCCTATGATAGCAATAGGTAGTGACAGATACTCTTTTTTTGAAAAAAACTGGGGTCTATTGGACCCTAGATCTTTCCTCTGCCCTCAAAGCATCTGACCACACCAAGATCGGTGTGATAAAATGCTTTCCCAATTTCCCAATGGCGCTTTTTATATCCGGGGGGGGGACATTCCCTCCCACTGCTTGTAAAAGCAGTCCAGAGGCTAATTAGCCACTAGGGTTGCTTTTACATTAAAGCCGGCCGCTGGCTGAAAAGAATGATACCAAGATGATACCTAAACCCGCAGGCATCAATCTGGTATAACCATTCAAAGTCCAGCAACATACCAGTACGTTGCTGGTCCTTGTTGGACATGTATTGTAATCTTTTTTTTCATGCAGCCAGGTGGCTGAACGAAAAAAGAGATTGATCGGTGGGTATGCCCACCATTAGAATACCGCCCTTCATCCACCCACTTCTAATGATGGGCATACATGCACCATTTATATATGCCGAAGCATGGGGGCATCCTCCCGCAAAAAAGTTATGCCGCACACACATGGTCGGACTTTTCCACGGGCAAGCCTCCGTCGGAATTTCGACCGTATGTACGCGGCATTAGGAGCAAAATCGCTCCTCCGCCCCTGCTGCCCCAATGCTTCGGCATGTTTGCTTTTTTTTTTTTTTAACTGTGGTGGTGAAATCACCTCCTACAGCACTGGAGTCGCAGGGATCAGGCCTGTCTCTGCGAACGCTGCAGTTATGTGTGTTGTGTTTTGTAAGTGACAGTGATCGATCGATACTGCACTTGGGTGGCCTGGGCTGGACGGAGGGGCAAAACGCAGGTGCTAGCAGGTATCTGGGCTGATCCCGCTAACACTGCGTTTTTGGGAACCCTAAACTGCTGGGGACGCTAGTATAGATCTGATCAGATCAGATATTGATCTGTTCAGATACTATACCACTAAGGGAGGTGTATGCTTCACGCGTGGGTGTTAGCGTTACTGGCACTAACCTGACGCTGCCTGGGGTGTGACGCAGACCCTCTCTGACGCTAAAACCTAATTAATATCACCCGCCGGGCGATCAGGGGGTTAAACCTTTATTGGGTTATATACGGCGGGTGCCTTGACACTATAAAAAGCAAACTAACTAACCAGCGTCACCCGTAACACTTATATGATGATTACTGGTGAAAGGGTTAACTAGGGGCAATTAGGGGGTTAAAACCTTTATTAGATAATATATGGGGGTACCTGACGCTATAAAAACCTGCGGCGAACCTAAAAAAAATTACTGGCTACCGATCTGCATCACCGACGCTAAGACAGCGATCAGAAAAATGATCGCTTAGCGACAGTGGTGATAGGGGGTGAAAGGGTTACCTGGGGGGCGATCAAGGGGGTTAAACCTTTATTAGATATTTTATGGGGGTACCCGACGCTATAAAAACCTGCGGCGAACCTAAAAAAAATTACTGGCTACCGATCTGCATCACCGACGCTAAGACATCGATCAGAAAAATGATCGCTTAGTGACAGTGGTGATAGGGGGTGAAAGGGTTACCTGGGGGGCAATCAAGGGGGTTAAACCTTTATTAGATAATTTATGGGGGTACCCGACGCTATAAAAACCTGCGGCGAACCTAAAAAAAAAATACTGGCTACCGATCTGCATCACCGACGCTAAGACATCGATCAGAAAAATGATCGCTTAGCGACAGTGGTGATAGGGGGTGAAAGGGTTACCTGGGGGGCGATCAAGGGGGTTAAACCTTTATTAGATCATTTATGGGGGGTACCCGACGCTATAAAAACCTGCGGCGAACCTAAAAAAATTACTGGGTACCGATCTGCATCACCGACGCCAAGACAGCGATCAGAAAAATGATCGCTTAGTGACAGTGGTGATAGGGGGTGAAAGGGTTACCTGGGGGGCGATCAAGGGGGTTAAACCTTTATTAGATAATTTATGGGGGTACCCGACGCTATAAAAACCTGCGGCGAACCTAAAAAAAAAATACTGGCTACCGATCTGCATCACCGACGCTAAGACATCGATCAGAAAAACGATCGCTTAGTGACAGTGGTGATAGGGGGTGAAAGGGTTACCTGGGGGGCGATCAAGGGGGTTAAACCTTTATTAGATAATTTATGGGGGTACCCGACGCTATAAAAACCTGCGGCGAACCTAAAAAAAATTACTGGGTACCGATCTGCATCACCGACGCCAAGACAGCGATCAGAAAAATGATCGCCAAGCGACGGCGGTGCTAGGGGGTGAAAGGGTTATCTGGGGGGTGATCAAGGGGTTAAACCTTTATTAGGGGGGGTTAGGGGGCTACACTGGACCTAAAACTAAATGTAGTGACACTTTTACAGTCACAAATGTCACTGATTGCAGTGATCAGTAAATAAATGGTCACTGCAATCAGTGACACTTTGACTGGGGGCTGGGGGCTGGGGGGTGATCTGGGGGGGCTGGGGGGTGATCTGGGGGGGCCTGGGGGGGCGATTTATGTGCCTATGTGTGCTGGTGTTAGTGTAGTGTTAGTGCACTGACCTGTGTGTCTTCTCTTGTACGACGCTCGGTATATGTGAGCGCCGCACAGGAGATGACATCACTTTCTCCTGCTTTCTCGGTCTGTGTAAACATTACACAGACAGAGGGGGCATTTCTATTCGCCGGGAGCGATCGCGGGGGGGTGGTCGGAATCGAACGGCCGCCCCCCCCCATCTCGGAACGCTCCCAGACGAATTACGACCGCTCACTGTACAGAAGGGGGGTCCGAGCGGACCCCCCAACTGTACAAAGACAATCACGTATGCTCTACGTGATTGTGCCTGTCGGTGCCATTGTGCCGACGTATATATACAGTGAGCGGTCGTTAAGTGGTTAAACAGACACACACACATCCAATGTACATACCACATATGAAACCGGTATCTGTGCATGTAGGAATGTTCCATATTTAATTTGAAATCAAGGACATAACAAAGTCCTAACAATAAAAGAAAAAGAAAGAAAAACGCAGACAAGGCCGTTGTTGCCACTCATTGGGAAAAAGGAACCCACATCAAAGCCCGGATCGGCTCACGCAGGGGTCCCAAGTCGGCACTCTCATGGAACCAGAGCCATACAAGGGGTCTGAGGATAAAGTTCCTAGTGCCTATGTAAATAATCAAAAAGAGGAGAATGAAAAGTGTGCACCACATAATCTATATCAAATAGAAGAGATAAAAAGGAACATGGATGACTACTGATAATTGCACAGGGGTATTAGTTAAGCAAAACCAGTTGTATGATAGGGTTAATGATGATCTATTATAAGACATTACAAAAGAAACAGGTGCACAGCTGTGCATGGTTATATTGCAATGGCACCGAGTCGAAGGACACTGATGGCACTGTGCTTGTAAAGGAAAAGTACAAAAATAAAATGTTTACACACCAGGGTGAAGAAACTTAACACCGGTGTGTGGATGTTTTAAGATTTATAGGCCTATAAATCTTATGTGGTGCACACTTTTCATTCTCCTCTTTTTGATTATTTACATAGGCACTAGGAACTTTATCCTCAGACCCCTCGTATGGCTCTGGTTCCATGAGAGTGCCGACTTGGGACCCCTGCGTGAGCCGATCCGGGCTTTGATGTGGGTTCCTTTTTCCCAATGAGTGGCAACAATGGCCTTGTCTACGTTTTTCTTTCTTTTTCTTTTATTGTTAGGACTTTGTTATGTCCTTGATTTCAAATTAAATACGGAACATTCCTATGGGAATCCGGAGACATTTTTTGAGTTTTTGCTTTTGTCTCACTTCTAGAAACACAACTGTATTCTCTCCTATCAAGAGCCTCCGAAGAAAGGATTGATATTCCTGAAACATGTCAGGCTAAAGGAGTTGATTGTTTGTTTTTTTTCTCTATTGGAATATGTATAGTTAATGTCTGAATGTTCCGTATTTTTGCAAATTCAGTTTTGATATGTAAAGCTATCATTGTGTTTAACACACCTCTTGATATATGCATATCTTTTAGTCTTTTCTAAACAAAACCCCTTTCTAAATAAATGAGATATTTTTTTTATAAATCTTTTGCTTTTTTATTGTTTGCCCTTAAAAGTCCCGTTGTACCGGGGGGTACTTGTGCCCTTTTGGGTTTATTCCCACTATTTTGGGACAGTGGCAACATTTGAGGAGAAACTTCTTTCAGTTTTTCCTCCATGTGGTTCATTTCCTATATCCTGAAAAAAACATTGATCCTCCCTAGAGCTCTCAATAAAGTATATCTCCCTTGGCAGCCTCAGGCATCTCACTGAGGTCACTAGGGAGACAAATAAGCAATCATGAGAGGCAGAGGGAATGCCTCTGTCCTGTGTCTGGCATCTAATGGCAAGGGAACAGCGTCTTTTCCTATCCCAAGATGGCCTCCGAGCCTATTGCGCATGCGAAAACCAGTGGCTCTAGGACCCGGAAGTCCTGGCCGCGGGCACATGTGCAGAATGCGGCGAAAGATGCTGCCAGTGCACAAAAATGCATACGCCAAACGCGCGCGGCTCCTAGGGAAGCTGAGAGTGTGACAGGGACTGAAGAGAATAGAAAATGGAAAAGACAGAGGATAGAGGAAAGCTGGAAAGAAAAAGCCTAAAGAAAAAGGGAAAGAAAGAATGCAGAGAATAGCCTCTGTTGCCAGGAGTGAGCTAATGCCTGAAAGACACTCATGCAGGTAAAGCTCTTAGTTAAGAGACAAACTGCTTGTCCCAAAAGATCCTACAGAAGGGACTCCCAACCTCATAAGCGCATTTAGCTGCCCAAGAGAAGGGACCGCATCCGGGAAGAGGCTGAACCCGGACGGAAGCTGCCGAATGCAGAAGGTAAGGACTTTCGACCAGAATTCACTGCCATGAGGAAAAAAAGAATGCTGGGACTGCACTAACCATTTTATTTTTTGATATTCACTAGTCCTGAGGGAAGAGCCAAGGCTGAGCTTGTCACAGGTATGCTGCCATGGAGGCAACAGGAAAATTAATTGCCATGAATGTCAGAGTGAGAGCAACAATTCTTGCAACAGACCCCCTGTGTAACTCTAAACTGGTGACTTGTAAAAGCTTTTAAAGCGTCGCCTATGGATAATTGAATGTACCATAGTTTGCTGCTATTCCACGGGCATGCGCAATTTTAAAGTGTGACACATTAGGTATCTATTTACAAAAAATTGGGTATTATATTGTGTTTGTGTTCACTAAAATTCATGAAAGTTTAAAATTCAACATCTAACCAGTCACACAGAGTTAGAAGTACTGTATATCACTATATAAATATACTAAATATACTATTTCCTGTTAAAAATAAGTGTAAAATGCAAAAGTCCGGTGGGTGTAACAAGATGTCTGTTTTCCCCCTTCTCAGTGTATCCTTACTATGGAGGAGTGCAGGGTGTAGCAAGATGGCGGCGACGGAACGTCACTTCCAATTCTGACAGGTCGCCAAATCTGACGAAACAGGGGCACTCTTTATGTCTGGAGAAAAAGAGATTTATTGTCCAAATACAGAAAGGCTTCTTCACAGTAAGAGCTGCGAAAATGTGGAATATACTCCATCAAGAGCTGGTTCTGGCCAGCTCAGTAGATTGTTTTACAAAAGGCCTGGATTATTTCCCAGATGCACATACTATAACTGGATACTAACATTTATAGGTAAAGTTGATCCAGGGAATATCTGATTGCCTCTTGGGGGATCAGGAAGGATTTTTTTCCCCTGCTGGAGCAAATTAGATCATGCTTTGCTGGGGTTTTTTGCTTTCCTGTGCATCAAATGTGGGTATAGAATCGTGTATATGGTATTTTATAATTTTTCCCCCCCCTTCTATTGGTTGAACTGGACGGACTTTTTTTAACCAGACTAAGTATGTAACTATGTAAAAAGGGATGAACAACATCCTGCATGGGCCGTGACAGGTACTCTTTATGGAGAGATCTGGGGTCTATTAGACCCCAGATATGTCCCCTGGCATCCAATGCAGCTGATCAGACACCGAATAGTATGACCGGCTGCTTCACGGGCCGTTAACAGCCAGGTAAACAAAGCACCAAAACTGGAAGTGATAAAATCCTTTTTGCTTCCAGTGTCTGAGGCCACATAGAGTGACAAACAATGTCAATTCGTCTCTTTCTGTGTACTGCGGGCAATGCCACCAGTCGGAGCAGTCCTGGGCTCCCTGATCGCACAGGAGACCCAGAGAAAAGCAGCGGCGGACATCATTTGACGTCCACCCCAGTGAGGTGGTTAATAGAATAATTTAAAATATTGTGATTAAATCCCACAGATGATCTAGGCCAGTGATGGCGAACCTTGGCACCCCAGATGTTTTGAAACTACATTTCCCATGATACTCAGCTACACTGCAGAGTGCATGAGCATCATGGGAAATGTAGTTACAAAACATCTGGGGTGCCAAGGTTCGCCATCACTGATTCTAGGCATATAAAACTTTCCAGACGAAAATCTTCCAGATGAAAAAAAATCACCAGAGTTATAAGCCACACAATCAAAACCAGACTAATAAACTAAAACCCATTAGAGAAAACTAGCAAAAGACTCAAAATAGGAACAAGATCACGAACAACCCATAGGAAACCCTATATCAAAGAAATATAAGCCATCAAAATAAAACCCAAGAGAATTAAAAGTTTCCAAAGCAATAGGAAGCAAACTAAAATCTGATAACGTTGTTACTGTAAGTTTTTGCTTAATTTTTTCGCTAACAATTTTCTTACTTTTGACAGATTTTTTTAATTTTTTTATACCATATTACAAAATGTACCACTAAAAATGGGAAGTTTAGAACAATGGCTGAAGCCATTGAGCTTCCTCTTTGTTTGGGTAAAGAGACAGTCAATGTCACATTCTTTCCAGCCTCACTGAATTGCAGGCCTTTGGACAAATTATCCTTTTGAAGCTAACCTATAACATTTGCATTCTTAACTACTTCAGTACCGGGCACTTTTACCCTCTTCCTGCCCAGGTCAATTTTCAGCTTTCAGCACTGTCACTCTTTGAATCACAATTGTGCGGTCATACAACTTTCTTTTTTTTTTCACACAAATAGAGCTTTCTTTTGGTGGTATTGTTTTTCTGTTTTGTTTTTTGCTAACCATGTGCATTTACAGTGTGTTGGTATAGAGAAGGATAGGCAGGGGACAGTGTCAGTGTCATTCTTGCTAAACCTCCTGCACAGTATACACCTGAAGCTACCCCTTATTGCTGTGTTTTCCTGTTGTGTAACACAGGCAGGCATCTGCAGCCGTTACAGTGGGTGTAGTGTGCCTCCTGCACAGTATACACCTGAAGCTACCCCTTATTGCTGTGTTTTCTAGTTGTGTAACACAGGCAGGCATCTGCAGCAGTTACAGTGGGCTTAGTGTGCCTCCTGCACAGTATACACCTGAAGCTACCCCTTATTGCTCGTGTTTTTTTTTCTTTTGTGTTACACTAACAGGCATCTGCAGCAGTTACAGTGGGTGTAGTGTGCCTCCTGCACAGTATACACCTGAAGCTACCCCTTATTGCTGTGTTTTCCTGTTGTGTAACACAGGCAGGCATCTGCAGCAGTTACAGTGTGCGTAGTGTGCCTCCTGCACAGTATACACCTGAAGCTACCCCTTATTGCTTGTGTTTTTTTTTCTTTTGTGTTACACTAACAAGCATCTGCAGCAGTTACAGTGGGCGTAGTGTGCCTCCTGCCTAGTATACACCTGAAGCTACCTTTATTGCTGTGTTTTCCTGTTGTGTAACACAGGCAGACATCTGCAGCAGTTACAGTGGGTGGAGTGTGCCTCCTGCACAGTATACACCTGAAGCTATCCCTTATTGCTGTGTTTTCCTGTTGTGTAACACAGGCAGGCATCTGCAGCAGTTACAGTGGGCGTAGTGTGCCTCCTGCACAGTATACACCTGAAGCTACCCCTTATTGCTGTGTTTTCCTGTTGTGTAACACAGGCAGGCATTTGCAGCAGTTACAGTGGGCGTAGTGTGCCTCCTGCACAGTATACACCTGAAACTACCCCTTATTGCTCGTGGTTTTTTCTTTTGTGTTACACTAACAGGCATCTGCAGCAGTTACAGTGGGCGTAGTGTGCCTCCTGCACAGTATACACCTGAAGCTACCCCTTATTGCTGTGTTTTCCTGTTGTGTAACACAGGCAGGCATCTGCAGCAGTTACAGTGGGCGTAGTGTGCCTCCTGCACAGTATACACCTGAAGCTACCCCTTATTGCTTGTGGTTTTTTTCTTTTGTGTTACACTAACAGGCATCTGCAGCAGTTACAGTGGGCGTAGTGTGCCTCCTGCACAGTATACACCTGAAGCTACCCCTATTGCTGTGTTTTCCTGTTGTGCAACACAGGCAGACATCTGCAGCAGTTACAGTGGGTGTAGTGTGCCTCCTGCACAGTATACACCTGAAGCTACCCCTTATTGCTGTGTTTTCCTGTTGTGTAACACAGGCAGGCATCTGCAGCAGTTACAGTGGGCGTAGTGTGCCTCTTGCACAGTATACACCTGAAGCTACCCCTTATTGCTGTGTTTTCCTGTTGTGTAACACAGGCAGGCATCTGCAGCAGTTACAGAGGGCCTAGTGTGCCTCCTGCACAGTATACACCTGAAGCTACCCCTTATTGCTCGTGTTTTTTTTATTTTGTGTTACACTAACAGGCATCTGCAGCAGTTACAGTGGGTGTAGTGTGCCTCCTGCACATTATACGCCTGAAGCTACCCCTTATTGCTGTGTTTTCCTGTTGTGTAACACAGGCAGGCATCTGCAGCAGTTACAGTGGGTGTAGTGTGCCTCCTGCACAGTATACACCTGAAACTACCCCTTATTGCTCGTGGTTTTTTCTTTTGTGTTACACTAACAGGCATCTGCAGCAGTTACAGTGGGCGTAGTGTGCCTCCTGCACAGTATACACCTGAAGCTACCCCTTATTGCTGTGTTTTCCTGTTGTGTAACACAGGCAGGCATCTGCAGCAGTTACAATGGGTGTAGTGTGCCTCCTGCACAGTATACACCTTAAGCTACCCCTTATTGCTCATGGTTTTTTTCTTTTGTGTTACACTAACAGGCATCTTCAGCAGTTACAGTGGGCGTAGTGTGCCTCCTGCACAGTATACACCTGAATCTACCCCTTATTGCTGTGTTTTCCTGTTGTGTTACACAGGCAGACATCTGCAGCAGTTACAGTGGGTGACGTGCAGAGGCCGAATGGAAGGCTCTGGAATTGAAGGTGTACTTGCCCCACAGCAAACCTCAGATATTTCTGAAAAGGAGGGATTATATATGTCTGAATATTCCATAATGATTAAAAATAAAGGAATATTTTTAATCATTATGGAATATTCTGACATTTATAATTATAAATCCAGTGCTTGGTATGTATATTGGATGTGCGTATGACCACAATAATGTTGACCTTTGGAACTATCTCTGAGCTTTGTCTTTTTGCTTTATTTTTAGAATACATTTGTACTTTCTCCTACCAAGAGCCTCCGAAGAAAGGATTGGTATTCCTGAAACATGTTAGGCTAAAGGAGTAGAACTTTTCTCACTGGAAATCTATACAAATGTTTCAATGTTCCAATTTTGACTGTATTTTATGTATACTGTGCAAATTGTCAATGTGTCAGACACATTTTTTTGATATTTGCATATAGCAAAAATCTTTCTACTTTAAAAAATATCTATAAGAATTTTTCTAATAAATAATATATATTTTTACAAAACTTGCTTTTTTTGTTTGCCCGTAAAGTCCCGCTGTACCGGGGGGTACTCATGCCCTGTTTGGGTTTATTTCTACTATTTGGGACGGTGGCAACACCCAAGGAGAAGCATTTCTCTTTTGTTTCTCTTCAATGTGGTTTCATCATTTAAAGCCGCCGGGCTAGAGCTTCCACTTGTGGACGGCCCAGAGATGGATGTATCAGCCAATTGCTCCTGAGGAGGAGATGCAGGTTGTTGCGACGGCATTGTGGCTACCAATTCTATGAGAGAATCGTTTACTGCTTTCTTATGTAGATCCGCCACTTGCAGTCCTTCAAAACTCTCTGTCCGCTGCATAGTCCCTGAGACAATTTCGACAGACCAATTTGTCTGGAAGAGGGGTGGCTCCACAGGCCCGACATCTTGGAGATCTGGGTCTTGGGTAACGTGAGTGTCGGCGTCTTTTGGCCGATGACTTCCTGCCACTCCTATGATCCCCGTGCCTGGACAACCTGTCTCTGCTGGGACTAGAGTCATCATAGTCTTCATGTCGCCTTGAGGTCTTCTTAGACATCTTCTGGCGTACAGGGCTGAAATACATTAGAGTACCAGCCTCAGTGCACTTTTTTTTCTTTCTTTTACATGTGAAAACTTACCTGGACGTAGGTGCTTACCTTAAATGTAGAGTAGGATCTTGTATAGGCGGCGAATGGCTCATGTTGAGCGGCTTTTGTTTTCTTCTTAAAATTCCCTTTAAATACAAATATATATACAGTGGAACCTCGGATTGCGAGTAACACGGTTAACGAGCGTTTCACAATACGAGCACTGTATTTTAAAAAATTGTGACTAGGTTTGCGAGTGTTGTCTCGCAAAACGAGCACGATTCAGGCCAAAGAGGCATGCAGTACTGCCTTTGGCCTGAGTTGGGGGGGCGCCGGAGCCGAGCAGAGCCGAACGTCTCCAATTGCAGCCGATCTGAGCCGTTCGAAAATGCACGGAAAGGCCCGAGGACAGCACAGCTGACATCGGCAAATCTCGGGAATGAAGTCTTTCTGAGGTTTACCGAGGTCAGCCGACGTGTCCTTGGGCCTTTTCGGCCGTTTCCGAGGCTCTCCAGCGTCCCCCCGCCTCTGGCCGCATGCGGTATTTCATACCATTGAAGTCAATGCGGAACAAATTATTTTCGTTTCCATTGACTTCAATGGGGAAACTCGCTTTGATATGCAAGTACTTTGGATTACGAGCATTCTTGTCATGGTAATGCAGTAATGTTTGTCTCTCAGCTTACCATGTGTTCACCTTAGAGGCCAGCCACTCTCACCTGGTTGCCCAAATAATCTCTCCTCCAAGCATGGCTCCACCCCAGGCCCTATCAGGGAACACTATCTTAACCTGTGCACTGCAAGCCAGCCGAGTTGATCAACGTTGTTTGTTAAGCTATTGTGTGTTTGGGTTCCTGCTTGCCGTGTGCTACCTCTGTCTCTGTTTTACCGATCTTGGCTTGTTCTCGACTATCCCTGTCTGCTTGTGACCTTGACCTTTGGCTTGTCTTTTGTTTATCCTTGTCTGCTAGTCGCCCCGACGTTTGGCTTATCCCCTCACTATCTCTTGTATCCTGAGCTGCTGTTTCCCCTCTATCCTCTATAGCCTACTGTGAGTGTGAGCTGGGGGACTCTGGGGGCCCCGACCTGGATCCAATTGCAGCCCAGTCCATCCTCACCACTAGAGGCTCTGGTGAACACCTGCTGGATCTTAGACTCTGCACCCTGGCGAATCTTAGGCTCTAGCTCCCTGTGGGATCCCTGTTAGTGCTCCAGTGGACCTGCCTTCCATAATCACCCAGTGTTCCATCCGCAGCAGTCAGCTATAGGGTTCACTACCTTAGCGGTGCACTCCTGACCCCAACGGTGTGCATCTGTCACCTGGCTTCAGGTGACCTGACAATTCTCCTGGAACGGATTATGCCCGTAATCCAAGGTTCCACTGTGTATATATATATATATATATTTTTATACTTGCCTGAAAAAAATGTTGGGAATAAAGAATAAACCCAAAAGGGCACAAGTACCCCCCGGTACAACGGGACTTTTAAGGGCAAACAATAAAAAAGCAAAAGATTTATAAAAAAAAAAATCTAATTTATTTAGAAAGGGGTTTTGTTTAGAAAAGACTAAAAGATATGCATATATCAAGAGGTGTGTTAAACACAATGATAGCTTTACATATCAAAACTGAATTTGCAAAAATACGGAACATTCAGATATTAACTATACATATTCCAATAGAGAAAAAAAACAAACAATCAACTCCTTTTGCCTGACATGTTTCAGGAATACCAATCCTTTCTTCGGAGGCTCTTGATAAGAGAGAATACAGTTGTGTTTCTAGAAGTGAGACAAAAGCACAAACTCAAAAAATGTCTCCGGATTCCCATTAACCACTTAAGCCCCGGACCATTTGGTAGCTAAAGGACCAGAGGTGAATTCAGAATTTTGCACTGCGCTGCTTTAACTGTAAATTGTGCGGACATGCAATGTTGTATATAAACGGAAAAAGACCGAAAATTTTGAAAAAAAATTATATTTTCTACTTTTTGTTATAAGAAAAATCGAATAAACTCAATTTTAGTCATACATTTAGGCCAAAATGTATTCAGCCACATGTCCTTAGTAAAAAAAAACGTCAATAAGTGTATATTTATCGGTTTGCGCAAAAGTTATAGCGTTTACAAACTAGGGTACATTTTCTGGAATTTACACAGCTTTAAATTTATGACTGCCTATCTCATTTCTTGAGGTGCTAAAATGGCAGGGCAGTACAAAACCCCCCCCAAATGACCCCATTTTGGAAAGTAGACACCCCAAGGAAATTGCTGAGAGGCATGTTGAGCCCATTGAATATTTTTTTTTTGTCCCAAGTGATTCAATAATGACAAAAAAAAAAAAAATACAAAAAGTTGTCACTAAATGATATATTGCTCACACATGCCATGGTTATATGTGGAATTGCACCCCAAAATACATTCTGCTGCTTCTCCTGAGTACGGGGATACCACATGTGTGGGACTTTTTAGGAGCCTAGCCACGTACGGGACCCCGGAAACCAAGCACCGCCTTCAGGATTTCTAAGGGCGCAAATTTTTGATTTCACTCCTCACTACCTATCACAGTTTTGAAGGCCATAAAATGCCAAAATAGCACAAAACCCCCCCAAATGACCCCATTTTAGAAAGTAGACACCCCAAGGAAATTGCTGAGAGGCCTGTTGAGCCCATTGAATATTTTTTTTTTTGTCCCAAGTGATTGAATAATGACAAAAAAAAAAAAATTACAAAAAGTTGTCACTAAATGATATATTGCTCACACATGCCATGGTTATATGTGGAATTGCACCCCAAAATACATTTTGCTGCTTCTCCTGAGTACGGGGATACCACATGTGTGGGACTTTTTAGGAGCCTAGCCGCGTACGGGACCCCGAAAACCAATCACCGCCTTCAGGATTTCTAGGCACAAATGTTTGATTTCACTCCTCACTACCTATCACAGTTTCGAAGGCCATAAAATGCCAAAATAGCACAAAACCCCCCCAAATGACCCCATTTTGGAAAGTAGACACCCCAAGCTGTTTGCTGAGAGGCATGGTGAGTATTTTACAGCTCTCATTTGTTTTTGAAAATGAAAGAATTTTTTTTTTTTCTTTTTTTTTTTTTCAATTTTCAAAACTTTGTGACAAAAAGAGAGATCTGCAAAATACTCACAATACCTCTCAGCAAATAGCTTGGGGTGTCTACTTTCCAAAATGGGGTCATTTGGGGGGGTTTTGTGCCATCTGGGCATTCCATGGCCTCCGAAACTGTGATAGGCAGTGAGAAGTGAAATCAAAAATTTACACCCTTAGAAAGCCTGAAGGCGGTGATTGGTTTTTGGGGTCCCGTAAGCGGCTAGGCTCCCAAAAAGTCTCACACATGTGGTATCCCCGTACTCAGGAGAAGCAACAGAATGTATTTTGGGGTGTAATTCCACATATGCCCATGGCATGTTTGAGCAATATATCATTTAGTGACAACTTTGTGCAAAAAAAAAAAAAAAAAATTGTCTTTTTTCCGCAACTTGTGTCAACATATAAAATATTCCATGGACTCGACATGCCTCTCAGTATATAGCTTGGGGTGTCTACTTTCCAAAATGACGTCATTTGGGGGGGGTTTTGAACTGTTCTGGCATTTTATACACAACATTAGGAAGCTTACATCCACTCTTCTAACCACTTGAAGACAAAGCCCTTTCTGACACTTTTTGTTTACATGAAAACATATTTTTTTTGCAGGAAAATTATGTTGAACCCCAAACATTATATATATTTTTAAAGCAAAGGCCCTACAGAATAAAATGGTGGGTGTTGCATTTTTTTTTTCTACACAGTATTTGCGCAGCGATTTTTCAAACGCATTTTTTGGGGAAAAAATACACTTTTTTTTATTTTAATGCACTAAAACACACTATATTGCCCAAATGTTTGATGAAATAAAAAAGATGATCTTAGGCCGAGTACATAGATACCAAACACGACATGCTTTAAAATTTCGCACAAACGCGCATTGGCGACAAACTACATACATTTTTAAAAGCCTTTAAAAGCCTTTACAGGTTACCCCGTTAGATTTACAGAGGAGGTCTACTGCTAAAATTACTGCCCTCGATCTGACCTTCGCGGTGATACCTCACATGCATGGTGCAATTGCTGTTTACATATGACGCCAGACCGACGCTTGCGTTCGCCATTGGGCAAGAGCAGGGCAGGACAGGGGTGCTTTTTTTTTTTTTTTTTTTTTTTTTTTTTTTTTTTTTTATTATTAATTTTGCTTTTTTATTTTATTTTTAAATTGTTCCTTCCTTTTTTTTTTTAATCATTTTTATTGTTATCTCAGGGAATGTAAATATCCCCTATGATAGTAATAGGTAGTGACAGGTACTCTTTTTTTGAAAAAACTGGGGTCTAGACCCTAGATCTTTCCTCTGCCCTCAAAGCATCTGACCACACCAAGATCGGTGTGATAAAATGCTTTCCCAATTTCCCAATGGCGCTTTTTATATCCGGGGGGGGACATTCCCTCCCACTGCTTGTAAAAGCAGTCCAGAGGCTAATTAGCCACTAGGGTTGCTTTTACATTAAAGCCGGCCGCTGGCTGAAAAGAATGATACCAAGATGATACCTAAACCCGCAGGCATCATTCTGGTATAACCATTCAAAGTCCAGCAACATACCAGTACGTTGCTGGTCCTTGTTGGACATGTATTGTAATCTTTTTTTTCATGCAGCCAGGTGGCTGAACGAAAAAAGAGATTGATCGGTGGGTATGCCCACCATTAGAATACCGCCCTTCATCCACCCACTTCTAATGATGGGCATACATGCACCATTTATATATGCCGAAGCATGGGGGCATCCTCCCGCAAAAAAGTTATGCCGCACACACATGGTCGGACTTTTCCACGGGCAAGCCTCCGTCGGAATTTCGACCGTATGTACGCGGCATTAGGAGCAAAATCGCTCCTCCGCCCCTGCTGCCCCAATGCTTCGGCATATTTGCTTTTTTTTTTTTTAACTGTGGTGGTGAAATCACCTCCTACAGCACTGGAGTCGCAGGGATCAGGCCTGTCTCTGCGAACGCTGCAGTTATGTGTGTTGTGTTTTGTAAGTGACAGTGATCGATCGATACTGCACTTGGGTGGCCTGGGCTGGACGGAGGGGCAAAACGCAGGTGCTAGCAGGTATCTGGGCTGATCCCGCTAACACTGCGTTTTTGGGAACCCTAAACTGCTGGGGACGCTAGTATAGATCTGATCAGATCAGATATTGATCTGTTCAGATACTATACCACTAAGGGAGGTGTATGCTTCACGCGTGGGTGTTAGCGTTACTGGCACTAACCTGACGCTGCCTGGGGTGTGACGCAGACCCTCTCTGACGCTAAAACCTAATTAATATCACCCGCCGGGCGATCAGGGGGTTAAACCTTTATTGGGTTATATACGGCGGGTGCCTTGACACTATAAAAAGCAAACTAACTAACCAGCGTCACCCGTAACACTTATATGATGATTACTGGTGAAAGGGTTAACTAGGGGCAATTAGGGGGTTAAAACCTTTATTAGATAATATATGGGGGTACCTGACGCTATAAAAACCTGCGGCGAACCTAAAAAAAATTACTGGCTACCGATCTGCATCACCGACGCTAAGACATCGATCAGAAAAATGATCGCTTAGTGACAGTGGTGATAGGGGGTGAAAGGGTTACCTGGGGGGCAATCAAGGGGGTTAAACCTTTATTAGATAATTTATGGGGGTACCCGACGCTATAAAAACCTGCGGCGAACCTAAAAAAAAAATACTGGCTACCGATCTGCATCACCGACGCTAAGACATCGATCAGAAAAATGATCGCTTAGCGACAGTGGTGATAGGGGGTGAAAGGGTTACCTGGGGGGCGATCAAGGGGGTTAAACCTTTATTAGATCATTTATGGGGGGTACCCGACGCTATAAAAACCTGCGGCGAACCTAAAAAAATTACTGGGTACCGATCTGCATCACCGACGCCAAGACAGCGATCAGAAAAATGATCGCTTAGTGACAGTGGTGATAGGGGGTGAAAGGGTTACCTGGGGGGCGATCAAGGGGGTTAAACCTTTATTAGATAATTTATGGGGGTACCCGACGCTATAAAAACCTGCGGCGAACCTAAAAAAAAAATACTGGCTACCGATCTGCATCACCGACGCTAAGACATCGATCAGAAAAACGATCGCTTAGTGACAGTGGTGATAGGGGGTGAAAGGGTTACCTGGGGGGCGATCAAGGGGGTTAAACCTTTATTAGATAATTTATGGGGGTACCCGACGCTATAAAAACCTGCGGCGAACCTAAAAAAAATTACTGGGTACCGATCTGCATCACCGACGCCAAGACAGCGATCAGAAAAATGATCGCCAAGCGACGGCGGTGCTAGGGGGTGAAAGGGTTATCTGGGGGGTGATCAAGGGGTTAAACCTTTATTAGGGGGGGTTAGGGGGCTACACTGGACCTAAAACTAAATGTAGTGACACTTTTACAGTCACAAATGTCACTGATTGCAGTGATCAGTAAATAAATGGTCACTGCAATCAGTGACACTGTGACTGGGGGCTTGGGGGTGATCTGGGGGGGCCTGGGGGGGCGATTTATGTGCCTATGTGTGCTGGTGTTAGTGTAGTGTTAGTGCACTGACCTGTGTGTCTTCTCTTGTACGACGCTCGGTATATGTGAGCGCCGCACAGGAGATGACATCACTTTCTCCTGCTTTCTCGGTCTGTGTAAACATTACACAGACAGAGGGGGCATTTCTATTCGCCGGGAGCGATCGCGGGGGGGTGGTCGGAATCGAACGGCCGCCCCCCATCTCGGAACGCTCCCAGACGAATTACGACCGCTCACTGTACAGAAGGGGGGTCCGATCGGACCCCCCAACTGTACAAAGGCAATCACGTATGCTCTACGTGATTGTGCCTGTCGGTGCCATTGTGCCGACGTATATATACAGTGAGCGGTCGTTAAGTGGTTAAACAGACACACACACATCCAATGTACATACCACATATGAAACCGGTATCTGTGCATGTAGGAATGTTCCATATTTAATTTGAAATCAAGGACATAACAAAGTCCTAACAATAAAAGAAAAAGAAAGAAAAACGCAGACAAGGCCGTTGTTGCCACTCATTGGGAAAAAGGAACCCACATCAAAGCCCGGATCGGCTCACGCAGGGGTCCCAAGTCGGCACTCTCATGGAACCAGAGCCATACAAGGGGTCTGAGGATAAAGTTCCTAGTGCCTATGTAAATAATCAAAAAGAGGAGAATGAAAAGTGTGCACCACATAATCTATATCAAATAGAAGAGATAAAAAGGAACATGGATGACTACTGATAATTGCACAGGGGTATTAGTTAAGCAAAACCAGTTGTATGATAGGGTTAATGATGATCTATTATAAGACATTACAAAAGAAACAGGTGCACAGCTGTGCATGGTTATATTGCAATGGCACCGAGTCGAAGGACACTGATGGCACTGTGCTTGTAAAGGAAAAGTACAAAAATAAAATGTTTACACACCAGGGTGAAGAAACTTAACACCGGTGTGTGGATGTTTTAAGATTTATAGGCCTATAAATCTTATGTGGTGCACACTTTTCATTCTCCTCTTTTTGATTATTTACATAGGCACTAGGAACTTTATCCTCAGACCCCTCGTATGGCTCTGGTTCCATGAGAGTGCCGACTTGGGACCCCTGCGTGAGCCGATCCGGGCTTTGATGTGGGTTCCTTTTTCCCAATGAGTGGCAACAATGGCCTTGTCTACGTTTTTCTTTCTTTTTCTTTTATTGTTAGGACTTTGTTATGTCCTTGATTTCAAATTAAATACGGAACATTCCTATGGGAATCCGGAGACATTTTTTGAGTTTTTGCTTTTGTCTCACTTCTAGAAACACAACTGTATTCTCTCCTATCAAGAGCCTCCGAAGAAAGGATTGATATTCCTGAAACATGTCAGGCTAAAGGAGTTGATTGTTTGTTTTTTTTCTCTATTGGAATATGTATAGTTAATGTCTGAATGTTCCGTATTTTTGCAAATTCAGTTTTGATATGTAAAGCTATCATTGTGTTTAACACACCTCTTGATATATGCATATCTTTTAGTCTTTTCTAAACAAAACCCCTTTCTAAATAAATGAGATATTTTTTTTATAAATCTTTTGCTTTTTTATTGTTTGCCCTTAAAAGTCCCGTTGTACCGGGGGGTACTTGTGCCCTTTTGGGTTTATTCCCACTATTTTGGGACAGTGGCAACATTTGTGGAGAAACTTCTTTCAGTTTTTCCTCCATGTGGTTCATTTCCTATATCCTGAAAAAAACATTGATCCTCCCTAGAGCTCTCAATAAAGTATATCTCCCTTGGCAGCCTCAGGCATCTCACTGAGGTCACCAGGGAGACAAATAAGCAATCATGAGAGGCAGAGGGAATGCCTCTGTCCTGTGTCTGGCATCTAATGGCAAGGGAACAGCGTCTTTTCCTATCCCAAGATGGCCTCCGAGCCTATTGCGCATGCGAAAACCAGTGGCTCTAGGACCCGGAAGTCCTGGCCGCGGGCACATGTGCAGAATGCGGCGAAAGATGCTGCCAGTGCACAAAAATGCATACGCCAAACGCGCGCGGCTCCTAGGGAAGCTGAGAGTGTGACAGGGACTGAAGAGAATAGAAAATGGAAAAGACAGAGGATAGAGGAAAGCTGGAAAGAAAAAGCCTAAAGAAAAAGGGAAAGAAAGAATGCAGAGAATAGCCTCTGTTGCCAGGAGTGAGCTAATGCCTGAAAGACACTCATGCAGGTAAAGCTCTTAGTTAAGAGACAAACTGCTTGTCCCAAAAGATCCTACAGAAGGGACTCCCAACCTCATAAGCGCATTTAGCTGCCCAAGAGAAGGGACCGCATCCGGGAAGAGGCTGAACCCGGACGGAAGCTGCCGAATGCAGAAGGTAAGGACTTTCGACCAGAATTCACTGCCATGAGGAAAAAAAGAATGCTGGGACTGCACTAACCATTTTATTTTTTGATATTCACTAGTCCTGAGGGAAGAGCCAAGGCTGAGCTTGTCACAGGTATGCTGCCATGGAGGCAACAGGAAAATTAATTGCCATGAATGTCAGAGTGAGAGCAACAATTCTTGCAACAGACCCCCTGTGTAACTCTAAACTGGTGACTTGTAAAAGCTTTTAAAGCGTCGCCTATGGATAATTGAATGTACCATAGTTTGCTGCTATTCCACGGGCATGCGCAATTTTAAAGTGTGACACATTAGGTATCTATTTACAAAAAATTGGGTATTATATTGTGTTTGTGTTCACTAAAATTCATGAAAGTTTAAAATTCAACATCTAACCAGTCACACAGAGTTAGAAGTACTGTATATCACTATATAAATATACTAAATATACTATTTCCTGTTAAAAATAAGTGTAAAATGCAAAAGTCCGGTGGGTGTAACAAGATGTCTGTTTTCCCCCTTCTCAGTGTATCCTTACTATGGAGGAGTGCAGGGTGTAGCAAGATGGCGGCGACGGAACGTCACTTCCAATTCTGACAGGTCGCCAAATCTGACGAAACAGGGGCACTCTTTATGTGTGGAGAAAAAGAGATTTATTGTCCAAATACAGAAAGGCTTCTTCACAGTAAGAGCTGCGAAAATGTGGAATATACTCCATCAAGAGCTGGTTCTGGCCAGCTCAGTAGATTGTTTTACAAAAGGCCTGGATTATTTCCCAGATGCACATACTATAACTGGATACTAACATTTATAGGTAAAGTTGATCCAGGGAATATCTGATTGCCTCTTGGGGGATCAGGAAGGATTTTTTTCCCCTGCTGGAGCAAATTAGATCATGCTTTGCTGGGGTTTTTTGCTTTCCTGTGCATCAAATGTGGGTATAGAATCGTGTATATGGTATTTTATAATTTTCCCACCCCCTTCTATTGGTTGAACTGGACGGACTTTTTTTAACCAGACTAAGTATGTAACTATGTAAAAAGGGATGAACAACATCCTGCATGGGCCGTGACAGGTACTCTTTATGGAGAGATCTGGGGTCTATTAGACCCCAGATATGTCCCCTGGCATCCAATGCAGCTGATCAGACACCGAATAGTATGACCGGCTGCTTCACGGGCCGTTAACAGCCAGGTAAACAAAGCACCAAAACTGGAAGTGATAAAATCCTTTTTGCTTCCAGTGTCTGAGGTCACATAGAGTGACAAACAATGTCAATTCGTCTCTTTCTGTGTACTGCGGGCAATGCCACCAGTCGGAGCAGTCCTGGGCTCCCTGATCGCACAGGAGACCCAGAGAAAAGCAGCGGCGGACATCATATGACGTCCACCCCAGTGAGGTGGTTAATAGAATAATTTAAAATATTGTGATTAAATCCCACAGATGATCTAGGCCAGTGATGGCGAACCTTGGCACCCCAGATGTTTTGAAACTACATTTCCCATGATACTCAGCTACACTGCAGAGTGCATGAGCATCATGGGAAATGTAGTTACAAAACATCTGGGGTGCCAAGGTTCGCCATCACTGATTCTAGGCATATAAAACCTTCCAGACGAAAATCTTCCAGATGAAAAAAAATCACCAGAGTTATAAGCCACACAATCAAAACCAGACTAATAAACTAAAACCCATTAGAGAAAACTAGCAAAAGACTCAAAATAGGAACAAGATCACGAACAACCCATAGGAAACCCTATATCAAAGAAATATAAGCCATCAAAATAAAACCCAAGAGAATTAAAAGTTTCCAAAGCAATAGGAAGCAAACTAAAATCTGATAACGTTGTTACTGTAAGTTTTTGCTTAATTTTTTCGCTAACAATTTTCTTACTTTTGACAGATTTTTTTTATTTTTTTATACCATATTACAAAATGTACCACTAAAAATGGGAAGTTTAGAACAATGGCTGAAGCCATTGAGCTTCCTCTTTGTTTGGGTAAAGAGACAGTCAATGTCACATTCTTTCCAGCCTCACTGAATTGCAGGCCTTTGGACAAATTATCCTTTTGAAGCTAACCTATAACATTTGCATTCTTAACTACTTCAGTACCGGGCACTTTTACCCTCTTCCTGCCCAGGTCAATTTTCAGCTTTCAGCACTGTCACTCTTTGAATCACAATTGTGCGGTCATACAACTTTCTTTTTTTTTTCACACAAATAGAGCTTTCTTTTGGTGGTATTGTTTTTCTGTTTTGTTTTTTGCTAACCATGTGCATTTACAGTGTGTTGGTATAGAGAAGGATAGGCAGGGGACAGTGTCAGTGTCATTCTTGCTAAACCTCCTGCACAGTATACACCTGAAGCTACCCCTTATTGCTGTGTTTTCCTGTTGTGTAACACAGGCAGGCATCTGCAGCCGTTACAGTGGGTGTAGTGTGCCTCCTGCACAGTATACACCTGAAGCTACCCCTTATTGCTGTGTTTTCTAGTTGTGTAACACAGGCAGGCATCTGCAGCAGTTACAGTGGGCTTAGTGTGCCTCCTGCACAGTATACACCTGAAGCTACCCCTTATTGCTCGTGTTTTTTTTTTCTTTTGTGTTACACTAACAGGCATCTGCAGCAGTTACAGTGGGTGTAGTGTGCCTCCTGCACAGTATACACCTGAAGCTACCCCTTATTGCTGTGTTTTCCTGTTGTGTAACACAGGCAGGCATCTGCAGCAGTTACAGTGGGTGTAGTGTGCCTCCTGCACAGTATACACCTGAAGCTACCTTTATTGCTGTGTTTTCCTGTTGTGTAACACAGGCAGACATCTGCAGCAGTTACAGTGGGTGGAGTGTGCCTCCTGCACAGTATACACCTGAACCTACCCCTTATTGCTGTGTTTTCCTGTTGTGTAACACAGGCAGGCATCTGCAGCAGTTACAGTGGGCGTAGTGTGCCTCCTGCACAGTATACACCTGAAGCTACCCCTTATTGCTGTGTTTTCCTGTTGTGTAACACAGGCAGGCATTTGCAGCAGTTACAGTGGGCGTAGTGTGCCTCCTGCACAGTATACACCTGAAGCTACCCCTTATTGCTTGTGTTTTTTTTCTTTTGTGTTACACTAACAGGCATCTGCAGCAGTTACAGTGGGTGTAGTGTGCCTCCTGCTCAGTATATACCTGAAGCTACCCCTTATTGCTGTGTTTTCCTGTTGTGTAACACAGGCAGGCATCTGCAGCAGTTACAGTGGGCGTAGTGTGCCTCCTGCACAGTATACACCTGAAGTTACCCCTTATTGCTGGTTTTCCCCATCTCCCTGCAGGCCATTAGAATGTCTGGAAGGCCAACAAGGAGAGGCAGACAGTCACGAGCCAATAAAAGAGGGCATGCAGGCTCTGTGTCTGTGGGGAATAGTGCTGGTCGTGGACGCGGTGCATTGTCATCAGCACATGGCCATGGGACACGCTTGTCCTTATTTTCGGCAGCTGGATGTGTTGAGCCGCATCATGCCGAAGACTTGGTAGAGTGGATGACCAAGCCCTCCTCGTCCTCCTCATCCTCTCTCACCCAGGCTCAGGGTACTGGCAAAGCAGCTGCCAACGCGTCCTCTTCCCTCGTATCAATGTCTTCAGTCACTCCTTCCCTAGACCCACCATGTCCTCCTGAGGAGTACCCCGAACTGTTTGAGCACAGTGTTGGGTACATGATCCAGGAGGATGCTCAGCGTTTTGAAGGGTCTGATGATGATACACAGCTAGAGGAAGGCAGTAGCGTAAGCGCAGAGAGAGGGGATGCTCAAGAAGGACAGCAATCTGGCAGTCATGTTCCAGCAGCTGCAGCATACTGCCAGGTTTTCTCCAGTGATCAAGAGGGAGGGGATGATGAGGTCACTGACTCCACGTGGGTGCCTGATAGGAGAGAGGAGGAGGAGGAGGATGAGGAGGAGGCACATCTCCAACGAGGCAGGATGCCCTCCGGGGGCCAGCGTAAGGGCAGCACACCGACTGAATCACACCGCAGAGCTCCGCCTGTGTAGGGCGCTGCCTCTGTCCGTTATTCCAAAAGTTCTTTGGTGTGGGCCTTTTTTGAGTCAAGTGCATCAGATCGCACCACTGCTATTTGCAACATATGTCTCAAGCGTATCTCGCGTGGCCAAAACATCAGCCGCTTGGGCACCACATGCTTGACCAGACATATGTTGACCTGCAATGCAGCTCGTTGGCAAGCGTACCTTAAAGACCCACACCAAAGAACAAAGCGGAACCTCTCCTTGCTCCTCATCAGTTGGGATCTCCAACCCCGCTATACCTTCAGTCCTCTCTGAAACCTGCACTGAGAGGAATGAAGGTGTAGAATTAGGTGTGTCACAGCCAAGTACCGTATTTATCGGCGTATAACACGCACTTTTTTCCCCTTAAAATTAGGGGAAAATCGTGGGTGCATGTTATACGCCGATCCTACGCTGATCCCCCTTGCTGAAACGAGCGAGAGGAGCCGAGATACACAAAGCCGAAGTACACTCGGCTTTACTCGGCTCCTCTCGCAGTCCCGCCCATCTCTGACTGCGCCGCTGACATACAGAAAGCCGAGTGTACTTCGGCTAGTCTCGGCTCCTCTCGCAGTCCCGCCCCTGACTGTGAGCAGAGCCGAGTCTAGCCGAAGTACACTCGGCTTTCTGTATGTCAGCCGGCGCAGTCAGTGGAGATGGGCGGGACTGCGAGAGGAGCCGAGTCTAGCCGAAGTACACTCGGCCCTGCTCGCTCCTCTCCACACAGAAATCGGCGCCAATTTTAAAAATCGCAGAGACTAGCAAGGCTGCAAAGGCAATGGGCAAGGCTGCAGATGGACACTGGGCAAGGCTGCAATGATGGACACTGGGCAAGGCTGCAGATGGACACTGTGCAAGGCTGCAGATGGACACTGGGCAAGGCTGCAAGGCTGCAGATGGACACTGGGCAAGGCTGCAATGATGGACAAGGCTGCATTGAAATGTACGTTTTTTTCCTTGAATTTCCCTCCTAAAAGTTTTTTTCCTTAAAATTCCCTCCTAATCTTGGGGTGCGTGTTATCCGCCGATAAATACGGAACTTGCAGGCACTCTGCTAGCAGTACACCGTCGTCCGATTGTAGCAGGCAAATTTCCCTGCTCCAGCTGCTGGACCGTCAAAAGAAGTCCACTCCCAGCCATCCACATGCCCAGCGGTTGAATGCTAGCTTGGCTAAATTGCTAGCACTTCAACTGCTGCCTTTTCAGTTGGTAGACTCGGCCCCCTTCCGTGAGTTTGTGCAATGTGCGGTTCCTCAGTGGCAGGTTCCCAAACGCCACTTTTTCTCACGGAAGGCGATTCCGGCTCTCTACTGGCATGTGGAAGGCAATGTCCATGCCTCGCTGGACAGGGCGGTCAGCGGTAAGGTGCATATTACCACTGACTCATGGTCCAGCAGGCATGGACAGGGACGTTACCTTTCTTTCACGGCCCACTGGGTCACTCTTTTGGCAGCTGGGAAGGATGCAGGACAGGGTGCAGTAGTGTTGGAGGTTGTTTCGCCGCCACGCCTCCAAAATGCTACTACTGGTTGTGACACACCTCTCTCCTCCACCCCCTCCTCTTTTTCTTCCTCCATGGCCTCTTCCTGTGCTTTGTCCTCGGAACCAGCGGTGCTCCGTAGGCGTTCAAGGGGCTACGCAAGTACGCAGGCAAAAAGATGCCATGCCCTGCTTGCGCTGGTGTGTTTGGGGGACAGGAGCCACACTGGGGCAGATGTTCTGTCAGCTCTGCAGGGGCAGGCCAAGAGGTGGTTGATGCCACGCCAGCTTAAGCCAGGAATGGTGGTTTGCGACAATGGCACCAACCTCCTCTCCGCCCTCCGACAGGGACAACTGACCCATGTGCCCTGTGTGGCTCACGTCCTTAACCTGGTGGTGCAGCGGTTCTTGGGCAGGTACCCGGGCTTACAGGATGTCCTGAGGCAGGCCAGGAAAGTCTGTGTGCATTTCCGCAGATCATATAATGCTCGGCTGGCTGAGCTGCAAAAGGAGTTGAACCTGCCCAAGAACCGCCTTATATGTGACATGCCCACCAGGTGGAACTCAACGTTGGCCATGCTGCAGCGGCTGTACACGCAGCAGAGGGCCATCAATGAGTACCTGTGCGACTACGGCACCAGGACAGGGTCAGGGGAGTTTTTTTTTTTTCACCACGCCAGTGGGGCATGGTCAGGGATGCATGCACTGTCCTGGCACCATTTGAGGAGGCCACGAGGATGGTGAGCAGTGACAGTGCATGCATCAGTGACACTGTGCCTCTTGTCCACCTGTTGGAGCATACGCTGCGTGGAATAATAAACAGGGCACTTGAGGCAGAACAGAGGCAGGAAGAGGAGGACTTCCTTGCCTCTAAAGGCCCCATTTTACCCAGAAAGTGTTCCTTCTGTCCCACCCATCACACAGGAAGAGGACGAGGAGGAGGATTGTGTCAGCATGGAAGTAGAACCTGGCACTCAGCATCAACAGCAGCAGTCTTTTAGGGATGATTTACAGTCCCAAGAAACCCGTGGACTTGTACGTGGCTGGGAGGAGGTGGCTGCGGATCATGTCGTCCTTAGTGACCCAGAGGACTCCGGACTGAATGCCTCAGCTAACCTACGCTGCATGGCCTCCCTGATCCTGCAAAGCCTGCGGAAGGATCCTCATATTCTTCGGAATCAAGGAGAGGGAACATTACTGGCTGGCCACTCTCCTTGATCCACGGTACAAGGGTAAGGTTGCGGACCTTATCTTGCCATCGCTGAGGGAGCAGAGGATGAGACATCTCCGGGAGGCCTTGCAGAAAGGTCTGTGCAACGCGTTCCCAGAGACTGGGAGGTTACAAACTCCTGGTCCTGGACAACGAGTTGCTGAGGCTTCGGTCAGTCAAAGAAGGAGCGGTGGGGAAGGTGGCCGTCTGACCGGTGCGTTCAGACAATTTTTTAGTACGCAGCCCCAAGGTATGATCGGTTCCAGCAACCATCGCCAGCGTCTGATTTACATGGTCCAGGAATACCTAGGGGCAAGGTCAGACTTGGACACCTTTCCCACCGAAAATCTTCTGGCTTACTGGGTCTTGAGGATGGATCACTGGCCAGAGCTTGCACAGTATGCAATTGAGCTACTGGCCTGTCCTGCATCCAGCGTTCTTTCGGAACGCACATTCAGTGCTGCTGGTGGCTTTGTAACCGATCACAGGGTGCGCCTGTCCACCGACTCGGTTGATCGACTGACCTTCATAAAGATGAACCAGTCTTGGATCACCACCAGCTACCAAGCACCTGAAGCTGATGTAACCGAATATTTTTTTTTGAAATGTCACATCCCTTCAAGACTGCCTATGCTGATGCTGAGTGACTGTCCTGTTATGTTGACTGACTATCCTCTTCCTCCTCAATGATCCTGCCGATAGCTTGGAAGAACATGTGTGGTTCTGGGTGCCGCCACCAGTGGCTAAGGCCCAATTTTTGAAGTGTTGTGGCACCAGTGGCTATGGCCCAATTTTTCAGCCCCTGTTTAACAGGGGCGTATAATAAACATTTTTGATGCAATACTTTGCAACAGGGCTCATTGCTGCGCTCCAAATACAGTATCTGTGATGGGTTGAAGTGTTGTGGCACCAGTGGCTAAGGCCCAATTTTTCAGCCCCTGTTTAACAGGGGCGTGTAATTACAATCTTTGATGCAATGCTTTGAAACAGGGCTCATTGCTGTGCTCCAAATACAGTATCTGTGATGGGTTGAAGTGTTGTGGCACCAGTGGCTAAGGCCCAATTTTTCAGCCCCTGTTTAACAGGGGCGTATAATTACATTTTCTGATGCAATACTTTGCAACAGGGCTCATTGCTGCGCTCCAAATACAGTATCTGTGACGGGTTGAAGTGTTGTGGCACCAGTGGCTAAGGCCCAATTTTTCAGCCCCTGTTTAATAGGGGCATGTAATTACAATTCTTGATCTAATACTTTGCAACAGGGCTCATTGCTGCGCTCCAAATACAGTATCTGTGATGGGTTGAAGTGTTGTGGCACCAGCACCAGTGCCTAAGGCCCAATTTTTCTGCCCCTGTTCAACAGGGGCATGTAATAACAATTCTTGATCTAATATTTCACAGATGGGCCTATTCCTGCGCCCACCAAGAGTAATTGTGAGGACTTACAGTCTTGTGGCACCAGCACCACCGCCACCACCAAAGGCCCAATTTTTCAGCCCCTGTTCAACAGGGGCATGCAGTTACAATTCTTGATCTAATAATTCACAGCAGGGCCCATTCATGCACCCACCAAGAGTAACTGTGAGGGCTTACAGTGTTGTGGCACCAGCACCACCACCAAAGGCCCAATTTTTCCTACCACTGTTCAACAATGGCATGTAATTACAATTCCTGATATAATTGTTCAAAGCAGGGCGTTCCAGCGCCCACCAAGAGTAACTGTGAGGGCTTACAGTGTTGTGGCAACACCAACACCTAAGGGGCAAATTTCTGCAGAGTATATACGGCAGGCCCCTACTTTCAAACATCCAACTTACAAACGACTCCTACTTGCAAACGGAAGGAGACAACAGGAAGTGAGAGGAAATCTACCCCTAGGAAGGGAAATTCTCTCCTGTAAAAGTTAATATGGGAAAAAGGTGTCTCCTCTCTACTAATGCTTTATCACCAATCCTTGTTTCAATAAAAACCCCACTTTTCCAAAAACATTTGTCATTGGGACGGAAAGTGAGGTGAAATGTTCTGAACAGGTGCACAGACAGCAAAACAAATGTTACAGGGGTGATAACCCTTCCCTATGTTCTCCAAAAAGCTTAAAAATAGATTTTTTGGCTAGAGCTACACTTAACCACTTAACGACCGCCCACTGTAAATATACGTCGGCAGAATGGCACCGACAGGCACAATCACGTATATGTACGTGATCGCCTTTGTATAGTTGGGGTGTCCGATCGGACCCCCCTTCTTTACAGTGAGCGGTGGTGAAGTGTTTGGGAGCGATCCGGGATGAGGGGACGGCCGTTCGATTCTGGCCACCCCCTCGCGATCGCTCCCAGCGAATCGAATGCTTCCCCTGCCTGTGTAATGTTTACACAAGCAGAGGAAGTGATGTCATCTCTTCTGCGGCGCTCACATATACCGAGCGCCGCACAAGAGAAGATGCCAGGTTAGTGCACAAAACACTACACTGACACCAGGACACATAGGCACATAAATCGCCCCCCCAGGCCCCCCCAGACACCCCCCAGCCCCCAGTCACAGTGTCACTGATTGCAGTGACCATTTATTTACTGATCACTGCAATCAGTGACATTTGTGACTGTAAAAGTGTCACTAAAGTTAGTTTTAGGTCCAGTGTAGCCCCCTAACCCCCCCTAATAAAGGTTTAACCCCCTGATCGCCCCCCAGATAACCCTTTCACCCCCTATCACCACTGTCGCTAAGCGATCATTTTTCTGATCGCTGTCTTAGCGTCGGTGATGCCGATCGGTAGCCAGAATTTTTTTTTAGGTTCGCCGCAGGTTTTTATAGCGTCAGGTACCCCCATATATTATCTAATAAAGGTTTAACCCCCTTGAGCACCCCCCAGGTAACCCTTTCACCCCCTATCACCACTGTCGCTAAGCGATCGTTTTTCTGATCGCTATCTTAGTGTCGGTGATGCCGATCGGTAGCCAGTAATTTTTTTTAGGTTCGCCGCAGGTTTTTATAGCGTCAGGTACCCCCATATATTATCTAATAAAGGTTTAACCCCCTTGATCGCCCCCCAGGTAACCCTTTCACCCCCTATCACCACTGTCGCTAAGCGATCGTTTTTCTGATCGCTGTCTTAGTGTCGGTGATGCCGATAGGTAGCCAGTAATTTTTTTTAGGTTCACCGTCAGGTTTTTATATAGCGTCAGGTACCCCCATATATTACCTAATAAAGGTTTTAACCCCCTAATTGCCCCTAGTTAACCCTTTCACCAGTGATCACCATATAAGTGTTACGTGTGACGCTGGTTAGTTAGTTTGCTTTTTATAGTGTCAGGGCACCCGCCGTATATAACCCAATAAAGGTTTAACCCCCTGATCGCCCGGCGGGTGATACCAATTAGGTTTTAGCGTCAGAGAGGGTCTGCGTCACACCCCAGGCAGCGTCAGGTTAGTGCCAGTAGCGCTAACACCCACGCGTGAAGCATACACCTCCCTTAGTGGTATAGTATCTGAACAGATCAATATCTGATCTGATCAGATCAGATCTATACTAGCGTCCCCAGCAGTTTAGGGTTCCCAAAAACGCAGTGTTAGCGGGATCAGCCCAGATACCGGCTAGCACCTGCGTTTTGCCCCTCCGTCCAGCCCAGGCCACCCAAGTGCAGTATCGATCGATCACTGTCACTTGCAAAACACAACACACATAACTGCAGCGTTCGCAGAGACAGGCCTGATCCCTGCGACTCCAGTGCTGTAGGAGGTGATTTCACCACCACAGTTAAAAAAAAAAAGCATATATGCCGAAGCATTGGGGCAGCAGGGGCAGAGGAGCGGAGGAGCGATTTTGCTCCTAATGCCGCGTACATACGGTCGAAATTCCGACGGAGGCTTGCCCGTGGAAAAGTCTGACCATGTGTACGCGGCATAACTTTTGCGGGAAGATGCCCCCATGCTTCGGCATATATAAATGGTGCATGTATGCCCATCATTAGAAGTGGGTGGATGAAGGGCGGTATTCTAATGGTGGGCATACCCACCGATCAATCTTTTTTTTTCGTTCAGCCAACAGGCTGCATGAAAAAAAAGATTACAATACATGTCCAACAAGGACCAGCAACGTACTGGTATGTTGCTGGACTTTGAATGTTTATACCAGAATGATGCCTGCGGGTTTAGGTATCATCTTGGTATCATTCTTTTCAGCCAGCGGCCGGCTTTCATGTAAAAGCAATCCTAGTGGCTAATTAGCCTCTGGACTGCTTTTACAAGCAGTGGGAGGGAATGTCCCCCCCCCCGGATATAAAAAGCGCCATTGGGAAATTGGGAAAGCATTTTATCACACCGATCTTGGTGTGGTCAGATGCTTTGAGGACAGAGGAAAGATCTAGGGTCCAATAGACCCCAGTTTTTTCAAAAAAAGAGTACCTGTCACTACCTATTGCTATCATAGGGGATATTTACATTCCCTGAGATAACAATAAAAAAAAAAAAAAAAAAATATGGAAGCAACAGTTTAAAAATAAAATAAAAAAGCAAAATTAAAAAAAAAAAAAAAAAAAAAAAGCACCCCTGTCCTGCCCTGCTCTTGCCCAATGGCGAACACAAGCGCCGGTCTGGCGTCATATGTAAACAGCAATTGCACCACGCATGTGAGGTATCACCGCGAAGGTCAGATCGAGGGCAATAATTTTAGCAGTAGACCTCCTCTGTAAATCTAACGGTGTAACCTGTAAAGGCTTTTAAAGGCTTTTAAAAATGTATGTAGTTTGTCGCCAATGCGCGTTTGTGCGAAATTTTAAAGCATGTCGTGTTTGGTATCTATGTACTCGGCCTAAGATCATCTTTTTTATTTCATCAAACATTTGGGCAATATAGTGTGTTTTAGTGCATTAAACGTAAAAAAAGTGTATTTTTTCCCCAAAAAATGCGTTTGAAAAATCGCTGCGCAAATACTGTGTAGAAAAAAAAATGCAACACCCACCATTTTAATCTGTAGGGCCTTTGCTTTAAAAATATATATAATGTTTGGGGGTTCAACATAATTTTCTTGCAAAAAAAAAATATGTTTTCATGTAAACAAAACGTGTCAAAAAGGGCTTTGTCTTCAAATGGTTAGAAGAGTGGATGTAAGCTTCCTAATGTTGTGTATAAAATGCCAGAACAGTTCAAAACCCCCCCAAATGACCCCATTTTGGAAAGTAGACACCCCAAGCTATATACTGAGAAGCATGTCGAGTCCATGGAATATTTCATATGTTGACACAAGTTGCGGAAAAAAGACAATTTTTTTTTTTTACACAAAGTTGTCACTAAATGATATATTGCTCAAACATGCCATGGGCATATGTGGAATTACACCCCAAAATACATTCTGTTGCTTCTCCTGAGTACGGGGATACCACATGTGTGAGACTTTTTGGGAGCCTAGCCGCATACGGGACCCCAAAAACCAAGCACCGCCTTCAGGCTTTCTAAGGGTGTAAATTTTTGATTTCACTTCTCACTGCCTATCACAGTTTCGGAGGCCATGGAATGCCCAGATGGCACAAAACCCCCCCCCCAAATGACCCCATTTTGGAAAGTAGACACCCCAAACTATTTGCTGAGAGGTATGGTGAGTATTTTGCAGATCTCGCTTTTTGTCACAAAGTTTTGAAAATTGAAAAAAAAAAAAAATAATAATAATATTTTCTTTCTTCATTTTCAAAAACAAATGAGAGCTGTAAAATACTCACCATGCCTCTCAGCAAATAGCTTGGGGTGTCTACTTTCCAAAATGGGGTCATTTGGGGGGGTTTTGTGCTATTTTGGCATTTTATGGCCTTCGAAACTGTGATAGGTAGTGAGAAGTGAAATCAAAAATTTGTGCCCTTAGAAATCCTGAAGGCGGTGCTTGGTTTTCGGGGTCCCGTACGCCGCTAGGCTCCTAAAAAGACCCACACATGTGGTATCCCCGTACTCAGGAGAAGCAGCAAGATGTATTTTGGGGTGTAATTCCATATATAACCATGGCATGTGTGAGCAATATATCATTTAGTGACAACTTTTTGTAATTTTTTATTTTATTTTTATTTTTGTCATTATTCAATCACTTGGGGCAAAAAAAAAAAATATTCAATGGGCTCAACAGGCCTCTCAGCAATTTCCTTGGGGTGTCTACTTTCTAAAATGGGGTCATTTGGGGGGGTTTTGTGCTATTTTGGCATTTTATGGCCTTCGAAACTGTGATAGGTAGTGAGGAGTGAAATCAAAAATTTGCGCCCTTAGAAATCCTGAAGGCGGTGCTTGGTTTTCGGGGGCCCGTACGCTGCTAGGCTCCCAAAAAGTCCCACACATGTGGTATCCCCGTACTCAGGAGAAGCAGCAAAATGTATTTTGGGGTGCAATTCCACATATAACCATGGCATGTGTGAGCAATATATCATTTAGTGACAACTTTTTGTAATTTTTATTTTTTTTTTTTTTTGTCATCATTCAATCACTTGAGACAAAAAAAAAATATTCAATGGGCTCAACATGTCTCTCAGCAATTTCCTTGGGATGTCTACTTTCCAAAATGGGGTCATTTGAGGGGTTTTGTACTGCCCTGCCATTTTAGCACCTCAAGAAATGAGATAGGCAGTCATAAATTAAAAGCTGTGTAAATTCCAGAAAATGTACCCTAGTTTGTAGACGCTATAACTTTTGCGCAAACCAATAAATATACGCTTATTGAAAATTTTTTTACTAAAGACATGTGGCTGAATACATTTTGGCCTAAATGTATGACTAAAATTTAGTTTATGCGATTTTTCTTATAACAAAAAGTAGAAAATATAATTTTTTTTCAAAATTTTCGGTCTTTTTCCGTTATTATCGCAAAAAATAAAAATCGCAGAGGCAATCAAATGCCATTAAAAGAAAGCTCTATTTGTCGGAAGAAAAGGACGAAAATTTTGTTTGGGTACAACATTGCATGTCCGCACAATTTACAGTTAAAGCAGCGCAGTGCAAAATTCTGAAAACAGCTCTGGTCCTTTAGCTACCAAATGGTCCGGGGCTTAAGTGGTTAAAAAATGTACCTGTTCCAAATTAGAAAAAGATTCTACTTAAGAACAACCTACAGTCCCTGTCTTGTTTGCACCGCCTGTATACTGCTGTTCAGAGTATATAGGGCCTTTTTTATTTTGGCTACGGGGTTCCCCTTAATATCAATACAAGACCTAAAGGGGCAGGTAATGGGCTGGGGGGGGGGGGGTGATGGGGTAGCCATGCCATTTTTCTCAATGATTTTCATCCATATTACCGGGAGCAGACATTACATTAAAGCCGCAAGCAGTTTTAAATTACCTTTTTTTTCCTTTAGAAATGTCATTTTGTGCAGGGACAGTTCTAAACACGGGAAACACGTGGCACTTCACAGGCATACTTTAGACACCCCCCAGGTACGATATTTAAAGGAATATTTCACCTTTTTTTTCACTTTATGCATCATTAAAATCACTGCTCCCGAAAAAACGGTCGTTTTTAAAACTTATTTTTGCAATGATACATGTCCCCTGGGGCAGAACCCGGGTCCCCAAACCCTTTTTAGGACAATGACTTGCATATTAGCCTTTATAATTAGCACTTTTGATTTTGAACGTTCGCATCCATTGTATTTAATAGGGTTCTAAAGTTCGAGCAAACTTTCGGTCCGTTCGCAAGTTCTGGTGCGAACCGAACCGGGGGGTGTTCGGCTCATCCCTAGTGGGAATCCCTCATAATGGGCACATCAGGTGTACAGACCTGGGAACTTGCCACAGGGATGATGGGAACCCCTTATAATGAGCACAGCAGGTGTACAAACCCGGGAATGCAGTACAGGAATGGTGGGAACCCCTCATAATGGGCACAGTGAGGCTACAATTGACGGCCACAGTTTTACCTAGCAGTAATGATATATAATCACCTGATAAATGGCTATTTATAGCCCTGCATTACTAAAAGTTTGATTTTTCAGTTTGAGCCCCCCCCAAAAATGTTGAGCACCAGCCGCCACTGTTAAGCCCTGTACACAGTCGGACTTTTTGCCAACAAACTTAATTTTGAGCAAGTTTGACAAAAAATCCGACCGTGTTTACGCTCAATCGGACAAACTTTTTTGGTTTTCATCGGACAAATGTTCGATCTGCAAACGGACAAACTTTTCGCCAACAAAAGTCCGATGGAGCAAAGTCCGACCGTGTGTACAGAAAACCATCGGACTCTCGTCCGATGGACAAAACAAATAATGTTAAAATCAACCAACAATAGCAGAAGTTGACCAAAGGGTGGCGGAAAAGAGCAGAAAAACCACGTGTTGTTGGAAAAAGTTTTGGTAAAGTTTGCAGAAAAGTCCTGTGGTGTGTATGCTATGGGTGTGCCCGGCCAACTCCGAAAAGTCAGATGGAAGTCAGACCGTGTGTACGAGGCTTTAATGATGTAGCTCTGGGAAGAGTTGTGGATGGCTTTGTAAGGTGTTGTTCAGGGTCCAAGATTATTCTGATATGTGTCTGTGTTACCATTTACTTGTTTGAAACTTATCCTGTTCCCTTTGATTTGCTTCCTGTGTGTGGAATGCCTGGTGATCTTGCCAATCCCCCTCTTTTCCTATTCCAAACTGATCATATTGATGTGTAGCGCTACCCCCAGTTAAGAGAGCCGCTGGTTTTGTTTTGGGCCCTGTAGTGCACCGCTGTCAACCCCTGGCAATCGGCTCTAACCTCCCGTGGCACAGCTAGTAAGGGAAGATAGGACCGCGTGACCGCAACTCTAGGTGACGCAGTCCTATGGCAAACACACACAGTGATATACCGTATTTATCGGCGTATAACACGCACTTTTTTCCCCTTAAAATCAGGGGAAAATCGTTGGTGCGTGTTATACGCCGATACTCACCTATCCCCGTCGAATCTCCGCTGACTGAGCGGAGCGCAGCGATCGCCGCCGAGATACACATAGCCGAGTGTACTCGGCTTTTCTCGGCTCCGCTCACAGTCACGCCCAGTCCCGCCATTGGACCTGTGTTATGTCCATCATAGGGCGGGACTCGGCGTGACTGTGAGCGGAGCCGAGAAGAGCCGACTAGAGCCGAGTGCACTCGGCTATGTGTATCTCTCCGCCCAGTCCCTGCGTTCGCCCCGCTCCGCCCAGTATCTGCGGCGATCTCGGCGGCGCCATTTTTGAAATTCGGGCAAGGCTGTACTGGGCACTGAGGCAAGGCTGCAATGGACACTGCTGGAAAGGCTGCACTGGACACTGGGGAAAGGCTGCACTGGACACTGGGGAAAGGCTGCAATGGACACTGCTGGAAAGGCTGCACTGGACACTGGGGAAAGGCTGCAATGGACACTGAGGAAAGGCTGCAATGGACACTGCTGGAAAGGCTGCAATGGACACTGAGGAAAGGCTGCAATGGACACTGCTGGAAAGGCTGCACTGGACACTGCTGGCAAGACTGACAAGGCTGCAATGGACACTGGTAAGGCTGCATTTAAATGTAAGTTTAAATGTAAGTTTTTTTTCCTCAAACTTCCCTCCTAAAAGATTTTTTCCCTAAAATTCCCTCCTAAACTTGGGGTGCGTGTTATACGCCGGTGCATGTTATACGCCGATAAATACGGTACTTTAAAACTTCTATTAAAGTAAGTGAAACTGACACCAATGTACTTGACTCAGATATTTTACTGAGGCTAATGGGCAAGTAATAAACAACAGTATAACAAGTTGCAGATCCCTGCAATAAACAGTAATAAAGATAAACAGAGTAATCAGAATAATAAAGTATTGCTATGCAACTCTAGCGCTGCCCTTTTACAGCTACTTCCCCTCATGGGCAGACTAACACCCAGCAATGTCTACCTATGCAGTCAGGCCTGACTGATCTAAATGGAAGTTCAGTGAAACAATATTCGCTAGAAATCTTTCGGTGGTGCACTTAAAGAACAACTTTGTAATTCCAACGAATAGTAAAGATAAAGTATCTGTCTTTAAACAGCTCTCACCACCCCGACAAGTCCAAGTCCGTTTCCTCCACCGATTCGTCTGGGAACAGGAATCCACCGACATCCAAGTCTTCAATCCTTCTGGTGTACTGCAGCAAGGAGGAGAAGATGTCTCTAAGGCTCTGCTAAGCTGGCAGAGGGGCTCTTTAGAAAAGAGCACAAGGCCCAGGCTTCAGGCCTTGTGCACACAGCAGTTCAGCACAGAGGTCCTCTTGCTAGGAGAGGGGGTGTCCAAAAGAGGCAGAACAAACTCCACCTCCCCTTTATAAAGTCTGCCCCAGCAGTCTCTGTTCCGGAGCAATGCACCCTGGGTGCTGCAAGATGTACTGGGGGATGTAGTCTCTCTGTATTAAAGGGGAATACCCCGCTACACACTCCCCCCACTTTGAATCTTAGGTCCCCAAAGACATCTAACATTTTTAGATCTGCAAAACATTTTAGCTTCAATGCGGTTGCATAGGATTGACAGAGGAGCCTCCCACCAATCATCATATGATGGGGAGCTGTCCTGTCCACAGGTCGCTTCAGTGGGGGCGACCTGTCTAACTGTGCCAGGAAGTGAGTTGGGGTTGCCCTCCACCAAATGTACAGTGGAGGGACCAGATGTGGGCATGGTCCTTCTTGAGGTTAGGACCGTGTCTTCGGAACTTTCTCCCATCTGATCATGAGTTAGTTTCCGGGGAGGATGAATGACTCTCTTCCTTCTCTTCTCCCTGGGAGTCACAGTCTCAGCTACTCTTGGTTCTTCCTCTGGTACTGAAGCAGGAACCTCTTCCGGTAGTGAGGGTATGGGATCACATCTGGGGACAGCAGGGGCTAAAAGCCGTTTCACCAGATCGGTATTGGTCCCAATGATGAGAGAGCTTCTTGAGGGCCCTGGCAGCCAGGGACAGACAATGGCCAGTGTCTCAAAGTTCTGGGGCTCCCCAGCCCTCAATGGATCACACGACAACTTGATCCGCACACATCCATCACAAGAGTACTCTTCTGCTTGGATACCCTGAATCTTGGTGTCTCCCATCTCTTCCAGGGGCAGGTATGATAGGTACTTCTTGTAAAAGTCTCTGGTCATTAGGGTAACCTGAGAACCTGTATCAAGGATGGCTCTGGTGTAGATCCCTTCGATCAGAACAGGCACTACAGGCAGAGGACCTACCAATTGGGTAGCAGTCCTTTTGGAAACACCTGTAACAGCAGGCTGGCATACTTGGACTTGTGCTCTCTTCAGCTTCCGGCGCTGGGAATGCCGTTTCTGCCGTTGTTTGGAAGGCTGATGGGCGTTGTTCACTGAGACGGCATAAACTGCAGGTGTCCTCCACCGTTCCCTCGCAGGTTCAGGGAAAGTTATTTTTGAAGGCCCAGATCTTCTCTCCATTCTTGGGTCACTTCTCTGAGGCCTCCGCCAGCCTTCTGTCTCCATTCGTGGACTTGGACATACTCGCTGGTAGTGGCCTACACCTCCACAGTTTTGACAGATGTCTTGCTTCATGGGCTTTTGGGCGGACAATCCAGTACTTTCTGCCATCAATTTGTTCATCATCTCCGCCAGCTGGGACACTTGCACCTTCAGTGTGTCTATCTCAGACCTGACATCCAGTGACCCGGTCACCATCTCCATTATTTTGGACATCTGAGTCTTCAGGATCTCCACTTCTGAGTCCCGTTCCGCAGCCGTAACTGATCTGACTCCCACCGCGGGGAGGGTAGTGGTCTTCTCAGCCCCTTGCTGTTCATTTAAGAGGGCTTCTTCATCTCTTATGATTCGTACAAGATCTTGGTAACTCAAAGTCATCACTCCTTCAGAGGTCTTCAAGTAGAGCCAAACTGGATCTGAACGCAGGGCTCCCCTCAGGATCTGCTTCATTCGGGTTGCGTCTATGACCTGCGGTAGTATTCCCTTCTTTAGGACAATTTGGCACAGCTTCCGGTTTAGCCTCCGCACATATTCGGATAACTTCTCTCCCGGCTGTTGGAGGGTATGTTCGAACTGGTATATCAGTTCAGTCGCCTTCTCCAGCTGGCCAAATTCCTCCTCCAGCATAGCCAGATAATCGTTTGCGGTACAGTAAGCGTTGCTAAGCCTGAAGTTCTTTACAGCTTCAGCAGCAGCGCCCTTTAGACTTTCGCTGATGCGCTGCTTCTTCTGTGCCTCTGGTATCTCCCATCTTTCTACCGCTTGCATGGCCTGTTCAATCCAGGTGTCAAATTCTTCTTCTCCGGCAGGCACTGGTTGCTTCCCTGAGAAGGTGCTAAGCTTCCGGGTAACCGGCCTCCACATGCATCGTACTGCTTTTCTGGCACTTAATTACAAGGTCTCCTAGAGCATTCAACAATTCAGGCCCTATAGCGGCCAGCGGTGATCCCGGGCTTAATAGTTCCTTAGGCTTTTCTGCTTTAGGGGATAGTGGTGGAGATAATCGCGGGGGTGATGGCTTTGGTGTCTGAAACCATTCTTCCTTCACTGGCAGCGTATGTATCAAGTGATAGGTCTGATTATCTATGGCTTGTATACTCTGACTTTTAAAATGTTCTGGGATTTCGTTTTTCCATTCTACCAGTGCGTATGTAAACGAGATCACTGGATCTGGCCTAAAATCCATCACCCATGCTTTGTGGCTCGGAGACAGTAACAATACAAGCTGTTTTATCTCCTCTTCCTTCCATCTTTCCCCCGGGAGTACAATGACTACTGCCGCGGTTGGATCGGCGCCAATCGCTGCGCACCACTGTGACATTGCTAGCGGGTCCATGCTGGTACTTCTGACCGGCTTGATTGCAGCGTGCAACGTACAAGGATCTCGGACTCGAGCCCCCACGTGTAGCGCTACCCCCAGTTAAGAGAGCCGCTGGTTTTGTTTTGGGCCCTGTAGTGCACCGCTGTCAACCCCTGGCAATCGGCTCTAACCTCCCGTGGCACAGCTAGTAAGGGGAGATAGGACCGCGTGACCGCAACTCTAGGTGACGCAGTCCTATGGCAAACACACACAGTGATATACTTTAAAACTTCTATTAAAGTAAGTGAAACTGACACCAATGTACTTGACCCAGAAATCTTACTGAGGCTAATGGGCAAGTAATAAACAACAGTATAACAAGTTGCAGATCCCTGCAATAAACAATAATAAAGATAAACAGAGTAATCAGAATAATAAAGTATTGCTATGCAACTCTAGTGCTGCCCTTTTACAGCTACTTCCCCTCATGGGTAGAATAACACCCAGTAATGTCTACCTATGCAGTCAGGCCTGACTGATCTAAATGGAAGTTCAGTGAAACAATATTCGCTAGCAATCTTTCGGTGGTGCACTTGAAGAACAACTTTGTAATCCCAACGAATAGTAAAGATAAAGTATCTGTCTTTAAACAGCTCTCACCACCCGGACAAGTCCAAGTCCGTTTCCTCCGCCGATTCGTCTGGGAACAGGAATCCACCGACATCCAAGTCTTCAATCCTTCTGGTGTACTGCAGCAAGGAGGAGAAGATGTCTCTAAGGCTCTGCTAGGCTGGCAGAGGGGCTCTTTGGAAAAGAGCACAAGGCCCAGGCTTCAGGCCTTGTGCACACAGCAGTTCAGCACAGAGATCCTCTTGCTAGGAGAGGGGTGTCCAAAGAGCCCGAACAAACTCCACCTCCCCTTTATAAAGTCTGCCCCAGCAGTCTCTGTTCCGGAGCAATGCACCCTGGGTACTGCAAGATGTACTGGGGGATGTAGTCTCTCTGTATTAAAAGGGAATACCCCGCTACAGATGATATTGACAGTCAACAATGGAGGGCAGTCGAGCCTGAGCCGACCTTCTAGAGGTGTAAAGAAATAACAACCTATGCTGTGACAATTGTCTCATCCTGTATCTATCTGTATCTAATTGTGCATATTGGTTAGAGTATCGGAATACCAGCCATGGAGACCACAGCTTGTTAAATTTCTCGGAAGATTCCCTAGAAATGGCCACCGTTTCCTCCATATGATACTGTAAATATCTCCTATGGAGCGAAACCATTCAGAAATGGAAGGCGTATACTTCGATTTCCAGTGCCTAGGAATCAGGATTTTTGCTACGTTTTAGCCCTTACATTCTTAGTACCAGGTAAGAATGAGACAATGTAATTGAAACTTGACAAGAAAAGAGCCCATCACGCCCTTCTGGGAGAGAGGCGTTTAGCCTCAAGCCTCGTACACACGACCGAGAATCCCGTCGTAAACAAAACGTCGGTTTTCCTGACGAGATTCTTGCCAAGCTTTCCTTGCATACACACTGTCAATCAAAAATCTCGTCGTTGTAAAGTGCGGTCACATACAACATGTACAACGGCAGTTTAAAGGGGAAGTTCGATTCCAATGGCGCCACCCCTTGGGCTGCTTTTGCTGATCTCGTGTTACCGCGTGTTAGTAAAAGTTTGGGGAGAGACGATTCACGCTTTTCAGTCTTCGTGCTTTCAGTTCGTTACAGCGTGACGAATGTGCTATCTCCATTACGAACGCTAGTTTTACTAGAAGGAGCGCTGCAGTCTCATACTTGATTCTGAGCATGCGCGGTTTTTTAAGACTCGGAAAAGCATACACACGACCGGTTATCTCGTCGGGAAACAGGCCGACGACAATCAAGACGAGAAAAACGAGAATCCTGACGAGAAAATAGAGAGCAGGTTCTCTATTTTTCTCGTCGAGATTCCCGGCAGTTTTCTCAACGAGAAACCATACACATGTAGCGGACCCCCCAAAATTGGGGTCGCTATGCTCTAAATTTAAGGGTAGCCTGAGCAATAGTTTGGCCCAGGTTCTCCAATTCTGTTAGTTTGGACTCTGCTCTGCTGTAATGTTGCCTGGAGTATAGTTCCCCTTGACCTGTAGGTGGCGCTGTTGCCCAGGTCTTGGGTTAAACCACAGGTGGCGTTGTGGTGTGATTGGGTGTCCTCTCTCGACTGCCGTGCGGTGGGCGGGGTTTGCCTGCTGTGCATGCCGGGAGAGGGTACATAAAGGGCAGATGCCATAATCTGGTATGGTGTGCCGTGGGGATTACAAGGAGGACCCATGGTGGTGAAGTCACGCCCTTTGGCCCTGCTGGCCGGGGGGTGCGTGAACTGGTCGAGGAGTCTCGGCCACCTTTAGCCTGAGGCTATAGTGTTCCAGATAGGCCCAGTACCTTCAACTGTGTCTACAACCAACCCACTGGAGTCCCAGGGAACCCGAGGGAGGGTGGCCCGCTCTGAAGGAGTGGAAACCAGGGGAGGACCTGTGCGATGGATCGGTGAAGGAAGTCACGGTCTCGGGGAGGCCTGTTTGCCTATCAGAGGGAAGGATTCGTGAGTTGCAAGATAGCTCCTGTAGTGTACCCCATTGGCGCCTATGGTCTCTAATAATCTACAGGCGTTATGAAGTTCTAAATTCAGGAATTAAAGGATTCTGTGGCAGAGGATCTCCTGAACTTGTCTTTGAAGGGGACTAAATCTGAAGTGACTGTTCGTGCTTCACTCCGGCTGCTAGAACTGTGAGAGGGATCTATCCGGGTGAGCAATACCCACTCAGGCCTAAGTGGAGAATAGGGTGACTGGGTGCCACGTGCCTGAACCTAACTCCCTACCTAATCCTATTGCTGTCTTCAACCCTTTTCCCAATTTGTTTCAAGCAAGGAAAATAAACTCATCTGTTGGAGTTTAAATACTGTCTGGACATTGGCCTTCTTTCGGGAGAGAATAGACTTTTCCCTACATTCTATTGACGAGAACCAATGGATGGAGGTAACTCGCTGCAGGACCCAAAATTGTAAGAACACCGCTCAACCTCTTATACCGGGAGGATACGGGCATGTGGCATGGTGTGCCTTTACCCCTGCAAGTGAAGGTAGGCAGGAAAAAGGGTCTGTGTGCTACACACACGAACGAGAAAACCGGTCGTGTGTACGAGGCTTTAGACAAGAATGTGAGATTCTTATGATCAGTAAGAATGAGAACCGGCACTGTGGTAAATTGCCGTAAAGAGGTAAGTGAAATCCTGATGAGGAAACATCACAGGGCAAAACTTCTTTAAATCATGTTCCAGGAACTCTAGGTGGTTTACCAATAACAATATTGCTAGGCACCTCTAAAGGATCTGGTACATTAACAGGGGAACTGATAGTATTAGTAACATAAACAAAGGGAACATTAGAGACAGCCTGAACAGAAGAAACATTTTCTCGTATAGAGAACATTTTAAAGAAAACCATTACCATAAACCATTTAAAATATTGAGCTGGCTTTAAACACCATCCACAGGTACTGAAGCACAGTCTTGAAACAGGGGGATCATCTTCTGGCTGGTGAAAACCTCCAGGCTGGGGTTGTCCTCCTGCCAGGAGATAACCTTATGGCCTGAGGTGATTCTGCTGTGGAAGAGAGGTGTGTGTGTGTGGGGGGGGGGGTTTCTTGGGGGGTGTAGCTCTTTGCAAGAGGGAGACGGTTCTACTGTTGTGCTGGGGTTGTGCTTCTGGTGGGGAGCTCTTTGCTGGGGATGGTTGTGATTTTTCTGCCGTGTCTTTGAGGTTCTTGCGGGGAGGAGCTCTTTGCGCTGGAAGGGGGTCATTTTGCTGTGGAAGTATTCTTGAGGGGAGTAGCTGGGAAAGGGGGGGGGGTAATCTAGGGTAGAGCTCTTTGCTTGGGTTGGCTCTTTGCTCAGTTCCTGTGAGGAAGAGCTAGGGTGGTATTTCTGCTGTATGAAGGGGTCTTGAGGGCAGGAGATCTTTCCTGAGTGAGGTTATTCTGATGTGGTTAAGAATTCTTGTGAGGAGGAGCTCTTTGGTGGGGGAGGGCATGTTTCTGCTGTCAGGGGTTATATGTGAGGAGTAGCTTTTTGCTAGAGGGAGTGATTCTACTGTCGGGGGGGGGGGGGGTGGTGTGTTCTTTTGGGAAACAGCTCTTTGATGGGGTGAAGTTTTGCTGTATGTATGTGGAGTTCTCTGCCAGTGAGAAGGAAGGTGGGGGTTATTCTGCTGTGTGAACTTCCTAGATGCCACAGTATCCATTAGGGATGACAAACTGCAAACCTCAATATACAGCTCTATCGAGCAGGGCCCTCTGATCCCTCTGTATTGAATTGTATTGTGATTGTACTGTCTTCCCTGATGTTGTAAAGCGCTGCGCAAACTGTTGGCGCTATATAAATCCTGTATAATAATAATAATAATAATAATAATAATAATAATATACAGGAAACTCACTGACACACACTAAACCAGGCATCATTCACAACTAGGCCACTTGATGCCATCACGTATGCACTGTCCCACAGTTCCAACTTCAACCCCACCACACTAGACGAGCCATCATACACAGCTAGGCCACTTGATTCCACCACATATGCTCTGCCCCATAAGACAAAAATAAACATCTCAGGGTACTTGCAGAATCCATCCATAAGTAAGGTTGCTGCAACAAGTCCATAAGAACAAGCAAAAAGGTTGCCTTGAAACCTCCCCAAAAAATCACCTACAATCATAGGCGTGTGCACAGGGTGTGCCAGGTGTGCCCAGGCACACCCTAATCACCCTGTACAGCACAGATTCCCCCTTCTGCCCTGGCCTCCCCTCTTCCCCCCACAGTGCTGCCGGATTCCCTACTCTCCACTCCCACCAACTGCTGCTGCGGACTCACACAGCGGGATCTTTTAGGATGAGTGGGGAAGGGGCTGGTAAATATGTGATTTAGCGATCAGTAGCATGTGTTTGAGCTTTGGGGTGCACACCCTAATCCAATAGGCTGCGCACACTTATGCCTATAATACAAAGAGAAAAAGTAAAATAACCATGTACCTCTAGTAACCACCAATCATTGAGCACTATAAGGGATAAGAAAGATAATCAAAGCACTGCAGGCCATCACAAGAGAGGAGGAAATGCTAAAAGTGATTTTCCAACAACCCTCAATGTTGGCCTTAGGGCAACCACCCAACTTCAGACATAAATGAATTAGCAGGACAATAAATTCTAAATACAGGGATGCAAGGGAACACAAACTTGCAATATTAAATGAACAATGCCCCACACTGCCAGCTCAACGAGTGAAGAGAAATGTGAACGGCTTCAGCCTTGTAGTTCTCCTAAACCACTCCCCCGCTGAGACCGTTCACGTTCCTCTTCACATTTTGAGCTGGCGGTGTGCAGCCTCCTTCTGGTCACAAATGCTTCATTACTTTCTGGATCAAGTATATAACAGCCTGCACCTGTACAATACCGTGAGACACCCGACTTGTTTATTATCAGAACACCTTGAGCAGCACTACAAGTTGTTACATTGCATTTCAATAATAAATGCTGAGAACTGTGCAGCCGTATCAATCCGTTACAGAGTTTCAAACGCACAAAGGGAAACTTCAGTCTTACCGGATCACACAGCTGTACTTCCAGGATTGTGGTGACCTCATTTAGCCTGGGTTCAGACTGATGCGAACACAGACATTGCATGTGATTCGCACCCGCACTGCTGTGCCCATCACATGCGATGTCTGTGCAATGCGAGTTCGGCCATACAGTTTGTATGACTGAACTCGCATTGGTTTCACACAGAAAAGGTGCAAGGACTTTTTTCCCCTGCACTGGAATCGGATTGCATGGGTGTTCTCACCCATGCGATCTGATTCCTGTTCTTGTCCGAATCCATAGTTCGCACTGCGATCTGTGAACCGATCTGGGGTGTCATTAACATTGTTTTGACACCCGCAGCAGTTCGTAGAGGACAGTGTGAACTGCCTGCAGGAGAGATGCGAAGAAGGAACCGGTGCTGGAATCGTGCTGGTTCCCGTATCGCTACAGTGTGAACCTGAGCTTAAAGTGGTTGTATACCCACATTTTGTACAAGCACCTACAGGTAAGCCTACATTAAGGCTTACCTGTAGGTGCTTGCAATATCTCCGAGACCTACACAGTCTCGGAGATATTTGCAAAAAAAACTGTACCGCTATCTATGGCGCATGCGCGCCGTAGATAACGGCGCAGGCGCACTGAGCGCGGCGGCTCTTGAATGGGAGCCTGCCGTACAATGCCGGTAGTTCGCGCATGCGCGGGGACCGTGCCATTCCCCGCGCATGTGCGGGAGTGACGTCATCGCCACTCCGGCCAATCACAGCGCCGGAGCGGCGATACCCGGAAGTCACTCCGGGTATCATGGATTCGACGGAGGACGCGTCCGAGGACCGCTGCGGGGGCTTCGATCTAAGGTAAGTGATTGATAATGAGCTAGTATGCTAGTCATACTAGCTCATTATACCTTTGCCTTGCAGGTTAACCAAAAAAAAAAAGTTTTGCGGTATACAACCGCTTTAATGTAACAAGTGCATGTAGGGATTGGTAAGACAGTACAGAAATTGCAAAAAATAATAAACCTACTGTATATAGACACGCCATTAAAGAACACAATTAATATAATTACTGTACAACTTTGGGACATCAATTCTCACAACCAGATCATTATTTGGTTCTCCAGCTCAATACCATACACTTTTACCCCCTTCCTACCCAGGCCAATTTTCAGCTTTCAGTGCTGTCACACTTTGATTGATAACCAAAATGAAATTTCTATAATTTTATTGAGACAGATAGAGCATTCCTTCCATGGTATTTAACCACCATTTTTTTTTTTGCTAAATAGATAATTTGAAAAAACAAAACAAAAACATTTTACTTATGCTGGCCATACACTAGACGAAAAATCGGGCGACAATCGCTCATGTAGACACTTCGTTTGTTTTTCGGCAAACTAATGGGCACAAATCATTAATCGTTTGTGACGTTTATGTGAAGAAAAACGAACAGCAAGTTTGGAAAAATTTGGAAAAATTTTGGAAAAATTTTGCCGACCGAACGATAAATCGCAAGGTTAATGCGTTTGTCGTCCGAGAAAAAACGAACGCTTGCTACTGCGCATGGTTTAAAAACATATAACCTGGAAGGTAAATATTCGTATCAAAGAACGTTGACGTCAAAAGGTCATGATACACATCACCAAGTGTACAACCTGCAACCACTTCAATCGTGATATACCTATATATATATCTCTGTAAAAATAATGCAACAGACAAAATATGCAATATTAAAACTTTATTGACAATTATTTTTGTAAGAAACTAGTTTTTAACCACTTAACGACCGCTCACTGTATATATACGTGGGCAGAATGGCACCGACAGGCACAATCACGTAGAGCATACGTGATCGCCTTTGTATAGTTGGGGGGTCCGATCGGACCCCCCTCCTATACAGTGAGCGGCCGTTAATCGTTGGGGAGCGTTCGGAGATGAGGGGGTGACCATTCGATTTTGGCCACCCCCTCGCGATCGCTCCCGGCCAATGAAAATGCTTCCTCTGCCATGTGATGTAAACACAGGCAGGAGGAAGTGATGTTATCTCCCTCGCGGCGGTCTTTTCGATTCCGGCGCCGAGGAGAGAGGAAGCAGGTTAGTGCACCAACAGTCCACTGACACGTAGGTACACATAGGCACACATTTCACCCCCCAGTCACCCCCAGATCACCCCCCAGGTCACCCCCCAGCCCCCAATCACAGTGTCACTGATTGCAGTGAACATTTATTTTACTGATCACTGCTTTTAGTGTCATCTGTGATAGTAAAAAGTTGCAGTGCAGTTAGGATTAGGCCCCTTTAGGTCCAGGGTAGCCCCCTAACCCCCCTAATAAAGGTTTAACCCCTTGATCGCCCCCCAGGTAACCCTTTCACCCCCTAACGCCAGCGTCGTATTTTCGATCGCTGTATTTAGTGCCGGTGGTGCCCTAGATAGCCAGTTAATTATTTTTAGGTTCGCCGCAGGTTTTTATTAGCGTCAGATACCCCCATATATTATTTTAACCCCCTGATTGCCCCTAGAGTTAACCCTTTCACCAGTGATCACCGTATAAGCGTCACTGGTGACACTGGTTACCCAGTTAGTTATTTAGTTATTTAGGTAACCCGTCAGGTTTTTATATAGCGTCGGGTACCCCCATATTTAACCTAATAAAGGTTTTAACCCCCTGATTGCCCCTAGTTAACCCTTTCACCAGTGATCACCATATAAAGGTTACGGGTGACACTGGTTGGTTAGTTTGCTTTTTATAGCATCAGGGCACCCGCCGTATATAACTCAATAAAGGTTTAACCCCCTGATCGTCCGGCGGGTGAGATCAATTAGGTTTTAGCGCCAGAGAGGGTCTGCGTCGCCCCAGGCAGCGTTAGGTTAGTGTCAGTAACGCTAACACCCACGCGCAAAGCATACACCTCCCTTAGTGGTATAGTATCTGATCAGATCTATACTAGCGTCCCCAGCGGTTTAGGGTTCCCAAAAACGCAGTGTTAGCGGGATCAGCCCAGATACCTGCTAGCACCTGCGTTTAGCCCCTCCGCCCAGCCCACCCAAGTGCAGTATCGATCGATCACTGTCACTTACCAAACACAAAACACATAACTGCAGCGTTCGCAGAGACAGTCCTGATCCCTGCGACCGCTAACAGTTTTTTTTGTAGCGTTTGATATATTTGCAGTCAGGTGCTTTTTTTTCCTGTGAATCTTACTAGTGTACCCCTAAATTTAGAGCCCAAAATGGCAAGTCGAAGGTACACTAGTAAAGAGGCCTACGAGATTCTGAGCATGACAGATAGTGAAGAGGAGGTCACGTATCTGTCAGATTCAGGCTCAGAATATCTTCCCGTAGAAGACAGTGACGTCAGCGGCCCCACGTCAGATAGCTCTGATGACGAAGTTGAGGTCCCTGCTAAGGTCAGGCGTACCCGATCCCGATCTTCTGAGGTTGTTGAGGAGCAAGAACCGCAGGGCTCTCGTATCATGGAGCAGAGGAGTACTAGCGCCGCTATTCCTTCTGGTGAATTGGCAAGCACCAGCGGCCTAGTACAGCCTGGGCGTACATCCAGCACTGCAGTATCACGTGGTGACGTGGCGAGTCCCATAAGTGCAGTTCAAGCTGGCGAGGTGGCAAGCACAAGTAGTGTCCCGCTGCCACCAATAAGAAGACAAAGGCAGGCCCATCGTGCCCATAGTAAGCTTCCTGCAGAATTCGCCTATCCTGATTGGGTCCCCACCACTTCTGCAGAACCCGTACTTCCCCCATTCACTGCCCAACCCGGTATTCAGGTGGAAACAGCTGATTTTATGCCAATCGATTATTATTCGCTGTTTTTCACGGAAGATCTCTATAGATCTATTGTGGACCAGAGTAATTTATATGCTGGTCAATTCATCGCCGCTAATCCCCAGTTGCCTTCCATTGCCAAAGATTGGAAACCAATTACGGTTTCCGAATTTAAGACCTTTCTGGGCCTTTCCCTCAACATGGGCACACATAAATTCCCGTCATTGCGTGCTTATTGGTCCACGCACCCAATTGACCACATGCCCGTGTTCTCTGCCTCCATGCCCAGGAAACGATACGAGCAGATTTTGCGGTTCATGCACTTCAACGACAATGAACTTTGTCGTCCACGTGGGGACCCTGAATACGACCGGCTCTATAAAATTCGGCCCCTCATAAACCACTTCAACGAACGTTTTGCAGCCTTGTTTATTCCCGATCAAGCTGTCTGCGTTGATGAGTCCCTGATTAAATTTTCTGGCCGCTTGGCTTTCAAGCAGTACCTTCCCAGCAAGCGTGCCAGATACGGGGTCAAGCTCTATAAGTGCTGTGACAGGGCAACAGGCTATGTATGGAGCTTTATGGTTTATGAGGGAAAAGATAGTCAGGTTGAGCCGGTCAACTGCCCGGATTACATAGGGAGCGCTGGCAAGATAGTGTGGAACTTGGTGTCACCCTTATTCGGAAAGGGGTACCACTTGTATGTGGACAATTATTACACGAGCATGCCACTGTTTAGTCACTTGTTTGATCATCAGATTGGAGCATGTGGCACCGTGCGACCTAATCGCCGGGGCTTTCCCCAGCGGCTTGTAGATGCCCGTCTTAGGCTGGGGGAGAGAGCCTGCGTAAAGTGTAATAACTTGCTCGCTATGAAGTGGAGGGACAATAAGAATGTTTTCCTTCTTACCTCCCTTCATGCAGACACGACAGTCCAAATTCGTACGGCGACTGGTGTTGTGGAGAAACCCCTCTGTGTCCACGAATATAACAAAAATATGGGAGGGGTGGACCTCAACGACCAGTTGATGGCGCCGTATCTAATTGACCGTAAGGCGAGACGCTGGTACAAAAAAGTGTCTCTATCCTTATTTCAATTGGCTTTGCTGAACGCTCATGTGCTATACAGAGCTTCAGGCGGGACTTTATCTCTTCTAAAATTCCAGAATGAGATAGTCACAGAACTCCTGTATCCAGGCGGTTCTGCACCTCACCATCCCCTACCAAATGCAGTAAGCCGGCTGCATGAGAGGCATTATACGCATCTCCTCCCGAGTACCCCTACCCAACGAACCCCCCAAAAAAGATGTCGTGTCTGTAGCAAGCGCGGATTTAGGCGTGACACCCGTTATTATTGTCCACTCTGTCCTGACAAACCTGGTCTTTGCCTTGGTGAATGTTTTGAACGCTACCACTCAAAAGTGAAGTTTTAGCGTAGGGTAAAGCATTTCACAGACTAGGACACACTTACACAGGGTCTCCCAAGATGCCATTACATTTTGAGAGACCCGAACCATTACAGTTGTTAAAGTTTAAAAAAAAAGTGTAAAAAAGAAAAAAAAAACGTAAAAAACAAAAACACAAAAAATATATAAAATAAAAAAACCAAAAATAGTTGTAGTTTTATTGTTCTCTCTCTCTCTCTCTCTCTATTTTCTCTCTATTGTTCTGCTCTTTTTTACTGTATTCCATTCTGCAATGTTTTATCATGCTTGCTTTTCAGGTATGTAATTTTTTGTTTTCAGGTGCGCCATTCAACTGCAGCGTGGAATTATTTATCTTGACAGCAACAGCGTTTGCTCCCATGATACATAAAGCCGTGACTCCAGTGCTGTAGGAGGTGATTTCACCACCACAGTTAAAAAAAAAGAGCATATATGCCGAAGCATGGGGGCAGCAGGGGCGGAGGAGCGATTTTGCTCCTAATGCCGCGTATATACGGTCGAAATTCTGACGGAGGCTTGCCCGTGGAAAAGTTCGACCGTGTGTACGCGGCATAACTTTTTTGCGGGAGGATGCCCCCATGCTTCGGCATATATATATTTTAGGCACAGGTTGCGTTAAAAAATGTTTTTATTTTTTACTAGGTTTTGTTTTGGTATTTGCTTTGCAGGTATGGTAAGGTAAGGTCTTACTGTTGTACTGTAATGTTACTTTGTTTTAATGTTAACCATCATTTGCTTAGCAGGTACGCCATTCAGTTGCATCGCGGATTTATTTATCTTGACAGCAACAGCTTTTGCTCCCACGATACATAAAGCCGTGACTCCAACGCTGTAGGAGGTGATTTCACCACCACAGTTAAAAAAAGAGCATATATGTCGAAGCATGGGGGCAGCAGGGGCGGAGGAGCGATTTTGCTCCTAATGCCGCGTATATACGGTCGAAATTCCGACGGAGGCTTGCCCGTGGAAAAGTTCGACCGTGTGTACGCGGCATAACCTTTTATGCCGCGTACATACGGTCGAAATTTTGACAAAGGCTTGCCCGTGGAAAAGTCCGACCGTGTGTACGCGGCATAACTTTTTTGCGGGAGGATGCCCCCATGCTTCGGCATATATATATTTTAAGCACAGGTTGCGTTAAAAAAATGTTTTATTTTTTACTAGGTTTTGTTTTGGTATTTGCTTTGCAGGTATGGTATGGTAAGGTCTTACTGTTGTACTGTAATGTTACTTTGTTTTAATGTTAACCATCATTTGCTTAGCAGGTACGCCATTCAGTTGCATCGCGGATTTATTTATCTTGACAGCAACAGCGTTTGCTCCCACGATACAAAAAGCCGTGACTCCAACGCTGTAGGAGGTGATTTCACCACCACAGTTAAAAAAAGAGCATATATGCCGAAGCATGGGGGCAGCAGGGGCAGAGGAGCGATTTTGCTCCTAATGCCGCGTTTATACGGTCGAAATTCCGACGGAGGCTTGCCCGTGGAAAAGTTTGACCGTGTGTACGCGGCATAACCTTTTATGCCGCGTACATACGGTCGAAATTCCGACGAAGGCTTGCCCGTGGAAAAGTCCGACCGTGTGTACGCGGCATAACTTTTTTGCCCGGAGGATGCCCCCATGCTTCGGCATATATGCCCATCATTAGAAGTGGGTGGATGAAGGGAGGTATTCTAATGGTGGGCATACCCACCGATCAATCTTTTTTTTTCGTTCAGCCAACAGGCTGCATGAAAAAAAAGATTACAATACATGTCCAACAAGGACCAGCAACGTACTGGTATGTTGCTGGACTTTGAATGGTTATACCAGATTGATGCCTGCGGGTATCATTCTTTTCAGCCAGCGGCCGGCTTTCATGTAAAAGCAATCCTAGTGGCTAATTAGCCTCTGGACTGCTTTTACAAGCAGTGGGAGGGAATGCCCCCCCCCGGATATAAACAGCGCCATTGGGAAAGCATTTTATCACACCGATCTTGGTGTGGTCAGATGCTTTGAGGGCAGAGGAAAGATCTAGGGTCTAACCCCCCATTTTTTTTCAAAAAAAGAGTACCTGTCACTACTTATTGCTATCATAGGGGATATTTACATTCCCTGAGATAACAATAAAAATGATAAAAAAAAAAAAATATGGAAGGAACAATTTAAAAATAAAATAAAAAAGCAAAATAAATAATAATAAAAAAGCAAAAAAAAAAAGCACCGCTGTCCCCCCCTGCTCTTGCGCAAAGGCGAACGCAAGCGTCGGTCTAGCGTCATATGTAAATAGCAATTGCATCATGCATGTGAGGTATCACCGCGAAGGTCAGATCGAGGGCAGTAATTTTAGCAGTAGACCTCCTCTGTAAATCCAACGTGGTAACCTGTAAAGGCTTTTAAATGCTTTTAAAAATGAATGTAGTTTCTCGCTGCTGCGCGTTTGTGCGCAATTTTAAAGCATGTCGTGTTTGGTATCCATGTACTCGGCCTAAGATCATCTTTTTTATTTCATCAAACATTTGGGCAATATAGTGTTTTTTAGTGCATTAAAAATAAAAAAAGTGTGTTTTTCCCCCAAAAAATGCGTTTGAAAAATCGCTGCGCAAATACTGTGTGGAAAAAAAAATGCAACACCCACTATTTTAATCTGGGCCTTTGCTTTAAAAATATATATAATGTTTGGGGGTTCAACATAATTTTCTTGCAAAAAAAAAATATGCCCATTGAATATTTTTTTTTTTGTCCCAAGTGATTGAATAATGACAAAAATAAAAAAAAATAAAAAATTTACAAAAAGTTGTCACTAAATTATATATTGCTCAAACATGCCATGGTTATATGTAGAATTGCACCCCAAAATACATTCTGTTGCTTCTTCTGAGTACGGGGATACCACATGTGTGAGACATTTTGGGAGCCTAGCCGCGTACGGGACCCCGAAACCCAAGCACCGCCTTCAGGATTTCTATGGGTGTAAATTTTTGATTTTACTCCTCACTGCCTATCACAGTTTCGGAGGCCATGGAATGCCCAGATGGCACAAAACCCCCCCAAATGACCCCATTTTGGAAAGTAGACACCCCAAGCTATTTGCTGAGAGGTATGTTGAGTATTTTGCAGATCTCGCTTTTTGTCACAAAGTTTTAAAAATTGAAAAAGGAAAAAAAAAAATATGTCTTTCTTCATTTTCAAAAACAAATGAGAGCTGTAAAATACTCACCATGCCTCTCGGCAAATAGCTTGGGGTGTCTACTTTCCAAAATGGGGTCATTTGTGGGGGTTTTGGGCTATCTTGGCATTTTATGGCCTTCAAAACTGTGATAGGTAGTGAGGAGTGAAATCAAAAATTTGTGCCCTTAGAAATCCTGAAGGCGGTGCTTGGTTTTCGGGGGCCCGTACGCGGCTAGGCTCTCAAAAAGTCCCACACATGTGGTATCCCCGTACTCAGGAGAAGCAACCAAATGTATTTTGGGGTGCAATTCCGCATATAACCATGGCATGTGTGAGCAATATATCATTTAGTGACAACTTTTTGTACATTTTTTTTTTGTCATTATTCAATCACTTGGGACAAAAAAAAAATATTCAATGGGCTCAACATGCCTCTCAGCAATTTCCTTGGGGTGTCTACTTTCCAAAATGGGGTCATTTTGGGGGGTTTTATGCTATCTTGGCATTTTATGGCCTTCAAAACTGTGATTGGTAGTGAGGAGTGAAATCAAGAATTTATGCGCTTAGAAACCTTGAAGGCTGTGCTTGGTTTTTGGGGTCCCGTACGCGGCTAGGCTCCCAAAAAGTCCCACACATGTGGTATCCCCGTACTCAGGAGAAGCAGCAGAATGTATTTTGGGGTGCAATTCCACATATAACCATGGCATGTGTGAGCAATATATCATTTAGTGACAACTTTGTGCAAAAAAAACAAAGTTTGTCATATTCCCGCAACTTGTGGCAAAATATAAAATATTCCATGGACTGAACATGCCTCTCAGCAAATAGCTTGGGGTGTCTACTTTCCAAAATGGGGTCATTTGGGGGAATTTTGTGCTATTTTGGCATTTTATGGCCTTCGAAACTGTGATAGGTAGTGAGGAGTGAAATCAAAAATTTACGCCCTTAGAAAGCCTGAAGGCGGTGCTTGGCTTTTGGGGCCCCGTACCCGGCTAGGCTCCCAAAAAGTCCCACACATGTGGTATCCCTGTACTCAGGAGAAGCAGCAGAATGTATTTTGGGGTGCAATTCCACATATAACCATGGCATGTGTGAGCAATATATCATTTAGTGACAACTTTTTGTACATTTTTTCTTTTTTTTTTCTTTTTGTCATTATTCAATCATTTGGGACAAAAAAAAAATATTCAATGGGCTCAACATGCCTCTAAGCAAATAGCTTGGGGTGTCTACTTTCCAAAATGGGGTCATTTGGGGGGGTTTTGTGCCATCTTGGCATTTTATGGCCTTCAAAACTGTGATAGGTAGTGATAGGTAGTGAGGAGTGAAATCAAAAATTTATGCCCTTAGAAACCTTGAAGGTGGTGCTTGGTTTTTGGGGTCCCGTACGCGACTAGGCTCCCAAAAAGTCCCACACATGTGGTATCCCCATACTCAGGAGAAGCAGCAGAATGTATTTTGGGGTGTAATTTCACATATGCCCATGGCATGTGTGAGCAATATATCATTTAGTGACAACTTTGTGCAAAAAAAATAAAGTTTGTCATATTCCTGCAACTTGTGGCAAAATATAAAATATTCCATGGACTAATCATGCCTCTCAGTAAATAGCTTGGGGTGTCTACTTTCCAAAATGGGGTCATTTAGGGGGGTTTTGTGCTATTTTGGCATTTTATGGCCTTCGAAACTGTGATAGGTAGTGAGGAGTGAAATCAAAAATTTGCGCCCTTAGAAATCCTGAAGGCGGTGCTTGGTTTTCGGGGGCCCGTATGCGGCTAGGCTCCTAAAAAGTCCCACACATGTGGTATCCTCGTATTCAGGAGAAGCAGCAGAATGTATTTTGGGGTGAAATTCCACATATAACCATGGCATGTGTGAGCAATATATCATTTAGTGACAACTTTTTGTATTTTTTTTTTTTTTTTTTTTGTCATTATTCAATCACTTGGGACAAAAAAAAAATATTCAATGGGCTCAACATGCCTCTCAGCAATTTCCCTGGGGTGTCTACTTTCCAAAATGGGGTCATTTGGGGGGGTTTTGTACTGCCCTGCCATTTTAGCACCTCAAGAAATGAGATAGGCAGTCATAAATTAAAAGCTGTGTAAATTCCAGAAAATGTACCCTAGTTTGTAGACGCTATAACTTTTGCGCAAACCAATAAATATACGCTTATTGACATTTTTTTTACTAAAGACATGTGGCTGAATACATTTTGGCCTAAATGTATGACTACAATTGAGTTTATTCGATTTTTCTTATAACAAAAAGTAGAAAATATCATTTTTTTTCAAAATTTTCGGTCTTTTTCCGTTTATCTTGCAAAAAATAAAAATCGCAGAGGCAATCAAATACCATTAAAAGAAAGCTCTATTTGTGGGAAGAAAAGGACGCAAATTTCGTTTCAGTACAACATTGCATGTCCGCACAATTTACAGTTAAAGCAGCGCAGTGCAAAATTCTGAATTCACCTCTGGTCCTTTAGGTACCAAATGGTCCGGGGCTTAAGTGGTTAATCTTTGTTTTCGGTATTTTTTTTTACATGAGAGCATAATGTTTTTACACAAGAGAGCAAAAGTTCTTTCTACAACAGAGCATATTTTTTTATTTTGTTACACAAGAGAACATATTTTGATTTTTTGAACACAAGATAGCGTAAATTTTTTGGTAAACTAGAGAGCAAAAAAAATTTTTTTTAAAACAAGAGAGCATATTTTTTTGGGTTAAACAAGAGAGCATAATGTTTAATACTGTGTCAAATACTGTGAAAAAAAAACTATTTTGACATTTTAAGACATTTTAAGAATATACAATATGCATCTATCAAAGAATGGTTTTTAATTATTTCTCATGGTTTCAAAGTTTTAATTTTTTGTAACCCAATATCAGTAATCTTTATTTTTTGGCCTGCAGAATAAACATGGTTTAAGATTGTCCATGAGGTTTGTGATGTCAGTCACCCCTACTATAAGTGCATGTCAACATATGGGAAATTTGTGTTCACGTAAACACTATAATTGACTTGTGTCATAACACAAATATAGTAGAGGTGACTGACTGCTCAAACCTCAAGGACAGCTTTGCTTCAATTATGTTTTTCCATGTCAGGCCTAACTTGTAAATGTGCATGAGTCACGAACATCAATAAAGTGCTTGTCCTCAACAGTCCAAATAGCTTAAAGGTGTTGTAAATGTTCGTTTTTTATTTTCTAAATAGGTTCCCTTAAGCTAGTGCATTGTTGGTTCACTTATCTTTTCCTTCGATTTCCCTTCTAAATGTTTTTTTTCTTTGTCTGAATTTCTCACGTCCTGTTTCTCCTCAGTAAGCTTGCCCCCATCATCCGAGCGGGGGTCAGCCAGAACCAGAACAGCTTACTGAACAGCTTACTGAGGAGGAACAGGAAGTGAGAAATTCAGACAAGGAAAACAAAGAAAAAAACTTTTAGGAGAGAAATGGAAGGAAAAGGTTAGTGAACCAACCAGCACTAGCTTAAAGGAACCTATTTAGAAACTAAAAAACGAACCTTTACAACCCCTTAAAGTTTTGTGCAAACTTTTACAAACAATTAACACAGTTTAATATGATGTTTACAGCTTCAATGTTCAAGGAAACTAGCTTTACAGTGTTTTTCATAGTTTAAAATAAAAGCATTGTGTTATTACCTTTAAGTATTCGTCTTGCAGTATTGTTATGATGGCTTGGCAGGTCTCAGGTATGATGCGGCCGAGCGACTGGGCAGAGATTCCAGTAGTGAACTTGAGGTCTTCAAAACTTCGACCAGTTGCCAGGAAACGAAGTGTTGCTCCCAGTCTCTGCTCCGCTGTGATGCTACTTCTTAAGACGGTGTCCTTTTTTGTTATGAGGGGTGAAACTTGACTCAGTAGCAGCTGAAATGACTCATCAGGCATCCTCAGATAGTTCCGATAATCATCAGGATTGTTTTCCTTTAGCTTTCGAACCAATCTCATATGTGAGAAAATATCACGGTTCTTCAGCCACTCTTTACTCCATAACCTTTGCCTTTTTTTGGGGGGCTCCTCTGCTTGCTGTATAGCCATCACTCCAAGCATTACTATGGCAATGGTCCTCTCATCCACATCCATATTGAAGATGGTGCTGATGTAGGTGATGCACTAGAGATGCTCACTACGCACAAGGTTCGTTCTGACGAACGCACGTTGCTTCTCTGGGCGTATACCTAATTTACAGGAAGCCAGGGAGCAGAGGTCAAATATATTTTGTCACTTCCTTTTTAAATGCAAACACCGCTCGAAAAAACGATACATTAATGTTCTCAAACGTTTTATTGTTTGAATATCGTTACTTAGCTGATGGCGTGATCGTTTGCTCTCACGAACATATGTTCGTTTTTCGAGAGCGATTACGTCCGATTTTTCGTCTAGTGTATGGCCAGCATAAGTTTGTTATAAAATTTTGCAAATAAGTAATTTTTATTACAAATTTACTAAATGACCCCATGCTCTGAATATATTTCCAGAAATAAAACTAATGTGCAAATTCTTTCACTTTCAATCTTACACGTATAACAAACCAAAAATAATGTTATATATCACCCACAAGTACTGTGAAAATAAACAAACATCACATAAAGTAAAAAACACCAGTGAAGAAAAAAGTGGCTATCAATATAAAGTTCATTAAATTAGTGTAAATATCAAAAGTGCCCAATCAGGTCTTGATGATGTTCCAAATGGACAAATAACATAACCACTTCTAATTCCTCCACCGTCCACACCTCCGTGCGATTTCTGATTTCTGTGGGATTTCTATTCCCACAGGTTACCACACTCAATCTCTCCTTTCAAATGATTGGCAAAAAGCATTTTTCTTTTGGATCCCTTTAAAATTAAAGAAACAGCTAGTGCCACTTTTTAAATGGTTCCCCACAAAAATATCAGAAGTGACAGACACCGGACTGGAAGTGATGCAGACCAGAAGTGACACAATCAGGAGATCGAATGAGGTGCTGTGCTCCCCAGCCCGACTGGTTCTGATGCCACAAGTTATATATTATTGATGAGCCTATTTTTATTAAGCTTGTGAGTGTTTTATTAACTCAAATTGGATTTTTAATAAAAGAGTGGTAACGTTATTACACTATGGAAGTCTTTTTTCCTTTGAGTCCCAGTGGCAATAAGAGTGGTGAGAGAGATTAAAGGAGGTGCAAACCGAAGGATCCAAAAGAAAAGTGCTTTTTGTTGATCAATCAGGTTCTGATCGGACATTAGAAGAAGCTTTAAGGCCCCTTTCACACTGAGGAGTTTTTCAGGCGTTTTGCGCTAAAAATAGCGCATAAATAACGCCTGAAAAACTCCTGCCCCAGTATGCTCAATGTGAGAGCCTGAGGGCTTTCACACTGAGGCGATGCGTTGGCGGGAGGAGAAAAAATGTCCTGCAAGCCACATCTTTGGAGCGGTGAAGGAGCGGTGTGTATACCGCTCCTTCCCATTGAAATGAATGGGACACCGCGGTAATACCGCCCGCAAACCGCGGCTTTAGCCGCGGTTTGCGGGTGGTATTAACCTTTTTTCGGCCGCTAGCGGGGGTTAAAACCGCACTGCTAGCGGCCGAATACCTCCGCAATTCCGACGGTATAGCGCCGCTAAAAATAGTGGCGCTATACCGCCACTGCACCCAACGCCCCAGTGTGAAACAAGCCTAAAGCTTGTCCTAAAAATGTAATTGTAAAACTACATTCACATAGGCGATTAGAACACCCTGTGAATTCCAGGAGCACGAACCGGTTGATTTTTGCTGCTGGAAAGACAGGTGTGTGCTCAGAGATGTAGCCGTTCAGCCCATACAATGCAATGACAGGTTGACATTGGCTGCAACCATCCATGACTGTCCGCACAGCCAGCTATTATCTAGGTGAAGTTTGGTTAAAGTTGTTCTAGAATTCCACAACTGAAAGTATCTACAGTATCTATCTATATCAATTTGTATCTATATTATAGGAGGCACTCTACCTAAAACTAACCGATATTCCAAAGATGGATATCATCTTTACCTTTGCTTTCCACCATTAAGTTATTTGCAGAACAGACGAGGTGTTCTTTACAGTTTAATGTGGATAGCACAGATATCCATGCTGACATAAAGAAACCAGTAAAAGGAAATATGTTGAGAAGTTATTCAAATAAAATAAAAAATTCTGGTACGGCTGGATTAGTGAAGGAGGAAGAAGGCACTTTTGTAACAATTGTGGAAAAATGGCTCCTCTGTACCTAGGAGGATGGGGATGTGGAAAGTGGAAGGTCATAACATGTTTAGTAACTGTGCAAACAATTTTGAAAGACAGTATTCAAGTGGGTTTTACAAAATTTCCCAACAATTTTCTGGAATCAGATACTTTCATTGTAAACAGCTGGTTCAGAAACCACACCTCCCCTTTAAACTGCTATAAAAACTCACTTCAAGTTTCCTTCCTTATTCTGCACAGCAAGACGACTGAGAGGTATAATAACCAGTGATTCTAAACAGATAGTCTAGCAATCCTCCATTAATGTTTTTGTTTCTTCTAGGTATTTTAAGAACACAAACATGAGTTTTTTTACAATTCTTATTCTTTCTACTATGGCCGGTAAGTACACTAAAATGAGAAAAATTACATTGCTTGATTACTATTGATATACATGTACCTATGCTTTTATACTGACAAAATGAATCAGGTATACTATAGTATAGTAATGTACTGTTGTAGTCTTGGCTTCTGGGGTAATAAACATTATTTCTAGTCAGGGCACAAATAATTCATCATACATACCATCATTGTGTGCATGCATGTAGGGACAACCCTTTCCACCTTAACCACTTAAGCCCCGGACCATTTGGTAGCTAGAGGACCAGAGGTGAATTCAGAATTTTGCACTGCGCTGCTTTAACTGTAAATTGTGCGGACATGCAATGTTGTACCCAAACGAAATTTGCGTCCTTTTCTTCCCACAAATAGAGCTTTCTTTTAATGGTATTTGATTGCCTCTGCGATTTTTATTTTTTGCGATATAAACGGAAAAAGACCGAAAATTTTGAAAAAAAATGATATTTTCTACTTTTTGTTATAAGAAAAATCGAATAAACTCAATTGTAGTCATACATTCAGGCCAAAATGTATTCAGCCACATGTCTTTAGTAAAAAAAATTTCAATAAGCGTATATTTATTGGTTTGCGCAAAAGTTATAGCGTCTACAAACTAGGGTACATTTTCTGGAATTTACACAGCTTTTAATTTATGACTGCCTATCTCATTTCTTGAGGTGCTAAAATGGCAGGGCAGTTCAAAACCCCCCCAAATGACCCCATTTTGGAAAGTAGACACCCCAAGGAAATTGCTGAGAGGCATGTTGAGCCCATTGAATATATTTTTTTTTTCCCAAGTGATTGAATAATGACAAAAAAAAAAAAAATTACAAAAAGTTGTCACTAAATGATATATTGCTCACACATGCCATGGTTATATGTGGAATTGCACCCCAAAATACATTCTGCTGCTTCTCCTGAGTACGGGGATACCACATGTGTGGGACTTTTTAGGAGCCTAGCCACGTACGGGACCCCGGAAACCAAGCACCGCCTTCAGGATTTCTAAGGGCGCAAATTTTTGATTTCACTCCTCACTACCTATCACAGTTTCGAAGGCCATAAAATGCCAAAATAGCACAAAACCCCCCCAAATGACCCCATTTTGGAAAGTAGACACCCCAAGCTATTTACTGAGAGGCATGATTAGTCCATGGAATATTTTATATTTTGCCACAAGTTGCGGGAATATGACAAACTTTATTTTTTTTGCACAAAGTTGTCACTAAATGATATATTGCTCACACATGCCATGGACATATGTGAAATTACACCCCAAAATACATTCTGCTGCTTCTTCTGAGTATGGGGATACCACATGTGTGGGACTTTTTGGGAGCCTAGCCGCGTACGGGACCCCAAAAACCAAGCACCGCCTTCAAGGTTTCTAAGGGCATAAATTTTTGATTTCACTCCTCACTACCTATCACAGTTTTGAAGGCCATAAAATGCCAAGATGGCACAAAACCCCCCCAAATGACCCCATTTTGGAAAGTAGACACCCCAAGCTATTTGCTGAGAGGCATGTTGAGCCCATTGAATATTTTTTTTTGTCCCAAATGATTGAATAATGACAAAAAGAAAAAAAAAAGAAAAAATGTACAAAAAGTTGTCACTAAATGATATATTGCTCACACATGCCATGGTTATATGTGGAATTGCACCCCAAAATACATTCTGCTGCTTCTCCTGAGTACGGGGATACCACATGTGTGGGACTTTTTGGGAGCCTAGCCGGGTCCGGGGCCCCAAAAACCAAGCACCGCCTTCAGGCTTTCTAAGGGCGTAAATTTTTGATTTCACTCCTCACTACCTATCACAGTTTCGAAGGCTATAAAATGCCAAAATAGCACAAAATCCCCCCAAATGACCCCATTTTGGAAAGTAGACACCCCAAGCTATTTACTGAGAGGCATGTTCAGTCCATGGAATATTTTATATTTTGCCACAAGTTGCGGGAATATGACAAACTTTGTTTTTTTTGCACAAAGTTGTCACTAAATGATATATTGCTCACACATGCCATGGGCATATGTGAAATTGCACCCCAAAATACATTCTGCTGCTTCTCCTGAGTACGGGGATACCACATGTGTGGGACTTTTTGGGAGCCTAGCCACGTACGGGACCCCAAAAACCAAGCACAGCATTCAAGGTTTCTAAGGGCATAAATTTTTGATTTCACTCCTCACTACCTATCACAGTTTTGAAGGCCATAAAATGCCAAGATGGCACAAAACCCCCCCAAATGACCCCATTTTGGAAAGTAGACACCCCAAGCTATTTGCTGAGAGGCATGTTGAGCCCATTGAATATTTTTTTTTGTCCCAAATGATTGAATAATGACAAAAAGAAAAAAAAAAGAAAAAATGTACAAAAAGTTGTCACTAAATGATATATTGCTCACACATGCCATGGTTAGATGTGGAATTGCACCCCAAAATACATTCTGCTGCTTCTCCTGAGTACGGGGATACCACATGTGTGGGACTTTTTGGGAGCCTAGCCGGGTACGGGGCCCCAAAAACCAAGCACCGCCTTCAGGCTTTCTAAGGGCGTAAATTTTTGATTTCACTCCTCACTACCTATCACAGTTTCGAAGGCTATAAAATGCCAAGATAGCACAAAACCCCCCAAAATGACCCCATTTTGGAAAGTAGACACCCCAAAGAAATTGCTGAGAGGCATGTTGAGCCCATTGAATATTTTTTTTTGTCCCAAGTGATTGAATAATGACAAAAAGAAAAAAAAATGTACAAAAAGTTGTCACTAAATGATATATTGCTCAAACATGCCATGGTTATATGCGGAATTGCACCCCAAAATACATTTGGTTGCTTCTCCTGAGTACGGGGATACCACATGTGTGGGACTTTTTGAGAGCCTAGCCGCGTACGGGCTCCCGAAAACCAAGCACCGCCTTCAGGATTTCTAAGGGCACAAATTTTTGATTTCACTCCTCACTACCTATCACAGTTTTGAAGGCCATAAAATGCCAAAATAGCACAAAACCCCCACAAATGACCCCATTTTGGAAAGTAGACACCCCAAGCTATTTGCCGAGAGGCATGGTGAGTATTTTACAGCTCTCATTTGTTTTTGAAAATGAAGAAAGAAATTTTTTTTTTTTTTTCTTTTTTCAATTTTTAAAACTTTGTGACAAAAAGCGAGATCTGCAAAATACTCAACATACCTCTCAGCAAATAGCTTGGGGTGTCTACTTTCCAAAATGGGGTAATTTGGGGGGTTTTGTGCCATCTGGGCATTCCATGGCCTCCGAAACTGTGATAGGCAGTGAGGAGTGAAATCAAAAATTTACACCCATAGAAATCCTGAAGGCGGTGCTTGGTTTTCGGGGTCCTGTACGCGGCTAGGCTCCCAAAATGTCTCACACATGTGGTATCCCCGTACTCAGGAGAAGCAACAGAATGTATTTTGGGGTGCAATTCCACATATAACCATGGCATGTTTGAGCAATATATAATTTAGTGACAACTTTTTGTAATTTTTTTTTTTCTTTTTGTCATTATTCAATCACTTGGGACAAAAAAAAAAAAATATTCAATGGGCTCAACATGCCTCTCAGCAAATAGCTTGAGGTGTCTACTTTCCAAAATGGGGTCATTTGGGGGGGTTTTGAACTGTCCTGGCATTTTATGCACAACATTAGGAAGCTTATGTCACACATCATCCACTCTTCTAACCACTTGAAGACAAAGCCCTTTCTGACACTTTTTGTTTACATGAAAACATTTTTTTTTTGCAAGAAAATTATGTTGAACCCCCAAACATTATATATATTTTTAAAGCAAAGGCCCTACAGATTAAAATAGTGGGTGTTGCATTTTTTTTTCCACACAGTATTTGCGCAGCGATTTTTCAAACGCATTTTTGGGGGGAAAAACACACTTTTTTTATTTTTAATGCACTAAAAAACACTATATTGCCCAAATGTTTGATGAAATAAAAAAGATGATCTTAGGCCGAGTACATGGATACCAAACACGACATGCTTTAAAATTGCGCACAAACGCGCAGCGGCGAGAAACTACATTCATTTTTAAAAGCATTTAAAAGCCTTTACAGGTTACCACGTTAGATTTACAGAGGAGGTCTACTGCTAAAATTACTGCCCTCGATCTGATCTTCGCGGTGATACCTCACATGCATGATGCAATTGCTATTTACATATGCCACTAGACTGATGCCTGCGTTCGCCTTTGCGCAAGAGCAGGGGGGGACAGCGGTGCTTTTTTTTTTTTTTTTTTTATTATTTATTTTGCTTTTTTATTTTATTTTTAAATTGTTCCTTCCATATTTTTTTTTTTTTATCATTTTTATTGTTATCTCAGGGAATGTAAATATCCCCTATGATAGCAATAAGTAGTGACAGGTACTCTTTTTTTGAAAAAAAATGGGGGGTTAGACCCTAGATCTTTCCTCTGCCCTCAAAGCATCTGACCACACCAAGATCGGTGTGATAAAATGCTTTCCCAATTTCCCAATGGCGCTGTTTATATCCAGGGGGGCATTCCCTCCCACTGCTTGTAAAAGCAGTCCAGAGGCTAATTAGCCACTAGGATTGCTTTTACATGAAAGCCGGCCGCTGGCTGAAAAGAATGATACCCGCAGGCATCAATCTGGTATAACCATTCAAAGTCCAGCAACATACCAGTACGTTGCTGGTCCTTGTTGGACATGTATTGTAATCTTTTTTTTCATGCAGCCTGTTGGCTGAACGAAAAAAAGAGATTGATCGGTGGGTATGCCCACCATTAGAATACCTCCCTTCATCCACCCACTTCTAATGATGGGCATATATGCCGAAGCATGGGGGCATCCTCCCGCAAAAAAGTTATGCCGCGTACACACGGTCGGACTTTTCCACGGGCAAGCCTTCGTCGGAATTTCGACCGTATGTACGCGGCATAAAAGGTTATGCCGCGTACACACGGTCGAACTTTTCCACGGGCAAGCCTCCGTCGGAATTTCGACCGTATATACGCGGCATTAGGAGCAAAATCGCTCCTCTGCCCCTGCTGCCCCCATGCTTCGGCATATTTGCTCTTTTTTTAACTGTGGTGGTGAAATCACCTCCTACAGCGTTGGAGTCACGGCTTTATGTATCGTGGGAGCAAACGCTGTTGCTGTCAAGATAAATAAATCCGCGATGCAACTGAATGGCGTACCTGCTAAGCAAATGATGGTTAACATTAAAACAAAGTAACATTACAGTACAACAGTAAGACCATACCATACCTGCAAAGCAAATACCAAAACAAAACTTAGTAAAAAATAAAACATTTTTTTTAACGCAACCTGTGCCTAAAATATATATATATGCCGAAGCATGGGGGCATCCTCCCGCAAAAAAGTTATGCCGCGTACACACGGTCGGACTTTTCCACGGGCAAGCCTTTGTGGAAATTTCGACCGTATGTACGCGGCATAAAAGGTTATGCCGCGTACACACAGTCGGACTTTTCCACGGGCAAGCCTCCGTCGGAATTTCGACCGTATATACGCGGCATTAGGAGCAAAATCGCTCCTCCGCCCCTGCTGCCCCCATGCTTCGGCATATATGCTCTTTTTTTAACTGTGGTGGTGAAATAACCTCCTACAGCGTTGGAGTCACGGCTTTATGTATCGTGGGAGCAAACGCTGTTGCTGTCAAGATAAATAAATCCGCGATGCAACTGAATGGCGTACCTGCTAAGCAAATGATGGTTAACATTAAAACAAAGTAACATTACAGTACAACAGTAAGACCATACCATACCTGCAAAGCAAATACCAAAACAAAACTTAGTAAAAAATAAAACATTTTTTTTAACGCAACCTGTGCCTAAAATATATATATGCCGAAGCATGGGGGCATCCTCCCGCAAAAAAGTTATGCCGCGTACACACGGTCGGACTTTTCCACGGGCAAGCCTCCGTCGGAATTTCGACCGTATATACGCGGCATTAGGAGCAAAATCGCTCCTCCGCCCCTGCTGCCCCCATGCTTCGGCATATATGCTCTTTTTTTAAACTGTGGTGGTGAAATCACCTCCTACAGCGTTGGAGTCACGGCTTTATGTATCGTGGGAGCAAACGCTGTTGCTGTCAAGATAAATAGATCCGCGCTGCAACTGAATGGCGTACCTGAAAACAAAAAATTACATACCTGAAAAGCAAGCATGATAAAACATTGCAGAATAGAATACAGTAAAAAAGAGCAGAACAATAGAGAGAAAATAGAGAGAGAGAGAGAACAATAAAACAACAACTATTTTTGGTTTTTTTATTTTATATTTTTTTTGTGTTTTGTTTTTTACGTTTTTTTTTTCTTTTTTACACTTTTTTTTGTAACTTTAACAACCGTAATGGTTCGGGTCTCTCAAAATGTAATGGCATCTTGGGAGACCCTGTGTAAGTGTGTCCTAGTCTGTGAAATGCTGTACCCTACGCTAAAACTTCACTTTTGAGTGGTAGCGATCAAAACATTCACCAAGGCAAAGACCAGGTTTGTCAGGACAGAGTGGACAAAAAACACGGGTGTCACGCCTAAATCCGCGCTTGCTACAGACACGACATCTTTTTTGGGGGGTTCGTTGGGTAGGGGTACTCGGGAGGGCATACGGATAATGCCTCTCATGCAGCCGGCTTACTGCATTTGGTAGGGGATGGTGAGGTGCAGAACCGCCTGGATACAGGAGTTCTGTGACTATCTCATTCTGGAATTTTAGAAGAGATAACGTCCCGCCTGAAGCTCTGTATAGCACATGAGCATTCAGCAAAGCCAATTGGAATAAGGATAGAGACACTTTTTTGTACCAGCGTCTCGCCTTACGGTCAATTAGATACGGCGCCATCAACTGGTCGTTGAGGTCCACCCCTCCCATATTTTTGTTATATTCGTGGACACAGAGGGGTTTCTCCACAACACCAGTCGCCGTACGAATTTGGACTGTCGTGTCTGCATGAAGGGAGGTAAGAAGGAAAACATTCTTATTGTCCCTCCACTTCATAGCGAGCAAGTTATTACACTTCACGCAGGCTCTCTCCCCCAGCCTAAGACGGGCATCTACAAGCCGCTGGGGAAAGCCCCGGCGATTAGGTCGCACGGTGCCACATGCTCCAATCTGATGATCAAACAAGTGACTAAACAGTGGCACGCTCGTGTAATAATTGTCCACATACAAGTGGTACCCCTTTCCGAATAAGGGTGACACCAAGTTCCACACTATCTTGCCAGCGCTCCCTATGTAATCCGGGCAGTTGACCGGCTCAACCTGACTATCTTTTCCCTCATAAACCATAAAGCTCCATACATAGCCTGTTGCCCTGTCACAGCACTTATAGAGCTTGACCCCGTATCTGGCACGCTTGCTGAGAAGGTACTGCTTGAAAGCCAAGCGGCCAGAAAATTTAATCAGGGACTCATCAACGCAGACAGCTTGATCGGGAATAAACAAGGCTGCAAAACGTTCGTTGAAGTGGTTTATGAGGGGCCGAATTTTATAGAGCCGGTCGTACTCAGGGTCCCCACGTGGACGACAAAGTTCATTGTCGTTGAAGTGCATGAACCGCAAAATCTGCTCGTATCGTGTCCTGGGCATGGAGGCAGAGAACACGGGCATGTGGTCAATTGGGTGCGTGGACCAATAAGCACGCAATGACGGGAATTTATGTGTGCCCATGTTGAGGGAAAGGCCCAGAAAGGTCTTAAATTCGGAAACCGTAATTGGTTTCCAATCTTTGGCAATTTTAGGCAACTGGGGGTTAGCGGCGATGAATTGACCAGCATATAAATTACTCTGGTCCACAATAGATCTATAGAGATCTTCCGTGAAAAACAGCGAATAATAATCGATTGGCATAAAATCAGCTGTTTCCACCTGAATACCGGGTTGGGCAGTGAATGGGGGAAGTACGGGTTCTGCAGAAGTGGTGGGGACCCAATCAGGATAGGCGAATTCTGCAGGAAGGGCACTATGGGCACGACGGGCCTGCCTTTGTCTTCTTGGTGGCAGCGGGACACTACTTGTGCTTGCCACCTCGCCAGCTTGAACTGCACTTATGGGACTCGCCATGTCACCACGTGATACTGCAGTGCTGGATGTACGCCCAGGCTGTACTAGGCCGCTGGTGCTTGCCAATTCACCAGAAGGAATAGCGGCGCTTGTACTACTCTGCTCCATGATACGAGAGCCCTGCGGTTCTTGCTCCTCAACAACCTCAGAAGATCGGGATCGGGTACACCTGACCTTAGCAGGGACCTCAACTTCGTCGTCAGAGCTATCTGACGTGGGGCCGCTGACATCACTGTCTTCTACGGGAAGATATTCTGAGCCTGAATCTGACAGATACGTGACCTCCTCTTCACTATCTGTCATGCTCAGAATCTCGTAGGCCTCTTTACTAGTGTACCTTCGTCTTGCCATTTTGGGCTCTAAATTTAGGGGTACACTAGTAAGATTCACAGGAAAAAAAGCACCTGACTGTCACCAAATGTATCAAACGCTACCAAAAAAACTGTTAGCGATCGCAGTGATCAGGACTGTCTCTGCGAACGCTGCAGTTATGTGTGTTGTGTTTGGTAAGTGACAGTGATCGATCGATACTGCACTTGGGTGGGCTGGGCTGGGCTGGGCTGGGCGGAGGGGCTAAACGCAGGTACTAGCAGGTATCTGGGCTGATCCCGCTAACACTGCGTTTTTGGGAACCCTAAACCGCTGGGGACGCTAGTATAGATCTGATCAGATACTATACCACTAAGGGAGGTGTATGCTTTGCGCGTGGGTGTTAGCGTTACTGGCACTAACCTAAAGCTGCCTGGGGCGACGCAGACCCTCTCTGGCGCTAAAACCTAATTGATATCACCCGCCGGGCGATCAGGGGGTTAAACCTTTATTGGGTTATATACGGCGGGTGCCCTGATGCTATAAAAAGCAAACTAACCAACCAGTGTCACCCGTAACCTTTATATGGTGATCACTGGTGAAAGGGTTAACTAGGGGCAATCAGGGGGTTAAAACCTTTATTAGGTTAAATATGGGGGTACCCGACGCTATATAAAAACCTGACGGGTTACCTAAATAACGAAATAACTCACTGAGTAACCAGTGTCACCAGTGACGCTTATACGGTGATCACTGGTGAAAGGGTTAACTCTAGGGGCAATCAGGGGGTTAAAATAATATATGGGGGTACCTGACGCTAATAAAAACCTGCGGCGAACCTAAAAATAATTAACTGGCTATCTAGGACACCAGCGACAAGAAAAAAGCGATCGGAAAAACGATCGCTTAGTGACGCTGGCGTTAGGGGGTGAAAGGGTTACCTGGGGGGCGATCAAGGGGTTAAACCTTTATTAGGGGGGGTTAGGGGGCTACCCTGGACCTAAAGGGGCCTAAACCTAACTGCCCTGTAACTTTTTACAGTTACAAATGACACTGATTGCAGTGATCAGTAAAAAAAATGATCACTGCAAACGGTGCACTGTGACTGGGGGTACTGGGGGTGATCTGGGGGGTGATCTGGGGGTGACTGGGGGGTGATTTGTGTGCCTACGTGTACTGGTGTCAGTGGGCTGTTGGTGCACTTACTGTGAGATGTCTTCTCTCCTCGCGCCGGATCGAAAAGACCGACACGAGGAGAGATGACATCACTTCCTCCTGTCTGTGTTTACATTACAGGCAGGGGAAGCTCTCTCATTCGCCGGGAGCGATCGAGAGGGGGTGGCCGGAATCGAACGGCCGTCCCCTCATCCTGGATCGCTCCCGAACACTTAACCACCGCTCACTGTACAGAAGGGGGGTCCGATCGGACCCCCCAACTATACAAAGGCGATCACGTACATATACGTGATTCTGCCTGTCGGTGCCATTCTGCTGACGTATAATTACAGTGGGCGGTCGTTAAGTGGTTAATCAATTTATTCAAAAGGTGCACACACAAACAAACAAATATTTTTATTTATTTTTTACTAAAGCAACTATTAACAAGGTGCAGTAACCTTTAGTAACTATTCAGAAGACACTGATTTGCTCTGCACACCTAAACATTACTGCATGATGTTAATTAATCATCTTGGTACATAAGCCCCAAGATGTTTTCTACCTTTTAAGGTCTGCCAAGGATCAGAGTATAAAGGATGTCATGATTGAAACTTTTCAAAAAGTCAAAACTAGGAAAAGTGCACATTAGCAGGGTTAGTGGCAGCTAGGGATGAGCTTCGAGTTCGAGTCGAACTCATGTTCGACTCGAACATTGCCTGTTCACCCGTTCGCCGAACAGCGAACAAATTGGGGTGTTCGCTGCAAATTCGAAAAATCTATGGGAGAAATCTAAAGTGCTAATTATAAAGGCTTATATGCAAGTTATTGTCCTAAAAAGTGTTTGGGGACCCGGGTCCTGCCCCAGGGGACATGTATCAGTGCAAAAAGAAGTTTTAAAAACGGCCGTTTTTTCGGGAGCAGTGATTTTAATAATGCTTAAAATGAAAAAATAAAAGTGAAATATTCCTTTAAATTTCATACCTGGGGGGTGTGTATGATATGCATGTAAAGTGGCGCATGTTTCCCGTGCTTAGAACTGTCCCTGCAAAAAATTTCATTTTTTGAAAGAAAAAAATGCATTTAAAACTGACTCGCGGCTATTAATGAATTGTCGGCTCCCGGCAATACATACAAAAGTCATTGATAAAAAAAAAAAAAAAAAGCGTGGGGGTTCCCCAGAATTCAATTACCAGGCCCTTCAGGTCTGGAATGGATATTAAGGGGAACCCCGCCGCAAATTTAAAAAAAAATTGACGTGGGGTTCCCCCAAATATCCATTCCAGGCCCTTCAGATCTGGCATGGATTTTAAGGGGAACTCCACCCCAAATTTAAAAAAAAATGGCGTGGAGTCCCCCTAAAAATCCATACCAGACCCCTTATCCGAGCACGCAACCTGGCCGGCCGCAGGGGAAAAGGGGGGGACGAGAGAGCGGCCCCCCCTCCCTCCTGAACCGTACCAAGCCACATGCCCTCAACATGGGGAGGATGTCTCCATGTTGATGGGGACAAGGGCCTCATCCCCACAACCCTTGCCCGGTGGTTGTGGGGGTCTGCGGGCGGGGGGCTTATCGGAATCTGGAAGACCCCTTTAACAAAGGGGACCCCCAGATCCCGGCCCCCCCTATGTGAATTGGTAAGGGGTACATTGTACCCCTACCATTTCACGAAGAAAGCGTAATTTTTTTTTAAAAAAAACACACAAACACCTTGAAAAAGTCCTTTATTTAAAAAAAAACAAAAAAAACATTCCAGCGGTGAAATCCAGTGTCCCGCGGCGATCCCGATGTCCAGCGCTGTCCTTCATTGGTTGTGCCTGAGCGGACCTGATGGGGAACTCCCTCTCAGTATTTTAAATGTATAGACCCGCCCCTTCTAAAGTTCCCCATCAGGTCCGCTCAGCGGACCAGATGCGGAACATGAGAAGGGGCGGGTCTATACATGTATTACCAAAGTGAGAGCAGTTCCCCATCAGGTCCGCCCCCTCGGTATGTCGGACCCGCCTACGTCATTGGCTTGAGCGGGGAACTTCCTTCACTATGTAAATTTAAATTACACAGTGAAGGAAGTTCCCCGCTCAAGCCAATGACGTAGGCGGGTCCGACATACCGAGGGGGCGGACCTGATGGGGAACTGCTCTCACTTTGATAATACATGTATAGACCCGCCCCTTCTCATGTTCCGCATCTGGTCCGCTGAGCGGACCTGATGGGGAACTTTAGAAGGGGCGGGTCTATACATTTAAAATACTGAGAGGGAGTTCCCCATCAGGTCCGCTCAGGCACAACCAATGAAGGACAGCGCTGGACATCGGGATCGCCGCGGGACACTGGATTTCACCGCTGGAATGTTTTTTTTTTTTTTTTTTAAATAAAGGACTTTTTCAAGGTGTTTGTGTGTTTTTTTAAACATTTTTTTACGCTTTCTTCGTGAAATGGTAGGGGTACAATGTACCCCTTACCAATTCACATAGGGGGGGGGCGGGATCTGGGGGTCCCCTTTGTTAAAGGGGTCTTCCAGATTCCGATAAGCCCCCCGCCCGCAGACCCCCACAACCACCGGGCAAGGGTTGTGGGGATGAGGCCCTTGTCCCCATCAACATGGGGACATCCTCCCAATGTTGAGGGCATGTGGCTTGGTACGGTTCAGGAGGGAGGGGGGCCGCTCTCTCGTCCCCCCCTTTTCCCCTGCGGCCGGCCAGGTTGCGTGCTTGGATAAGGGGTCTGGTATGGATTTTTAGGGGGACTCCACGCCATTTTTTTTTTAATTTGGGGTGGAGTTCCCCTTAAAATCCATGCCAGATCTGAAGGGCCTGGAATGGATATTTGGGGGAACCCCACGTCAATTTTTTTTAAATTTGCGGCGGGGTTCCCCTTAATATCCATTCCAGACCTGAAGGGCCTGGTAATTGAATTCTGGGGAACCCCCACGTTTTTTTTATTTTTTTATCAATGACTTTTGTATGTATTGCCGGGAGCCGACAATTCATTAATAGCCGCGAGTCAGTTTTAAATGCATTTTTTTCTTTCAAAAATGACATTTTTTGCAGGGACAGTTCTAAGCACGGGAAACATGCGCCACTTCACATGCATATCATACACACCCCCCAGGTACGAAATTTAAAGGAATATTTCACTTTTATTTTTTCATTTTAAGCATTATTAAAATCACTGCTCCCGAAAAAACAGCCGTTTTTAAAACTTCTTTTTGCATTGATACATGTCCCCTGGGACAGGACCCAGGTCCCCAAACACTTTTTAGGACAATAACTTGCATATTAGCCTTTATAATTAACACTTTAGATTTCGAACGTTCGAGTCCATTGTATTTAATAGGGTTCTAAAGTTTACACGAACATTTTGTCTGTTCGCAGGTTCTGGTGCGAACCGAACAGGGGGGTGTTCGGCTCATCCCTGGTGGCAGCCCTTGCTGCCCCTCTGAAAAGCAATCTGTGCTCCATAAAATAAGCCCCAAGATGTTTTCTACCTGTTAAGGTCTGTCAAGGAGCAGAGTATAAAGGGTGTCATGATTGAAACTTTTCAAAAAGTCAAAACTAGGAAAAGTGCACATTAGCAGGGTTAGTGGCAGCCCTTGCTGCCCCTCTGAAAAGCAATCTGTGCTCCAACCCTTTTCAGAGAGCAGTTGACTGATGGCTGAGAAGTGATTATGTTGCATTTGCTGGTGACACTGCCCGTCATTAGTGTTTATTAATTCATTACACTATTCCTAAATGCACAAAATATAACAGAATAGTAACATTTTTAGGTAATAACCCCAGGGGTAGTTGATCTAGGGAATATCCAATTGCTTCCTGGGGATCAGGAAGAATTATTTTATTATTTTGGATCATGATTTATTGTTTTCTTTTTACCTTCCTTTGGATCAACTGTTGGTATAGAATTGTGTATCAATTTTTTTGCTCTTCATTTTTTTTTTCGATTGGTTCCTTTATGTTTCAATAATGTTTATTAAAGAGTTTCAAAACAATACAAAAGAATCTCAGCTTAGATTTGTACAGTAGATTGGTTCCTTTAAGACTGCATTCACACCTGAGCGTAGTGCTTTGAGCGTTTTTACCGACGTTTTTACCAGCGTTTTGTCGTGCGAATTTGCGCCCGTCGAAACGCTCGTTGTCGCGCTAAACGCTTGAATCGAGCGTTTCCATTACATTCTATGACTCCTAAAACGCCCAAATCTGCCCGATTCGCGTGACAAAAAAAGGGTCCGGAACTTGTTTGAGCTTCAGGCGTTCGGCTTCAGGCGTTTTGGAGTGGAGATGTGAACCATCTCCATAGAGAATAATGTTTTTTTCCCCCTCTAGCATTTTGTAGCTTCAGGCTACAAAACGCTCAGGTGTGAATGCAGCCTAAAAGATGCACATGTGTCTTTTTTCAACCTGACACTATAACTAAGTACCTTTGGGCAGCATAATCTCTAACTGGGGATCTGACTGCGTATGCTTTATTTTCTAGCCACTGTATATACATCTGGAAACTATGGAGACATCAATAAAGTTCCCACGACTGGTGCATCTTGTGCAACAGCCAAACAAGACAAATTGAAAGATTGTGGTAAGTTTATTTATTACTGATTTGTATGTGAAAATGATAATTTTCTGTCTGATCTAAGTACTTTATGAGTCGCTAGTCTTCATTTGCTAATGACTTACAAAGTATTGAAGCCAAGGACAGCATCTTCAGAAAAAGGTCAGAAATGGCATATTCTCTTAGTACATTTCCTTTTAATCATCTAACACTATTTCTTGGCTGGAGTTTCAAATCAACTTTTCGCCTTTATCTAGTACAGTGAATATATTATGTGAAATTAAAGCCCAACTCTGGAAAACTTGAAAATGATCCCTTGCAGTGGGGCTGCACCCACGCTGCAAGGGTCAATTGCTTGTTTAGTCTAGGGGTAGACTGTTCCATGGCGTCATCAAACCCAATGCAAAGCTATGAACCCTGCATTGATCTTGATGACGTCAGGACATTAGACTACTGGAACGCAGCGGAGAAGACACTGCACGGATAGATCTAACAGTATGGAGGAGCTGAGGATCGGGTTAATAAATCTACTTTAGCAAGTCCCACTGCAAGGGATGACTTTTAGGTTTTCCAGAGTTTAACCGAAGGGTTAAAAGATTAAGCAATAGCATAAAGTTTGAAACTAAATAGAGATCGCCTTGATAAGACAGATAAAACAGTTACAGTGAAGTAACTCCCCAGAAAGCAATACAATTCTGACAAAGCTACTAACTCTTCTCCGCTCTGTCAAAGAATAAAAAAAAGAAGAGTTTTGGCTGAGATGCACTTTACCTGTAATATCATGGCCTATGAATATGAAATGTTATTCCATGATATTTTGACACAATTTCTATGATGTAAATTTTAGCAAACATTTTCTACACTTGTGAAATGTCCTGTTACTTAACATGCACAATCGCTGCCATTGCTACAAAAGTGCTTAAAAGGGCTGGTGCTGATTCATTCTGCTGTATTTTACCAACTTCTGCTTTATTAGGTTTTCAGTATCAATACAAAAAAGATCACTACTGAGATATTTTCATCTTTTCATTGTTATAAAGGAGTAGAAGCTTCAAAAAGGCTGGCCCAAAATGACTTGGGACGCATAAATAAATACAAGAGTAAAATTCTCTCAGTGGCTAAACAAAAAAAGATTGATCCATCTATAATTGCTGGTATTATGTCCCGGGAATCACGTGGAGGAAGCGTTCTGAAAAATGGTTGGGGCGACTATAACAATGGCTTTGGCTTGATGCAGGTACTAGGAACTTGTTTACTTATGGAACACATGAAGTCGTGCTGCCATTACTCTATATATTTATTCATTTTGCTCACTGTGTGCTATTTTCATATGTAAAATTACATTTTGTATGTGTACATGGGTTTATTCAATAAGCAACTGTAAGATGTGTAGCACACGAACCCTTTTCCCTACCTTTGGCTCACTTGCAGGAAAAAGGCACACCGTACTATATGCCCGTACCCTCCTGGTTGAGGAGGTTAAGCGGTGTTATGTATTTGGGTCCCACAGCTAGGTTCTTCCATCGGTTGGTTCTCATCTCCTAGGATATAGGGACAAGTCTCTGTTTTCCCCCCAAGTAATTTCAATGTCCACACCACTTTAAACTCCAACGTTGAGTTTATTTTCTCAATGTTCAGCAGATAGGAAAGAGTGGATAAGAGACAGGACAGCAAGGTTTTGTGAGGTTAGTCCAGGCACAAATGGATATCACAAATCGCTACTCTATCCCAGAGTAGGTTTAGCTCACCTGGATAGTCTCCTGCAAAGTGGATCCTAGCAGCCGAAGTGATGCTCGAACAATCAATCAGGTTCTTTTCCTAGATGCGATCGGGAGACTCTCTGCCACAGAATCTATCAGACCCTGAACCTCTCAGCTTCCGGTACATAAGGACAGGTGCCAGCAGCAGCACATCACTAGGCCCCTGGTGGATAGATGAATCCCTCCAGAAAGTTACCGGGCCCCTTCCTTCACCGTGAACTCTCACCAGTCCGTCAGAAAGGTCCTCCCCCGCCCTCCTCTTCTTATATATCACAGTATATTAGGAGAGTAAAGCATGGTAAAGACTTCTGTTGTAAAAAGGATATTTCTACAATCATGAGATTGAACAATTTGCAATAATAAGGATTTTTTTCCTTTTTGAGATGTGATCTTAAAGGACAGCACTAAGATTGTGGAAAGACACATATAGTGAGAGCGAATGGCGCTGCACACCCTAAATTGGTTGTGGCATGGAATGTTCCCCCAGTGGGGTTTTTAAGCAGCGATATTTAAACAAATTGCAAAGTATAAAATAAAAAGATTTGTTGAGTATGTACATTGAAAACAATCATAACAGATAGAAGCTCAGGCAAAAGAAATGCACGCAATCCATACACAGCATTGCAATACAGTTATACATATTGGATGCATCTGTATATGTCCTGACGCGTTTCGATCCATAGAGGATCTTCTTCAGAGGATGTTATTTGCTGTAAAAGATTATTATATAGTAAATTTCAATTCTTTACCTAGATATGTATCCAGTGGTAAGAAGTAGAGAGTAATGCCGCGTACACACGATCATTTTTCCCGTCGGGAAAAATGAAATCTTTTCCTTTGGACGAGAAAAACGATCGTCTGTGGGCTTTTTGATGTTTTTCCCGACGGGAAAAATGGCATTAATCACGACGAGAAAAATTAGAACATGCTCTAATTTTTCTCGTCGTGATTCCTGTCATTTTTTTCCGCGGCAGTTTTCCCATAGGGAAACACTGCCGCGGAGCCTACACACGGTCGTTTTTCTCGCCAAGAGAAAAAATTACGGGAAAAACGGCTGTGTGTGGGGGAACAAGCCGTTCCCTCGTTTTTCCTGTCGTGATTCACGGCGGTGTTTTCACCGCCGTGAATCACGATCGTGTGTACGCGGCATAAGTGATTACCAATCAACTGTGTGTTGGAAACATTGCTTCTAACCAGAGTTCCACTGGAAAATGCTTCAAAGGGATGCAGCGGTCCCCCAGCCGCCCAACACTTCGGGACATGGCGCTACCAGATCAAGCACGACCTACAGGGAGTCATATTGGAGGAGAGGAAACCCCTCGGGCTCACACGAATGGATGGCCAGCACCTACAGTAAAACATCAAGGGCATTAATATAGAATGCATGAGTATACTATCCATTATAATATATAATTTCTATAGTAATTGTGGAAAGGCCAGAAGTGAGCAGCAATGCCCTTACATTGGTCTATTTATATTTGTATTATTATATTCTCAAGAAAGTTGACTAAATAAATAGATGAATTTGGCTCTAAGCTGGGTAACCTGGGTTGGTGAGTGGTGATAAGGGTAATGAGGTAGTGTGCTATGGTGGTGGTGAGGCGGTGCTAAGTGGGTATTAGTAGGTGAAAAGGTAAAGGAGGAAATATCAAATCCAAAATAAAATGAAAACCAAAATTTAAAAATTTAAAAAAAGGGGGGGGGGGGGGTTGGTGCACAGATTGAAGTGATGATGATGTGAGGTGTGATTGTGTGTTAGAGTGATAAAAATTGTGATGATATGAACATGTAAGTGTATGAAAGTTGATTAAAAATCTTGCATGTGGGTTGACACAAAAGTGTCCAAACCACAGCAGAGGGTAAACAGGATAATCTATTGTAATTGGGAGATCCCGGGCTAAATTAATAAGCCTGGGAAAAGCAGGCCTTTGATTATAAGAGTTAGTGTAATTGAAGTATTGGATATTATATCAAATTAGACTAGGAGGACAAGGAGAACACCCAACCTAATGGGCAGGGCTGGACTGGGACCAAAATTTGGCCCTGGACTTCATCCAGACCGGCCTACTTTAATTCAATAAAATGCTGCCCCCCACCCCCCAAAAAAATCACGCCCACTAAAAGGCCCCTACATCCATTATTGTATATCATGAGAGGGTGAGCGAGAGGGGAATGAGAGAGAGAGAGGGTTGAGGGAAAGGGGATGAGAGGGGGTGGGTGAGAGAGGGGGGTGAGTGTAAGAGAGAGGGAGTGAGTGTAAAAGAGAGGGGGTGAGTGAAGGACCCCTTTCACACTGAGGCATTTTTCAGGCGCCTTTGGGCTAAAAATAGCGCCTGTAAAGCCCCTGAAAAACGTCTCCACTGCAGTCTCAGTGTAAAAGTCCTCCAAGCAGCATCTTTGGGGCGGTGGAGGAGCGGTGTACACACCGCTCCTGCCTATTGAAATGAATGGCTGAGAGACAGAGGAGGGGTCTGAGAGACAATGGGAGGGAGCTGAGAGACAATGGGAGGGAGCTGAGAGACAATGGGGGGGGAGTTGAGAGACAGAGGGGGAAGCTGAGAGACAGAGGAGGAGGCTGAGAGACAGAGGAGGAGAGCTGAGAGACAGTGGAGGGGTCTGAGAGACAGAGGAGGAGAGCTGAGAGACAGAGGAGGAGAGCTGAGAGACAGAGGAGGAGAGCTGAGAGACAGAGGAGGAGAGCTGAGAGACAGAGGAGGGGTCTGAGAGACAGTGGAGGGGTCTGAGAGACAGTGGAGGGGTCTGAGAGACAGGGGAGGAGAGCTAAAAGACAGGGGAGGAGAGCTGAGAGACAGAGGAGGAGAGCTGAGAGACAGAGGAGGAGAGCTGAGAGACAGAGGAGGAGAGCTGAGAGACAGAGGGGGGTCTGAGAGACAGAGGGGAGCGGAGAGACAGAGGAGGGGCTAAAAGAGGGGGGGACTGAGAGACACGGGAACTGAGAGACAGAGGGGGGGACTGAGAGACAGAGGGGGGTCTGAGAGACAGAGGGGGGGCTGAGAGACAGAGGGGGGGCTGAGAGACTGAGGGGGCGCTGAGAGAGAGTGGAGGGGGGAGCTGAGAGAGAGTGGAGGGGGGAGCTGAGAGAGAGAGGGGGGAGCTGAGAGACAGAGGAGGAGAGCTGAGAGACAGAGGAGGAGAGCTGAGGGACAGAGGAGGAGAGCTGAGAGACAGAGGGGGGGTCTGAGGGACAGGGGAGGGGCTAAAAGAGGAGGGACTGAGAGACAGAGGGGGGTCTAAGAGTTAGGGGCTCTGAGAGACAGAGGGGGGAGCTGAGAGACAGAGGGGGGCTGAGAGACAGAGGGGGAGAGCTGAGAGACAGAGGGGGAGAGCTGAGAGACAGAGGGGGAGAGCTGAGAGACAGAGGGGAGAGCTGAGAGATAGAGGAGGGGGCTGAGAGACAGTGGGGGGTCTGAGAGGCAGAAGGAGAGCTGAGAGACAGAGGAGGGGTGTGAGAGACAGAGGGGGGTCTGAGAGACAGAGGAGGGGGTCTGAGAGACAGAGGGGGGTCTGAGAGACAGAGGAGGGGTCTGAGAGATAGTGGGGGGGCTGAGAGACAGAGGAGGGGGTCTGAGAGACAGAGGGGGGTCTGAGAGACAGAAGGGGGTCTGAGAGACAGAGGAGGGGTCTGAGAGATAGTGGGGGGGCTGAGAGACAGAGGAGGGGGCTGAAAGAGGGGGAACTGAGAGACAGAGGGGGGGGACTGAGAGACAGAGGGGGCAGAGAGACAGAGGGGAGGGCTGAGACAGACCACATAGCACTGTCCCTTTCTACAGTCCCTCCTCTGCTCACCTCCCCGCTGTCTCAGTGTTCTGGCATGTTTGTGTAGGATGCCAGGTACCTGATGGCCAGCAGCGGCAGCGCTGAGTCTCCCTCTTGATCCGGGGGGTGCTCTCGCTGCTCTGCTCCGCTCCTTACAGTGGCACATGTTCTCTTCCTCCGGGCTCCCAGTCAGCCTGCTCTCCAGCCCAGGCCGCATGGTTCCTGGAGCAGAGAGGAGGTGGAGGAAACGAGGTTCTGGGAGCGCCGGGGTGGCCGCGCTCGCTACTGTCCGCCTCTTCGGTGGTCAGGGAGGGGGTGGAGCTCTTCTCCCTAGGAATTTTACATCCAACTGCCCTCCTTGATGGCCACCTTCCCCGAATCCCCGCCTCTGTTTGCTGCCACGCTCCCGCCGCCGCCGAACTGCATAAAAAAACGGCCCACAAAAAAAAAATTTTATTTTTTTTTTAAAAACGGCCCACTGAGCCATCGGCCCACCGGGAAACTCCCGGTAGTCCCTATGGCCAGTCCATCCCTGCTAATAAGGCTGGTGTACTTACATTCTGCAGGCTGTCTGGTCTTCCATAGAGGGAGCTGCGGTTCTGTTGAGATCCACACAGCTCACTGGTGGTGTTTATGTATTACCCTTAATTGGGGGGAGGGATGTCCTGAAGGTGGTCCGCAGGTGCCCCACCTCCATCCATGCATCGCCCTCCCGGGGTGTCCAAGCCGCAATGGCGGCCCTCCCTGAGTGGCTCCCTCGGCATTCCAGAAGGACAGCCGTCCCCGACCTCTGGCGTCTCCTCGGCCGCAAATGCGTGACGTCCTGACGTCACACGAGTACGCGGGAACCGCGGAGACGTCCCAAGGAATTTGGGGACGCCGCTGGCAAGGAAGGATACTCGTGTCAGGCGGCCGGAACAAAACCGCCCTGTGCTCCCCCCCCCTTGCCAGGAAGTCGCACAGACCAGCGGCGCCCGCCTCCAGGAGCATAGGCAACTGAAGGGGCAGCAAAGTAGCTCTGAAAGAAACACAAAACAGAGGAAAAGCCCAAATGGGAAGCTGTCATGTTAACACATTGCGGTGTTTGTGCACTTGCACTTTTATGTACAATGTAAACAAAATAGTTACATACCGGTATGTTCATTAAAGTTGTAGAAGTATGTGTTGATGAATATCTGATATATTAGCTAGGGCTTGAGGATTGGTGGTTGTAAATTCAATGCTACCCATAGGGTTTGTGAACAATCAGATAGTTATCTTGAAAAACGTGTATGTTTGGACGATTTTCTTCTAAGACAGTGCTTAATTTCCAAAGGGGGAGTGGATTTGGGTTATACCCCAGTCCCCCTATAAAGGATTGGATAGACTATCAGAGCATATTTATCGCCTTGAAAATTACTCATGGCGTGCAGAGCGTAAGACACTTCCTAGAGATAGGGTAGCAAGGGAACCATGCTTGATCGGGTGGCGCCATGTCCCGAAGTGTTGGGGCGGCTGGGGGACCGCTGCATCCCTTTGAAGCATTTTCCAGTGGAACTCTGGTTAGAAGCAATGTTTCCAACACACAGTTGATTGGTAATCACTTACTCTCTACTTCTTACCACTGGATACATATCTAGGTAAAGAATTGAAATTTACTATATAATAATCTTTTACAGAAAATAACATATCCTCTGAAGAAGATCCTCTATGGATCGAAACGCGTCAGGACCATTTACAGATGCATCCAATATGTATAACTGTATAGCAATGCTGTGTTCAAAATTCTGTGTATGGATTGCGTGCATTTCTTTTGCCTTAGCTTCTATCTGTTATGATTGTATTCAATGTACATACTCAACAAATCTTTTTATTTTATACTTTGCAATTTGTTGAAATATCGCTGCTTAAAAACCCCACTGGGGGAACATTCCATGCCAGCACTAAGATTGTTGGAATTTTTTTGCTTTACACAGCTTGTAATATTTAAACGGTGACATATCTTATCTTCTTCTGTTCTCTCCATGTTCCCATTACTTGGGTGCTAAATTGTAACAAAGTTGTTTCTTCTTTTCTAGTGGCCCAATACACCACTCATGTAAGGGTTAAGCTGTAACATTAGCAATGTTATATATTTGATGGCATTGATTAAAGCTGCTTGTATAACTTGCATTTACTTTGGCAGGTTGATAAAAGGTACCACACACCTAAGGGAACCTGGGATAGCGAAACACATATTGCCCAGGCAGTAGACATTTTCATTTCCACATACAATCAGATTGAGAAGAAATTTCCAGGGCAATCCAAAGAAAGTATACTGAAAGGTAAGAACATATGTAACCTGTATTAAAGCAAAAACTCTGTTAAATGCATTGTCTGTAACACACTCATGGTTAAGGGCCTGTGCACACCAGCAACTGCATTAGAATTAGGCTGCAGATATGTTGTAAACAGCACATTGCACTGCACTGGGAAAAAAAGTACTGCATGTCATGTGACTTGCAGTGCATAGCACTGCAATGCGGTGGTGTAAACTAGAATGAAAGGGAATAAGGCTTTTGCCTTGTCCAGCATTGGGACTGTGCTGGGCAAGGCTGGGCACTTGACCTCCAGAAGATTTGCCCCCCTTTGTGACCAGGCCATTTTTTGCTTTTTTGGCACTGCTTGCTTTAACTTACAATTGTGTGGTCATGCAACGCTGTAAACAAATTACATTTAAAAAAAAAAAATCCCCACAGATAGAGCTTTCTTTTGGTGGTATTTGATCACCACTGGGTTTTTATTTTTTGTGCTAAAAAGGTAAAAAGACTGAACAATAAAATATATATTTTTTACTTTCTGCTGTAAAACATATCCCATAAAAACTTTAAAAACATCAGATTTCCAAATAAATTTAGGCCAATACATATTATGCTACATATCTTTGTTAAAAAAATCCCAATAAGCATATATTAAATTTGTTTGCGCAAAAATTATAGCGTCTACAAACTATGGTATACTGGAATTTTTATATATATATTTTTTTATACTAGTAATGGCGGTGATCAGTGACTTATAACGGGACTGTGATAGTATGGCGGACAATCTGACCCTAACTGACACTTTTGACACTTTGTGGAAACCAGTGACTCTAATGCAGTGATCAGTGCTAAAAATATACACTGTCACTGTACTAATGACATGGACTGGGAAGGGGTTAATATCTAGGGCGATCAAGGGGTGCGGTTGCGGTGCATTTGCAGTGCAGTTGCATTAGTATATTACAGTTAATAGGCATGTGTGGTGCAGTGTTAACACGGCAAAAACGCAAGTCAACCACGTCACAAATGTGTATATCAAACGCACCTATTAACACGCATTAAAGGCGTTATAGGCACCTTTGATAAGCAGCATTATGAGCAAGTGTGAACGAGCCCTAACAGTGCTTGGTGCATTCACTTTGTGCTGTTATTACTAAGGGGTGTGTCAGTTTTTCCCACATCCCCACTGACAGGACAGAAGTCTGTGCTGTTTATATTCACAGAGCTCTGCCCTGTCATCCTCTTCGCCGATCAACGGTTGTCAGAGGTCAGTGATACTAAAGTCTTGTTTTTTTTGTTTAAAAATAACAAACATGTTAGTTATACTTACCTTCTCTGTGCAGTGGTTTTGCACAGAGAAGCCCGATCCTCTTCTTGGGTCCCTCTTCTGTACTCCTGGCCCCTCCCTCCTGCTGAGTGCCCCCAAAGCAAGCAGCTTGCTATCCGGGCACCCAAGCCGAGCCTCTGCGTGTCCATTCAGACACGGCGCCGTGGCTCAGCCCCGCGGCTCGGCCCCGGCCCCTTTTTTCTCCTCATTGGCTCACTGACTTTGACAGCAGCAATGGCGCCCGCTGCTTGCTCAGCCAATGAGGAGGGAGAGTCCCGGTACAGCCAAGGCTTTTGAGCAGCATTGCTGGATCGAGAATGGGGCTCAGGTAAAGATTAGGGGGCCTAGGGGGGCTGCTGCGCATAGAATGCATTAAGATGAAAAACCTGCCTTTAGAACCACTTTAATGCATTCCCCATTATTAAAGTCAACTTTTTATTAAATTAACAAACATGTTATACTTGCCTGCTCTGTGCTGTGGTTTTGCACAGAGCAGCCCAGATCCTCCTCTTCTTGATTGACAGCAGCGGGAGTCAATGGCTCCAGCTGCTGTCTTAGCCAATGAGGAGGGAGAGCCCCCGGAGAGCTGAGGCTCTTGTGCATATTGCTGGAGGAAGATCGGGCTCAGGTAAATATTAGGGTGGCTGCAACACAGAGAAGGTTTTTTTACCTTCATGCATAGGAGTACAGAAGAGGGACCCAAGCTGAGGTTCGGGCTTCTCTGTGCAAAACCACATAGGAAAACTGCCTGGAAAAAGACCGTCGGGAATCCCGGCGGGAAAAAAGAGTTGGTTCTTTTTTTCTTATGTCAGTTTTCCTGTCTGGAAAACTGCAATGGAGCATGCACACGGCCGGTTTTCCCGGCCAAAAGCTTTAATGGCAGTTTTCCCGACGGGGAAAACCGGTCGGTCGTGTGTCGTGTGTCGGTCGTGTGTACGAGGCTTGAGTTTGTAGACACAATAACTTTTGTGCAAACCAATCAATATACGCCTATTGCGATTTGTTTTTGTTTTTAACAAAAATATTTAGAAGAATATACTGATAAATAAATTAGTTTGTTTAATATTTTTTTGGGATATGTATTATAGCAGAAAGTTAAAAACATATTTTTTTTTCAAAATGATAGCTCTTTTTTTGTTTATAGCACAAAAAATAAACACCGCAGAGGTGATCAAATACCACCAAAAGAAAGCTCTATTTGTGGTAAAAAAAAATCAATTTTGTTTGGGTACGACTGCGCTAATGTCAGTTAAAACGACGCAGTGCCATATTGCAAAAAATGCTCTGGTCATTAAGGGGGTAAAACCTTCCGGGGCTGAAGTGGTTAAAGTGATTGTAAAGTCTTGTTTTTTTTTTTAAATAACAAACACATTATACTTGCCTCCTCTGTGCAGTTGGATTTGCACAGAGCAGCCCAGATCCTCCTCTTCTCTGGTCACTCTTCTGCTCTCCTGGCCACTCCCTCTGGTGAGTGCCCCCTCAGCCATCAGTTTGCTACAGGGGGCACCCAAGCCGGGTCAGAGCTTCGTGTATCCATTCAGACACGGAGCCCCGACCTGGTCCTGCCCACTCTCTCTCTCACCTGATTGGTTGACTGATTTTGATTGACAGCTGCGGGAGCCAATGGCATCGCTGCTGTGTCTCAACCAACCATCAAGAGGAGTATCTGGGACAGCTAAGACACTCACAGACATCACTACAGAGAGAAGGGGCTCAGGTTAGTAATTAGGGGGGTGCTGTGGGGCTGATGCACACAGAAGTTTTTTTTATCTTAATGCATAGAATGCATTAAGATAAAAAAACCTTCTGCCTTTACAACTGCTTTAACTTGCAATATAAGGAAACTTTCAAACAGTATTTTCTAAAGGTTTCCTTTTCCTTCTTTTCTCTAACTTGTGTCCCCCCCAAGAGTTAGCCCCCTTTCAGGCTGGTGGACTCCACCAGTTGAGCATCTGTCCGCTGATCGCCACTGAGTAGGCAGATAACATATCTGCTTTCAGACACAGCTGCTTTCCTCTATGTGCGGATGGATGGAAATGGACCGACTGTCTGTTTCCATCCGACTGTTATCCAATCCGATCTACCAGATGGATGGGGAACGGATCCCCCATCCATCTGTTTTTAAAATCGGATTTTGGCGGGTGCCCGTTTTACATCCGCTGCTCCATAGAGGGCAATGGTTGGTCCTATCGGGTCCACCTAAAAAACCCAATCAGTCTGCCAATGTGAAAGGGGCCTCAAACAGTTGTTGTCTTTTGTATAGCAGGTACCTCCAGGGAATGCGCATCAGTTTATTTCTAATGTTACTCCTAGAGCTTCAAAACCAAGAATTGCTTTATTATGCTAATTTTGACCAGAACTCACATATTTCTAGCTTCCCTCTATTTACCTTTGGCATCTCTTTTTTTGTTCATTGAGACTGCTTATTACATTTGATGTCCAATAGGTAAACACAGGGTCAGGGCACAACCATACAAGTTCTGGTCAGTAATGAGCAGAATGGCAGGGTATCCCCACTTAAATCCCATTAATCTGTTATTTGTACAGCTTTGAGGCTATAGATGTATAGAATTCTCCTCGGTCTTTTCTGGAATGAATCAGCTCTGGCCTCATAGACCCATTGCTTGTTATTATAAATGATAACCAGAACTTATGTAACCAACATTCATTACACTAAATTAGTATGTGTAACCTAACTGTTGTAAACTTCTTGCAGGGGCTATTGCTGGATATAATACCGGTTCAGGAAATGTGAGGGACCTAAAGGATGTTGACCTTCGCACAACTGGAAAAGATTATGGCAATGATACTGCTGCACGAGCGCAGTTCTTCAAAACAAATGGATATTAAAGCTGAGGTTTAAAGCTTGCACAGTTGTACAGGATCCCCTGATTTGCTAAAATTGCTTGCTCTGATTTCACTGCACACTGTGAGCTTCTCACCCTACATAAACTGTATATGGTTGATAAGTATTGTTCACTGTCATGCATAGGTGGTTATATCCCCAGTCCATGCTGGACATCTCATACACACATTCCTTGAGTTCTCCTGGTATCAGAATATGTTGACTGTAACCATCACCTGTCTAAGGCATAAAATGCATATGTTTTTTTTCTCTGGTATACCAGAAATTATTCCAACTTTACAATTTGCACCACCCTCTGGTGAATCTTTTCAACTTTATTGGCCTGATGCCAATGCAAATTGTATATATGATATCTGCAATGTAATTCATTTCTTTATATGTCTTTAAAGGGGTTGTAAAGGTTCGTTTTTTATTTTCTAAATAGGTTCCTTTAAGCTAGTGCATTGTTGGTTCACTTACCTTTTCCTTTGATTTACCTTCTAAATGTTTTTTTTCTTTGTCTGAATCTCTCACTTCCTGTTTCTCCTCACTAAACTTCACACCATCATCCGAGTGGTGTGGAGTCAGCCAGAACAGCTTACTGAACAGCTTACTGAGGAGGAACAGGAAGTGAGAAATTCAGACAAAGAAAACAAAGAAAAAAAACATTTAGAAGGTAAATCAAAGGAAAAGGTAAGTGAACCAACAATGCACTAGCTTAAAGGAACCCATTTAGAAAATAAAAAACAAACCTTTACAACCCCTTTAAAGTTGGTGTTTTCATAAAATTAAGTGACCCACACTGACATCTCAATAGAAGTGTTCGACTTTTACGTTTATTTGCAAACGTATTGAACCAAAACCTTGTTTGTTTGTTTTTTATATAATGGTATCAAAATCCAGTTGAAAAAGGTCCTTCTCCTGGCAAGCAGAGATAAGCTGAAAAATGTGTATTGTTCACAAAAATGCACTGGAGCCAAAACTGTTAGAACTGCTTTAATTGTATGCCTGAAAGACAGCAGTTACAGTAATATCACCATTATGAAAGTTGTGTTAAATGTTTATTCTTTGAAATTTTAGTCTTTGTTTTTTTCATATATATTGCAGATATCAGGATAAAGCTAAAACCATTCACCTTTTTAAAGTCGATTTCTTTAAGCCAAATATAATTTTCCCTGATAATTAATCTTTCTTTTTGCTTCTAAAATGTAATAAAATTAGTGTTTATGAAAGCAATCATGGCTAGATGTGCTAATTTATACATGTATGCATTTTTTTCCCCAAGTACTGGTTCAGTTGTGAAAAAAGAGAACGGAAAACTCCCAGGGGCTCTTGCGCAGCTTACAAGAAATATTATACTTGTTGAATATAAAAAAATATATATACGGTACTTTATTATTCCAATTGATATAAAAGATCAATAAAAACAGCAATAACAACAAGAGCTCTGGTGTACATAAAACATATACATCAATAGCCTCATCAATAGTGGGTAATAGCCTTGGTTATACTTCTCTTAACTAAATCTTTTATTTATTTTTTTAATATACTTACCTTTACCACCAATTGCTGTACTGCATGGGTAATATCACCATCCTTCTGACAAGATCCTGGGGGAATAATGAGTGCAGGAGGGTCTTCTCACAAGATTTGGGATACTCAGTATTACCTTGGAAACTAGCCAGAAGGATGTGTTGTTTTTGGGATAGCAAGAAAATGGGGATTTTAATGGTGCCATAACACATAGATTTTTATAAAAATATAGTATTTAATTCAAAAAAGTTTAAAGCTTGAGGCATACAATTGTTTCCCAATTAAACATTTCTTAAAAGCATTTTGACATATATAACACACACAAATACAGATATTATGCTATTCACAACGCTTGTTGCTCGACATGCCTCGCTTTTCTGCTTCTTCCGGAGCTGTAAAGCATGTATAGCATCTGTATAAACCTCAATCACCCGAATGGGCACTGCTAAAAATCACTATAGTTGGTATAAGGAGGGGGGGAACCACCTCCAATGGTGGTAATAGACCGTAGGGAGAGCACATTAGAAACAGTTTTTCTTAAATTGCTGTCCAATATTTCTAGAATCCTCCAAAAAGACATATAAGAAAAGGTAACACAAGGCAGGGATATCCCTCCAAATTGGATAAGCTAAGTTGTCATCATATGTGGACAGTTGGCAAAGATGAGTACATCACTTCCTATCAAATGACCACAGTGCCCCATCAATAGAATAGCAATGGATGCTCAGTGTCCCCCGGCTCAGTGCAGGCACTGAATAATGGTGACATCAACCTAGCCTAACCACAGGCATAAGTGAAAGGTATATTACCTAGCTTTTTGTTTTAACCAGTGTCTTTTAAGTTGTATACATCAGAGGACCTTGCATTTTAAGTGCAATAACAGAAACGTGCTACAATCTATTTAACCTTACGTAGCACCACCCCCAAAGGCGCCCCTTAAGTATTTTGGGTTCTGTGCTCTGCCTCTCAACCCCAAGAACAGTCTCAGCCCCTCTGGCACAGCTAATGGACAATGTCACTGCAGCACAACTTAAATGGACGAAAAATGGTAGGACAGAAAGTATCTTTACTAAACGGTTTTGGTCATAGAACAACAGTAACAATCACACTAAGTAATAAAGACTTGAAAACTCTGATATAAACAGTATATCTATAAAAGGCACAGGCAGGTTATAAAGTTAACACGATTTAACTACTTCAAATGACTCAGGTATGGCCTATGTTAGGGGTCGGCAACCTACGGCCCGCCGCTAAATGTCCGGCCCGTCAGTGCCCGTGATTGATTCACGTGCACCCCGCCTGTGGACATTTTTACCGCTCTCCTCTTCATTGGACAGCGGCCTGTATCACAGGGCTGGATGGGGGCAAGAACTGCTGGAGTTAACTTTTCACATTAAACAGCAGGTGACAGTTATAGGAAAAGGGGGGCAGAAGACACTATGAGAGTTAAGTGAAGGGGGACAGAGGATACAGCTATGGGGGTACAGAGGACACTGCAATAGGGGGGCCTATTAGGGACCCCATCTTACCTGGGGACAGGGACCCCATCACCCCTGGGGACAGGGACCCCTTCTCACCTGAGGACAGGAACCCCATCACCCCTGAGGACAGGGGCCCCTTCTCCCCTAGGGACAAGGACCCCTTCTCAGCTGGGGAAAGGGAGCCCATCTCCCCTCTGGGGACAGGGACTCAATCTCCCCTGGGGACAGGGACCCCATCTCCCCTAAGGACAGGAACCCCATTTTCCCTAGGGACAGGAACCCTATCTCCAGACCATGCTGGCTGGCAGGGCTGGCATCAGCCACCCTTGGGTGCCAGGCTGGGGGAGGGGGCAGTAAAATCTGAATCCCCAGCCACATGCTCCCTCAGGGTGAACTGGCTTTGTATTAGTGAAGTGAGGTAAACCTGAATTAAGCCCGGAAACATCCCCAACCGCCCAATCCAAAAAGGAACTAAACATTTCAAACAACAAACAAGAAATGGCACAGCCCATTGGTAAACATTATCAACAAAATTCTCCCCTTTTCCATTTGCACCCCAGCAGATGGTAACAACTAGGATGTCCCAAAACGTAGCAAACGAAAGGCCGCCTCAATATCAATCTTGGCCAACAACAAACCTTTACCGTGCCTACAAACCCACAACACTGCCGTATCAAAAGAAGTATACGACATCGTGCAAAGCTCTAGATCAATGGCATCATTCACTAAACCCCCTTTAGGATGCGACAAGTGATAGATGAGTAGTAACTTATTCAGTTCTTTTTTGGGGATAATACCCAAAGGGGAAATACTGGTGATGAATCAAAAGGGCCAGCCATGTGACCCAAAGCAACTTCTTTGAAATGTTTTCCTAAAAACGACCGCTGGATGTAAACAAGATGAATGCAAATTATCTGCCATAGGAGGAACAACCAGAATCTGGCAGGGTATCAGAAAAACCCTACGAGAAACCCAGCTGCAACACACGAGCTGCCTCCCTGTTAGGATAACGCTTTAGGAAGGGCACCATCTTTTCTACCTTCACCAGCATCTTCCCTCTTTGCAGCGTTGCCTCCTTTTCCTTTTTCGAAGCATGTGGACACCGCATGAGACCCTCCACACCATGACCATATGGAAACAGCAAGCAGTACCAAGCTTGAAAGATTTGGCATCTAATTGCCAACATAGTCCCCTGCGATTTGCAGCCGGTTGTGAAGAGACTGCCACACCCTCGGCCCCACCCTGAAAGGAGACAACATAAGTTTCATCCAGAGACTGATGTTTTTGTGGTCCCACCATAAGGAAGACCGGACTGCCTTGTGCTGACTAAATTGCTCATCATAGTGAAACCAAGCAACCCCACCATAGGCTCGCTGGGCTTCACCGATAGAGTCCAGATAACAAAAAAAAGTGGGGAACAATTCTCAGGGGCCTTTTCCACAATGACACTAGCTAATATTGCATACGCCTGCAACCAGTTTGAGAACATACAGAGAATCAACCGATACCGCCGTTTTTCTTCCTCCTTCTTAAGCCCCGTACACACGGTTGGACTTTTGCCCAACAAACTTCGTTTTAAGCAAGTTGGACCAACAATCCGACCGTGTGTACGCTCTATCGGACAAACTTTTTTTTGTTTGGTTTTGTTTTCATCGGACAAAAGTTGGGTCTGCAACCCGACAAACTTTTGCCCAACAAAAGTCCGATGGAGCAAAGTCCTACCGTGTGTACAGAAAACCATAGGACTTTTGTCCAATGGACAAAACAACTAATGTTAAAATCAACTAACAATAGCAGAAGTTGACCAAAGGGTGGCGGTAAAGAGCAGAAAAGAGCAGAAAAACCATGTGATGTTGCAAAAAGTTTTGGGAAAGTTTGCAGAAAAGTCCTGTGGTGTGTATGCTATGGGTGTGCCCGGCCAACTCCGTTCGGACAAAAATCCACGGAAAAGTCCGATGGAAGTCCGACCGTGTGTACGAGGCTTTACTTTCATCTGGTTTAACTTTAAAGTTACATTTCTCAAATGGCATTAAAGAAAAAATGTCCACATACTCACCCCTTCAATATACGCTCCTTCACTTCCGGTTTTAGATGCACACTCAAAGGCTCTTCAAAACACACATACACTTTGCATTTTTTGCAGCATTTGCCAGACATACCCCACCCGTACTCCTTTGTCAGCCGTTTTGTCATCCGAAGCCTTACCGGCCGCATTTACTGCAGATGCCGCCAGCCGTTGACCATAGGAATCCATCGGTCCCACACCAAGAGGGTGAACTGAGGCCTCAGATGGAACCCTGACCACCTGACCACTGACACTGGAGGTGGCAGCTTGTGCTATGGACCATGCAGCTACTGGAGAGGAAGAATCCCCAGATGTTTCCCAGCTTCACAGTGCTCCAGCACCTCACTAAGACCTGCTAACAGGGTGTGTATGACACAATCCACGCCAGGGACCCCCACCAAAGAAGGGGCTGAGGACCCAACACTGCCCCCTTAAACTCCAGCCCCCCCCCATTGTCGCGATCCCTGAGCGGTCAACTAAGCTCTCTGAGCCCCTTTGAACAGAGAGAGAATGGGAACAAGAAAGAGGAATAAAACAGAAGGCTCATCTGGCTGTCTCTGTCCCTCAGAACATCCAGCTGCAGATCTGGATCCCAGAGTGCGGGAGTTCATCATCTTCAGAGCCTCTGAGCACCCTTTCAGACCGGCTCTGTTTACCAACCGTGCTGTCACTCTCCCCCATTCAGCAGGCTGCATTAGTGCAGTTGCCGGCCCCAGAGCACATCAGAAGCCGCCGCCACACCACAACCTCGGGTGCTCCCTTTCCTACTCCCACGCTAGGCTCTGAGAGGAATGGAGGAAGCCTCACCAGACAACACCCAGCCCCTTCCATCTGCGGCGCACTCTCTCCGATGCCAGGACAAAGGAGAAAGCTGCCGTCCACGTCTTCTGTCGCTGGGGGCCCCGGCCGATCCCTGAACCTGGCCGGCACCCACCACTCTGCTGCTACTGCGCCAGGCCAGACTAGACACAGGCAGGGAGCCTGTATAGCCAGCCCCACCATCCACACTGCGTGAGAGGGCAGGGGAGTGGGGGTCAGATGAAAAAACTCCCGCCCTGGGTTCGTCGTAGACAGGAATTTCTCCCAACTCGCACAACAGGGAAAGCAGGCATGCGCGTGGCTGATGGGGTCGGAAACTGTCTGATGCTGTGATGAGAGCCGACTGAGCTCTGACACGATTCCCCCCTTCTCTCTACTTACTACAGAACACACTCTGCCCTGAGCTCTTAAATCTGCTAAGCAGAATACATCATTCTAAATCACCCCACTAATACTCTGCCTCTTCTGCAGGCCCCAGTCATGCTTGTCCTCTTCCTAGTTTCACTCAGCTCCAGACCATATACAGTTGTGTGAAAAAGTATTTGCCCCTTTCTGATTTATTTATTTATTTGCATATTTGTCACACTTAAATGACTCTGATCATCAAACAAATTGTATTATTACACAAAGATAACCCGAGTAAATACAAAATGTAGTTTTTAAATAATGGTTTCATTTATGAAGGCAAAATACTGTCCAAACCTGCCTGGCTTTATATGAAAAATAATTTTCCCCCTAAACCTAATAACTGGTTGTGCCACCCTTGGTGGCAACAACTGCAATCAAGCATTTGCTATAACTGGCAATGAGTCTTTTACATTGCTGTGGAGCAATTTTGACCCATTCTTCTTTGCAGAATTGTTTTAAGTCAGCCACATTGGAGGGTTTTCCAGCATGAACGGCCTGTGTAAGGTCATGATACAGCATCTCAATTGGATTTAAGTCTGGGCTTTGACTAGACCACTCCAAAACCTAAATTTTGTTTTGTTTGAACCATTTGGAGATTGACTTGCTGTTGTGTTTCGGATCATTATCCTGCTGCATAACCCAAATGCACTTGAGCTTGAGGTCACAAACTGATGGACGGACATTCTCCTTTAGGATTTTCTGGTAGCGCTCAGAATTCATGGTTCCATCAATTATGGTAAGTCGTCCAGGTCCTGAAGCTGCAAAGCAGCCCCAGACCATCACGCTACCACCACCATGTCTGACTATTGGTATGATATTCTTGTTATGAAATGCTGTATTCGTTTTTTGCCAGATGTAATGGGACGCACGCCTTCCAAAAAGTTTAATTTTTGTCTCATCAGTCCACAGAATATTTGCCGAAAAGTCTTGGGGATAATCAAGATGTTTTTTGGTAAACGTGAGATGAGCCTTTGTGTTCTTTTTGGTCAGCAGTGGCTTTGGCCTTGGAACTCTCCCATGGATGCCATTTTTGCCCAGTCTCTTTCTTATTGTTGAATCATGAACACTGATTTGAGGCCTGCAGTTTATTAGATGTTGTTCTGGGTTCTTTAATGACCTCCTGGATGAGTTGTCGTCATGCTTTTGGAGTAATTTTTGTAGGCCGGCCACTCCTGGGAAGGTTCACCACTGTTCCAAGTTATCTCCATTTGTGGATAATGGCTCTCCCCGTGGTTCACTGGAGTTCCGAAGCATTTGAAATGGCTTTGGAAAAGGCTTTGAAACCCTTCTAAGACCAATGCATGTACATTACTTTGTTTCTAATCTGTTCTTGATTTTTTTTAGATTGTGGCATGATGTGTAGCTTTTTGTGATCTGTTAGCATGCTTCACTTTGTCACACAGTTTCTATTTATGTGATTTGATTCAACAGATGTGGCAGTAATCAGGCCCGGATGTGGCAAGTAAAATTTAACTCAGCTTTTTACTTTTTCACATAGGGCCAGGCAGGTTCCAACAGATTTTTTCCCTTAATAAATTAAATAATAAATTAAAAATTGCATCTTGGATTTATTCTGGGTTTCTTTCTGTAATATTTAAATTTGTTTGATGACCTGAATCATTTAAGTGTGAGAAATATGGAAAAAAATAGAAAATCAGGAAGAGGGCAAATACTTTTTCACAGCACTGTAGTTTACTGCTCGAACCTTAGGAGAAACTCGAAAGCTTATCCTGTAAATGTAACTGTAAAACTTCTGTAAATTCACACGGGGCTTTTAGCACATTCTGCGAATTCCAACAGCAAGAATTGGAGGATTATTTCTGCAGCTGGACTGACAGGTGTGTGCTCAGAGCTGTAGCTGTTCAGCCCATACATCGCAATTACAGATTGATAGTGGCTGCAGCTATCTCTGACTGTCCGCACAGCCAGCTATTATCTAGGTAAAGTTTGGTTAAAGTTGATCTATAGTATTGCACAATTGAAAGTATCTACAGTATCTATATGTAGCAGTCTTCCCCCACCTTCTCCCCTCTCTCTGCGGCTGGTTTTACTCGTCTAGGGGTATCTGGGAGAAGGGAGGAAGATGCACACCATCAGCTCGGCTCTCTGATGTAGTATGCAGAGATAAGAGCTAAACCGTTTACCTTCGGATCTGCGTTTTAGGCCGGAGCCTCAGCTTCTCCTGTGGAGGATGATTGCCACTGTCACTGACAGCGACACTTAGCTTCCAGTAACACGAGTTCCACACTATGAAAAGTCCAACAATGTTTTATTGCTTTGAGACTGGTTGACTTTTAAAAGAACAGACAAGGTGTAGGGAAGAGTAGGTCCAGGCATAACTAATGAATATAGTTTCTCCTGTTCCGTTTAGTGCAAACAGGCTTGGCGCACAGTCGCTACCACCGACTGTGAATTTGGTCACTGCCACTGCCCTGGGTGAACGTTGAGGGCCCCTGCCACAGGCCTTGGATGAGGCTTGCCACTTACCTGAGAAATATGGGTCTCTGTCACAGACCATGAGAACGTGTAGTACCTCCTTTAGAACAAACGACCCTAATCAGAGGAAGACATCCATCACCAGAGGCCTCCACCAGAGGCCTCCACCGGCACCAGCAAATGCTGCGCTGGCTCTTCGGGGAGGTCACGTCTCCGGTCCCTTACGCCCAGGATTCAGGCACCCAATACCGGGGGCACCTTAGGAATGCTTCGCCCTCGCGGGACCCAGTCGTAGGTACTGGGCCCCAGGCCTCCTGGTAAAGTACCTCACACCAGGCTGAAGGTTCCTGGGATGGAACTCCACTCCACGCGCCCAGGCCAAGGGCGCCTGGGCACAGACGAACCGCAGCAGCCCCCAGGCCGAAGGTGCCTGGGGAATGGACCTTGTGTGCAAGATGTCCGCCCCCTTTTATATCCTCTCCCAGCAGGCACAGCGGGTTCCCCGCCCCACCGTACTACTGCCGCGAGAGGACAAAAAGGGCACGGCTCTAGAATGGCAGTTCAACCTCGGTCCCAGGTGACAGCGCCACTCAGGGACCGCAGGGAACATGACACCATTCATACCTCCCACACTCCAAAGTGTCCATAAATTCCTAAAATCAATGTATCTGGGCCATCTATTGCCCAGATACACCCCACTAAATTTGACACCCGCTACACTCTCCCCCCAGAAATTTGACACTGGTCCCCAGTGTCTGGATCAAGTCATGCCCCAAAGGGGGCCAATATAACCTCCATCCAGAGACTGCTTCAAAAAATGCGAAAAAATATAAATTTGAAAAAACTGGTAGTTGTGCCTGAACCTGACATGGAAGGGAAAAGAAAAGGGAACAACACATAACAGCATACATATCACAATAACACCATTGACACTTTCTCCCCTCCCACATCACTAAGACCCGCCCCATTCTCAGCGGTCTTGATAGATGTTCTCCTGCAGAGGGGATAAAAGAAAGTTAAACACAAAACTTCCTGACACATATGTGTGTGTTGGAACGAAAAAATCTCTCCAAAGAGAAATCCTTTCCTTCCATGAAGTGTGTGTGGTGTGAAGTGAATAACGTTGCACAACACTGCCACCTGGTGACAGTGCCACGGTAAAGACACTGGTTTAATTCTTGGAAAAAAAAATTCTTCTGTACTTTGGCCCTAACTACCCCAAAGTCCATGATTGCTTTGCGGGAGGGAAGAAAAGAGAAAACAACAGCTACAGTTCTCCATTCCTCCAGAGAGCACAACACCCGTTAAACTCGGGTACAGTTCCTGGGTTTCCCGGGAAAGAAACAAACCCCGGAAAGTTCAGCAAACTTGTAAGGCACTAAAAAAGGAGTCTTTTCTCCTACAAGTAGAATCTGGGATGCGGCAAGACAAGGGGTTTAAAATGCTTATCCACAGTCTCTATGTGGTATTCAACATCCTCCCCTTCTTTCCTTCGAATCAACACTCTGTCAGCATGGGATGTGCCGACACAACATCCACTCCGCTTTACAGTCCTTAAATCTTTGGGATTCTTTTGGGGAACAAGTGAGGTATCTGCGTGCGTGTGGAACTTTGATGTGTGTCCACACAAAATCATTGTACCAACGGTCCCTGCAAACTTCCACTTCATAAAGCAGCTCCTTAGATAAGTATGGGTACTCCCACCCATACTCGTTGGCAACTTTCTGGCAGAACAAACGCTGTAGCCTAGACAAGGGAGGCATGGTAGAGCGGTCTCCCTCGCCCGGCAGGACGATTGAATCCGGATGGCGAAGTGCCCTGACCACCTCCAAGTTGGGCATAGGTGCCCGCAGCGACAGTCTCTTGTCCCCGGTGGTAGGTGCAGGAGGCACCGGGGACTGAAGGGCAGGCTGGGGACGGGGTCCCTGCTCAGGCGCTGGTGCCTCCACCCGGGGTGTACTATCCCCTGTGGACATAGGTGGATCCCTGGCTCTACGGGATGAGGAGAGAGGCATCTTGTCCCAGCCCTTCTCAGCAAACATTTCGTCAATGACGACGTCGTCTCCCACATCAGAGACTGACTCCAGGTCGGAGGTGTCACACTCCTCCGCGGGCAGGTAGGTGGTAGTGGACACCGAATCACTCCCACCCACGGGCTCAAGGGGCCGTGAATCCCAGACACCTCCATCCCAACACCAAGTCCCAGTCCCTGGCTTACCTCGGCCCAAACTTGTGAAGGGATGTCCAGGACTCTTCCCACCGGATCCATCCGGGCCAGGCGAGCGCAGGGGCCGTCCTCCATCTCGGCCGCTGGAAGCTCTCACAAGACCGACCTTCCCCATTGGCGCTGGGAGTAGGGAAACTGTGGTGACCGAAGCAGCATCTCCGGATTTAGCATCCTCCATCCCTTTGTTCGCGACCTCCACGGAGGTCTCTACAGTGCGCGTAGGGACGGCTGTCCAAGCGTTGATTTCTCCTTTTTGAGTGACTGCGCCTGTTGTAGGGCTGAGGTGGAAGACCCGAGGTCTCTCTATGGATTGCTCCACCTCAAACGTGAACTCCCCGCAGGCCTCGCAGCGCCCGAATGGCTTTAACTGTACCACCAGTCCCGAACATCCGGGACAAATCATACCCAGGGCCTCAACGTCCTTGCAGGTGTACAAGGCGAATCGTCCCCGGGGCTTGAGCCGATTCCCCCTATTTGTAATCAGAGCATTAGCTGAAGTCATCCTCGTTGTATTTGAGACTGGAACCCACAAGGCATTGCTGAACATGGTGACTGATTGCTGCTCCATCGCGCACTGCATAACTGGCGCCAAAGTCCACACGTGTACCTCTTCACATGGCCGGACTCCTCCCCTCTGGCACACCAGTTCGCGGGCTTTCTCCATGTCACGCCCACGAACTGTGCAGGGAGGGTGTGCCTGCTGGCGCAGTGGCCAATATGGCCGACCTACTCGGAACTCTTCTGGGCAGCAAAGTTCAAACTCCGATAGCTTCGGCTCCATTGCATAAACACAAATCCCCCACCTTCTCCCCTCTCTCTGCGGCTGGTTTTATTCATCTAGGGGTATCTGGGAGAAGGGAGGAAGATGCACACCACCAGCTCGGCTCTCTGATGTAGTATGCAGAGATATGAGCTAAACCGTTTACCCTCGGGTCTGCGTTTTAGGCCGGAGCCTCAGCTTCTCCCGTGGAGGATGATTGCCACTGTCACTGACAGGGACACTTAGCTTCCAGTAACACAAGTTCCACACCATGAAAAGTCCAACACTGTTTTATTGCTTTGAGACTGGTTGACTTTTAAAAGAACAGACAAGGTGTAGGGAAGAGTAGGTCCAGGCACAACTAATGAATAAAGTTTCTCCTGTTCCATTTAGTGAAAACAGGCTTGGCGCACAGTCGCTGCCACCGACTGTGAACATTGAGGCCCCTGCCACAGGCCTTGGATGAGGCCTGCCACTGATCTGAGAAAGATGGGTCTCTGCCACAGACCATGAGAACGTGAAGTACCTCCTTTAAAACAAACGACCCCTGTCAGAGGAAGACATCCATCCGGACGGTCACCAGAGGCCTCCACCGGCACCAGCAAATGCTGCGCTGGCTCTTCGGGGAGGTCACGTCTCTGGTCCCTTATGCCCAGGATTCAGGCACCCAATACCGGGGGCACCTTAGGAATGCTTTGCCCTCGCGGGACCCAGTCGAAGGTGCTGGGCCCCAGGCCTCCTGGTAAAGTTCCTCACCCCAGGATGAAGGTGCCTGGGATGGAACTCCACTCCACGTGCCCAGGCCAAGGGCGCCTGGGCACAGACGAACCGCAGCAGCCCCCAGGCCGAAGGTGCCTGGGGAATGGACCTTGTGTGCAAGATGTCCGTCCCCTTTTATATCCACTCCCAGCAGGCACAGCGGGTTCCCCGCCCTGTCGTGCTACTGCCGCGAGAGGACAAAAAGGGCACGGCTCTAGAATGGCAGTTCAACCCCGGTCCCAGGTGACAGTGCCACCCAGGGACCGCAGGGAACATGACACCATTCATACCTCCCACACTCCAAAGTGTCCATAAATCCCTAAAATCAATGTATCTGGGCCATCTATAGCCCAGATACACCCCACTAAATTTGACACTGGCTACATATATATATATACATTTGTATCTAAGTTGTAGGCGGAACCCTACTTAAGACCAACCTATACTCCAAAGATAAATACCATCTTTGCCTTTGCTTTCCACCATTCAGTTATTTGCAGAACAGAATTGGTGTTCTTTTCAGTTTGATGTGGATAGCACAGATATCCATTATGGTATTATAAATAAACCAGTAAAAGAATTAGGTTAAGAAGTTATTCAAATCAAAAAAAAAAACTATAGCTGGATTAGTGGAGGAGGAAGAAGAGGGCAATTTTTAACAATGGTGGACGAATGGCTGCTCTGTACCTTTAGAGAATGTGGGTGTAGAAAGTAAAAGGCCATCACATTTTTAGAATTTATGCAAATCATTTTGAAAGGGGATTTTACAAAACATCCCATCAATTTCCTAAAATCAGATGCATTCATTGTAAACAGCCAGAAACCACACCTCTCCTTTAAACGGCTATAATACTCACTTTAAGCTTCCTTCCGCATTCTGCACAGCAAGACGACTGAGAGGTATAACCAGTGATTCTAAATAGATATTTTAGATCAGGTCTAGGAATGCTGCATTCATGGTTTTGTTTCTCTTAGGCATTTTAAGAATAGAAACACTCTGAATAGAAACACCGGTAAGTACACTGAAATTAAACAAAACATACAGAAAATTTATGTTTTATTCTTCATCTGTAATCAAATATGGTGAAGTTTACAAACCTTAAAATGAAAAAAGGCTTGATTATTATTGATACACATGTACCTATGCTTTGATACTGACAAAAGGAACGAGGTAAAGTATAGTAATGTACTGTTGTAGTCTTGGCTTCTGGGGTAATAAACATTAATTCTAGTCAAGGTACAAATAATTCATCACACATACCATAATTATGTGATTGTGTGCATGCTGGTGGAATCCCTTGCAGCCTTCTCTCCTGTCACAGTGAAGGGACCACATTCCCCGTTTATAGAACTTCTTCAGCAGAAGTGCTTAGCAGAACACTCTGCACTCACATAGCCTGCTTAGATACACCTTGGGCTTATGTACAACCCATTCTACCCTAATCCATTTATTTTAAAAAGGAGAGCCTGGGGCTGCCCCTATCATGACCTTGGCAAGAAAGGAAAATGGACTATCTCGGTACCCAGGAAGTGACCATTGTTTTTATAAAAAATATAACATTTTATTTATATAAATTCATTAAAAAACAACATACATATTCATGTATATGAATAAAAAAGTAGTTACAACAGTGCATTTGTTCTAATTGGTTCTTGTTGGTGATATGGTGTCCCCAGTGGGTATTGACGGCACAAAATGTAATTAATCTTGATGTATGGTCCTCTACATGTTTTCCTTTCTCACCTCCTAGTCCCCTTTTGGATTCCCTCTTTTCTTTTCCTCCCTTTTCTCTTTCCATTCCTTCTGATCTTTTCCTGGTTTCCTTTGTCCCTCTCTGCTCATCTCTCTTCATCCCCTTCATGTTACCTCACCCCCTTTACTCCCCCTCTCCCTCCTTTCGTCTTCTCTTTCTTCTCCCCCCTTTTTTTCCCCTATTTCCCTCCTCTCTCTTTTTTCCTCCTCTCATCCTACCTTCTCATTTTAGTTGTATACTTTAGAGAGACAACCTTAGGCTCTATGTGGAATATTATTACCATTTATCTTGCATGATTTATAGATACGTGCGCTTGTGATTGCCCTCCGTGTCCCACCGTGGGGGGTGGGGGGGGGGGGGGTGGGGAGTACCCTCGGGTGCAACTGCCGTTGCTGTTACCACGGGTTGCTTGTTATCCTGGGTAAGCAACATAATGACCAAAAAATCTCCTATTCGTATGTCTCTTATTTTGTGTATTCTTCACCAAATGTTCAATTCTACATAAGATTGTTACCATGATTTATTGCTTTTTAGATAATAGTAATTAATTCCTCCTGAAGAAGCGGTCCTTATTGCGAAATAAACAGGGGATTTTTTGGTCATTATGGTGCTTACCCAGAATAACCAACAACCCATAGCAACAGCAGGGGCACCCGAGGGTTCTCCCCCCCATGATGGGACACGGGGGGGGCAATCAAAAGCGCACGTATCTATAAATCATGCAAGATAAATGGTAATAATATTCCACATAGAGCCTAAGGTTGTCTCTCTATAGTATAAAACTAAAATTAGAAGGTAGGATGAGAGGAGGAAAAAGAGAGAGGGGGAAATAGGGGAAAAAAGGGGGGGAAAAGAAAAAAAAGGACTAGGAGGTGAGAAAGGAAAACAACATGTAGAGGACCATACATCAAGATTAATTACATTTTGTGCCGTCAATACCCACTGGGGACACCATATCACCAACAAGAGCCAATTAGAACAAATGCACTGTTGTAACTACTTTTTTATTCATATACATGGATATGTATCTTGTTTTTCAATGAATTTGTATAAATAAAATGTTATATTTTATATAAAAACAACTGTCACTTCCTGGGTAAAATTTTACATTCTTCCATGATAGGGGCAGCACCGGGCTCTCCTTTTTAAACATTACTAGTTTGAAGATGTTGATTCCCCCTCTGAAAAGCAATATGCGCTGCATAGCTTTTCAGAGAGCAGTTGACAGATGGCTGGGAGGCAATATGTTGCATTTGCTGATGACACTGCACATCAAACTCAACATTAGTGTTTATTACTTTATTAAACTAGTTAAAAAATGCACAAAATCTAACTGGATACTAACAATTATAGGTAATAAAACTAGGGTTAGTTGATCCGGGGAGTATCTGATTGTCTCATGGGGGATCAGGAAGGATTTTTTTCTCCAACAGGAGCAAATTGGATCATGCTTTATTGTATTTTTTTTTTCCTTTCTCTGGATCAACTGTTTGTATAGATTTGTGTATATGGAGGTTTAATTTTTTTTTTCTATTGGTCGAACTTGTGTCTTTTTTCAATCTGACTAACTATGTAACTATGTAACTAAGGCGGGCCATAAATAGAAGGAAAGAAAATTGCTTAAACCCCCCCCCCCCCACAACGCTATTGTATTCTGTCAGCAGAGGTGTAGGGAGCATTCCTAGCCAGCAGAATACAATGGTTACTGCTAAAGCCACTGGCAGTAGAGATATACGGTAGCCTCTGGCAGTAATCATATTTAGAAAAGTCCGACAGGCTAATTGTACCCAAGCCGATGGACCAACTTTGGTATAATCAGCCTGCCCATATATGGATCCAAATTCGGCTGGTCCCTGCTGAAACAGTCAAATTTGTAAATCTGACTCTGTATATGCTATCTTTTCTAGCCACTGTATACACATCTGGAAACAGCTATGGACATCAATGACATTCCCACGACTGGTGCTTCTTGTGCAACAGCCAAGCAAGACAAATTGAAAGTTTGTGGTAAGTTATTACTAATTTGCGTCTTCTGGTCTGTTTCAGGTCCAAATTCAGCCAAAAATTCGGACTGAAATCGGACCTGAAATGGTGAACAGGGATGCACCGGACCCCTGCTGTGAGCCACTCCGCACGGCAGTGTGAACCCAGCCTCAGGGTCTTCCAACTCCATGAGAGGCTGAACATGGAGGGGTGGTGCGGTAGGGGGGATATACTTGCATTAACCAGAGTACTTACCAACTGCAATCCACAGGTGGCCTGGAGCATCAACAAAAAAAAAAAAACTCTTCAGTGGGGGAGGGGCTGTCATTTATTTAGCTATGAGTAAGCATCACACGATGTGAAACATGTCAGCTATTTCTTTCCTGTTGTTCACTTTATTTTGGCTGTATCGTTTTGGTTGCTTTTGAATTTTACCTACCCAATAAAGATGTCGTTTTATGGAGTGCGGCAGTCCAGGATTTTCTTCTATCCATTTATTTAGCTAGGAAGAGGTGGTCCTGTGGGCTCCAGAGGAGGCGTTTAACCCATTGTGTGCTGACGTGAGGTAGGGCCAGGAAAAAAAAACATTTTGCATGAGGTGCACTTTACATGTAAAGGCATATGAATATGAATATGAATATGAAATGAATATGAAATGTTGCTCCATGATATTTTGTCAGTATTGCTATGATGTAAGTTACAGCAAACACTAAACTTGAAATTAAATATCCTGTTACTTAAAGTGATTGTAAAGCCACTTGTCATGTCCCTACAATCCACTGTTAGGTAACAATATGTGCCCCACTGTATGTCCTTTATTAAAAAAAAGCCAATTTTTACCTTATTTCAGTTCACCTCCCAGAGCTCACGTGACCACTTTCCTCTCCCAGTCTGACAGCTACAGTGGGAGGGGCCAATAACTTCTGCTGTCAGCCGGGAGGAGAGGATGAGAGAGGCAGCTGGTAACGTGAACGCCGGGAGGTGCTCTGAAATAAGGTAGAAATTGGTTTGTAGGGACATGACATGTACATGTTATGATAGAAGCAGGAGGGGAGGATCGGGGAGCAGATGATCGGAGCTGACAGGCAGGGAGGGGGGGGGAGGAGGACATAGGAGAGCTGCGGATGACAGAGTCACGTAAACTGACCGCAGTGTCAGGGCTCAGCAGCCATGATAAACCATGGTCAGTTTACAGGGGGGAGGGCAGAAGCAGGCAGGATCAGCCAGGTATTTCAGGTGAAAGAGCCAAATTTTTAAGGGTTACAAACAGTTTAACATACACAGTCACTGCCATTGCTACAAAAGTGCTTAAAAGGGCTGGTGCTGATTCATTCTGCTATATTTTACCAACTTCTGCTTTATTAGCTTTTCGTTATATTTTTAATACCAATAAAAAAAGGAGGAGGTCTAACCTCAATTATTGGTTATCTTGGCGCCTGAAAGGACAAGAACAAGTCTGTAATTGAGGTTAGACCATATTGGCTAAGGCACTAACATTTTACTTTGTAATACTGACATATTTTCATCTTTTTGTTATAAAGGAGTAGAGGCTTCAAAAAGACTGGCCCAAAATGACTTAGGACGCATTAATAAATACAAGAGTAACATTCTCTCAGTGGCTAAACAAAAAAATACTGATCCATCTATAATTGCTGGTATTATGTCCCGGGAATCACGTGGAGGAAGCGTTCTGAAAGATGGTTGGGGTGACCATAACAATGGCTTTGGCCTGATGCAGGTACTAGGAGCTTGTTTACTTTTGGAACACATGAAGTGGTGCTGACATCTTTATTCATTATACTCACTGTATAGCTGCTAGCTGGGAGCTTTTAACCCCCACTAGTGTCCGAATAAAGGCTTAAAAGCGCCCGCTAAGCGCTGCTGCCGAAGTGCTTTGGCAGCGGTGCCCATTGATTTCAATTGCAGGGGTTTTGGAGGAGCGCTGTATACAACGCTACCGTGTCCGCCGCAATGTTGCAGTCCCGATAAAAATTGAAGATCACCACCATTACTAGTAAAAAAAAGTAATAATAATAAAAATGCCATAAATCTATTCCCTATTTTGTAGAAGCTATAACTTTTGCACAAACAAATCAATATACGCTTATTGCGATTTTTTTTTGCCAAAAATATGTAGAAGAATACATATCGGCCTAAACTGATGAAGAAAATCGTTTTTTTTGTTTGTTTTTTTTTGGGGATATTTATTATAGCAAAAAGTACAAAATAATGTGTTTTTGTTCAAAATTGTCACTCTTTTTTTGTTTATAGCGCAAAAAATAAAAACCGCAGAGGTGATCAAATACCACCAAAAGAAAGCTCTATTTGTGGGGGAAAAAGGACATACATTTTGTTTGGGTACAACATTGCATGACCGTGCAATTGTCAGTTAAAGCGATGCAGTGCCGTATCGCAAAAAATGGCAGAGAACACGGGCATATGATGAATTGGGTCAGTGGACCAATATGACCGCAACAGCGCAACTCACTCTTTTTAGTAATCCCCATGAGGAGGGATAGGCCCACATGATCGCTAAAACGTGGGTGGGAAGGGGTAAAACCATGGGGGGGGGGGAGAGAAACAACAATCACCTTGCAAGTATTTATTACACTTTGGAAAAAAGGTTCCTGCTTTACCCATCTTGTAATAACTATAAACAGTGTTGTTATCTTATCTTCTTCTGTTCTCTTCATGTTGCCATTACTTGGGTGCTAGGTTGCAAGATTGCAGCAAAGTGTTTTTTTATTTTCTAGTGGACCAATACACCACTTATGTAATTAAAGCAGAGGTGCCGCGGAAAAAAAAATATTAAAAGCCAGCAGCTGCAGACTTTTAATATATGGACACTTGCCTATCCTGGAGTCCAGCGACGTCCGCAGCAGAGGACGAGCAATCACTCATCACTCTGCTGCCCCCACCACCATCCTCGGTGAGGGAACCAGGAAATGAAGCCTTGCGGCTTCATGCCCGGTTCCCTACGGTGCATGCGCGAGTCGCGCTGCGCCGTTTTGAATGGTCCCCTGTGTTCTGGGAGCCGAGTGTCTCCCAGAACACAACGGGTATTCTGCGGGAAGTGATGTGCTTCCCGCAGATTTCCCGCAGAGAGGACTCCCGGAAGTGGGTGCAAATACCTGTCTTAGACAGGTATCTGCACCCCCCTGAAAGGTGTCAATTGTGACACCGGGGGGGGGGAGGGAGGGTTCCGATCAGCGGAAGTTCCACTTTAGGGTGGAGCTCCGCTTTAACATACTGTAAATAATAAAGTATTAGAAATGTTGTAGATCATCACTGCTACTTGATGGATCTGCCTATATAACTTGCATTCACTTTGGCAGGTTGATAAAAGGCACCACACACCCAAGGGAACCTGGGATAGCGAGACACATATTGCCCAGGCAGTAGATGTTTTTAATTCAACATACAATCAGATTGAGAAGAAATTTCCAGGGCAATCCAAAGAATGTTTACTGAAAGGTAAGAACATATGTAACCTGTATTAAAGCAAAAACTCTGTTAAATGCATTGTCTGCATCACATTCTTGGTTAAGGGTCTGTGCACACCAGCAACTGCATTACCTGCTGATGTGCTGTAAACTGCTTTTTTGGGCAAACTCTATTGAAATGTCACATTTCATTAAGTTCTATTGGCTGCAGTTGCCACACTGCACTGAAAAAAAATACCGCATGACATACTGTGTTCAGTGCACACAGCATACCTCCCAACATTTTGAAATGGGAATGAGGGGCAACTATTAACAAACATATGTAGTTGTAGCGGTACCCCCATGGGGGCTGCTGATTGACTCTATACCCCACGGGCCCAGAGATTCTCTCTTACCTCTGACACCTTGGGTTCCATTATAGCTGTCTCATGTTAGTAAGAATAGACTCAGTCAAGATTACTAAACCACACAAGGAACTTTTACTAGAGCAGAAAAATTACATAAAGTTATTATACAATCCACAGTAAATGAACACAGATTATTATTATTGTGTAGCGGAGCCTCACTCTCCCTCTCGGTTATTGGCTTGTGTCTAGGGGTACCTGGGAGAGGAGAGTGCAGGAACACTACACCAAGCTCTCCCCTCGTATGTGTATGAGGGTTGAGCAGAGTTACTTGAATTACCTCCGGGTCTGTTCACTGCATACGAGCCTCAGTTGTTCCGAGGAGATGTGTCTGCCAATAACATAGAGCCCCACACCAATCGAAAGTCCAACACTCCTTTATTTCTCTGCTTTCAGGGTGAACACAATCAGTTGAACTTTCAGTAACAGACAAACAGGGGTGTGGATACGAGTAGGCCCAGGCACAACTGAACTCTCCTATTCCTTTGCTAGCGAATAGGCTTGGCGCACGGTCTCTGCCACCGACCGTGAGTTTTGGTCGCTGCCACCGACCGGATGAACCATTGAGGCCCCTGCCACAGGCCTAATAGCAGGCCTCTGCCACTGACCTGAGTTGAATAGCTGGACTGCTGCCACCGGTCATTGGACGTGAACCACCTTCCTCTCTGAACTTGGACCCTGTCCGAGAAGGATATCCCTCCGGGCGGTCTCCAGAGGTTCACCCGGCACTGGCAATCTGCTGCACCAGGTCTTCGGATGAGTCCCTCCTCCGGTCCCTTACGCCTCTGGACTCGGGTGCCCCACTCCCGGGGCCCCCTAGGACAATCCCTCCCTCGCGGGACCCAGTGGAAGGTACTGGGCCCCAGGCCTCCGGCTGAGTACCTCACCCCAGACTGAAGGTGTCTGGGATGGAACACGAACTCCAGGTGTCCAGGCCTAGGCCGCCTGGACCCCGACCGCGAACAGCAGCTCTCAGGCTGAAGGTGCCTGGGACTCGACCCCGTGGCGAAGATGTCCGCCCCCTTTATACCCTCTTCCAGTATACACGGCGTGTTCCCCGCCCCGCCGTACAACCGCTGCGAGAGGTCACAAAGGGTACGGCACTGCAGCGATGGTTCAACCCCGGCCCAAAGTGACAGCACCACCTGCTGGGCCACAGGGAACTATGCATCACTGGTGTCTTCACCAGTTTTAAAAGTATATACCCGCTACAATTGAAAAAATATATGTTGCAACTATTAACGTCTATCACTACACCCAATGATAACCTGGCAAAGTTGTATGTGAGCAAGTACACAGTGGAGTAGGTCCCCAACACTTCAGTAACTGTATTGAACCACCTCTCCACTATAGCCCCAGCACACAGACCAATAACAAACAATGGACACAGTAATCAAAGTATATGCTTAATCTTAAATTGCTAAATGGCTCCCACTAGAGTGCAGTTCAGTGTGACCTTACTGTATTTTGCAAAACTTGATGAATGACAAAGTAATGGCAGTTCCTTCTGTTCCAGTCTGTTCTTCAGCTAGCTCAGTTATCCTGATATATAAGGTGGTGCACTTAATTGTAATCCAAGTTGGTAAAATAGAAACAATAACTGAAATGTGTGAGGTGACTGCTTCTCTTGTAAAGTAAATGCTAAATCTGACAATCCGGCTGTAGAAACACTTTAGATGCAATAGATATCCGTCTGTGGGACTACAAGTGTCAGGGACAGTCTGGATAGCAGGAAATCTCTTATCAATATCTCAGTCAATTACTCTGATAGGCAGATACCCTCTCACCACTATGGATCCTCAGCCAACTAGTGCATTCTGTTCGGAACCTCACTTGTTGATGCCTCTGTGAGTGAAGATGGCGCCGTCACACCACACGGCCGCTCCGGACACTCTGACAAGTGAAACCGCTTCAAATGCTCTGAAGCGCGGATCGATCCACCTGCTCGACCAGCAAGGCTGTCCTCCAAGGATCCCTCTGGGGCGGATGATCCTGCTCTCCTCTGTAGGCTGCAGTCTCTCTCTCAGTCACACACAGACCTCCTGCTGGCAGTTGAATGGCATCCAGAGAGGCCGAACTCAGGCCACACGTGTCCTTTTATCTGGCTACCCAGCAGGCTGTTCTGTTTCGCTTTGCATTGTGGTTCCGCTGCTTGGCATTGTGGGCTTGTAGTCCTCAAACTGATTAGCACAATAGTAGTCACTTTCTCATGAAACTACACATCCCACAATGCATCACTGTTCATCTTTTAACCAAGAAAGAGAGATATTCTAATAAAGTTCAGTGGTCACCAGAGGGAGCCAAACCCTTTACTAAACTAACAATACATAACTTAATATGACAACTTCCCAGTAGCAATCCATTGGCTACATAGGCATAGGGCACGCCCCCTGCCACACCCCCTTAAAGGAGAATTAACCAAAAGAAGGTTAATTAAATCCACAAGAATTTATTTTTACCGCTACTTTTCCTTTATATTGGCTTTTAAAATGTACAAATGCAGCAATTTAGAAATTGAATGAAAGGTTTAGCACTGGGAAACACTTTTTGATAGAAAAATACTGCATTTTATATATGACTATATGGATCATACCAAAATGAGGGACAAATGAGGAGGAAAGAGGGACAAAGGGACATTGCTCCAAATCAGGGACAGTCCCTCGAAATCAGGGACAGTTGGGAGCTATGCACACAGTGGTGTGAACTAGAATGAAAGGTAACAAGGCCTTTTTCTTGTCTTGCATTAGGACTGGCCTGAGCAAGGCTGGCCATCACAGTCCCAACACACCGGGTATTGTGCTATTCTGTGCTAGTCTGGTAATGGTGACAGTTTAATCAACCAGACTCAATGTTCTTACTTTAGTAAAAAAAAAAAAAAAAAAGGTACATTGTTAAAAGTCAAATACTTTTTCAGCCCTGCAAAGTCTGATAAAATAATTATTTTAAAAATTGTTATATTGTTGTGAACACATACCCACATTATTACTACTTACCCTTTGATTCATGTAATTGAGTTACTTTCTTTGGTAGCATTGCCATAGCATTCTTAAAAATAAAAATACAGTTTCACAATTTCCCAAGTGTTTAGCAAACCAACAGCAGTTAAAAACAAAAATTGAGGCAATGTTATGATCCAGATATAATTCAATCATACCCTGTCCTCCTATATTTATTGTAAAAAAAATAAATAAATACAGGAAGTAAAATGAAGTTTTGGTCCCCATTTGTTTTAGCCTGATAATAAAATAATATTAGTATAGAAGTTTAGGATGGAGGAGTGATAAATAGTGGTGTTGTACTTTAAATAAGATGCTAACGTTAAAGTGGTTCTAAACTCATAATTTTTTTTACCTCAATGCATTCCTTGCATTATGGTAAAAAATGTCACAGTAGCAGTTCCCCCCCCCCCCCCTCGATCTAGTGCTATGCCCATCTGTTGTGTTTTTCCTCTCCCAGCATTTACAGGACACAGAGGTAGCAACGGGAGTCACTGGGGGTTATTTACTAAAGGCAAATCCACTTTGCACTGTAAGTGCACTTGGAAGTGCAGTTGCTGCACATCATTGGATGATAAAATCAGCAGAGCTTCCCTTCAGATCTACAGCGACTGCACTTTCAAGTGCACTTGTAGTGTAAAGTGGATTTGCCTTTAGTAAATAAACCCCATTGGCTCTTGCTGCTGTCAATTAAATCCTGTAAGCTGAGAGCGTGGGTGAGGCTAAGTCGAGCTGTATGTGTCTATGGACACACATAGCTGAGCTAAGGAGCAAGATAGCTATTATCTTGCTATGGGAGGAGACACAGAAAAGGAAGAGCAGAGAGTGCCGGCAGGGGACCATAGAAGAGAAGGTTCAGGGCTGCTCTATGCAATACCATTGTACAGAGCAGGTTAGTATAACATGTTTCTTATTTTAGATTAAATAAAAATCTTTAGAACCGCTTTAAGAGTAAAACCACCATTTACCCTTGCAAATAGGGCCATTATCCTTGGCAGGCTGGACTGGGAAGGAGGTGATATCACCAGAGGAGGAAGTGGGTAGAGAACCCAAAAACTTCATGCTCAGCCTCACACCTTCTCTGCATGTCCCTGCAAAGGTGATATATGGGAGCTGGGAAAATAGGGCAGTGGGGGGCATATGTGGTGTTATTTGTTAGTTGGAAGAAATGTGCGTTGTCTGGGATTCCAAGACAGGGGTGCAGGGAGGTTCAGAGTCAGGGGAATAAGGAGGTGCAATGTAAGGGAGTCCTGGGTTATAGAAGGTTCAGAAGAAGGGGTACAGGGAGGTTGGTGATAGGAGGGACTGGGTGACAGGAAAATGTCAGGTTGCATAATGCCAGGGGTACTGACCTGAATACGAAACCTGTCAACTTGTATGCCTGCAGGGAGGGTCCTCTTACAGAGCGCCTCCCGATATGGACAGGCTTTTGGACTGCAGCAACCACTGATCAAGGTAAGTACAAGAGAGTTTAGTTAGAGTGGTGAGGGAGATCATTAGGACTAAATTGTCTCAACATATAGTTAGCCTTAAGGCCATCTTCAGCCCTATGCATTATGGTAATTTGTGTTTTACTACAACAGCAACACAAGGCACTCATTTAGAATGGCACCCCTATGCACAAGTACAGTGGGCAATGAACTCACACCACATCTTATGTGCCGGTGTGCGGGTATGTTTTTTGTTTTCCCCTTGCCATATATTGGCAGCCCATTCTTGAAGAAATATTAACACAACACGCATTAACTTGTATGCTGTAGCACACCACAATGAAATGGCATAGTAATAAAGGGGCTTTAGTATTTGAATTTGTTGGCCATGTGATGGATAGACTGAGGACTTGGGAAGGTCATTCCGAAAATGGCAGGCAGTACATGCTTTTCATTGAGCTTGTTAAATATCCATCAGCAGTATATGTTGGAGACCTTAGCAAATATGTTTTAAAGCAGTTCAGAGTTGAATAAATTGGATGTATTTATTTTTAAAAGAATCGTCAGGCAATATAATAAAAAAAAACTCATGTATAAATGCCTTGTGATTTTAACTTGCAAGATGAGGAAACTTTCAAACATTATTTTCTGAATGTTTCCTCACCCTTGGGCCTCTTTCCCCACTGATCTAACCCATCCTTCCCACTGTATACTCACACAGTTCTGGCACGGAGTTCACCAGCATTCTGCTGCAACGTTTACCTTTGGCTGGTGCATCTTTTAATTCCCGCTGCTGGCAACTGCATAGTAAGAATCCCATAGAAATCTATGAGGCCAAGAACTGATAAGAAATTTAGTCACAGGTCCACCCCACAGGATGTTAAGGATGCAGGGAGACAATAACACACAAATGTAAAACAATTAAAATTGTCTATGAGGTCTTAACTTGTGGCTGATAACAGAACTGGACAATTTATTAGATTATACTAGCTTTACCACTGGCTTTTTTTTCAGACAACACAAAAGGATCATAGTATGATAGTAATAGTATTTTCTTGGCTAATATTATTATTATTACAGGTACGTGTATAGCGCCATCAACGTACACAGAACTTTACATATATATTGTAAATTCACTTCAGTCCTTGCCCTAAATTCAGTATAATTTGAGCACAGAGTTGGGCTCCACATTGTGTATCTACAGTAAAACTAGAAAATAAGTGTTTCCCAGGCTATACTAATTGAAACCTGCTTTGGTAGATTTTGGAACATTTGATATTTGTTGGCTTCTGCAGTATATGCATATGTATAGATAGAGATATACTCCTTTGTCCTGTTAAAATGACAGTATTGCCAGAAATTAGAGCTGGACAGTCATTGTATAAAGTCCTGCCTGATGGCATACAAATTGAGTGTGTTTAGGTTTGAAAAAGTATACAAGATAATTGAATAGTATATGGCCAGCCTTAACTGTTGTGGTCACAGCAGGGGGAAGATGTGGATTTCGCACTTGGGCCCCCACAGTTCATTAGTTTTTTTTTTTGTGTATGGCAGGTACCTCCAGGGAATGCCCATCAGTTTATTTCTAATGTTACCCCCTAGAGCTTCAAAACCAAGGATTGCTTTATTATGCTAATTTTGACCAGAATTCACATAGTGCTCTAGCCTCCCTCTTCTTACCTTGGCACCTCTTTATATCTCATTGAGACTGCTTATTACATTTGATGTCCAATAGGTAAACACGGGGTCAGGGCACAACCATACAAGCATAGCTCCCAACTGTCCCCTATTTTGAGGGACTTTCCCCGATTTGGAACAAAATCCCTCTGTCCCCCTTTCCTCCTCATTTGTCCCTCATTTTGGTCTGATCTATATAATTCTATATGATATGCACTACTTATTTTTCAGAAAGTGTTTCCCAGTGCTAAACCTTTCATCCAATTTCTAAATTGATGTGTTTGTATATTTCAAAAGCCAGTATAAAGGAATGGTAGTGGTAAAAAAAGCCCTTGTGGATTTAACTAGTTTTTTTTTTTTGTATAATTCTCCTTTAAGAGGGGCGTGGCAGGGGGGTGTCCTATGCCTACATACTTTTGTTAATAGGTGTCTCTTATCTTCATCTCAAAAAGTTGAGAGGTATGTACAAGTTCATCATTATGCCGCGTACACACGACCATTTTTAATGTCATTGAAAAAAACGAAGTTTTTCTCGACGTGATTCTTCTCAAGCCTGTCTTGCCTACACACTATCATGAAAAAAAAAATGCTCGAGCAAAGCGCGGTGACGTACGAAATGTACGACGGCACTATAAAGGGGAAGTTCCATTCGGATGGCGCCACCCTTTGGGCTGATTTTGCTGATCCTCGTGTTAGTAAAGTTTGGTGAGAGACGATTCACGCTTTTCAGCCTTGTGCTCTTCAGTCTGTTACAGCGTGACGAATGTTCTATCTCCATTACGAACGCTAGTTTTACCAGAACGAGCGCTCCCGTCTCATCACTTGCTTCTGAGCATGCGCATTTTTTTCACGTTGTTAAAGCCTACTCATGACGAGAAAAACGACAACGTGAAAAACGACGAGAAAAATTAGAGCATGTTCCAAATTTTTAATGGCCATTTTTCACGTCGTGAAAAATGCTCTGGAGCCCACACACGGTCGTTTTTAATGACCAAATAAAAAAATAGCATTTTTCTCAGCATGAAAAACGGTTGTGTGTACGAGGCATTAGAATTAGCAGAATGGCAGGGTATCCCCACTTAAATCCCATTTATATATTATTTGTATAGCTTTAAGGCTATAGATATATAGAATTCTCCTCCGTCTTTTCTAGAATGAATCATCTCTGGTCTCATAGACCCATTATTTGTTATTATAATTGATAACTTGAATTTATGTCATTGACACTCATTACACTAAAACAGTATGCATAACCTAACTGTTATAAAACTTCTTGCAGGGGCTATTGCTGGATATAATACTGGTGCTGGAAATGTGAGGGACCTAAATGATGTTGACCGTTGCACAACTGGAAAAGATTATAGCAACGATGTTGTTGCACGAGCGCAGTTCTTCAAAAGTAATGGATATTAAAGCTGAACTTCAGCCTTCATACAGTTGTACAGGCTCCTCTGATGTACTGAATTGCTTGCTCCAATTTCACTACATACTGTGGGCTTCTCATCCTACATATACATGGATACATATATGAATAAACGAAAAAAGGACAAAAATTTTGAAAAAAAAAATGTTTTTCTTTGTTTTTGTTATAAAATTTTGCAAATAAATAATCTTTCTTCAAAAATTTAAGCCAACATTTATTCTGCTACATTTCTTTGGTGAATATAACCAAAATCAGTGTATATTATTTACTCTGTAGGAAAATGTCCACAAACTATGGTGTATATATAAATGTTTACATACTGTCACCAATGCAGTACAGCATCATCATATAACTGGTGTGGTGCTGACCAGGGACACTGGTGACAGTTTGTAAAAAATAAAAATAAAAATGGTGGTGATTTACCCATTCCACACCAAATCCCAAGACCTCCATGACAGGGAACATATATGGCCAGGCTACTGTATCGGATGCCTTCTCTATATCAAGTGCCACCAGTACTCTAGAGGAGGAGTTGGCAGGGGGCAGTTGCAAGTAGACATGTGTGGTTCGTTTAGTTCTGAATTAAAATTCGGACAAATTTTCGTCATTTGGAAATTGTATCCGAATTTCCGAATTAGAATAGTACCGAATTTAAACAAATCAGAACTAACGAAAATCGAATTCGGATGAAATTCGAATTCAAATAGTTTTCAAATTCAAATTGTTTTCAAATTCAAAAACTTTTCAAATTCAAATCGTTTTCAAATTTCCTAGTTTCGAATTTCCAAATTTCTGAAATTTTGAATTTCCTAACTTTGAAATTTTGGAATTTTTTGAATTTCCGAAATTTTGAATTCCTGAAATTTCCGAAATTTTGAATTTCTGAAAATTCGAAATTTCAGAAATGAAAAAATTCGGAATTCGAAAATTCAGATATTCGAAATGTCGGAAATCCAAAAATTCAAAAATTTTGGAATTAACAAATTTGTCAAAATCCGTTAAGCGATTTTGGAACTAAACAAATTGCACATGTCTAGTTGCTAGTGGAGAACATTCCAGAAAGCTGTACTGCCGGGATTGTGCTGGACTGAATGCTGCCCCCAAGATTACATAGAATCCCCACCTGAGCCACGTTGGCTAATGTTGAAGTTGTTGGAGTGATCCACCCTGAAAAGCGACCTGTGATCTTCCGCAGGTTGTGGTTTCTTCAGTTGAGCAAGGAAGCCATCTAAGTTCCCGGATGTCATGTGGACAGACTGAGGACGTCATTGCAAGGGGACCTATGTCTCAAAGTGCGGTCTCTTGCACCATGGCCTGGCTGCTTGTTGTCTAAATGCAGTGGTGCCTCTTGTCCCCGGAGTTGTCCCTAAAGAAGAAGGTACACTGCTGGGAAATGTTGTCCACCCCGTGTGAAATTGATGGACTGTGGCATGTCATGGACACTGAGTGTGTAGTTAGTTAGGTAGAATAGGCTGTGGCAAAGGGGCAAATTCTTACCTTTCTTTGAATAATGGACTCATCCATGCATCAGGACGTTTACTTGATGAAACCATAACAAAGTTTATATTTGATTAGGAAAGGGGGTGGCATTTTCAACTGAGAATGGGGCCTGCTTTCATTACTGTATGTATATAATGCAGATATTTTATAAGGTGTATTTACACTGCTACTCTCTCTTCGGCTGAGGACAATTGAAAACCATTTAATCATGTATGTATATATTGCACCATGTTATTGTGGTTAGTGATGAGCCGAACACCCCCGGGTTCGGTTCGCACCAGAACCCGCGAACGGACCGAAAGTTCGAACGAACATTAGAACCCTATTAAATACAATGGATGCGAACGTTCGAATTCTAAAGTGCTAATTATAACAACTATTATGCATGTTATTGTCATAAATAGGGTTTGGGAACCCGGGTTCTGCACCAGGGGACATGTATCAATGCAAAAAGAAGTTTTAAAAACGGTCGTTTTTCGGGAGCAGTCATTTTAATGATGCATAAAGTGAAAAAAAAAAAGTCAAATATTCCTTTAAATATCGTACCTGGGGGGTGTCTAAAGTATGCCTGTGAAGTGCCACGTGTTTCCCGTGTTTAGAACTGTCCCTGCACAAAATGACACTTCTAAATGAAAAAAAAGCCATTTAAAACTGCTTGCGGCTTTAATGTAATGTCTGGTCCCGGTAATATGGATGAAATTCTTTAAGAAAAATGGCATAGCTACCCCATGACCCCCCCCCCCCTACCCCAGCCCATTACCAGCCCCTTTGGGTCTTGTATGGATATTAAGGGGAACCCCGCACATAAAATAAAAAAGGCCCTATATACTCTGAACAGCCGTATACAGGCGGTGCATACAAGACAGGGACTGTAGGTTTGTTCTTATGTAGAATCTGTTTGTAATTTTGAACAGGTACATTGTTGAAGTGTAGCTCCAGCCCAAAAATCTATTTTTAAACTTTTTGGGAAACATAGGTAAGGGTTATCACCCCTGTAACATTTGTTTTGCTGTCTGTGTCCCTGTTCAGAACATTTCACCTCACTTTCCGTCCCAATGACAACTGTTTTTGAAATGTGGTGTTTTTCTTGAAACAAGGATTGCTGATAAAGCATCAGTACAGATGAGACCCCTTTCTCCCATATTTATTCTTACAGGAGAGAATTTTCCTTTCTAGGGGTAGATTTCCTCTCACTTCCTGTTGTCTTCTTTCGTTTGCAAGTAGGAGTCGTTTGTAAGTTGGATGTTTGAAAGTAGGGACCTGCCGTATATACTCTGCAGAAATAGGCCCCTTAGTTGTTGGTGTTGGCACAACACTGTAAGCACTCAGTTACTCTTGGTTGGTGCTGGAACGCCCTGCTGTCAACTATTATATCAGGAATTTTAATTACATATAATTGTTGAACAGTGGTAGTAAAAATTGGGGCTTTGATGGTGGTGCTGGTGCCACAACACTGTAAGCCCTGACAGTTACTCTTGGTGGGTGCAGCAATGGGCCCTGCTGTGAATTATTAGATCAAGAATTGTAATTACATGCCCCTTTTGAACAGGGGCTGAAAAATTGGGCCTTTCGTGGTGGTGGTGGTGGTGGCGTTGCCACAAGACTGTAAGCCCTCAGAGTTACTCTTGGTGGGTGCAGCAATGGACCCTGCTGTGAATTATTAGATCAAGAATTGTAATTGCATGCCCCTGTTGAACAGGGGCTGAAAAATTGGGCCTTAGGCACTGGTGGCACAACACTACAACCCCTCACAGATACTGTACTTGGAGCACAGCAATGAGCCCTGTTGCAAAGTATTGCTTCAAAAATTGTAATGACACGCCCCTGTTAAACAGGGGCTGAAAAATTGGGCCTTAGGCACTGGTGCCACAACACTCCAACCCCTCACAGATACTGTACTTGGAGCACAGCAATGAGCCCTATGGCAAATTATTGCTAAAAAAATTGTAATTACACGCCCCTGTAAAACAGGGGCTGAAAAATTGGGCCTTAGCCACTGGTGGCGGCACCCATAAACAAAAATGATCTTCCAAGCTATCATCATCAATCGTATCATTGAGGACTCGGAGGAGGAGGATAGCCAGTCAACATAACAGCACAGGCACTCAGCATCAGCATCAGTCTTGAAGGGATGTGACATGTTAAAATCAATTAGTCTGTTATATCAGCATCAGGTGTGTGGTAGCTGGTGGTGATCCAAGACTGGTTCATCTTGATGAAAGTCAGTCGATCAACCGAGTCGGTGGACAGGCGCACCCTGTGATCCGTGACAAATCCTCCAGCAGCACTGAATGTGCGTTCCGAAAGAACGTTGGATGCAGGACAGGCCAGTAGCTCAATTGCATACTGTGCAAGCTCTGGCCAGTGATCCATCCTCAAGACCCAGTAAGCCAGAGGATTTTCGGTGGGGAAGGTGTCCAAGTCTGACCTTGCCCCTAGATATTCCTGCACCATGTTTATCAGACGCTGGCGATGGTTGCTGGAACCGATCATACTTTGGGGCTGTGGACTAAAGAATTGTCTGAACGCATCGGTCAGACGGCCACCTTCCCCACCGCTCCTTCTTTGACTGGCCGAAGCCTCAGCAACTCGTTGTCCAGGACCAGGAGTTTGTAACCTCCCAGTCTCTGGGAACGCGTTGCACAGACCTTTCTGCAAGGCCTCCCGGAGTTGTCTCATCCTCTGCTCCCTCTGCGACGGTAACATAAGGTCCGCAACCTTACCCTTGTACCGTGGATCAAGGAGAGTGGCCAGCCAGTAATGGTCCCTCTCCTTGATCCGAAGAATACGAGGATCCTTCCGCAGACTTTGCAGGATCAGGGAGGCCATGCAGCGTAGGTTTGCTGAGGCATTCGCTCCGGAGTCCTCTGGGTCACTAAGGACGACATGATCCGCAGCCACCTCCTCCCAGCCACGTACAAGTCCACTGGTTTCTTGGGACTGTAAATCATCCCTAAAAGACTGCTGCTGATGATGCTGAGTGCCAGCCTCCACCTCCATGCTGACACAATCCTCCTCCTCCTCCTCCTCCTCTTCCTGTGCGATGGGTGGGACAGAAGGAACACTGTCTGGGTAAAGGGGGCCTTGAGAGGCAAGGAAGTCCTCCTCTTCCTGCCTCTGTTCTGCCTCAAGTGCCCTGTCCATTATTCCACGCAGCGTGTGCTCCAACAGGTGGACAAGAGGTACAGTGTCACTGATGCATGCACTGTCACTGCTCACCATCCTCGTGGCCTCCTCAAATGGTGCCAGGACAGTGCATGCATCCCTGATCATGCCCCACTGGCGTGGAGAAAAAAAACCAAGCTCCCCTGACCCTGTCCTGGTGCCGTAGTCACACAGGTACTCATTGATGGCCCTCTGCTGCGTGTGCAGCCGCTGCAGCATGGCCAACGTTGAGTTCCACCTGGTGGGCATGTCACATATAAGGCGGTTCTTGGGCAGGTTCAACTCCTTTTGCAGCTCAGCCAGGCGAGCACTGGCATTATAAGATCTGCGGAAATGCACACAGACTTTCCTGGCCTGCCTCAGGACATCCTGTAAGCCCGGGTACCTGCCCAAGAACCGCTGCACCACCAGGTTAAGGACGTGAGCCACACAGGGCACATGGGTCAGTTGTCCCTGTCGGAGGGCGGAGAGGAGGTTGGTGCCATTGTCGCAAACCACCATTCCTGGCTTAAGCTGGCGTGGCGTCAACCACCTCTCGGCCTGGCCCTGCAGAGCAGACAGGACCTCTGCCCCAGTGTGGCTTCTGTCCCCCAAACACACCAGCGCAAGCACGGCATGGCATCTTTTTGCCTGCGTACTTGCGTAGCCCCGTGAACGGCTACGGAGCACCGCTGGTTCATAGGACAAACCACAGGAAGAGGCCATGGAGGAAGAAGAAGAGGAGGGGGTGGAGGAGAGAGGTGTGTCACAACCAGTAGTAGCATTTTGGAGGCGTGGCGGTGGGACAACCTCCAACACTACTGCACCTTGTCCTGCATCCTTCCCAGCTGCCAAAAGAGTGACCCAATGGGCCGTGAAAGAAAGGTAACGTCCCTGTCCATGCCTGCTGGACCATGAGTCAGCGGTAATATGCACCTTACCGCTGACCGCCCTGTCCAGCGAGGCCAAGACATTGCCTTCCACATGCCGGTAGAGAGCCGGAATAGCCTTCCGTGAGAAAAAGTGGCGTTTGGGAACCTGCCACTGAGGAACCGCACATTGCACAAACTCACGGAAGGGGGCCGAGTCTACCAACTGAAAAGGCAGCAGTTGAAGCGCTAGCAATTTAGCCAAGCTAGCATTCAACCGCTGGGCATGTGGATGGCTGGGAGTGAACTTCTTTCGACGGTCCAGCAGCTGGGGCAGGGAAATTTGCCTGCTAGAATCGGACGTCGGTGTACTGCTAGCAGAGTGGCCGCAAGTACTTGGCTGTGACACACCTAATTCTACACCTTCATTCCTCTCAGTGCATGTTTCAGAGAGGACTGAAGTTATAGTGGGGTTGGAGATCCCAGCTGATGCGGTGCAAGGAGAGGTCCGCTTTGTTCTTTGGTGTGGGTCTTTGAGGTAGGCTTGCCAACGAGCTGCATGGCAGGTCAACATATGTCTGGTCAGGCATGTGGTACCCAAGCGGCTGATGTTTTGGCCACGCGATATACGCTTGAGACATATGTTGCAAACAGCAGCTGTGCGATCTGATGCACTAGCCTCAAAAAAGGCCCACACCAAAGAACTTTTTGAATGACGGGCAGAGGCAGCGCCCTGCACAGGCGGAGCTCTGCGGTGTGATTCCGTCGGTGTACTGCCCTTACGCTGGCCACCAAAGGGCATCCTGCCTCGTTGGAGATGTGCCTCCTCCTCATCCTCCTCTCTCCTATTAGGCACCCACGTGGAGTCAGTGACCTCATCATCACCTCCCTCCTCATCACTGGAGCCAATCTGGCAGTATGCTGCAGCTGCTGGAACATGACTGCCAGATTGGTGTCCTTCTTGAGCATCCCCTCTGTCTGCTCTCACGCTACTGCCTTCCTCTAGCTGGGTTTCATCATCAGACCCTTCGAAACGCTGGGCATCCTCCTGGAGCATGTACCCAACACTGTGCTGAAACAGTTCGGGGGACTCCTCAGGAGGAGGACATGGTGGGTCTAGGGAAGGAGTGACTGATGATGAGTCTGACATTGATACCAGGGAAGAGGACGCTTTGGCAGCTGCTTTTCCAGTACCCTGAGCCTGGGTGAGAGAGGATGAGGAGGAGGAGGAGGGCTTGGTCATCCACTCTACCAAGTCTTCGGCATGATGTGGCTCAACATGTCCAGCTGCCGAAAAGAAGGACAAGCGTGTCCCATGGCCATGTGCTGATGACAATGCACCGCGTCCACGACCAGCACTGTTGCCCCCAGACACAGAGCCTGCTTGCCCTCTTTTATTGCCTCCTGACTGTCTGCCTCTCCTTGTTTGCCTTCCAGACATTCTAATAGATGGCCTGCAGGGAGATGGGAAAAAAGCAATAAGGGCTACCTTCAGGTGTCCTTCTCTGTCCCTTGAAACAAGGACTTTGACAGTGAAAGAAACTGACACACTCTCCCTACCTACAGTTTTCTGTCCCTAGAAAAAATGTTTTTTTTAAGCACAATTTAGCACAAGGAGAATTCACTCACTGTCCTTCCATGTCCCTGGAAACATGGACTTTGACAGTGAAAGAAACTGACACACTCTCCCTACCTACAGTTTTCTGTCCCTAGAAAAAATGTTTTTTTTAAGCACAATTTAGCACAAGGAGAATTCACTCACTGTCCTTCCAGGTCCCTGGAAACAAGGACTTTGACAGTGAAAGAAACTGACACACTCTCCCTACCTACAGTTTTCTGTCCCTAGAAAAAATGTTTTTTTTAAGCACAATTTAGCACAAGGAGAATTCACTCACTGTCCTTCCAGGTCCCTGGAAACAAGGACTTTGACAGTGAAAGAAACTGACACACTCTCCCTACCTACAGTTTTCTGTCCCTAGAAAAAATGTTTTTTTTAAGCACAATTTAGCACAAGGAGAATTCACTCACTGTCCTTCCAGGTCCCTGGAAACAAGGACTTTGACAGTGAAAGAAACTGACACACTCTCCCTACCTACAGTTTTCTGTCCCTAGAAAAAATGTTTTTTTTAAGCACAATTTAGCACAAGGAGAATTCACTCACTGTCCTTCCAGGTCCCTGGAAACAAGGACTTTGACAGTGAAAGAAACTGACACACTCTCCCTACCTACAGTTTTCTGTCCCTAGAAAAAATGTTTTTTTTAAGCACAATTTAGCACAAGGAGAATTCACTCACTGTCCTTCCAGGTCCCTGGAAACAAGGACTTTGACAGTGAAAGAAACTGACACACTCTCCCTACCTACAGTTTTCTGTCCCTAGAAAAAATGTTTTTTTTAAGCACAATTTAGCACAAGGAGAATTCACTCACTGTCCTTCCAGGTCCCTGGAAACAAGGACTTTGACAGTGAAAGAAACTGACACACTCTCCCTACCTACAGTTTTCTGTCCCTAGAAAAAATGTTTTTTTTAAGCACAATTTAGCACAAGGAGAATTCACTCACTGTCCTTCCAGGTCCCTGGAAACAAGGACTTTGACAGTGAAAGAAACTGACACACTCTCCCTACCTACAGTTTTCTGTCCCTAGAAAAAATGTTTTTTTTAAGCACAATTTAGCACAAGGAGAATTCACTCACTGTCCTTCCAGGTCCCTGGAAACAAGGACTTTGACAGTGAAAGAAACTGACACACTCTCCCTACCTACAGTTTTCTGTCCCTAGAAAAAATGTTTTTTTTTAAGCACAATTTAGCACAAGGAGAATTCACTCACTGTCCTTCCAGGTCCCTGGAAACAAGGACTTTGACAGTGAAAGAAACTGACACACTCTCCCTACCTACAGTTTTCTGTCCCTAGAAAAAATGTTTTTTTTAAGCACAATTTAGCACAAGGAGAATTCACTCACTGTCCTTCCAGGTCCCTGGAAACAAGGACTTTGACAGTGAAAGAAACTGACACACTCTCCCTACCTACAGTTTTCTGTCCCTAGAAAAAATGTTTTTTTTAAGCACAATTTAGCACAAGGAGAATTCACTCACTGTCCTTCCAGGTCCCTGGAAACAAGGACTTTGACAGTGAAAGAAACTGACACACTCTCCCTACCTACAGTTTTCTGTCCCTAGAAAAAATGTTTTTTTTAAGCACAATTTAGCACAAGGAGAATTCACTCACTGTCCTTCCATGTCCCTGGAAACAAGGACTTTGACAGTGAAAGAAACTGACACACTCTCCCTACCTACAGTTTTCTGTCCCTAGAAAAAATGTTTTTTTTAAGCACAATTTAGCACAAGGAGAATTCACTCACTGTCCTTCCAGGTCCCTGGAAACAAGGACTTTGACAGTGAAAGAAACTGACACACTCTCCCTACCTACAGTTTTCTGTCCCTAGAAAAAATGTTTTTTTTAAGCACAATTTAGCACAAGGAGAATTCACTCACTGTCCTTCCAGGTCCCTGGAAACAAGGACTTTGACAGTGAAAGAAACTGACACACTCTCCCTACCTACAGTTTTCTGTCCCTAGAAAAAATGTTTTTTTTAAGCACAATTTAGCACAAGGAGAATTCACTCACTGTCCTTCCAGGTCCCTGGAAACAAGGACTTTGACAGTGAAAGAAACTGACACACTCTCCCTACCTACAGTTTTCTGTCCCTAGAAAAAATGTTTTTTTTAAGCACAATTTAGCACAAGGAGAATTCACTCACTGTCCTTCCAGGTCCCTGGAAACAAGGACTTTGACAGTGAAAGAAACTGACACACTCTCCCTACCTACAGTTTTCTGTCCCTAGAAAAAATGTTTTTTTTTAAGCACAATTTAGCACAAGGAGAATTCACTCACTGTCCTTCCAGGTCCCTGGAAACAAGGACTTTGACAGTGAAAGAAACTGACACACTCTCCCTACCTACAGTTTTCTGTCCCTAGAAAAAATGTTTTTTTTAAGCACAATTTAGCACAAGGAGAATTCACTCACTGTCCTTCCAGGTCCCTGGAAACAAGGACTTTGACAGTGAAAGAAACTGACACACTCTCCCTACCTACAGTTTTCTGTCCCTAGAAAAAATGTTTTTTTTAAGCACAATTTAGCACAAGGAGAATTCACTCACTGTCCTTCCAGGTCCCTGGAAACAAGGACTTTGACAGTGAAAGAAACTGACACACTCTCCCTACCTACAGTTTTCTGTCCCTAGAATAAATGTTTTTTTAAGCACAATTTAGCACAAGGAGAATTCACTCACTGTCCTTCCAGGTCCCTGGAAACAAGGACTTTGACAGTGAAAGAAACTGACACACTCTCCCTACCTACAGTTTTCTGTCCCTAGAAAAAATGTTTTTTTTAAGCACAATTTAGCACAAGGAGAATTCACTCACTGTCCTTCCAGGTCCCTGGAAACAAGGACTTTGACAGTGAAAGAAACTGACACACTCTCCCTACCTACAGTTTTCTGTCCCTAGAAAAAATGTTTTTTTTAAGCACAATTTAGCACAAGGAGAATTCACTCACTGTCCTTCCAGGTCCCTGGAAACAAGGACTTTGACAGTGAAAGAAACTGACACACTCTCCCTACCTACAGTTTTCTGTCCCTAGAAAAAATGTTTTTTTTAAGCACAATTTAGCACAAGGAGAATTCACTCACTGTCCTTCCAGGTCCCTGGAAACAAGGACTTTGACAGTGAAAGAAACTGACACACTCTCCCTACCTACAGTTTTCTGTCCCTAGAAAAAAATTTTTTTTAAGCACAATTTAGCACAAGGAGAATTCACTCACTGTCCTTCCAGGTCCCTGGAAACAAGGACTTTGACAGTGAAAGAAACTGACACACTCTCCCTACCTACAGTTTTCTGTCCCTAGAAAAAATGTTTTTTTTAAGCACAATTTAGCACAAGGAGAATTCACTCACTGTCCTTCCAGGTCCCTGGAAAGAAGGACTTTGACAGTGAAAGAAACTGACACACTCTCCCTACCTACAGTTTTCTGTCCCTAGAAAAAATGTTTTTTTTAAGCACAATTTAGCACAAGGAGAATTCACTCACTGTCCTTCCAGGTCCCTGGAAACAAGGACTTTGACAGTGAAAGAAACTGACACACTCTCCCTACCTACAGTTTTCTGTCCCTAGAAAAAATGTTTTTTTTAAGCACAATTTAGCACAAGGAGAATTCACTCACTGTCCTTCCAGGTCCCTGGAAACAAGGACTTTGACAGTGAAAGAAACTGACACACTCTCCCTACCTACAGTTTTCTGTCCCTAGAAAAAATGTTTTTTTTAAGCACAATTTAGCACAAGGAGAATTCACTCACTGTCCTTCCAGGTCCCTGGAAACAAGGACTTTGACAGTGAAAGAAACTGACACACTCTCCCTACCTACAGTTTTCTGTCCCTAGAAAAAATGTTTTTTTTAAGCACAATTTAGCACAAGGAGAATTCACTCACTGTCCTTCCAGGTCCCTGGAAACAAGGACTTTGACAGTGAAAGAAACTGACACACTCTCCCTACCTACAGTTTTCTGTCCCTAGAAAAAATGTTTTTTTTAAGCACAATTTAGCACAAGGAGAATTCACTCACTGTCCTTCCAGGTCCCTGGAAACAAGGACTTTGACAGTGAAAGAAACTGACACACTCTCCCTACCTACAGTTTTCTGTCCCTAGAAAAAATGTTTTTTTTAAGCACAATTTAGCACAAGGAGAATTCACTCACTGTCCTTCCAGGTCCCTGGAAACAAGGACTTTGACAGTGAAAGAAACTGACACACTCTCCCTACCTACAGTTTTCTGTCCCTAGAAAAAATGTTTTTTTTAAGCACAATTTAGCACAAGGAGAATTCACTCACTGTCCTTCCAGGTCCCTGGAAACAAGGACTTTGACAGTGAAAGAAACTGACACACTCTCCCTACCTACAGTTTTCTGTCCCTAGAAAAAATGTTTTTTTTAAGCACAATTTAGCACAAGGAGAATTCACTCACTGTCCTTCCAGGTCCCTGGAAACAAGGACTTTGACAGTGAAAGAAACTGACACACTCTCCCTACCTACAGTTTTCTGTCCCTAGAAATTTTTTTTTTTTTAAGCACAATTTAGCACAAGGAGAATTCACTCACTGTCCTTCCAGGTCCCTGGAAACAAGGACTTTGACAGTGAAAGAAACTGACACACTCTCCCTACCTACAGTTTTCTGTCCCTAGAAAAAATGTTTTTTTTAAGCACAATTTAGCACAAGGAGAATTCACTCACTGTCCTTCCAGGTCCCTGGAAACAAGGACTTTGACAGTGAAAGAAACTGACACACTCTCCCTACCTACAGTTTTCTGTCCCTAGAAAAAATGTTTTTTTTAAGCACAATTTAGCACAAGGAGAATTCACTCACTGTCCTTCCAGGTCCCTGGAAACAAGGACTTTGACAGTGAAAGAAACTGACACACTCTCCCTACCTACAGTTTTCTGTCCCTAGAAAAAATGTTTTTTTTAAGCACAATTTAGCACAAGGAGAATTCACTCACTGTCCTTCCAGGTCCCTGGAAACAAGGACTTTGACAGTGAAAGAAACTGACACACTCTCCCTACCTACAGTTTTCTGTCCCTAGAAAAAATGTTTTTTTTAAGCACAATTTAGCACAAGGAGAATTCACTCACTGTCCTTCCAGGTCCCTGGAAACAAGGACTTTGACAGTGAAAGAAACTGACACACTCTCCCTACCTACAGTTTTCTGTCCCTAGAAAAAATGTTTTTTTTAAGCACAATTTAGCACAAGGAGAATTCACTCACTGTCCTTCCAGGTCCCTGGAAACAAGGACTTTGACAGTGAAAGAAACTGACACACTCTCCCTACCTACAGTTTTCTGTCCCTAGAAAAAATGTTTTTTTTAAGCACAATTTAGCACAAGGAGAATTCACTCACTGTCCTTCCAGGTCCCTGGAAACAAGGACTTTGACAGTGAAAGAAACTGACACACTCTCCCTACCTACAGTTTTCTGTCCCTAGAATAAATGTTTTTTTTAAGCACAATTTAGCACAAGGAGAATTCACTCTCCCTACCTACAGTTTTCTGTCCCTAGAAAAAATGTTTTTTTTAAGCACAATTTAGCACAAGGAGAATTCACTCACTGTCCTTCCAGGTCCCTGGAAACAAGGACTTTGACAGTGAAAGAAACTGACACACTCTCCCTACCTACAGTTTTCTGTCCCTAGAAAAAATGTTTTTTTTAAGCACAATTTAGCACAAGGAGAATTCACTCACTGTCCTTCCAGGTCCCTGGAAACAAGGACTTTGACAGTGAAAGAAACTGACACACTCTCCCTACCTACAGTTTTCTGTCCCTAGAAAAAAAATTTTTTTTAAGCACAATTTAGCACAAGGAGAATTCACTCACTGTCTTTCCAGGTCCCTGGAAACAAGGACTTTGACAGTGAAAGAAACTGACACACTCTCCCTACCTACAGTTTTCTGTCCCTAGAAAAAATGTTTTTTTTAAGCACAATTTAGCACAAGGAGAATTCACTCACTGTCCTTCCAGGTCCCTGGAAACAAGGACTTTGACAGTGAAAGAAACTGACACACTCTCCCTACCTACAGTTTTCTGTCCCTAGAAAAAATGTTTTTTTTAAGCACAATTTAGCACAAGGAGAATTCACTCACTGTCCTTCCAGGTCCCTGGAAACAAGGACTTTGACAGTGAAAGAAACTGACACACTCTCCCTACCTACAGTTTTCTGTCCCTAGAAAAAATGTTTTTTTTAAGCACAATTTAGCACAAGGAGAATTCACTCACTGTCCTTCCAGGTCCCTGGAAACAAGGACTTTGACAGTGAAAGAAACTGACACACTCTCCCTACCTACAGTTTTCTGTCCCTAGAAAAAATGTTTTTTTTTAAGCACAATTTAGCACAAGGAGAATTCACTCACTGTCCTTCCAGGTCCCTGGAAACAAGGACTTTGACAGTGAAAGAAACTGACACACTCTCCCTACCTACAGTTTTCTGTCCCTAGAAAAAATGTTTTTTTTAAGCACAATTTAGCACAAGGAGAATTCACTCACTGTCCTTCCAGGTCCCTGGAAACAAGGACTTTGACAGTGAAAGAAACTGACACACTCTCCCTACCTACAGTTTTCTGTCCCTAGAAAAAATGTTTTTTTTAAGCACAATTTAGCACAAGGAGAATTCACTCACTGTCCTTCCAGGTCCCTGGAAACAAGGACTTTGACAGTGAAAGAAACTGACACACTCTCCCTACCTACAGTTTTCTGTCCCTAGAAAAAATGTTTTTTTTAAGCACAATTTAGCACAAGGAGAATTCACTCACTGTCCTTCCAGGTCCCTGGAAACAAGGACTTTGACAGTGAAAGAAACTGACACACTCTCCCTACCTACAGTTTTCTGTCCCTAGAAAAAATGTTTTTTTTAAGCACAATTTAGCACAAGGAGAATTCACTCACTGTCCTTCCAGGTCCCTGGAAACAAGGACTTTGACAGTGAAAGAAACTGACACACTCTCCCTACCTACAGTTTTCTGTCCCTAGAAAAAATGTTTTTTTTAAGCACAATTTAGCACAAGGAGAATTCACTCACTGTCCTTCCAGGTCCCTGGAAACAAGGACTTTGACAGTGAAAGAAACTGACACACTCTCCCTACCTACAGTTTTCTGTCCCTAGAAAAAATGTTTTTTTTAAGCACAATTTAACACAAGGAGAATTCACTCACTGTCCTTCCAGGTCCCTGGAAACAAGGACTTTGACAGTGAAAGAAACTGACACACTCTCCCTACCTACAGTTTTCTGTCCCTAGAAAAAATGTTTTTTTTAAGCACAATTTAGCACAAGGAGAATTCACTCACTGTCCTTCCAGGTCCCTGGAAACAAGGACTTTGACAGTGAAAGAAACTGACACACTCTCCCTACCTACAGTTTTCTGTCCCTAGAAAAAATGTTTTTTTTAAGCACAATATAGCACAAGCACAAAACACACTGACACTCTCCCTACCTATCCTTCTCTTTCCCTAAACTAAAGGAATCCAGGTTAAGCAAGAAAGAAATAAAAGTCACTGTCCCTGCCTATGCTGCTCTATCCCTGCTCCGGAACACACTACACTAGGCCGCCGTGCTGGCGGCCTTTTATAGTGTGGGGCGTGTACTAAACACCCTCAGCAATAATTGGCCACAGGCATCCTGCCTGTGGCCAATCATTGCTCTCCTCGCTGCCGGCGCTGTGATTGGCCAAGCATGCGGGGTCACAGTGCATGCTTGGCCAATCACAGCGCCTGGATGACACTGCGATGGCGTAGTGCATTGTGGGCCGTTCGCGTCACTCGAATTTGGCGCGAACGGCCCAAATCGTTCGATCTTCGTCGAACGATCGAACAGCCGATGTTCGAGTCGAACGTATGTTCGACTCGAACACGAAGCTCATCCCTAATTGTGGTACGTTGTTGCACCTGTGGTGGGAATGCCTCATAATACAACCTTTCTGGGCCTATATTCAGGCTCAGATAAAGGAGATATTGGGCCTAGATGTTCCTCTCTCCCGCTTCACTACCTCTTGCACATCCCTTCCCTATTAGCCAATAAAGTTTTTAGAATGCGGCGCGGCGCTTGATTCATATATTCTGGAAGAGAACCCAGATTCCTGACAGAGGGGAGTGGATCCGTAAGGTAAATTAAATCAGGGAAGTGAAGGAAAGCACAGCGACATGCAGAGGTACTCAAGACCGCTTCACCAACATTTGGTCATCCTGGACGGAATACACCTCTGACCCAGGGAAATTGTCATCTAGTTTAGATCTGGCACTGCTGGAACTGGCTGAGCCATCCCTTAGACAACGGAACCAACCTAGCCGGACGTGAGCCAGGGCATAACTGGCATATGGGTGGGATGTCTTCCTTCCCCAGGTAGCCTTTCTCTTTGGACGACAGAAGGGTAAACTCAATGCGAGACTACAGGTATGCTCATATTTCTTCTCCTTTTTTCTTCTCACTCTTTCTTCTTCCCCTCCTTTTCTCTTTGTTATTTTTGGAATGATACCCTTGTTTACAGGGTTCAAGACGGAGGGCTTCGGCCCAATATGTGATTAACATAGCCTGACTTACAGTCCTAGTGCTTTTGCCACCGCAGGGGAGGCCACCCTTTAGGGGGTTGGCACTGTTATTCCCGGCCGGTGACAATCTTTAGCCTCAGGGGGGGCCTTGGTCGCAGCGCTGCGCCGGAGGTGGTTGTTGGAGACCGTTTATGCCCCTCACCTCTGGAATGTCGGTGCGGCTGGGCTACCCCGTGATTGATTAGATGGTTTGATCAATGTCCACTTGCCTAGTGCTGGCTTTCGGGCTTGCCTGCTGTGACAGGACCCGATAAGGGCTTTAAGCTACAATTGTTCTTATTTGTATTGTTTGTCTGTTCTTGTATCTGTTTGTTACACATGTCTTTTTGCATCTAGGGCTTGTGATATACTGAAATGCTCAGTGTGATGAACCCTCTGTCCTCAAACAGATCTAGGTCCGCCGTTAATGCTTCCTCTGTTCAGAACCAGCACTTATCAAAGATTCTCCAGCCATCCCAGTCACAAGACACAACACCTCAGGGTAGAGTGGCAAAAACAAACTGACTTTATTATCACACATGGACACACAGATATCTCTCCTCAAAAACACATCCCTCCCACCCTTGGAAAACAGGGTGGGTCAAACTGTCCAATGACAATGGCCACACAGGTCAGGTGTGTTCAAACTTCTCAATACACAGTCTTATCAGCAGGGGGGTTGGAGGAATCCCCCTCCCTTTTTCCTCACAGCAAACACACTTACACATCCCATAATAGTTTAGGCAGACAGCCACAATAGACAATAGAATACGGTCACACCCCAAAACATCACAGCAAATAGTCCAACAGCATGGCACAGCACACATTATATATACATATATACAGTACACATTATATACATTTTACAAGGTTCTAGTGTGGCTGCAAAGAGTCTGACTAGCACAGATCATAGCGGGGTTGTCATTCACCCTGTGCCCCTATTAGAGACACAGGGTGATCTACACATAAGAGGGCCTGGGGAAGCTGGACAAGGAGCCTCCAGAACTCTCCAGGGCAAGCTGAGCCGCACAAACCCCCGACCCAAAGTCACTCCTGTCACACTCGGTTTGACAAGTTATCTGTTTCCTTTTCTTTTATTAATAAAAAGAGATTATACAAAAAAAAAAAAATTATTGGAGGAGCTCAAGGGATTCAGTGGCAGAGAGAGACTGGGAGCTCAGTGGGTTGAAGAACTACAAGAAGTGGTTGTAGTGGAAGTGACGGAACTATTACACTTTGTGTTAGAAACTGTTAAAGACTGTTGCTATAGGAGACAGCATTCCTACACCTGCAGATGTGGTGTCTTGCTGGATACCTTTCCCTGCATGGCTGTCCTCCTGTAGAAGTCTCAGAGTCTACCAATTAACATTGCAACTGCCTAAGGGTGTCCTGGCCCTAACTCTCTCTCCCAAAGTTCCATTCAAGAGAAAACAAATCTCTTTACATTCAAGAAGTGTCTGGCGCCCAATGAATCTAACTTGCATTACACCCACCATGCCTCACAACCCACCATATACAGAAGGATGTCAGCTATCTCTAGCCCTGGAGGTTCTCATTAGACTGAAGGAGGCCTGGGACCTTGCTACATATATGATATCGGCAAAGTAATTAAGTTATATTTAATAGTGAATTACATATAATATTACTACCAAGTATATAAAAAATTATGAACCAAACACCAGCCTGCCTATACACACTAAAATAAATTGTGATGTACTGGATATTGCTAAACCAAATGAGTGCAATGGTGCACTAAATGGAGTAAGATAAATATCTGTGAAGCAATATAAAACAACATATGCCCCCAAACACAAAGTGAGAACTTTGAATAAAAGTGAGTGCACATCTGCAACAAAAATGATAATAAACCATGACAGGTGCTAAATCAAGTCCTTATAATCGATGCATGATACATTCAAAAAAGTCTTGTGTTAAATCTGAAAAAACATCCTGTGAAACCAAAATCCAGAAAGAAACAGCTAACAGAAGTCCACCTTCACCGACTATAAACCAATCACCCAAACGTGCTCAAATTAGGATGGCAGCTTACCAAATGTAGTTGACCCTTTTAATTAAAAAAAAAGTCAAATGCACTTGCAGTAAGATCACTTGCTAATGTTAATGGAGAAGATGTCACCAAAACGGAACCACGGCCTCATGGAAGCTTAGATCAGGATATGCAAATAAAGGATGAAACGCCAATAGCGTAATTCCGTTTAATGAGCTAAAACATATACAAAGTGAGTGCACATTTGCTACAAAAATGATAATAAACGATGACAGGTGCTAAATCAAGTCCTTATAATCGATGCATGATACATTCAAAAAAGTCTTGTGTTTAATCTGAAAAAACACGTCTTTAGTTGCTTCCTGAAGACGTGTCATACGAAACGTACGTCGAGGCGGTACTAGGTCACGCATAGACGATACTTCCAGTCCCTCTGGCTCACCACTGTCACAGGTGGAACGCACGCCAGCATATCCATAGACGGGACATCTCTATTCCACTCACGGTCATGCCATCCAGCCTCAGTGCCGGGTCTGTGGCACTCCCCAAGTAAGCAGGCATTTGGCTTTTTAACTTTGTATATGTTTTGGCTCATTAAACGGAATTACGCTATTGCCGTTTCATCCTTTTCTGAGCTAGTCAGGAAATACACTTTAAATAATAACTTGGGATGCTTTTCATCGTTACCCTTGCTAAAATTTACTAAACAAAAAATATATAAATAAATGAAGATACTACTCAGTCCTTTGGTGTGGTTGAGTCGCTTCTTGCAGTGGCTGGCGTGGTCTCATCCCTCAAGCTTCTTTACAACAACCCAGTCACCTGGTTGGAAAGAATGTAAACTGGTTATTGTGGCAGGATCCAGGAGTGACTCGTGAACCCTGTGGTGGACATTTTGAAGTTCATGTCACAGTGATCGCACCCACCCCATCAGCCGAGAATATAAGTGACAGCTAATGAGGAAAGTACGACTCTGGCTTTGATTGACCTCCAAACAACCCTCATATGACAATAACCCAGACATCGGGACTGTGGTCACCGCATAACCTGTGCGTGGCTTACAATACCTGGAACCATTGACAAAAGGTTCTTAGCATCTGGGATGGGAACCTACTTCACCAGACTGCTGCTTGCCGATTCAAATTCTATCAAAGAAAGACAGTCTTGGCACAAACTTGGTTAGAATTACAGAGGTTAACATTATTTGTTTGAAAAAAAAACTGTCATTCTTACATTTATCACTTCTCCCCCCATTTTCTTCCTCATTAGAAACTGAAGGAAGAAATGAGTGGTGCAGGAAAAAAGAAACAATGAAATAGCCTATGATACTTTTACCTCCTTATGCATCCATACTCCCCCTCTGCTGATCTGATGCTCAAAGAGGCCATAATTAGTCCTACCTTTGGCCCGCCATTCTGTTAGCGAAGTTCCACAACAATAGGTACTAAGGGCCTCTCCTCCATGAAAAATAGCTGTTCTTAACTTAAAGGAGTAATGGAATAAGTAAAATAGAAACCTTCCTACTTACCTCCATACTGTAGCATCGGCAGAGCCAAAACTAGGGAGGGGGAGGGCAGAAGTACCCCTGGCACCATTTTGAGAGGGGCACTGCCGCTGACAGAAGTAGTGTAAGCAACGCCACTCTTCCTGTCAGCCATAGGCGTGCGCTGGGTGTGCCAAATTCAAGAGCAGCTCAAGAGGGTGCTTGGGTTCCCCTTCATCTCTGCGACCATCTCTGTCACTGGGATGGCAAGGTCTATATTTGTCTTTCTTCCTTGGCTGCAGTGTTCCTCTTGTGCCCCGCACGCAGCATGCTGAGGCTTGCTGTGGTGACTCTCAGCTGTGCAGTATCTTCCCGGTCTTGGGTGGAGGGCGGGTGTGTGGCTGAACTCTCCCTCATGCACACTCACATGTGGCTGTTCTGGTTGATAGAGCAGCTGAAACTGGGAAGTAGGCACAGCAGTGATGGTAACCTGGGAATCCTCTATTTCCAGCCATGTGGTAAGTGGCTGATGGGGGAGAGGTTTACCTTTTCCCCTGCAGGAATTCCCTCCATGCCCCATCTGTGCTGCTTCAACCCTTACACTGCACATAAATAACTGGAGAACTGCTACCATGGTTCTTGCAGCAGTTTTTTGAGTCACGTGCCCTTCAAAAAAAGTGCACTGTTAACTCCTCAAAAACGCCTTAAAAGTGCTCGCCGTTTTATAGGCAGGTTTCAGTTTTCAAGTGCCTCAGTGTGAAAGGGGTCTGACTGTCTTCACCGCACACTGCTCACTGACTGTCCTCACTGCACACTGCTCACTGACTGTGCTCACCGCACACTGCTCACTTAGACCCCTTTCACACTGAGGAGTAAAAAGCTCCCAAAAACTGCTTCCCATTAAAATCAATGGATGTCTTCACACTGGGGCACTGCGCTGGTGGGGAGGTGAAAAAACTCCTGCAAGGAGCATCTTTGGCACATGTTTGGAGCTATAAAAAAAGCGCCTCAAAAGCGCCCCTCTCCATTGAAATGAATGGGAAGCGCCTGAAAAGTGCTTCAAAAGCTCATCAAACTGGTTCTTGCAGCAGTTTTGTGAGTCACGTGACCATAAAAAAATGCACCGCTAACTCCTCAAAAGCGCTGTAAAAGCGATCGCTGTTTTATAGGCAGTTTTCAAGTGCCTTAGTGTGAAAGGGGTCTGACTGTCCTCACCGCACACTGCTAACTGGCTGCCCTCGCTTCACACTGCTCACTGACTGTCCTCGCCGCACACTGCTAACTGGCTGTCCTCGCTTCACACTGCTCACTGGCTGTCCTCGCCACACACTGCTCACTGGCTGTCCTCGCCGCACACTGCTCACTGGCTGTCCTCGCTGCACACTGCTCACTGGTAGGGATGAGCTCAGTGTTCGAGTCGAACATAGGTTCGACTCGAACATCGACTGTTCGCTCGTTCGGCGAACAACGAACGATTTGGGCCGTTCATGCCAAATTCGAGTGACGCGAACGGCCCACAATACACTGCGCCATCGCAGTGTAATCCCGGCGCTGTGATTGGCCAAGCATGCACTGTGACCCTGCATGCTTGGCCAATCACAGCGCCGGCAGCGAGGAGAGCAATGATTGGCCACAGGCAGGATGCCTGTGGCCAATTATAGCTATGGGGGTTTAGTACACGCCCCACACTATAAAAGGCCGCCAGCGCCGCGGCCTTGTGTAGTGTGTTCCGGAGCAGGGAAAGTGAAGGATAGGCAGGGACAGTGTCAAATCTTGTCAAATCTATTCTTTGCTAAACCTTGTGTGTAGGGACAGAGAAGGATAGGCAGGGAGAGTGTCAGTGTCATATTCTTTGCTAAACCTTGTGTGTAGGGAGAGAGAAGGATAGGCAGGGAGAGTGTCAGTGTCATATACTTTGATAAACCTTGTGTGCAGGGAGAGAGAAGGATAGGCAGGGGACAGTGTCAGTGTCATATTCTTTGCTAAACCTTGTGTGCAGGGAGAGAGAAGGATAGGCAGGGAGAGTGTCAGTGTCATATACTTTGATAAACCTTGTGTGCAGGGAGAGAGAAGGATAGGCAGGGGACAGTGTCAGTGTCATTGTTGCTAAGCCTCCTGCACATTTTACACCTGAAGTTAGCCCGTATTGCTGCTTTTTCCTGGTGTGTTACACCAACAGGATTTTGCGGCACTTACAGCGGGCGGGGTGTACCTCCTGACCATATTACACCTTAACTTAGCCTGTATTGCTGCTTTTTCCTGGTGTGTTACACCAACAGGATTTTGCGGCACTTACAGCGGGCGGAGTGTGCCTCCTGACCATATTACACCTTAACTTAGCCTGTATTGCTGTTTTTTCCTGGTGTGTTACACCAACAGGATTTTGCGGCACTTACAGCGGGCGGAGTGTGCCTCCTGACCATATTACACCTTAACTTAGCCTGTATTGCTGCTTTTTCCTGGTGTGTTACACCAACAGGATTTTGCGGCACTTACAGCGGGCGGAGTGTGCCTCCTGACCATATTACACCTTAACTTAGCCTGTATTGCTGCTTTTCCCATTTCCCTGCAGGCCATTAGAATGTCTGGAAGGCAAACAAGGAGAGGCAGACAGTCAGGAGCCAAAAAAAGAGGGCAAGCAGGCTCTGTGTCTAGAGACAACAGTGCTGGTCGTGGACGCGGTGCATCGCCATCAGCACGTGGCCATGGGACACGCTTGTCCTTCTTTTCGGCAGCTGGACGTGTTGAGCCGCATCATGCCGAAGACTTGGTAGAGTGGATGACCAAGCCCTCCTCATCCTCCTCATCCTCTCTCACCCAGGCTCAGGGTACTGGCAAAGCAGCTACCAAAGCGTCCTCTTCCCTGGTATCAATGTCATCATCAGTCACTCCTTCCCTAGACCAACCATGTCCTCCTGAGGAGTCCCCCGAACTGTTTGAGCACAGTGTTGGGTACATGCTCCAGGAGGATGCCCAGAGTTTCAAAGGGTCTGATGATGATACCCAGCTAGAGGAAGGCAGTAGCGTGAGAGCAGAGAGAGGGGATGCTCAAGAAGTACACCAATCTGGCAGTCATGTTCCAGCAGCTGCAGCATACTGCCAGATTGGCTCCAGTGATGAGGAGGGAGGGGATGATGAGGTCACTGACTCCATGTGGGTGCCTAATAGGAGAGAGGAGGAGGAGGGTGATGAGAAGGAGGCGCATCTCCAATGAGGCAGGATGCCCTCGGGGGGGCCAGCGTAAGGGCAGCACACCGACGCAATCACACCGCAGAGCTCCGCCTGTGCAGGGCACTGCCTCTGCCCGTTATTCAAAAAGTTCTTTGGTGTGGGCCTTTTTTGAGTCGAGTGCATCAGATCGCACAGCTGCTGTTTGTAACATATGTCTCAAGCGTATATCGCGTGGCCAAAACATCACCCGCTTGGGCACCACATGCTTGACCAGACATATGTTGACCTGCCATGCAGCTCGTTGGCAAGCCTACCTTAAAGACCCACACCAAAGAACAAAGCTGACCTCTTCTTGCACCGCATCAGCTGGGATCTCCAACCCCACTATACCTTCAGTCCTCTCTAAAACCTGCTCTGAGAGGAATGAAGGTTTAGAATTAGGTGTGTCACAGCCAAGTACTTGCGGGCACTCTGCTAGCAGTACACCAACGTCCGATTCTAGCAGGCAAATTTCCCTGCCCCAGCTGCTGGACCATCAAAAGAAGTTCACTCCCAGCCAACCACATGCCCAGCGGTTGAATGTTAGCTTGGCTAAATTGCTAGCACTTCAACTGCTGCCTTTTCAGTTGGTAGACTCGGCCCCCTTCCGTGAGTTTGTACAATGTGCGGTTCCTCAGTGGCAGGTTCCCAAACGCCACTTTTTCTCAGGGAAGGCGATTCCGGCTCTCTACCGGCATGTGGAAGGCAATGTCTTGGCCTCGCTGGACAGGGCGGTCAGCGGTAAGGTGCATATTACCGCTGACTCATGGTCCAGCAGGCATGGACAGGGACGTTACCTTTCTTTCACGGCCCATTGGGTCACTCTTTTGGCAGCTGGGAAGGATGCAGGACAAGGTGCAGTAGTGTTGGAGGTTGTTCCACCGCCACGCCTCCAAAATGCTACTACTGGTTGTGACACACCTCTGTCCTCCACCCCCTCCTCTTCTTCTTCCTCCGTGGCCTCTTCCTGTGCTTTGTCCTCGGAACCAGCGGTGCTCCGTAGGCGTTCAAGGGGCTACGCAAGTACGCAGGCAAAAAGATGCCATGCCGTGCTTGCGCTGGTGTGTTTGGGGGACAGGAGCCACACTGGGGCAGAGGTTCTGTCTGCTCTGCAGGGGCAGGCCGAGAGGTGGTTGACGCCACGCCAGCTTAAGCCAGGAATGGTAGTTTGCGACAATGGCACCAACCTCCTCTCCGCTCTCCGACAGGGACAACTGACCCATGTGCCCTGTGTAGCTCACGTCCTTAACCTGGTGGTGCAGCGGTTCTTGGGCAGGTACCCGGGCTTACAGGATGTCCTGAGGCAGGCCAGGAAAGTCTGTGTGCATTTCCGCAGATCTTATAATGCCAGTGCTCGCCTGGCTGAGCTGCAAAAGGAGTTGAACCTGCCCAAGAACCGCCTTATATGTGACATGCCCACCAGGTGGAACTCAACGTTGGCCATGCTGCAGCGGCTGCACACGCAGCAGAGGGCCATCAATGAGTACCTGTGCGACTAGGGCACCAGGACAGGGTCAGGGGAGCTCGGGTTTTTTTCACCACGCCAGTGGGGCATGATCAGGGATGCATGCACTGTCCTGGCACCATTTGAGGAGGCCACGAGGATGGTGAGCAGTAACAGTGCATGCATCAGTGACACTGTACCTCTTGTCCACCTGTTGGAACATACGCTGCGTGGAATAATGGACAGGGCACTTGAGGCAGAACAGAGGCAGGAAGAGGAGGACTTCCTTGCCTCTCAAGGCCCCCTTTACCCAGACAGTGTTCCTTCTGTCCCACCCATCGCACAGGAAGAAGAGGAGGAGGAGGAGGAGGAGGATTGTGTCAGCATGGAGGTGGAGCCTGGCACTCAGCATCATCAGCAGCAGTCTTTTAGGGATGATTTACAGTCCCAAGAAACCAGTGGACTTGTATGTGGCTGGGAGGAGGTGGCTGCGGATCATGTCGTCCTTAGTGACCCAGAGGACTCCGGACTGAATGCCTCAGCTAACCTACGCTGCATGGCCTCCCTGATCCTGCAAAGTCTGCGGAAGGATCCTCGTATTCTTCGGATCAAGGAGAGGGACCATTACTGGCTGGCCACTCTCCTTGATCCACGGTACAAGGGTAAGGTTGCGGACCTTATCTTACCGTCGCAGAGGGAGCAGAGGATGAGACAACTCCGGGAGGCCTTGCAGAAAGGTCTGTGCAACGCATTCCCAGAGACTGGGAGGTTACAAACTCCTGGTCCTGGACAACGAGTTGCTGAGGCTTCGGTCAGTCAAAGAAGGAGCGGTGGGGAAGGTGGCCGTCTGACCGAAGCGTTCAGACAATTCTTTAGTCCGCAGCCCCAAGGTATGATCAGTTCCAGCAACCATCGCCAGCGTCTGATATACATGGTGCAGGAATACCTAGGGGCAAGGTCAGACTTGGACACCTTCCCCACCGAAAATCCTCTGGCTTACTGGGTCTTGAGGATGGATCACTGGCCAGAGCTTGCACAGTATGCAATTGAGCTACTGGCCTGTCCTGCATCCAGCGTTCTTTCAGAACGCACATTCAGTGCTGCTGGAGGATTTGTCACGGATCACAGGGTGCGCCTGTCCACCGACTGTGTTGATCGACTGACCTTCATAAAGATGAACCAGTCTTGGATCACCACCAGCTACCAAACACCTGAAGCTGATATAACAGACTAATTTATTTTCAAATGTCACATCCCTTCAAGACTGATGCTGATGCTGAGAGTTTGTCCTGTTATGTTGACTGACTATCCTCCTCCTCCTCAATGATCCGATTGACGATGATAGCTTGGAAGAACATTTTTGTTTCTGGGTGCTGCCACCAGTGGCTAAGGCCCAATTTTTCAGCCCCTGTTTAACAGGGGTGTGTTATTACAATTTTTTATGCAATGCTTTGCAGCAGGGCTCATTCCTGCACTCCAACTAGAGTATCTGGGAGTGGTTGCAGTGTCGTGGCACCAGCACCAGTGGCTAAGGCCCAATTTTTCAGCCCCTGTTTAACAGGGGCGTGTAATTACAATTTTTGATGCAATACTTTGCAACAGGGCTCATTGCTGTGCTCCAAGTACAGTATCTGTGAGGGGTTGCAGTGTTGTGGCACCAGTGCCTAAGGCCCAATTTTTCTGCCCCTGTTTAACAGGGGCATGTAATTACAATTCTTGATCTAATAATTCACAGCAGGGCCCATTCCTCTGCCCACCAAGACTAACTGTGAGGCCTTACAGTGTTGTGTCAACACCACCACCACCACCACCACCAAAGGCCCAATTTTTCAGCCCCTGTTCAATAGGGGCATGCAATTACAATTCTTGATCTAATAATTCACAGCAGGGCCCATTCATGCGCCCACCAAGAGTAACTGTGAGGGCTCACAGTGTTGTGGCAACACCAACATGTAAGGGGCAAATTTCAGCTGAGTATATACGGCAGGCCCCTACTTTCAAACATCCAACTTACAAACGACTCCTCCTTGGAAACGGAAGGATACAACAGGAAGTGAGAGGAAATCTACCCCTAGGAAGGCAAATTCTCTCCTGTAAGAGTTAATATGGGAAAAAAGTGTCTCCTCTCCACTGATTCTTTATCACCAATTCTTGTTTCAATAAAAACCCCAAATTTTCAAAAAACATTTGTCATTAGGACGGAAAGTGAGGTGAACTGTTCTGAACAGGTGCACACTGCACAGACAGCAAAACAAATGTTACAGGGGTGATAACCCTTCCCTATGTTTTCCAAAAAGCTTAAAAATAGATTTTTTGTCTGGAGCTACACTTAAACAATGTACCTGTTCAAAATTACAAACAGATTCTACATAAGAACAAACCTACAGTCCCTGTCTTGTATGCACCGCCTGTATACGGCTGTTCAGAGTATATAGGGCCTTTTTTATTTTGTGTGCGGGGTTCCCCTTAATATCCATACAAGACCCAAAGGGGCTGGTAATGGGCTGGGGTAGGGGGGGGGTGTGTGTGATGGGGTAGCTATGCCATTTTTCTTAAAGATTTTCATCCATATTACCGGGACCAGACATTACATTAAAGCTGCAAGCAGTTTTAACCACCTCTCTACTGTGCACGAAAACCCCCTTCCTGCCCAAGCCATTTTTCAGCTTTCAGCGCTGTCACACTTTGAATGACAATTGCGCGGTCGTACGACGTGGCTCCCAAACGAGATTTGCGTCCTTTTTTTCCCACAAATAGAGCTTTCTTTTGGTGGTATTTGATCACCTCTGCGGTTTTTATTTTTTGCGCTATAAACAAAAGAAGAGCGTCCAGTTTGAAAAAAAAACACTATTTTTTAATTTTTGCTATAATAAATACCCATTTTTTTTTATTTTTTATAAAATTTTCCTCAGTTTAGGCCGATACGTATTCTTCTACATATTTTTGGTAAAAAAAAAAATCGCAATAAGCGCGTATTGATTGGTTTGCGCAAAAGTTATAGCGTGTACAAAATAGGGGATAGATTTATAGCATTTTAATTTTTTTATTTTTTTATTAGTAATGGCGGCGATCTGCGATTTTTTATTGTGACTGCGATATTGCGGCGGACACATCGGACACTTTTGACACATTTTTGGGACCATTCACATTTATACAGCGATCCCTGCTATAAAAATGCATTGATTACTGTATAAATGTGATTGGCAGGGAAGGGGTTAACCACTAGGGGGCGGGAAGGGGTTAAATATGTTCCCTCAATGTGTTCTTACTGTGGGGGGAGGGGACTGACTGGGGGAGGTGACCGATGGTTGTCCCTATGTACAAGGGACACAGCATCGGTCCCCTCTCCCTCACAGGACGTGGATCTCTGTGTTTACACACAGAGACCCACTTTCCTGCTCGTTTCCCGGGCAATCGCGGGTGACCGGCGGCAATCGCGGCCGCCGGGCACGCGCACCGGGGCCTCGTGAACGCGGCGGGCGCGCGCGCGCCGCTGGCTTCAAGCGCGCGCCTCCTAGCTCGTTTTAAAGGGAGGACGTCATATGACGTCCTCCCAGAACGAGAGTATCCTCCGCCCGCCGTCAATTGACAGTGGGCGGTGGACGAGTGGTTAAATGGCTTTTTTTCCTTTAGAAATGTAATTTTGTGCAGGGACAGTTCTAAACACGGGAAACATGTGGCACTTCACAGGCATACTTTAGACACCCCCCAGGTACGATATTTAAAGGAATATTTGACTCTTTTTTTTTCATTTTATGCATCATTAAAATGACTGCTGCAGAAAAACGGCCGTTTTTAATACTTCTTTTTGCATTGATACATGTCCCCTGGTGCAGAACCCGGGTTCCCAAACCCTTTTTAGGACAATAACATGCATAATAGTCGTTATAATTAGCACTTTAGATTTCGAACGTTCGCATCCATTGTATTTAATAGGGTTCTAAAGTTCGTGCAAACTTTCGGTCCGTTCGCGGGTTCTGGTGCGAACCGAACCCGGGGGTGTTCGGCTCATCACTACTCACTGGTTGCCCTCGCTCCACACTGTTCACTGGCTGCCCTCGCCTCACACTGTTCACTGGCTGCCCTCGCCTCACACTGTTCACTGGCTGCCCTCGCCACACACTGCTCACCGACTGTCCTCACCTCCCACTGCTCACTGACTGTCCTCACCTCACACTGCTCACTGACTGTCCTCACCTCACACTGCTTACTGACTGTCCTCACCTCACACTGCTCACTGACTGTCCTCACCTCACATTGCTCACTTACTGTCCTTGACTGTGCAGGCCAGTCAAGTTCCTTCACTCCAAACTCACTCATCCAAGTCTTTATGCTTTGTGCACTGGTCCAAATCATTTGTTGGAGGGGGGATTATAGTGTGGGGTTGTTTTTCAGGGGTTGGGCTTGGCCCCTTAGTTCCAGTAAAAGAAACTCTTAAAGTGGTTGTAAATCCCTTTGGCAATTTTTACCTACAAGTAAGCCTATAATAACGTGCACCGTTTAGGAGATATTCACCCTGCATGCCACAGTGACATCACTGACACATGCGCTCTGAAGGTCCAGCAAACCTTGCTGGAACTTCAGAGTTTCATGACGGACCCGAAGGCTCCTACGCACATGTGCGGGAGTGACGTCATCACGGTTGTGGCCATTCACAGTGCCGGAGCTCGCAAACCCAGGGGGAATATGTCAGCCCTTGGGCATCCCCATGCACCACCTGTGTCTGCTCTGCAGGGACCCCGAAATGTCAGAGGGGTTACAGGAGCCTGTGCAAAGAGGACTGGGTGGAGGAATGTGCCTGGAAGACAGAGGATCCCCTGGGCTGAAGCGAAACTCTGTAATTACATGTCTGGTTCCCATCTTGGACAAGCCCAAACCCCCCCTCCCACCTCCCACACCTGCACTGCCTAAGAGAGGGCTCAAAAACTCTGCACTCCTCCACCCAGTCCTTGCATGCTAGACCACATCGCTCCCAGAGGAGGACAGAACTTCTCCATTCACACTTGCTCCACCTTGCAGCTTCCGGTTTGCAACTACAACCATGCTGGTTAAGGTAGTGGGGAACAAAGATGTTGCTGGTTAAGGTAGCGGGGAACAAAGATGTAAGAGAGGGTGGTACACCAATTGAAAGGGGGCACACTGAGGGACTTTTATATGTAAAGGGGCACTAATCTAAGGGGGAAGCTCTGATGCAAGGAAGGTACTATTGTAAGGGGGCATTGATATAAAAAGGGAACACTGACATAAACACTGATGTAAGTTTGGGTATTGATGTAGGGATGGTTCTAATGTAGCGCTCTCCCCAACCTCCAGAGGCCTGGTGGTGACCCCCAGAGACGGGAAGGGCCGACATTCCTCCTCAGGGTGCAGGTTACTAGAAATAATGGGTGATGTGCAAGGTAGAAAGATGGGCACCAGATACTTTTAGAAATGAACAGAGAGAAGTTTTTTTTTCTCTTAACAGGAAAACTGTGGGAGAGAGGGGTAGGGCACAGGACACCCCTAGGCAAATGCAATAGCAAATTAGCAGACCAGCAGACTCCTCAGACAAAATGTAGAAAAACGTAGACAGCAATACAGAAAAAGTGCCTTTAACCACTTAAGACCCGGACTATTATGCAGCTTAAAGACCTGGCCACTTTTTGCGATTCGGCACTGCGTCGCTTTAACTGACAATTGTGCGGTCGTGCGACGTGGCTCCCAAACAAAATTGGCGTCCTTTCTTTCCCACAAATACAGCTTTCTTTTGGTTGTATTTGATCACCTCTGCGATTTAAATTTTTTGCGCTATAAACAAAAATAGAGCGACAATTTTGAAAAAAATTCAATATTTTCTACTTTTTGCTATAATAAATAGCCCCAAAAAATATATAAAAAAAAGTTTTTTTCCTCAGTTTAGGCCGATACGTATTCTTCTACATATTTTTGGTAAAAAAAAAATCGCAATAAGCGTTTATTGATTGCTTTGCGCAAAATTTATAGCGTCTACCAAATAGGGGATAGTTTTATTGCATTTTTATTAATAATTATTTTTTTCTAGTAATAGCGGCGATCAGCGATTTTTATTGTGACTGCGACATTATGGCGGACACATCGGACACTTTTGACACTATTTTGGGACCATTGTCATTTTTACAGTGAACAGTGTGTTGATTTTTAAATATTAATATTTAATATTTAGGATTCAATATTTAATGATTATTGATATGGTTTAAATAAGAGTTCTTTTTGACAAGATTTGAAAACTTCAATATAACAAGCATTTATTAAAGAATTAAGGTTATTAGTCTATCTAATACACCGCAAACATTTACAGTCTTTGGCAAGGGAGTAAATATTAGTTTCAAACACAAAGTATATACATTACATTACAAATAGACAGACAAACATAGGAAAAATGCAAGCATAAGGGGTAAGTACTGGGAGATGGTCTAATAATTACCTATAATGAATCCTGGGCCCAGGTTCCCTCATCTCTCCACTCTCTACTGGATGGGGGGTCCTTTTATGGAGCCCTCTCCCATTGACTAACCCAGGGCGGCTACGATTGGTTGCGGTTATTTCTCTCCTCCTTCCTGCCGTTATATTAATTTCCCACACTAGCCCACTCTTTACTGGAATTTAGTGATAATTGGATTTGAAGATAAATTAATTAAACCGGAGGTCGTTAACTTCCCTTGAAGGGGGCGCTTAGCTATGCATGGAACTAGCCAGGAAGAATTACCCCTTAAATGGATATGGGTGTTAATATGGGAGAATACACACGCCTTTATCTAGAGAATAAAAAGTGGTGCCGCATAGACTACCAGTTTCAGCTGTGATCTCTTTTCTAGCTTGTTTGACTACTAAGTTATCTCGTCAGACCATAAGACTCTGCAGCTCTTGTTACCCTGCATTCATGCATATTCAAATAAGAGGACAGGTAATTAGATTGTCTTCAAGCCCAGCTTGTCAGCCAAGTTAACCCTTTGCAGACCCACATATTTCCTGCTCTAAATTATATATATACATATATGTTACAGATATTCCCAGTTTACAAGGAAATTATTCATAAAAATTCCTCATAAGGCAACAGATGACCCCTTGTGGCAAGTTGAGACAGATGAGACGAGGCCACACTTAAGTGAGTAATTGTTTATGTCTAATTTCCGTTAAATTGTTAAGTTTCTCCCTCTGCCATCTTAGAAGTCGGCCAAGATATATCTCCATGCCCGTCATGAAAATCAGTACCCCACATTGCAATATGAGAACACCTTTTATTCCCATTTCCACCCAGGTCCTAGTTGTGACTAGGCTGAAATCCCCAGCATATAAAAGTTAATTCAAACTCTTCCCTGTTTTCACCATATCATTACTAATAAAAATTATATGGGTAACCTTCCTTGCAAGCAAATTGTGAAGGTTTACTGACAGAGTATCAATTTTTACATCAAAATGGGGTATGTATGTGGTAGGATCTGGGACATCAGGGGTACTCTCAATGATATAGTCTTCTGTTAACACTGGTATGGGGGTTACTACAGTTTCCCCAATAGTAGTGTACTCATGTGGAATGAAGCAAAAATTTGGATAGGGTATTGGACACGACTGACCCCATAGAGAAATGTCTGGTGATTGGTAACGACACAGTACAGTCCATCCATGTGGTAGGTGACCCTTGTGCTTGGTGTTCTCGATTTTGACAACTTCACTGGGCAGTTTAGCTTCCATCTCACTTGGCTGGAGGTGGTTGGCATGGACTGGTTTCTTGAGGTGGTTGGCGTGGACTTTCCAGTTGGGGGTCCCTTGCTACTTTGGCTGTGGGAACTGGGTCATTGCTTAGACCACAGACTGGAGTGTCCATTTCAAACACATCACAACGGCATAAGTATCTATTGTCTTTGACAGTGCAGCAGGCAGTGTGTGGTGCTTTCCATCGCCCTTGAACTTGAATGAGCATTTTGGGGAGGTGCAACCTTTCCTTGTACACGTCATTTTCGAGGTATCCGAGGGAGTGTATGGATGCCATCGTGTTAAAGTAGTCATCTTGTGGATGGAACACGGGCAGTGACATTGTGAAGGACACGTACAGTAGGTCACGTATGTGGACAGTGACTGGCTCTTCTTGCAAGCAAATGGCCCTCTATTTGGGTGTGGTGTCATTATCCCTATATTTCGAATTGTGGAAACTGGCACAGGTTTGCACTTGTCTCCAGAATGTACATTCATTCCACCACTAGTATTAGTGTGAGTACAATACCACTGGGTAAGGTCTATATCTTTTAATTTCCATACGCAGTGCATTTTACCTCTTTGCCCATACCATCCTCTCTAGCTTCATGTTATAAACCGTAAACCTTTCCTCCTCTGCAAGCCCCTCAACACCCTGCAGAACTGGTTTCAGCACTAGCCGACCCTCCTGTTAAAAATTTCCGATATGCCTGCGAATTGCTGACAAATCGGCTCTGTTCCAAATTGACATGCCAGATCCATAAAGTCCTGGGATGGACGCGAGTATGCTGTCCAAGCCCTTTAACTTTCTGGATCTGAAAATGCCCCTGTGGGGAGGGAGGTTTGGTTCTGCAAATGGATCCTGAGTTCGGCTTGCATGGGAGGCAATCAAATCTACTAGCAAGGAAGAGTAAAACAGACCCATTTGTCCGGGCACATAAGCCGAATTTGGCCATGTTCCACTGGGACAAATTAAGTACCAACGGCACATGAATGAACTTAACGTTATTAAACAATATTACAGGGATTGAGGTTGCCGTTAGGTTGCTAGGTGGTCCCTCTTGCATTGATGGGCATTCCAAGGATGTTGGTTCATAATAGGGGATTGCAACTGTATTTTTGGGCACAGTTGTAGGAGCAGGGGTGTTAGTCTTTGGGGACACATGTAATAAGATGGATTTCCCCTCTAGGTAGTAGACCGGATTCTTGGTCAACGATTACGCTGATGAGCATTCCAGTCTCCTCTCCCTTGGTGTGTCCGATCAGATGGAGCAGGATCACAATCCACCTCGACTTCATGGCTCTAAAAGGGAAGAAAGCAGAACATTTTAGTTGCAGGATTTTGTGAGGGCACAAACGATGGGGCACAAGACTGAGTCCAGTAAATTCAAAGGACTTTCCCAGATCTCCCCCCCTTGTGCTCCTTGTTTGGCCAAACAATCCGCTACCTCATTTTGTTCCCAGTATGGGGCAGTGCCTAAATTACCTTTTACTTTGCACCCCCATGGTTTGACTGGCAACTTTTGCACCAATGTTACAATAAATTTCAACAGGGATGCATGTTTAAGTGGAGACCCATCTGAGGACATGTACTGGTGGGTGTGCCAGAAGGGCAGAATTTCTGAAATAGTATTACAGACCCACGCGGAATCGGAGTATAAAACTATTTCTTGGTCCCTTTTCATCAGTTCTAGGGCATGAGAAATTGCAGCCAGCTCGGCAAATTGTGCTGATTTGACTTGCCATGACCGAAAGATTGATGTTTGGGTCTTTGCATGTGGGTTGTTAAGGCATATTCCAAATCCTGCATGTGGGGAACCCTCCACGTAAAAACATAATCCATCTGTGAAAATTTGGACTGCATTTTCAGGGACATTTTCCTTTGCTGACAAAGGTCTAAAGAATTGTTGCGCAACTGATTGTGGTATGATATCACATTCATGTGGTACTCCTTGGTAAAGGAGGCCATGGGCCCTAGTGGAAGAATTATTTGTTTGTTTGTCTCGATCATGGAGCAACCGAGGCCAATGGTTTTCCTGTGACAGAACCGCTGACATGGTTGTCTCTGATATGGCAGTCTCACTGTGAAAGGGCAGTTGGTACTTTGGGTTGGCTAATGCTGGCGCTTGCGCTAAAGCTTCTTTAAGCTCCTGCACTGGATTGGTGTGTTGCTCAGTCCAGTGCCATCGGGTATCCTTTTTCTACCAATCATACAGTGGTGCAGACTTTTGGGCACAATCAGGGATGAAAGGCCGCAAATAATTTACCAATACTAGGAAAGATCTGAGAGTAGGCATACTTACTGACAGAGGTAATTGTAGACTGGTTTCTACCTTCTCAGTTACTATCTTACTACCATTTGCTGTCGCTGTAATCCCAAGAGAAGACACAAATTCCTGCAACCATTGTGCCTTACTGGGATTACACTTCAGTTCCGTTTTTCCTAGGATCCGTAGGAGTTCTTCCAATAGCCGCAAATGCTTTTCTTTGTCGCCTGTGGCTTTAAGTAAATTGTCTATGTACTGAAAAAGATTCTTTGGGGAAGAAAAATCAGTTAACATATCTGTCATGGTTGCATATGAAGTCATGTGTTCACTAGATTTAATTTTGCCAATGAAATCAGCCACACTCATAATGATTTTTACTGGTTGAATTGGATATACATTGGAAATCACCTCATTTCCTTCATTATCAAACCCCAAAAATGTTTGATTTCCTTCAGTAGAGGAGGAGATCTGGGTCCTAACCATGATGGGGAACTTGACATGATCCTCATTTGTGGATAGCTGGTCCCCATTGTCTGGTGAGTCTATGACCATGGTGCATTCTCGATTTTCCTGTGGCTCTGCGATTTCTCCCATTGCCACCGGAAAAGGCGAATTAGGATCCATATCTTCCTCTCCCCAATACTCTTCATATTTCTCAGTATCCCCAATTTCATAGGCACAAGTAGGTGCCGTAGCATTACTATGTTCGCATGTGCTAGCCACAGCCTGTCCTTTAAGGATTGAAATTGTTTGTAGCAACTGTGGCTCTGTTTGCGTGCCCTGTGTGCGATCTAGCACTTTGTATGCACTTGTTATATGGTCCAGTTCAGTGTCAGCTTTAGTTAGCATGCTTTTATATTGTACCACGTCTTTTTGGGCCAATTTGTAATTTTTACAATTTTCCTCCTGTGAGGCATTAACTATTTGATTAAGGGTAGTTAAGGTTTGTAATTGGCTTTGTAAAGCTGTATTCTCCTTTTCCCTCTCAGAAATTTTAATATTTTGATTATAGACTATATCTTTCAATTTCTGTATTTTAGCCTTCATAGCCAATATGCCTGCTATGGCTAGACTTTTAAGCTTTTTGTTATTCTTCGTTGCTTTTGCTTGTTCTTCCAATAATTTAGCATCACAGGCAAATTCATTGCTCTTATGTTTAAGAGTATAAGGCATGTGAGCGGCTTCCCTGCATCGCTGCACACACCGACCCGCCGCCACCGCTTGGTGACTGACCTCCCCCGCCCGCCGGCCAGGCAGCAGGATCGGGGGCATACGAACAGGCCCGCACTACAGGGATACGGCGCCATCTTGCGGCCTGCTGACCCTCTGAGGCTCCCCGCTCTCTAATCCCGCGATCCGGAACGACTGCCCGGTTCTAAACCCACCAGCTGCCGCAGCTCCGGAGGGCACGGGACGAACGCTACATCGTTCAAAACACCTGTGGATCCCGGCCGCTAGCTACATCCATCCAGCCGCCTGACGCCATCTTGCGGCCTGCCGTCCCGGACTTCCCAGCCTGTGGAGCACAGTGAGTAACAGGGCGGCAGCCCTGTCTAGCCATAACGGGACACCCCTAGAGAGACTATCCACGGGCGCACCGGAGGGGCTCCGAGCGGGGAATCTGTAGGCCTAATCTGAGTGGAACTCCTAAGGTCGGCCTACTCTCCTAGGAAAGACCACGGCTTGGGCCTACCCTCGGTAGTCGGAGGCCATCTTGCTACTCCGGACACCCCAGCCTCATCCCACCTCACCCCCCCGAACAGCTCCCTCTGGCCCAGTTTCAGTGCCTCATTGGGATCATTATCTTCCCTACTTGGTTGCCAAGGCACTAATCAGACACCCAGAGCTATAGAGCAGCAGCTCGGAAGGAATAGCACGCTCACTAAGCCTCAGCTTGCTACACCCTTAGCCTAACAGCAGCAAGGGCCTAGTCATTCCTGTCCTCTCCAGCTCAACCCCTATTCAGCAGATGAAGCTCAGTATGGGCCTGAATAATCATATGTTCCATACTACGCTGTACACATGTTGTTAAGCGAATGAGACCGAGGGGCGCTCCACTTAACATTTAGTTTTGAAGCTCCAACTATGCCAGCAAAGATACACAAAATCCACTCTACAACTCCCAAGACACATAGTAAAGGAACGCCGACTAACCAAACCACCTCTAGTTCCATACAGCGATTCCTGGTTGCCAGTGGAACCAGCCCTGGCGCATGTAGCAGTCAAGCTAGACGCACGAGACGCAACGCATCTCTCGCTTCATTAGCAACCTCTGTAAGAGAAAGTTCGCCTGCATCATCTTACTGCTCAGATCTCATGGAAGAACCTGAGTCTCCTACAGGCTCAGATATGGCGTCTCTGCTGAGCGGCATCAGAAAAGAGTTAGCCGGGATGTTCCATGGACTCGAAAAATCAATAAAAAAGGAAATCACAGGGGTAAGAACAGATATGGCGCATATTCTCGATAGGGTGGAGGGCACAGAACAGAGACAAGATACTCATGAAACAGCTATAAGAGAACTACAAAAGACTGTCACACAGCTAGCCCTCGCTCAACGTGCCTCACTATATAAGTTAGAGGACCTCGAGAATAGAAACCGCAGAAACAACCTGCGAATCAGAGGTCTGCCCGAAGTGACTGGAGATAAAGATTTGGAGTCGCAGATTAGAGGTATATTTAATTCAGTGTTGGGAAATGAATCCACTGATCCGTTGCGCTTTGATCGGGTTCATCGGGCTCTCAGGTCTCGTACCATTGCTCCTGAGCAACCCAGAGACGTAATATGCCGTCTACATTATTTCACAGATAAGAACGCCATTATGGTCAAGTTGAGGAGCATTCCCAACATTGACTTTGACGGAGCGACTCTTAATATTTTCTCGGATCTATCCAAAGAAACCTTAGACCGCCGCAGAGCCCTTAAACCACTTTTGGAACATTTACGTTCTAAGGAGATTACTTATAGATGGGGTTTCCCGGCGTGCCTTATTGCTACCAAAAATGGTCGCTCCCACACCCTCCGGTTCCCAGAGGAATTGTTAAAATTTTTAAAGGACCTTAATCTGCCCTCAGTGGACCTCCCGGGCTGGCATGATCCGGTTCCTAAGTTTTCGCATATTCAGGACTCCCATTGGCAAAAATCTCCTAATACTAAAAAAGGGCGCTCTTCAGCGTCAGGTCCTGTATAATAACATAGACGAGTAAAGGGTGATTATGCCTATGTACTTTCCTTTTTTTTTGGTTGAGTATGCTTGTAAGGTATTATATCTAATGAGATGTGACTTGGCCGCTAAAGTATATTTGTTTTAAAAAGGTTTATTGTTTACTGTTGGAGCAAAAAGTATTCCTCTGCACATTATCCGACGCAAGCTGAATGCGGGTGGAGCACAATGCTCCTATGTGTCTTTTATACGACACGTTCCCCTCCTCTTCTTTCCTTTTGGGGTTGTGGAGAGCGGGTAGCCGTCGAGTTTTCTTATCCGTTCTCCTACGGGAGTTCTGGACGGCTGCCCGTGATCTCTCCTCCCATAGGGACCACCGCAGAAATCTGCGTGATAAATTAAGGTTTCCCACATGCGTCCAGATGGACATTTTTGTTGTTTATGTAAATTTGTCTTCTTGTTTTTCTCAATATTTACCCGTTTCTTTTTTGTTTTATTTTCCCTATCAAGGCTGGCATGCACGGCTAAGTAGGTTCAAGGTTTATGCTCTACTGTGATAAATGGCCACACTTAAAGTTACTTCTTATAATGTTAGGGGTTTAAATGCTGCGGCAAAACGGCATCAGGTTATCCGTGAATTACGGAAACTTGCCTCTTCTATTGTGTTTCTTCAGGAAACACATTTAACCCATACTACGCAGGTCAAATTGACCTCGCTTTATTTTCCTCAGTGGTATTATAGCCTTTCAGATACGAATAAAGCTAAGGGTGTGGCTATTGGTTTTAGTAGTAGCGTACCCTTCCGTTTTTTAGAAATGCAAGCGGATGACCATGGTCGTTTTCTTTTTTTAAAGGGCTTTTTAGGTACTACCCAATGTACCCTAGCAAACATATACTGCCCGAACCAAAATCAACCTACCTTTTTTTCTCAAATTCTTACTGATTTATCACAATTTGCTGAGGGTCTAATCATACTGGCAGGAGACATAAATATGTCTCTAGATCCTGTTTTGGATACATCCCACGGTCACTCTAACATCTCTTTTAAGCGCCTGTCCTTTGTTAAAAAGAGACTAATAGACCAACAATTGATAGACGTATGGCGTATTTTACATCCAAAAGAAAAAGATTTTTCCCATTTTTCGAAGACTCATCAGTCTTATACCCGAATAGATAATATCTTTTTAGACCATTATCACCTCCCATTATTACAATCGGCGAATATAGGTACTGCGACACTGTCAGATCATGCACCTGTGTCGATGAGTATGACTATGCCCACTTTGACTCAGCGCTCCAATAATTGGAGACTCAATGATTCTCTTCTTTCTAACCCAACAGAAGTTTCTGTGTTTGCCTCTCATATATCGCAATATTTTAAAGACAATAAACCTTCTGAGACATCCCCTGCTATTGTATGGGAAGCTCACAAGGCAACTATGAGAGGCCGATTCATAGAACTTGGGGCAAGGAAAAAAAGAGAGCGTGGTCAACAACTTGAACAGGTCCTGCACCAAATAACAGAACTTGATAAACAACACAAACTCACTTTGCACACATCCCAGCTAGAAGCTCTCACATTGAAACGAGAGGAATTAAAAAATCTTCTTAACCTTGATACAGCTCGGAAATTCCAACGATATTCGCAAAAATTCTATGAGTGGGGGGACAAACCTAGCAGACAATTAGCAAGATCCCTCAAAGAAAAACAGACTAGATCGTTTATTCCTAAAATAAAGCTATCAAACGGAAATTTAGTCCATGCGACTCCTCACATTGCTAAAGCTTTCAGGGACTATTATGCAGATTTGTACAAAGTGCAGTGTGACTCCCCGTCTCTGACTGTGAAGGAGAGACGTAACCTTATGCTTACATATCTAAAAGAAGCAAATTTGCCCAAACTTTCAAATTCGACTCTCAGGGAACTTGAATCTGAACTTTCGGTTGAGGAATTTCAGGCAGCTCTGAAGTCTTCACCAACAGGTAAAGCCCCGGGACCGGATGGTTATACTATCCGGTACTATAAAACATTCAGTGATATCCTTCTGCCCCGTCTCACGGCTTATGCCAATTCAATCTCACAGACCTCGGGACTACGCCCGGAATCTCTTACAGCCCATATTTCAGTTATCCTTTAAGCAGATAAGGACTCTACTTGGTTGCCAAGGCACTAATCAGACACCCAGAGCTATAGAGCAGCAGCTCGGAAGGAATAGCACGCTCACTAAGCCTCAGCTTGCTACACCCTTAGCCTAGCAGCAGCAAGGGCCTAGTCATTCCTGTCCTCTCCAGCTCAACCCCTATTCAGCAGATGAAGCTCAGTATGGGCCTGAATAATCATATGTTCCATACTACGCTGTACACATGTTGTTAAGCGAATGAGACCGAGGGGCGCTCCACTTAACATTTAGTTTTGAAGCTCCAACTATGCCAGCAAAGATACACAAAATCCACTCTACAACTCCCAAGACACATAGTAAAGGAACGCCGACTAACCAAACCACCTCTAGTTCCATACAGCGATTCCTGGTTGCCAGTGGAACCAGCCCTGGCGCATGTAGCAGTCAAGCTAGACGCACGAGACGCAACGCATCTCTCGCTTCATTAGCAACCTCTGTAAGAGAAAGTTTGCCTGCATCATCTTACTGCTCAGATCTCATGGAAGAACCTGAGTCTCCTACAGGCTCAGATATGGCGTCTCTGCTGAGCGGCATCAGAAAAGAGTTAGCCGGGATGTTCCATGGACTCGAAAAATCAATAAAAAAGGAAATCACAGGGGTAAGAACAGATATGGCGCATATTCTCGATAGGGTGGAGGGCACAGAACAGAGACAAGATACTCATGAAACAGCTATAAGAGAACTACAAAAGACTGTCACACAGCTAGCCCTTGCTCAACGTGCCTCACTATATAAGTTAGAGGACCTCGAGAATAGAAACCGCAGAAACAACCTGCGAATCAGAGGTCTGCCCGAAGTGACTGGAGATAAAGATTTGGAGTCGCAGATTAGAGGTATATTTAATTCAGTGTTGGGAAATGAATCCACTGATCCGTTGCGCTTTGATCGGGTTCATCGGGCTCTCAGGTCTCGTACCATTGCTCCTGAGCAACCCAGAGACGTAATATGCCGTCTACATTATTTCACAGATAAGAACGCCATTATGGTCAAGTTGAGGAGCATTCCCAACATTGACTTTGACGGAGCGACTCTTAATATTTTCTCGGATCTATCCAAAGAAACCTTAGACCGCCGCAGAGCCCTTAAACCACTTTTGGAACATTTACGTTCTAAGGAGATTACTTATAGATGGGGTTTCCCGGCGTGCCTTATTGCTACCAAAAATGGTCGCTCCCACACCCTCCGGTTCCCAGAGGAATTGTTAAAATTTTTAAAGGACCTTAATCTGCCCTCAGTGGACCTCCCGGGCTGGCATGATCCGGTTCCTAAGTTTTCGCATATTCAGGACTCCCATTGGCAAAAATCTCCTAATACTAAAAAAGGGCGCTCTTCAGCGTCAGGTCCTGTATAATAACATAGACGAGTAAAGGGTGATTATGCCTATGTACTTTCCTTTTTTTTTGGTTGAGTATGCTTGTAAGGTATTATATCTAATGAGATGTGACTTGGCCGCTAAAGTATATTTGTTTTAAAAAGGTTTATTGTTTACTGTTGGAGCAAAAAGTATTCCTCTGCACATTATCCGACGCAAGCTGAATGCGGGTGGAGCACAATGCTCCTATGTGTCTTTTATACGACACGTTCCCCTCCTCTTCTTTCCTTTTGGGGTTGTGGAGAGCGGGTAGCCGTCGAGTTTTCTTATCCGTTCTCCTACGGGAGTTCTGGACGGCTGCCCGTGATCTCTCCTCCCATAGGGACCACCGCAGAAATCTGCGTGATAAATTAAGGTTTCCCACATGCGTCCAGATGGACATTTTTGTTGTTTATGTAAATTTGTCTTCTTGTTTTTCTCAATATTTACCCGTTTCTTTTTTGTTTTATTTTCCCTATCAAGGCTGGCATGCACGGCTAAGTAGGTTCAAGGTTTATGCTCTACTGTGATAAATGGCCACACTTAAAGTTACTTCTTATAATGTTAGGGGTTTAAATGCTGCGGCAAAACGGCATCAGGTTATCCGTGAATTACGGAAACTTGCCTCTTCTATTGTGTTTCTTCAGGAAACACATTTAACCCATACTACGCAGGTCAAATTGACCTCGCTTTATTTTCCTCAGTGGTATTATAGCCTTTCAGATACGAATAAAGCTAAGGGTGTGGCTATTGGTTTTAGTAGTAGCGTACCCTTCCGTTTTTTAGAAATGCAAGCGGATGACCATGGTCGTTTTCTTTTTTTAAAGGGCTTTTTAGGTACTACCCAATGTACCCTAGCAAACATATACTGCCCGAACCAAAATCAACCTACCTTTTTTTCTCAAATTCTTACTGATTTATCACAATTTGCTGAGGGTCTAATCATACTAGCAGGAGACATAAATATGTCTCTAGATCCTGTTTTGGATACATCCCACGGTCACTCTAACATCTCTTTTAAGCGCCTGTCCTTTGTTAAAAAGAGACTAATAGACCAACAATTGATAGACGTATGGCGTATTTTACATCCAAAAGAAAAAGATTTTTCCCATTTTTCGAAGACTCATCAGTCTTATACCCGAATAGATAATATCTTTTTAGACCATTATCACCTCCCATTATTACAATCGGCGAATATAGGTACTGCGACACTGTCAGATCATGCACCTGTGTCGATGAGTATGACTATGCCCACTTTGACTCAGCGCTCCAATAATTGGAGACTCAATGATTCTCTTCTTTCTAACCCAACAGAAGTTTCTGTGTTTGCCTCTCATATATCGCAATATTTTAAAGACAATAAACCTTCTGAGACATCCCCTGCTATTGTATGGGAAGCTCACAAGGCAACTATGAGAGACCGATTCATAGAACTTGGGGCAAGGAAAAAAAGAGAGCGTGGTCAACAACTTGAACAGGTCCTGCACCAAATAACAGAACTTGATAAACAACACAAACTCACTTTGCACACATCCCAGCTAGAAGCTCTCACATTGAAACGAGAGGAATTAAAAAATCTTCTTAACCTTGATACAGCTCGGAAATTCCAACGATATTCGCAAAAATTCTATGAGTGGGGGGACAAACCTAGCAGACAATTAGCAAGATCCCTCAAAGAAAAACAGACTAGATCGTTTATTCCTAAAATAAAGCTATCAAACGGAAATTTAGTCCATGCGACTCCTCACATTGCTAAAGCTTTCAGGGACTATTATGCAGATTTGTACAAAGTGCAGTGTGACTCCCCGTCTCTGACTGTGAAGGAGAGACGTAACCTTATGCTTACATATCTAAAAGAAGCAAATTTGCCCAAACTTTCAAATTCGACTCTCAGGGAACTTGAATCTGAACTTTCGGTTGAGGAATTTCAGGCAGCTCTGAAGTCTTCACCAACAGGTAAAGCCCCGGGACCGGATGGTTATACTATCCGGTACTATAAAACATTCAGTGATATCCTTCTGCCCCGTCTCACGGCTTATGCCAATTCAATCTCACAGACCTCGGGACTACGCCCGGAATCTCTTACAGCCCATATTTCAGTTATCCTTTAAGCAGATAAGGACTCTACTCAATGCAGTAGCTATAGGCCAATTTCCCTATTAAATGTTGATATCAAATTATATTCTAAGGTAATGGCCAACAGACTACTCCCTCTTATACCTAGTTGGGTTTCTATGGATCAGACGGGCTTTATGCCACACAGAGAAGCCAAGGATAATTCTCTCCGGGCGATATCTCTTATACAATACGCTCAAAGGTCTTCCCAGTCCACCCTATTCGTATCTACAGATGCTGAAAAAGCGTTCGATAGGGTGAACTGGGATTACTTAAAACTGACCCTGCGACATTTTGGGCTGGGACCCAAAATGTTTTACCGCATTACTTCCCTCTATTCTAACCCCACGGCACAAATTCGCATTAAATGGCACTTTGAGTGACTCATTCCAACTATTTAATGGGACCAGACAGGGCTGCCCTCTTTCTCCCCTTTTATTTGCCCTTACCCTCGAACCCTTTTTGGCAACCATAAGATGTAATTTAAATATACATGGGATTCAAGTAGGTAATAAAACGCACAAATATGCGGCATATGCGGACGATATTTTATTTTTTATCCAGCAGCCTTGTATCTCGCTTCCTAATTTAATGTCAGCGTTTTCTACTTTTCAGACACTCTCCAACTTTAAAATTAACCTTTCTAAGTCTGAAATTCTAAATATTAATCTACCTGGAAGGGAGGTGGAAAATTTAAAACCCCTCTTCCCTTTTAGATGGGTTCAACGAAGTATGAAATATCTGGGAGTGAATCTGGTGCCTCACATTCAGTCCCTCTTTAAATATAATTACATCCCATTATTGAATAATATTAGAAGGGATCTACAAAAGTGGAATACGCTGACACATTCATGGTTGGGTAAAGTGAGTATAATTAAAATGAACATTCTGCCTAGAGTTCTTTTTTTCTTTCAAATGATCCCATTGGGTGTGCCTATAAGATTTTTTTCCCTATTACAGACCATGGTCTCCCGCTTTATTTGGAGGAACAGTCACCCCAGAGTATCTAAGGAAGTATTATTTCGCTCCAAGGAAGCTGGGGGACTGGCCCTTCCAAATTTTAAGGCTTATTATAATGCTGTGATTCTGTCTAGAATATCCGAATGGAAATATGCTGCTAATTCCAAACTTTGGCTGAGTTTGGAACATGCTCTTAGTAACACAGACCTAGCAACTACACCCTGGTTGCCACGCTTACAAAGACACCTTGCTCCAAGTACCTCCACTTTAACCACTTCCACCCTTGATGTATGGGATGCCTTACATAGGAAGTTCTCATGGTCATATGCTTCTCCTCTGTTACCGCTTTTGGACCACGATTATTTCTTACCTGGCCTATTAGATCCTGGCTATAGGTCGTGGTTGCCAGAAGAACCTCTTCTACTACATCATGTGCTTCGAGCAAATGCGCTTAAGCCTCTTAAGGAAATTCTCGGCCTCAAGCCCATTATTTTTGTTGATAAATGGAGATATAATCAATTGCAAGGTTTCCTTAGAACTCTGCCTCAGCCGCTTAGAGGGATACAGGACTTAAACAGTATTGAGGACGTTTTTAATTCAACGGATCCACCTGAACATTGTATCTCGGTATTCTACAAATTACTCATCAAGCTCCAAGGTGATACTTATCCTCCCTTTCTCGCTAAGTGGGAGGCAGACTTGGAATCCTGCCTCTCAGACAGCCAAAAGGATAAAGTTCTACAGCTGACTCATATCTCTTCAATTGCATCAAGGATGGCTGAGGTCAATTACAAACTACTAACCAGATGGCACTATACCCCATCAAAGCTTCATCAGATGCTCCCCGACAACTCCCCGTTGTGTTGGAGGAATTGTGGGAACAGAGCAATCCACGCTCATATATGGTGGCCGTGCCCACTCATCCGCCCCTTCTGGTCTAGCATTATTCAAATTATCCAACAAATATCCAATATTAATCTCCCTGTTGATGCATGGACCATTCTCTTCCATGCTACCAAGGAACCTGTCAGAAAATACAAATGTTCTTTAGTAGTGATGAGCCGAACACCCCCGGGTTCGGTTCGCACCAGAACCCGCGAACGGACCGAAAGTTCGCACGAACTTTAGAACCCTATTAAATACAATGGATGCGAACGTTCGAAATCTAAAGTGCTAATTATAACGACTATTATGCATGTTATTGTCCTAAAAAGGGTTTGGGAACCCGGGTTCTGCACCAAGGGACATGTATCAATGCAAAAAGAAGTTTTAAAAACGTCCGTTTTTCTGGAGCAGTCATTTTAATGATGCATAAAGTGAAAAAAAAAAGTCAAATATTCCTTTAAATATCGTACCTGGGGGGTGTCTAAAGTATGCCTGTGAAGTGCCACGTGTTTCCCATGTTTAGAACTGTCCCTGCACAAAATTACATTTCTAATGCCCCGTACACACGATCGTTTTTAATGTCATTTTTTAAACCGACGTTTTTCTCCTCGTTTTTTTTCATCTTTCCTCTCAAGCCTGCCTTGCGTACACACCATCATTAAAAAAAACGATCAAGCAAAGCGCAGTGACGTTCAACACGTACGACGGCACTATAAAGGGGAAGTTCCGTTCGAATGACGCCACCCTTTGGGACGCTTTTGCTAATTCCGTGTTTCCGCGTGTTCGTAAAAGTTTGGTGAGAGACGATTCGCGCTTTTCAGTCTTCGTGCTTTGAAGATCGTTTTCGGGAGTTCAGATTGCGCCTGTGGGTTCGTATCTGTTTAGCACTGCTTGTAGTCAGTTCGTATCTGTTTATTCAGTGCGGCCTGCTCTGCACGTTCATGTTTTTCAGCTTGTTCTTCATAGGCCTTGCTGTTCTTCCGTGCGTTCTTCTAGTACGTTCTGTTCAGCTGACCGTTATCTAGCCATGTTGCGGCTACGTACTCGTCGTAGAGTTCGTGCTGTAGTTGGTGCAGGGGTTCATGCTGTATCCCGACTCCATGCCATGAGCAGGGTCAGGAGGAGTTCATGGACCAAGAATTGGTTGCTCCAGCGGCACCAATTCTGTCACATGCCTTTGTTGCGGGAGATCAGGGAGAATAATCCTGATGATTTCAGGAATTTTCTCAGGATGTCTGACCCCGTATTTCAGCAGCTGTTGGCTTTGGTGTCCCCCTATATTACCAGGCAGGACACCGTTATGCGGGAAGCCATCAGTGCTGAGCAGAGGCTCATCGCCACGTTGCGATACCTGGCTACTGGGAGAAGCCTGCAGGACCTTAAGTTCTCCACAGGCATATCCCCCTAGGCTCTGGGGATCATTATACCAGAGACTTGTTCTGCCATCCTTCAAGTTTTGCAGGAGGACTATATTAAGGTAAGTGTTCTTCTTCAAAAATTCACATTGTATGGTTTTTATTTTGGGATATTTTTAATTTGCTTTATTTGCAGTCCCTAATTCACATGATTCTTAGCTGCAGGGAATGTCCCCTTTCTCCCCATGTTTTATTATTTAAAGTTTGGTGTTTGAGGCCTACCTGTAAATTTGGCTTACCTAACCTCTCCAGCATGCTATCCTGGGGCCATACCTACCTTGCCTAGTCATTTCCATGTTTTTTATTATATGTTCCATCGTAGTGCTTTACCCAAAACGCACTCTAAATTTTGCCTAGGAATGTTTCATTTTTGTTAACTTCAATACAGAGTGCTACAGCCTTCATGTGTGATATTCCCAACTCATCTTCAACCCTTCCCCCCCCCCCCCCATAATTTTTTTTTGTTTGTTTTTTTTTTTCTTGCTTCCAATTTTTTATGTTTTTAACAGTTTCTACCAATGTTGGCCATGAATGTGTGTATGAAATCAGCTTGCAATGTTTCTGGCTCCAAGTATTAATTTGTTATTTCTTTAATTCCACAGTTCCCTTCTTCGCCACATGAATGGCAGAATGTGGCTTCCGAGTTTGCCCAGCGATGGAACTTTCCGAACTGTGGAGGAGCCATCGACGGCAAACATGTTCGGGTCGTCCCACCACCCCATTCGGGATCCTTTTATTATAATTATAAGGGGTTCCACAGCGTCGTGATGATGGCAGTGGTGTCGGCCACCTACGAGTTCCTCTATGTGGACGTTGGCAAGAATGGCAGGATGTCTGATGGAGGAGTTTTTGCCCAGACGGAGTTTGGAGAACGGCTCCTTTTGGATCTGCTGGCCTTGCCACCCGCGGAGCAGAATGTAGAGGGACTACCTTTTGTGTTTGTGGCGGATGAGGCGTTTGGCCTGGGACCCCATTTGATGAGGCCATTCCCGCAACGCACCCTCACCCCTGAGAGGAGGGTTTTCAATTATCGGCTGGCCAGAGCCAGAAGGGTGGTGGAAAATGCGTTTGGGATCATGGCCAGCCGATTTCGCCTCTTCCTTACCTCCATCCACCTTGCCCCATACAAATGGAACCATGTGGTTATGACGTGCTGTGTGCTGCATAATTTCCTAAGGGTGCATTCAACGAGTTATATATCTTTGAGTGGGCCTGAGGCCTCTTTAATCAATGCAGAAACTTTGGTGGCCCTGGAACCTGGCCGTCCTGGCTTGGCCCCCCCAACCGGACGTGAGGTCCGTAACCAATATGTGGACTATTTTATGGGTAGGGGGGCCATTGAAATGCCAGACAATCTCTAATAATTTTAGACCAAAAAAATAAAACTTTTAAAAAAAGTAAAGATTGGTTTGTCATTTTTATTGTATAATGTTTGATGTTTCTGGTAGGTTTACCTAGTGCATTTGTTTTGCCATGTGGATTAAAAAATCTTTTAATTAGCCTTCATTGTCAGTGTAAACACCAAACATTGATTAGTTCACTCAGCACCACATTTACATAATGAAGCCACAATGATTTGTTATGTAAAAATACCTTTATTTTTTTGGTTTAGGTGGTCAACTTCCATAGAAATGTGGATGTTCCCTTAATTTCAGGTGTATTAAAACACATGACCAGCCATGCATAAACAAACTAGAGTTCTCCAAATTTTGAAAAAGCTAAACATGTGCTAGTCATTAAAGGGTAAAATAACCAAAAAAAAAAGAAAACTCTGCAAGTAAAACGTTATTTGGTGTAAAAACATTAGACACGCCCAAGCACAGCCATGATATTTTGGAGCCTTTCCTCCACCCGCTTTGTATTTGCCCTGATCTCTCGCAAATCTCCCTTAATTTTTTCGAGGTCACGACAGCAGACCATCAGGTATTGGATCAGGATCTGGGCACTGTGATGTGACAACTTATTGGGGTCTTCCGCCAGAACTGCACCTAAATGTAAAAAGAAATATGTAGGATAGAATATGTAGGCCTACATCTATTTAACATGCATGTGTCTGGTTTCTCTCTGACCTGTGGTGGTGCCACTTTCAACTTCCACAACATCACATTCCTCTCCATCCTGGGGTTCTGGGGGTATTGTTGTAGGTATTGCAATTCTCGTCTCATCTGAGGTAGCTTTTCGAATCCCTAGGGAGATTGAAATAAAAGGAATAGTTTCATTAGTAGCGACTCAATTTTGCTAAAATAAGAAACATGGAAAAATACTTTTTAATCATTCTTTTGAAGCATGCTCCATTTTAATTTTTAACCCCTGTGCCAACCGGGACAAATGATTGGATACATAGCCCAAAACAGAGCATATACATTTTGTGAACAAATTTGAAACATTGTAACACCCCAAAGTATCTACACTGGATCACCTGTGTGTGACTCCATCAAGCTTTTTGGCTTTAGGCCCACACTTGTACTACTGCGTTCAGATGTTTCATCAGCTGCTGAGCATTCACTCCCTTTAACATTACCATGCATATCGTTTTTCAAAATGAACAAATCTCCTTTGGATTAGCACACCAAAAATAAGTGTGGCCCAAATGTACTCCCCCAAATAAACAAAAAAACATGGGTGTTCACACTGGATGATCCTAAAACATCGTTTGAGGAACTGTACGGAGAAAGAGGTAAAATACGTCCGTTTACTATGCGGACGAACCTAAAAAAGATGGTATCTTTCAGTGTACTATATGAAAGTTAAAAATACACGACAGAATACAAGAAAATAATATGTACCATGGAAAGTCAAAAAAAACAACTTACTTTTTAATATAACTTTCTTGATTCTTTTATATTGGTGGGCCTCCCGCAACTTCAGATCTGACCATCGTTTTCTGAGCTGTTCCTTCGTTCTGCACACCCCGAATTTTTGGTGGAGACTTTTGACCACTTTGCCCATAATTCTGGACTTGACCAGATTAGGCCTTTTATACGGACCATGCTTGGCATCATAATCCTCCTTCTTTAAAATGGCGACCATCTCCACCATTTCCTCGAATGACATGTTGGATGCCTTATATCTCCTGGGTCTTGATTTGGGCTCCTCTGTAATTTCATCCTCTGTAGAGGTAATCTCAGCCACCTGTGTCTCCGCCATGTTTTGTTCAGCACTACGAGCGAGAAGGGGCGGGGAAAGTACAATATCGAACGTCAGGGGCGGGGAAAGCGTGCGGAGTTTCACGCATGCGCTGTGTATATAAAGTGAAGATCCATGTCTGGGAAATACGTTCATTTTTCGGGAGAGAGAGTTAGCAACGAACGTCGTGACCAAGGTACCTAACAATTTTACTTTTTGAGGTTCATCAGACGAGGAGATTTGTGTGCTCAAAATATGTAGACAATGCACAGTTGAGGAATGTTGCCTGAAATATATTTTTATTTTGGTTTCTCGCTTTTACAGATATCATGAATACTTTTAAAAACCCAGACTTCATGGGGGAGTTCATCGACAAATGGCAAGAGCTCCCTATATTATGGCAAACCAAAAGTGGCGGAAATAAAAATAAAGACGCCAGGAAAGCAGCACTGGAGAGCCTGCTTGCATTTGTGCAAACAAAGATACCCACAACAACTCTCCAAGATGTCAAAAACAAAATTGGGACCATCAGAGGGACATACAGGACCCAGAGGACTATGGTCCTGAGGTCCCAGAGGTCAGGTGCACCAGCAGATAAGGTTTATAAACCCAGTCTGTGGTACTACAGTAAGCTTGCTTTTCTGGATGACCAGCTGGAAGTGCGGGAATCTCTCTCCACCCTTCCCCCCAGAGGTCAATCCAGCCTTCCTTGTACCCAACCCTCCAGCCTTCCCTGCAGCCAGTCCTCCAGCCTTCCTGTCAACCCTGCTCTGGCTTCCTCTGAGGATCAAGATCAGGGCCTTGAGGAGGCAGATTTGGAGATATGGAGCCAGGTAAAGTTTTGCTATCTATATTTCTATCGTACAAAATTGTAGATTTTAAATAGATGTTATTATTGTTAAAGGTATGTACACTTCTACCAATAAAGTTTGTGAAGAGCAAGATACAGTAGTGGGCTAATTTTATGTGTCCAAGACAACAAAACCAGGATGCGTAATCAATGAAAAGGACATAACTTTTGGCATTGATTTCAACAATGTCTAGAGGTGAACAATGTCTGTGAATGATGATGTGGCAAAATAAATAATGTCCCTTTCTTTTTTTACAGCCAGAGCAGAGCCAGGAAGAGGGTGATGTTGGGGATCAGGAGGAGGCTGGGCCCAGTGGCACCCAGGAGGAGGCAGGGCCCAGGGGCACCCAGGAGGAGGCTGGGCCCAGTGGCACCCAGGAGGAGGCTGGGCCCAGCACAAGAGCCCAGATGCCTCCCCTGGTAGTTAAACCACGAGGGCCAAGGAGAGGTAGGCAGGTGGAGGAGGAAACCAGGGCCTTCCTCATAGAGGCAACAGCGGCCCTCAGAGAGGCACCCTCTGTTGAAGAGGGATTTGCCGCAGTCCTCGCCCACAAACTAGGGCAAATGGAGTTGCAGCAAAAAATTTACAGTGAGACCCTGCTATTGAAAGTCATCAATAAGGGTGTGCTGGGTGAACTCACTAGGTACACGGACATAACGGAGGTTGTCCCTACTCCTCCACCTCCTCCTCCTACTACTCCTCCTGCCACAACCTCTCCTCCTGATCCCCAGCCTCCAAGGAAGAAACCAACCAAGGCTGCAGAGAAGGCTGGAGAGAAGGCTACAAGGAAGAGAAGAAAATAATGCCTGCTGTAGTACCACAGACTGGGGACATATAGGACTTATCTGCTGTGGTTCCTGACCTCTGGGAGCTCAAGACAAGATTGGGCTCATTTTTTGGGGGGATCTAATCTCTATTTTGGTTTGGACATCTTGTATGGTTGTTGTGGGGTGAAAGGGATGCACAAATGCAAGCAGGCTCTCCAGTGCTGCCTTCCACTTTAATTTGTTAATGTTCTGAATTTAAAAAAAATTGAGTGCCCTTTAAATACTTGACTATGTGATTTGTATTTCAAAAGAGAGCTTGCTAGGAAGCAGGCAGGGACATCTCAAATTATATTATTGTTATTATCAGGGGACACAAACCTCCCTGAGGCCAAATGAGACACATTTGGAAGGTTGTTGTGGTAACTTTACACAAGAATAATTTAAGCCAAAATACTTTAAAAAAGGCCAAAAAAAAATAACCAAAAATAATATAAAATTTAAAGAAAAAAGAAGAATTAACTTATTTTATTATTATTAGTATTATTTAGGAGGGAGGTGCGGCTTATAAATAATATTTTAAAATCATTAGAGCAATTTGGAATTACTTTAGAAACAAGTTTGGCATAAAACTCTCAATGTCAAAAGAAGAACGGAATGCGCTGCATTAAAACGATGCTATTAATTCCACCGTGACGAATGTGCCATCTCCATTTCCAACATTAGCTTTACCAAAACGAGCGCTCCCGTCTCATAGTTGCTTCTGAGCATGTGCGTTTTTTTTCACGTCGTGAAAGCATACACACTATCGTTTTTCACGTCGTTAAAAAAAACGACATGAAAAACGACGTGAAAAAAGAGAGCATGTCCGGAATTTTTAATGGCCGTTTTTCACGTCGTTAAAAATGCTCTGGAGCCTACACACGATCATTTTTAATGGCCATTTTTAAAAATGGCATTTTTAACGGCATGAAAAACGATCGTGTGTACGCGGCATAAAGGAAAAAAAGCCATTTAAAACTGCTTGCGGCTTTAATGTAATGTCTGGTCCCGGTAATATGGATGAAAATCTTTAAGAAAAATGACATAGCTACCCCATCACCCCCCCCCCTTACCCCAGCCCATTACCAGCCCCTTTGGGTCTTGTATGGATATTAGGGGAACCCCGCACACAAAATAAAAAAGGCCCTATATACTCTGAACAGCCGTATACAGGCGGTGCATACAAGACAGGGACTGTAGGTTTGTTCTTATGTAGAATCTGTTTGTAATTTTGAACAGGTACATTGTTTAAGTGTAGCTCCAGCCAAAAAATCTATTTTTAAGCTTTTTGGAAAACATAGGGAAGGGTTATCACCCCTGTAACATTTGTTTTGCTGTCTGTGCAGTGTGCACCTGTTCAGAACAGTTCACCTCACTTTCCGTCCTAATGACAAATGTTTTTTGAAAATTTTATTGAAACAAGAATTGGTGATAAAGAATCAGTGGAGAGGAGACACTTTTTCCCCATATGAACTCTTACAGGAGAGAATTTGCCTTCCTAGGGGTAGATTTCCACTCACTTCCTGTTGTATCCTTCCGTTTGCAAGGAGGAGTCGTTTGTAAGTTGGATGTTTGAAAGTAGGGGCCTGCCGTATATACTCAGCTGAAATTTGCCCCTTACATGTTGGTGTTGCCACAACACTGTGAGCCCTCACAGTTACTCTTGGTGGGCGCATGAATGGGCCCTGCTGTGAATTATTAGATCAAGAATTGTAATTGCATGCCCCTGTTGAACAGGGGCTGAAAAATTGGGCCTTTGGTGGTGGTGGTGGTGTTGACACAACACTGTAAGGCCTCACAGTTAGTCTTGGTGGGCGCAGGAATGGGCCCTGCTGTGAATTATTAGATCAAGAATTGTAATTACATGCCCCTGTTAAAAAGGGGCAGAAAAATTGAGCCTTAGGCACTGGTGCCACAACACTGCAACCCCTCACAGATACTGTACTTGGAGCACAGCAATGAGCCCTGTTGCAAAGTATTGCATCAAAAATTGTAATTACACGCCCCTGTTAAACAGGGGCTGAAAAATTGGGCCTTAGCCACTGGTGCTGGTGCCACGACACTGCAACCACTCCCAGATACTCTAGTTGGAGTGCAGGAATGAGCCCTGCTGCAAAGCATTGCATAAAAAATTGTAATAACACACCCCTGTTAAACAGGGGCTGAAAAATTGGGCCTTAGCCACTGGTGGCGGCACCCAGAAACAAAAATGTTCTTCCAAGCTATCATCGTCAATCGGATCATTGAGGAGGAGGAGGATAGTCAGTCAACATAACAGGACAAACTCTCAGCATCAGCATCAGTCTTGAAGGGATGTGACATTTGAAAATAAATTAGTCTGTTATATCAGCTTCAGGTGTTTGGTAGCTGGTGGTGATCCAAGACTGGTTCATCTTTATGAAGGTCAGTCGATCAACAGAGTCGGTGGACAGGCGCACCCTGTGATCCGTGACAAATCCTCCAGCAGCACTGAATGTGCATTCTGAAAGAACGCTGGATGCAGGACAGGCCAGTAGCTCAATTGCATACTGTGCAAGCTCTGGCCAGTGATCCATCCTCAAGACCCAGTAAGCCAGAGGATTTTCGGTGGGGAAGGTGTCCAAGTCTGACCTTGCCCCTAGGTATTCCTGCACCATGTATATCAGACGCTGGCGATGGTTGCTGGAACCGATCATACCTTGGGGCTGCGGACTAAAGAATTGTCGGAACGCTTCGGTCAGACGGCCACCTTCCCCACCGCTCCTTCTTTGACTGACCGAAGCCTCAGCAACTCGTTGTCCAAGACCAGGAGTTTGTAACCTCCCAGTCTCTGGGAACGCGTTGCACAGACCTTTCTGCAAGGCCTCCCGGAGTTGTCTCATCCTCTGCTCCCTCTGCGACGGTAAGATAAGGTCCGCAACCTTACCCTTGTACCGTGGATCAAGGAGAGTGGCCAGCCAGTAATGGTCCCTCTCCTTGATCCGAAGAATACGAGGATCCTTCCGCAGACTTTGCAGGATCAGGGAGGCCATGCAGCGTAGGTTAGCTGAGGCATTCAGTCCGGAGTCCTCTGTGTCACTAAGGACGACATGATCCGCAGCCACCTCCTCCCAGCCATGTACAAGTCCACTGGTTTCTTGGGACTGTAAATCATCCCTAAAAGACTGCTGCTGATGATGCTGAGTGCCAGGCTCCACCTCCATGCTGACACAATCCTCCTCCTCTTCTTCCTGTGCGATGGGTGGGACAGAAGGAACACTGTCTGGGTAAAGGGGGCCTTGAGAGGCAAGGAAGTCCTCCTCTTCCTGCCTCTGTTCTGCCTCAAGTGCCATGTCCATTATTCCACGCAGCGTATGTTCCAACAGGTGGACAAGAGGTACAGTGTCACTGATGCATGCACTGTCACTGCTCACCATCCTCGTGGCCTCCTCAAATGGTGCCAGGACAGTGCATGCATCCCTGATCATGCCCCACTGGCGTGGTGAAAAAAACCCGAGCTCCCCTGACCCTGTCCTGGTGCCGTAGTCGCACAGGTACTCATTGATGGCCCTCTGCTGCGTGTGCAGCCGCTGCAGCATGGCCAACGTTGAGTTCCACCTGGTTGGCATGTCACATATAAGGCGGTTCTTGGGCAGGTTCAACTCCTTTTGCAGCTCAGCCAGGCGAGCACTGGCATTATAAGATCTGCGGAAATGCACACAGACTTTCCTGGCCTGCCTCAGGACATCCTGTAAGCCCGGGTACCTGCCCAAGAACCGCTGCATCACCAGGTTAAGGACGTGAGCCACACAGGGCACATGGGTCAGTTGTCCCTGTCGGAGAGCGGAGAGGAGGTTGGTGCCATTGTCGCAAACTACCATTCCTGGCTTAAGCTGGCGTGGCGTCAACCACCTCTCGGCCTGCCCCTGCAGAGCAGACAGAACCTCTGCCCCAGTGTGGCTCCTGTCCCCCAAACACACCAGCGCAAGCACGGCATGGCATCTTTTTGCCTGCGTACTTGCGTAGCCCCTTGAACGCCTACGGAGCACCGCTGGTTCCGAGGACAAAGCACAGGAAGAGGCCACGGAGGAAGAAGAAGAGGAGGGGGTGGAGGATAGAGGTGTGTCACAACCAGTAGTAGCATTTTGGAGGCGTGGCGGTGGAACAACCTCCAACACTACTGCACCTTGTCCTGCATCCTTCCCAGCTGCCAAAAGAGTGACCCAATGGGCCGTGAAAGAAAGGTAACGTCCCTGTCCATGCCTGCTGGACCATGAGTCAGCGGTAATATGCACCTTACCGCTGACCGCCCTGTCCAGCGAGGCCAAGACATTGCCTTCCACATGCCGGTAGAGAGCCGGAATCGCCTTCCGTGAGAAAAAGTGTCGTTTGGGAACCTGCCACTGAGGAACCGCACATTGCACAAACTCACGGAAGGGGGCCGAGTCTACCAACTGAAAAGGCAGCAGTTGAAGCGCTAGCAATTTAGCCAAGCTAGCATTCAACCGCTGGGCATGTGGATGGCTGGGAGTGAACTTCTTTCGACAGTCCAGCAGCTGGGGCAGGGAAATTTGCCTGCTAGAATCGGACGTCGGTGTACTGCTAGCAGAGTGGCCGCAAGTACTTTGCTGTGACACACCTGATTCTACACCTTCATTCCTCTCAGTGCAGGTTTCAGAGAGGACTGAAGGTATAGTGGGGTTGGAGATCCCAGCTGATGCGGTGCAAGGAGAGGTCCGCTTTGTTCTTTGGTGTGGGTCTTTAAGGTAGGCTTGCCAACGAGCTGCATGGCAGGTCAACATATGTCTGGTCAAGCATGTGGTGCCCAAGCGGCTGATGTTTTGGCCACGCGATATACGCTTGAGACATATGTTGCAAACAGCAGCTGTGCGATCTGATGCACTCGCCTCGAAAAAGGCCCACACCAAAGAACTTTTTGAATAACGGGCAGAGGCAGCGCCCTGCACAGGCGGAGCTCTGCGGTGTGATTCCGTCGGTGTGCTGCCCTTACGCTGGCCACCCAAGGGCATCCTGCCTCGTTGGAGATGTGCCTCCTCCTCATCCTCCTCCTCCTCCTCTCTCCTATTAGGCACCCACGTGGAGTCAGTGACCTCATCATCCCCTCCCTCCTCATCACTGGAGCCAATCTGGCAGTATGCTGCAGCTGCTGGAACATGACTGCTAGATTGGTGTCCTTCTTGAGCATCCCCTCTCTCTGCTCTCACGCTACTGCCTTCCTCTAGCTGGGTATCATCATCAGACCCTTCGAAACGCTGGGCATCCTCCTGGAGCATGTACCCAACACTGTGCTCAAACAGTTCGGGGGACTCCTCAGGAGAAGGACATGGTGGGTCTAGGGAAGGAGTGACTGATGATGACATTGATACCAGGGAAGAGGACGCTTTGGCAGCTGCTTTGCCAGTACCCTGAGCCTGGATGAGAGAGGATGAGGAGGATGAGGAGGGCTTGGTCATCCACTCTACCAAGTCTTCGGCATGATGTGGCTCAACATGTCCAGCTGCCGAAAAGAAGGACAAGCGTGTCCCATGGCCATGTGCTGATGACAATGCACCGCGTCCACGACCAGCACTGTTGCCCCAGACACAGAGCCTGCTTGCCCTCTGTTATTGGCTCCTGACTGTCTGCCTCTCCTTGTTTGCCTTCCAGACATTCTAATGGCCTGCAGGGAGATGGGAAAACCAGCAATAAGGGCTAGCTTCAGGTGTATACTGTGCAGGAGGCTTAGCAACAATGACACTGACACTGTCCCCTGCCTATCCTTCTCTCTCCCTGCACACAAGGTTTAGCAATATGGTTCAGCACACTAGGTTTAGCAAAGATTATGACACTGACACTCTCGACTGCCTATACTTGTCTGTCCCTACACACAAGGTTTAGCAATATGGTTCAGCGCACTAGGTTTAGCAAAGATTATGACACTGACACTCTCGACTGCCTATCCTTGTCTGTCCCTACACACAAGGTTTAGCAATATGGTTCAGCACACTAGGTTTAGCAAAGATTATGACACTGACACTCTCGACTGCCTATCCTTGCCTGTCCCTACACACAAGGTTTAGCAATATGGTTCAGCACACTAGGTTTAGCAAAGATTATGACACTGACACTCTCGACTGCCTATCCTTGCCTGTCCCTACACACAAGGTTTAGCAATATGGTTCAGCACACTAGGTTTAGCAAAGATTATGACACTGACACTCTCGACTGCCTATACTTGTCTGTCCCTACACACAAGGTTTAGCAATATGGTTCAGCGCACTAGGTTTAGCAAAGATTATGACACTGACACTCTCGACTGCCTATCCTTGTCTGTCCCTACACACAAGGTTTAGCAATATGGTTCAGCACACTAGGTTTAGCAAAGATTATGACACTGACACTCTCGACTGCCTATCCTTGTCTGTCCCTACACACAAGGTTTAGCAATATGGTTCAGCGCACTAGGTTTAGCAAAGATTATGAGACTGACACTCTCGACTGCCTATCCTTGTCTGTCCCTACTAGGGATGAGCTTCGTGTTCGTGTCGAACATACGTTCGACTCGAACATCGGCTGTTCGATCGTTCGATGAAGATCGAACGATTTGGGCCGTTCACGCCAAATTCGAGTGACGCGAACGGCCCACAATGCACTACGCCATCGCAGTGTCATCCAGGCGCTGTGATTGGCCAAGCATGCACTGTGACCCCGCATGCTTGGCCAATCACAGCGCCGGCAGCGAGGAGAGCAATGATTGGCCACAGGCAGGATGCCTGTGGCCAATTATTGCTGATGGGGTTTAGTACACGCCCCACACTATAAAAGGCCGCCAGCGCGGCGGCCTTGTGTAGTGTGTTCCGGAGCAGGGAAAGAGAAGCATAGGCAGGGACAGTGTCATTTTTTTTCCTTTACTAATCCTGGATTCCTTGTGTTTAGGGACAAATAAGGATAGGTAGGGAGAGTGTCAGTGACAGTGTGCTATTCTGTGCTAATCCTTGTTTGTAGGGACAGAGAGGTACAGTGAGGGAAACTGACAGTGTGCTATTCTGTTCTAAAACCATTTTGCTGAACCATATTTTCAATCCTTGAGTTGAGGGACAGAGAGGTACAGTGAGGGAAAGTGTCAGTGTGCTATTGTGTTCTAAAACTATTTTGCTGAACCATATTTTCAATCCTTGAGTTGAGGGACAGAGAGGTACAGTGAGGGAAAGTGTCAGTGTGCTATTGTGTTCTAAAACTATTTTGCTGAACCATATTTTCAATCCTTGAGTTGAGGGACAGAGAGGTACAGTGAGGGAAAGTGTCAGTGTGCTATTGTGTTCTAAAACTATGTTGCTGAACCATATTTTCAATCCTTGAGTTGAGGGACAGAGAGGTACAGTGAGTGAAACTGACAGTGTGCTATTCTGTTCTAAATCAATTTTGCTGTTCCATATTTTCAATCCTTGAGTTGAGGGACAGAGAGGTACAGTGAGGGAAAGTGTCAGTGTGCTATTGTGTTCTAAAACTATGTTGCTGAACCATATTTTCAATCCTTGAGTTGAGGGACAGAGAGGTACAGTGAGGGAAACTGACAGTGTGCTATTCTGTTCTAAACCAATTTTGCTGTTCCATATTTTCAATCCTTGAGTTGAGGGACAGAGAGGTACAGTGAGTGAAACTGACAGTGTGCTATTCTGTTCTAAAACTATTTTGCTGAACCATATTTTCAATCCTTGAGTTGAGGGACAGAGAGGTACAGTGAGGGAAAGTGTCAGTGTGCTATTGTGTTCTAAAACTATTTTGCTGAACCATATTTTCAATCCTTGAGTTGAGGGACAGAGAGGTACAGTGAGTGAAACTGACAGTGTGCTATTCTGTTCTAAATCAATTTTGCTGTTCCATATTTTCAATCCTTGAGTTGAGGGACAGAGAGGTACAGTGAGGGAAACTGACAGTGTGCTATTCTGATCTAAAACTATTTTGCTGAACCATATTTTCAATCCTTGAGTTGAGGGACAGAGAGGTACAGTGAGGGAAAGTGTCAGTGTGCTATTGTGTTCTAAAACTATTTTGCTGAACCATATTTTCAATCCTTGAGTTGAGGGACAGAGAGGTACAGTGAGGGAAACTGACAGTGTGCTATTCTGTTCTAAAACTATTTTGCTGAACCATATTTTCAATCCTTGAGTTGAGGGACAGAGAGGTACAGTGAGGGAAAGTGTCAGTGTGCTATTGTGTTCTAAAACTATTTTGCTGAACCATATTTTCAATCCTTGAGTTGAGGGACAGAGAGGTACAGTGAGGGAAACTGACAGTGTGCTATTCTGTTCTAAAACTATTTTGCTGAACCATATTTTCAATCCTTGAGTTGAGAGACAGAGAGGTACAGTGAGGGAAAGTGTCAGTGTGCTATTGTGTTCTAAAACTATTTTGCTGAACCATATTTTCAATCCTTGAGTTGAGGGACAGAGAGGTACAGTGAGGGAAACTGACAGTGTGCTATTCTGTTCTAAACCAATTTTGCTGTTCCATATTTTCAATCCTTGAGTTGAGGGACAGAGAGGTACAGTGAGTGAAACTGACAGTGTGCTATTCTGTTCTAAAACTATTTTGCTGAACCATATTTTCAATCCTTGAGTTGAGGGACAGAGAGGTACAGTGAGGGAAACTGACAGTGTGCTATTGTGTTCTAAAACTATTTTGCTGAACCATATTTTCAACCCTTGAGTTGAGGGACAGAGAGGTACAGTGAGGGAAACTGACAGTGTGCTATTCTGTTCTAAAACTATTTTGCTGAACCATATTTTCAATCCTTGAGTTGAGGGACAGAGAGGTACAGTGAGTGAAACTGACAGTGTGCTATTCTGTTCTAAATCAATTTTGCTGTTCCATATTTTCAATCCTTGAGTTGAGGGACAGAGAGGTACAGTGAGTGAAACTGACAGTGTGCTATTCTGTTCTAAAACTATTTTGCTGAACCATATTTTCAATCCTTGAGTTGAGGGACAGAGAGGTACAGTGAGTGAAACTGACAGTGTGCTATTCTGTTCTAAATCAATTTTGCTGTTCCATATTTTCAATCCTTGAGTTGAGGGACAGAGAGGTACAGTGAGGGAAACTGACAGTGTGCTATTCTGTTCTAAAACTATTTTGCTGAACCATATTTTCAATCCTTGAGTTGAGGGACAGAGAGGTACAGTGAGGGAAAGTGTCAGTGTGCTATTGTGTTCTAAAACTATTTTGCTGAACCATATTTTCAATCCTTGAGTTGAGGGACAGAGAGGTACAGTGAGTGAAACTGACAGTGTGCTATTTTGTTCTAAACCAATTTTGCTGTTCCATATTTTCAATCCTTGAGTTGAGGGACAGAGAGGTACAGTGAGTGAAACTGACAGTGTGCTATTCTGTTCTAAAACTATTTTGCTGAACCATATTTTCAATCCTTGAGTTGAGGGACAGAGAGGTACAGTGAGGGAAAGTGTCAGTGTGCTATTGTGTTCTAAAACTATTTTTCTGAACCATATTTTCAATCCTTGAGTTGAGGGACAGAGAGGTACAGTGAGTGAAACTGACAGTGTGCTATTTTGTTCTAAACCAATTTTGCTGTTCCATATTTTCAATCCTTGAGTTGAGGGACAGAGAGGTACAGTGAGTGAAACTGACAGTGTGCTATTCTGTTCTAAAACTATTTTGCTGAACCATATTTTCAATCCTTGAGTTGAGGGACAGAGAGGTACAGTGAGGGAAAGTGTCAGTGTGCTATTGTGTTCTAAAACTATTTTGCTGAACCATATTTTCAATCCTTGAGTTGAGGGACAGAGAGGTACAGTGAGTGAAACTGACAGTGTGCAATTCTGTTCTAAACCAATTTTGTTGTTCCATATTTTCAATCCTTGAGTTGAGGGACAGAGAGGTACAGTGAGTGAAACTGACAGTGTGCTATTCTGTTCTAAAACTATTTTGCTGAACCATATTTTCAATCCTTGAGTTGAGGGACAGAGAGGTACAGTGAGTGAAACTGACAGTGTGCTATTCTGTTCTAAATCAATTTTGCTGTTCCATATTTTCAATCCTTGAGTTGAGGGACAGAGAGGTACAGTGAGGGAAACTGACAGTGTGCTATTCTGTTCTAAAACTATTTTGCTGAACCATATTTTCAATCCTTGAGTTGAGGGACAGAGAGGTACAGTGAGGGAAAGTGTCAGTGTGCTATTGTGTTCTAAAACTATTTTGCTGAACCATATTTTCAATCCTTGAGTTGAGGGACAGAGAGGTACAGTGAGTGAAACTGACAGTGTGCTATTCTGTTCTAAACCAATTTTGCTGTTCCATATTTTCAATCCTTGAGTTGAGGGACAGAGAAGGACACTCGTAGAAATTATCAGTGTGCTATTCTGTGCTAAATCTTGTTTGTAGGGAGGGACAGAGTAGGACAGTGAGTGAAACTGACAGTGTGCTATTCTGTTCTAAACCAATTTTGCTGTTCCATATTTTCAATCCTTGAGTTGAGGGACAGAGAAGGACACTCGTAGAAATTATCAGTGTGCTATTCTGTGCTAAATCTTGTTTGTAGGGAGGGACAGAGTAGGACAGTGAGGGAAAGTGTCAGTGTGCTATTCTGTTCTAAAACTTTTTTGCTGAACCATATTTTCAATCCTTGTGTTTAGGGACAGAGAAGGATAGGCAGGGGACAGTGTCAGTGTCATTGTTGCTAAGCCTCCTGCACAATATACACCTGAAGGTAGCCCTTATTGCTGTTTTTCCCATCTCCCTGCAGGCCATCCATTAAAATGTCTGGAAGGCAACCAAGGAGAGGCAGACAGTCAGGAGGCAAAAAAAGAGGGCAAGCAGGCTCTGTGTCTGGGGGCAACAGTGCTGGTCGTGTACGCGGTGCATTGTCATCAGCACATGGCCATGGGACACGCTTGTCCTTGTTTTCGGCAGCTGGACATGTTGAGCCACATCATACCGAAGACTTGGTAGAGTGGATGACCAAGCCCACCTCATCCTCCTCATCCTCTCTCACCCAGGCTCAGGGTACTGGCAAAGCAGCTGCCAAAGCGTCCTCTTCTCTGGTATCATTATCTTCATTAGTCAATCCTTCCCTAGACCCACCATGCCCTCCTCCTGAGGAGTCCCCCGAACTGTTTGAGCACAGTGTTGGGTACATGCTCCAGGAGGATGCCCAGCGTTTGGAAGGATCTGATGATGATACCCAGCTAGAGGAAGGCAGCAGCGTGAGAGCAGAGAGAGGGGATGCTCAAGAAGGACACCAATCTGGCAGTCATGTTCCAGCAGCTGCAGCATACTGCCAGATTGGCTCCAGTGATGAGGAGGGAGGGGATGATGAGGTCACTGACTCCACGTGGGTGCCTAATAGGAGAGAGGAGGAGGAGGAGGCACATCTCCAACGAGGCAGGATGCCCTTGAGTGGCCAGCGTATGGGCAGCACACAGACGGAATCACACCGCAGAGCTCCGCCTGTGCAGGGCGCTGCCTCTGCCCGTCATTCAAAAAGTTCTTTGGTGTGGGCCTTTTTTGAGGCGAGTGCATCAGATCGCACAGCTGCTGTTTGCAACATATGTCTCAAGCGTATATCGCGTGGCCAAAACATCAGCCGCTTGGGCACCACATGCTTGATCAGACATATGTTGACCTGCCATGCAGCTCGTTGGCAAGCCTACCTTAAAGACCCACACCAAAGAACAAAGCTGACCTCTTCTTGCACCGCATCAGCTGGGATCTCCAACCCCACTATACCTTCACTCCTCTCTGAAACCTGCTCTGAGAGGAATGAAGGTGTAGAATTAGGTGTGTCACAGGCAAGTACTTGCCGTGACTCTGCTAGCAGTACACCAACGTCCGATTCTAGCAGGCAAATTTCCCTGCCCCAGCTGCTGGACCGTCGAAAGAAGTTCACTCCCAGCCATCCACATGCCCAGCGGTTGAATGCTAGCTTGGCTAAATTGCTAGCGCTTCAACTGCTGCCTTTTCAGTTGGTAGACTCGGCCCCCTTCCGTGAGTTTGTGCAATGTGCGGTTCCTCAGTGGCAGGTTCCCAAACGACACTTTTTCGCACGGAAGGCGATTCCGGCTCTCTACAGGCATGTGGAAGGCAATGTCTTGGCCTCGCTGGACAGGGCGGTCAGCGGTAAGGTGCATATTACCGCTGACTCATGGTCCAGCAGGCATGGACAGGGACGTTACCTTTCTTTCACGGCCCATTGGGTCACTCTTTTGGCAGCTGGGAAGGATGCAGGACAAGGTGCAGTAGTGTTGGAGGTTGTTCCACCGCCACGCCTTCAAAATGCTACTACTGGTTGTGACACACCTCTCTCCTCCACCCCCTCCTCTTCTTCTTCCTCCATGGCCTCTTCCTGTGCTTTGTCCTCGGAACCAGCGGTGCTCCGTAGGCGTTCAAGGGGCTACGCAAGTACGCAGGCAAAAAGATGCCATGCCGTGCTTGCGCTGGTGTGTTTGGGGGACAGGAGCCACACTGGGGCAGAGGTCCTGTCTGCTTTGCAGGGGCAGGCCGAGAGGTGGTTGACGCCACGCCAGCTTAAGCCAGGAATGGTGGTTTGCGACAATGGCACCAACCTCCTCTCCGCCCTCCGACAGGGACAACTGACCCATGTGCCCTGTATGGCTCACGTCCTTAACCTGGTGGTGCAGCGGTTCTTGGGCAGGTACCCGGGCTTACAGGATGTCCTGAGGCAGGCCAGGAAAGTCTGTGTGCATTTCCGCAGATCTTATAATGCCAGTGCTCGCCTGGCTGAGCTTCAAAAGGAGTTGAACCTGCCCAAGAACCGCCTTATATGTGACATGCCCACCAGGTGGAACTCAACGTTGGCCATGCTGCAGCGGCTGCACACGCAGCAGAGGGCCATCAATGAGTACCTGTGCGACTACGGCACCAGGACAGGGTCAGGGGAGCTCGGGTTTTTTTCACCACGCCAGTGGGGCATGATCAGGGATGCATGCACTGTCCTGGCACCATTTGAGGAGGCCACGAGAATGGTGAGAAGTGACAGTGCATGCATCAGTGACACTGTACCTCTTGTCCACCTGTTGGAGCACACGCTGCGTGGAATAATGGACAGGGCACTTGAGGCAGAACAGAGGCAGGAAGAGGAGGACTTCCTTGCCTCTCAAGGCCCCCTTTACCCAGACAGTGTTCCTTCTGTCCCACCCATCGCACAGGAAGAGGAGGAGGAGGAGGAGGAGGAGGATTGTGTCAGCATGGAGGTGGAGGCTGGCACTCAGCATCATCAGCAGCAGTCTTTTAGGGATGATTTACAGTCCCAAGAAACCAGTGGACTTGTACGTGGCTGGGAGGAGGTGGCTGCGGATCATGTCGTCCTTAGTGACCCAGAGGACTCCGGACTGAATGCCTCAGCTAACCTACGCTGCATGGCCTCCCTGATCCTGCAAAGTCTGCGGAAGGATCCTCGTATTCTTCGGATCAAGGAGAGGGACCATTACTGGCTGGCCACTCTCCTTGATCCACGGTACAAGGGTAAGGTTGCGGACCTTATCGTACCGTCGCAGAGGGAGCAGAGGATGAGACAACTCCGGGAGGCCTTGCAGAAAGGTCTGTGCAACGCGTTCCCAGAGACTGGGAGGTTACAAACTCCTGGTCCTGGACAACGAGTTGCTGAGGCTTCGGGCAGTCAAAGAAGGAGCGGTGGGGAAGGTGGCCGTCTGACCGATGCGTTCAGACAATTCTTTAGTCCGCAGCCCCAAAGTATGATCGGTTCCAGCAACCATCGCCAGCGTCTGATATACATGGTGCAGGAATACCTAGGGGCAAGGTCAGACTTGGACACCTTCCCCACCGAAAATCCTCTGGCTTACTGGGTCTTGAGGATGGATCACTGGCCAGAGCTTGCACAGTATGCAATTGAGCTACTGGCCTGTCCTGCATCCAGCGTTCTTTCAGAACGCACATTCAGTGCTGCTGGAGGATTTGTCACGGATCACAGGGTGCGCCTGTCCACCGACTCGGTTGATCGACTGACTTTCATCAAGATGAACCAGTCTTGGATCACCACCAGCTACCACACACCAGATGCTGATATAACAGACTAATTGATTTTAAAATGTCACATCCCTTCAAGACTGATGCTGATGCTGAGTGCCTGTGCTGTTATGTTGACTGGCTATCCTCCTCCTCCTCCTCAATGATACGATTAACGATGATAGCTTGGAAGATCATTTTGGTTTATGGGTGACGCCACCAGTGGCTAAGGCCCAATTTTTCAGCCCCTGTTTAACAGGGGCGTGTAATTAAAATTTTTGATCTAATAATTCACAGCAGGGAGCAAGAGTAACTGTCAGGCCTTACAGTGTTGTGGCACCAGCACCACCATCACCATCACCACCACCACCAAAGGCCCAATTTTTCAGCCCCTGTTCAACAGGGGCATGCAATTATAATTATTGATCTAATAATTCACAGCAGGGAGCATTGCTGCGCCCACCAAGAGTAACTGTCAGGCCTTACAGTGTTGTGGCACCAGCACCACCATCACCACCACCACCACCACCAAAGGCCCAATTTTTCAGCCCCTGTTCAACAGGGGCATGCAATTATAATTATTGATCTAATAATTCACAGCAGGGAGCATTGCTGCGCCCACCAAGAGTAACTGTCAGGCCTTACAGTGTTGTGGCACCAGCACCACCATCACCACCACCACCACCACCAAAGGCCCAATTTTTCAGCCCCTGTTCAACAGGGGCATGCAATTATAATTATTGATCTAATAATTCACAGCAGGGACCATTGCTGCGCCCACCAAGAGTAACTGTCAGGCCTTACAGTGTTGGGGCACCAGCACCACCATCAAAGGCCCAATTTTTACTACCACTGATCAACAATTATATGTTATTACAATTCCTGATATTATACTTGACAGAAGGGCGTTCCAGCACCCACCAAGAATAACTGTGAGTGCTTTCAGTGTTGTGCCAACACCAACACCTAAGGGGCCAATTTCTGCAGAGTATATACGGAAGGTCCCTACTTTCAAACATCCAACTTACAAACTACTACTACTTGCAAACGGAAGAAGACAACAGGAAGTGAGAGGAAATCTACCCCTTGGAAGGAAAATTCTCTCCTGTAAGAATTAATATGGGAGAAAGGTGTCTCCTCTCTACTGATGCTTTATCACCAATCCTTGTTTCAATAAAAACACCACATTTCAAAAACAGTTGTCATTGGGACGCAAAGTGAGGTGAAATGTTCTGAACAGGGGCACAGACAGCAAAAAAAATGTAAAAGGGGTGATAACCGTTCCCTATGTTTTACAAAAAACAAAAAAAAAGGAATTTGCCATGGAGCTCCACTTAAACAATGCAGCTGTTCAAAATTATAAACAGATTCTACATAAGAACAAACCTACAGTCCCTGTCTTGTATGCACCGCCTGTATACGGCTGTTCAGAGTATATAGGTCCTTTTTTATTTTGTGTGCGGGGTTCCCCTTAATATCCATACAAGACCCAAATGGGCTGGTAATGGGCTGGGGTAGGGGGGGGGGGGGTTGATGGGGTAGCTATGCCATTTTTCCTAAAGATTTTCATCCATATTACCGGGACCAGACATTGCATTAAAGCCGCAAGCAGTTTTAAATGACTTTTTTCCCTTTAGAAATGTTATTTTGTGCAGGGACGGTTCTAAACACGGGAAACACGTGGCACTTCACAGGCATACTTTAGACACCCCCCAGGTACAATATTTAAAGGAATATTTGACTTTTTTTTTTTCACTTTATGCATCATTAAAATGACTGCTCCCGGAAAACGTCCGTTTTTAAAACTTCTTTTTGCATTGATACATGTCCCCTGGTGCAGAAGCCGGGTTCCCAAACTCTGTTTCGGACAATAACATGGATAATAGTCGTTATAATTAGCACTTTAGAATCCGAACGTTCGCATCCATTGTATTTAATAGGGTTCTAATGTTCGCGCGAACTTTCGGTCCGTTCGCGGGTTCTGGTGCGAACCGAACCCGGGGGTGTTCGGCTCATCACTAGTCCCTACTCACAAGGTTTAGCAATATGGTTCAGCGCACTAGGTTTAGCAAAGATTATGACACTGACACTCTCGACTGCCTATCCTTGTCTGTCCCTACACACAAGGTTTAGCAATATGGTTCAGCACACAAGGTTTAGCAAAGAATATGAAACTGACACTCTCCCTGCCTATCCTTGTCTGTCCCTACACACAAGGTTTAGCAATATGGTTCAGCACACTAGGTTTAGCAAAGATTATGACACTGACACTCTCGACTGCCTATCCTTGTCTGTCCCTACACACAAGGTTTAGCAATATGGTTCAGCACACTAGGTTTAGCAAAGATTATGACACTGACACTCTCGACTGCCTATCCTTGTCTGTCCCTACACACAAGGTTTAGCAATATGGTTCAGCGCACTAGGTTTAGCAAAGATTAGGACACTGACACTCTCGACTGCCTATCCTTGTCTGTCCCTACACACAAGGTTTAGCAATATGGTTCAGCGCACTAGGTTTAGCAAAGATTATGACACTGACACTCTCGACTGCCTATTCTTGTCTGTCCCTACACACAAGGTTTAGCAATATGGTTCAGCACACAAGGTTTAGCAAAGAATATGACACTGACACTCTCCCTGCCTATCCTTGTCTGTCCCTACACACAAGGTTTAGCAATATGGTTCAGCACACAAGGTTTAGCAAAGAATATGAAACTGACACTCTCCCTGCCTATCCTTCTCTGTCCCTACAAACAAGGTTTAGCAAAGAATATGACACTGACACTCTCCCTACCTATCCTTGTCTGTCCCTACACACAAGGTTTAGCAATATGGTTCAGCACACAAGTTTTAGCAAAGAATATGACACTGACACTCTCCCTGCCTATCCTTGTCTGTCCCTACACACAAGGTTTAGCAATATGGTTCAGCACACAAGGTTTAGCAAAGAATTTGAAACTGACACTCTCCCTGCCTATCCTTCTCTGTCCCTACAAACAAGGTTTAGCAAAGAATATGACACTGACACTCTCCCTACCTATCCTTGTCTGTCCCTACACACAAGGTTTAGCAATATGGTTCAGCACACAAGTTTTAGCAAAGAATATGACACTAAGGCCTCGTACACACGACCGATTTTCTCGTCGTAAAAAACACGTCGTTTTTTTCGACGAGATTCTTGTTAAGCTTGTCGATTTTCTCGTCAAGCTTTCTATGCGTACACACTGTCATTTCCCAATTTCCTCGTGGTTCTCTGCGCTCACGTCCAGCACGTACGACGGCACTATAAAGGGGAAGATCTTTTTTCTTGGCGCCACCCCTTGGGCTGCTTTTGCTGATCTCGTGTTACCGCGTGTGAAGTAAAAGTTTGGGAAGAGACGATTCGCGCTTTTCAGTCTTCGTGCTTTCAGTTCGTTTTAGCGTGATGAATGTGCTATTTCCATTACGAAGGCTTGTTTTACCAGAAGATGCGCTCCCGTCTCATACTTGATTCTGAGCATGCGCGCTTTTGGAAGAGTCGTAAAAGCATACACACGAACCATTTTCTCGTCACAAAACAGGCCGACGAGAAACACGACGAGGAAATCTGGACTCCTGACGAGAAAATAGAGAGCAGGTTCTCTATTTTCTCGTCGAGATTCTCGTCAAGTTTCTCGTCGTAAAACCATACACACGAACGTTTTTCTAGACAAAAAAACTCTCGCGGCACTTTTCTTGACTGTTTACGACGAGAAAATCGGTCGTGTGTACGAGGCCTGACACTCTCCCTGCCTATCCTTGTCTGTCCCTACACACAAGGTTTAGCAATATGGTTCAGCACACTAGGTTTAGCAAAGAATATGAAACTGACACTCTCCCTGCCTATCCTTCTCTGTCCCTACAAACAAGGTTTAGCAAAGAATATGACACTGACACTCTCCCTACCTATCCTTCTCTGTCCCTACACACAAGGTTTAGCAAAGAAAAAATATGACACTGTCCCTGCCTATCCTTCTCTTTCCCTGCGCCGGAACACACTACACGAGGCCGCAGCGCTGGCGGCCTTTTATAGTGTGGGGCGTGTACTAAACCCCCTCAGCAATAATTGGCCACAGGCATCCTGCCTGTGGCCAATCATTGCTCTCCTCGCTGCCGGCGCTGTGATTGGCCAAGCTACACTGCGATGGCGCAGTGTATTGTGGGCCGTTCGCGTCACTCGAATTTGGCGCGAACGGCCCAAATCGTTCGTTGTTCGCCGAACGCTGGCGAACAGCCGATGTTCGAGTCGAACCTATGTTCGACTCGAACACCGAGCTCATCCCTATTCTTTAGTTCCACATCTGCTTAATACGGCTAAAGCACTTATACCTACCCTTTGGGGTCAGCCTGAGACTCTATCCGTGAAAAAGTGGTTTCAAAAAATTTCAGAGGTCCATCTCATGGAAGATATCACTCATTGTAACAAGGACACTTTTCAACGACACACTTTAACTTGGACTCCGTGGATGGAGTTCAAGGACACCACAACCTATAGAGAGATACTTGCACAATTCCACTGAGACTCGTTCACATCTATTGAATAAGCTATCTATATCTTAAGGTTGATTCCCTGTGGTTATTCTTTGGTTATTCTTTGGCTTATCCCTTAAGAGACTAAAATGTACTGTGACAAACATTTTATTGGATACCATGCATGCCGGCCTCCCCTTTCCTCCCTTTTCTTTCCTTCTTTACACTCCTATTTTTGTTCTCTTCCTTTTCTCGGAGAGAGTGAGAGAGGGGGATTAGACTTGTTTTTTCTCGGAGAGAGTGAGAGAGGGGGATTAGACTTGTTTTTCCCTAAGGCTTCCCCTACTCCCCCCCCCCTTTTTTTTTTTGGCACAGGTGACGATAATTTTACCTGTTATTTTTCTCTCTACATATATGTTTTGTCACTCCATCAGTGTAGTCACTTGTAAATTCATCCCTTAGTCCTCTATACAGTTCACTTTTAGATTTTAACACTTGTTTTTCAGTTTGCAGTAGTTTTTGAAATCACTTTTTTTCACTCTTTATTAATTAATTTCACGTTAGATGATATCAACACTAGAGTGATAGCACATAATATATCTGGGGGAGAGAATGGGGGATTGTATTCCCCCACCCCCCTTTTCTAAAATCATCCCCACTCCCCCCCTCCCCCCTTTTTTTTTTCTCTCTCTCCTTCTCCCCCTCTCCTTTTCCCCATCTCTCTTTCTTTTCCTCCTTTTTTTTTTTTTCTTTTGGCACAGGTGACGATAACTTTACCTCTCACTTTTCTCTCTATATACATGTTTTGACACTCCATCAGTACAGTCACTCGTAAATTCATCCCCCAGTCCTCTATACTGTCTACTTTTCGACTTTAACACTTGTTTTTCAGTTTGTAGTACTTTTTGAAACCACTTTTTGTTTTTCTTTATTATTTAATTCCACTTTAGAAGACATCAACACTAGAGTGATAGCACATAATATATTTGGGGGAGAGTATGGGGGACTGTATTCCCCCATCCCCCCCCTTCTAAAATTATTCCCACTCCCCCCCCCTTTTTTTATTTTTTATTTTATTATTTGAAATGGGAAATATTGAGACTGTAAATGTGTTTCATGTATTGTAATGTGTGTTATATATGTTTTTGGAAAATTAATAAAAAACATAATGAACAAAAAAGAGTATAAGTTGCTACAAAACTTTCTAGACAGGTCATGGCAGCCATTGTGATAGTATGCACAATTTGTGAGCTAAATTAAATTAATTGTTCCCTTATACTATAAATTCCCTTGTGATTACAGTAAAAGGAAAAAAAAAAAAAAAAGGAAGCATTCTTCTTCATCTCTCCACTCTCTACTGGATGGGGGGTCCTTTTATGGAGCCCTCTCCCATTGACTAACCCAGGGCGGCTACGATTGGTTGCGGTTATTTCTCTCCTCCTTCCTGCCGTTATATTAATTTCCCACACTAGCCCACTCTTTACTGGAATTTAGTGATAATTGGATTTGAAGATAAATTAATTAAACCGGAGGTCGTTAACTTCCCTTGAAGGGGGCGCTTAGCTATGCATGGAACTAGCCAGGAAGAATTACCCCTTAAATGGATATGGGTGTTAATATGGGAGAATACACACGCCTTTATCTAGAGAATAAAAAGCGGTGCCGCATAGACTACCAGTTTCAGCTGTGATCTCTTTTCTAGCTTGTTTGACTACTAAGTTATCTCGTCAGACCATAAGACTCCGCAGCTCTTGTTACCCTGCATTCATGCATATTCAAATAAGAGGACAGGTAATTAGATTGTCTTCAAGCCCAGCTTGTCAGCCAAGTTAACCCTTTGCAGACCCACATATTTCCTACTCTAAATTATATATATACATATATGTTACAGATATTCCCAGTTTACAAGGAAATTATTCATAAAAATTCCTCATAAGGCAACAAGTGCTATAAAAATGCACTGGTTACTGTAAAAATGACACTGGCAGTGAAGGGGTTAACCAGAAGGGGCGCTGTAGGGGTTAAGTGTGTCCTGATGTGTGTTTCTTACTGTAGGGGGCATGGCTTAGCGTGTGACATCACTGATTGTCGTTCTCTATGACAGGGAACAGACGATCAGCGACAGGCTCACTAGGAAGCACGGGGAGAGGTTTGTTTACACTTACCTCTCCCCGTTCTTCCTCTCTGTGACCCGATCTCGGGACCCAGCGGTGATCGGGTCCGCTGTTCCCGCGGGGACGGTCACAGAGAAGAGGACCGGGTCTAGGGTTGCCACCTGTCTGGGATTCACCCGGACAGTCCGGGTTTTGAATCATGTGTCCGGGTTTCAGTCCACTTGAAACCTGGACACATTATTCAGACAGGAATGTGGCTCGAAACAGGACTTGAGGGGAGGGTGAGAGGACACTATGTGTGTCGCATTACTATTCTCTTTGGAGTGCCGAAAGGTGTCCCAGGTCTGTTACAATCCTACAGTGTATACTAAAAAAATCTGGCTGGGATCTTAAAGGGGACGTAGCTGTACGCCCTTGTGCCCAGCCGTGCCATTCTGCCGACGTACATCGGCGTGCGGCGGTCCTTAAGTGGTTAAGCTGGACCCAGCGATCTGTATTATGCAGCAACAGCTGTCTCCTATAGCAACATACTCAACTCACAGCATCTCACTGAATTTCTTTGGATGAGTTCTCTCTTGAAGCTTCCCCAGCCACTTCATAGTCCCCGGCTTAAGAGTCTACTCTGGTAATTCCTCAGAACTCCATCCCTCTCAGCATGCCACAGGCAACAAGAGGTGTTGATCCTCTGGCAACTTCCTCTCCCATGCCTCCAAGCATCGACCAGGCTCCCTCGGTCAGTGCCTCTGAACACATGGCTAGGCCTCAGGCTTCAGGCCTATGCCACAGCAGCTGCTCCTCACACACACACACACACCCAGACTGCAATCCAGGTGGAAAAGACCCAGATCAGCTGACCTCCTCTGAATAAATACCTTCTCCCAGCATCCTCAGCGTCCAAATAAACTACTGATTTGGCTGAGAAAAGATTACACACTCATAAGCTCAATTCACTTTAATGCTTCATATTAATGCCAAAGGTAATAGGTGCCACCTATTGACAAAAGGGAGAAACCACAGTAAAAACCAGGCTTAGGATCAAAATGATCAAAAAACTCCAACTTAGTCAGGCTAGCTACCACCTAGCACAATTACATTTATTAGCAGCCCTGTTTAGGACAAGGGTGCTACACTCATGTAAGGTGGGGCATTGATATAAGAGGGGACACTGATGTAAGAGGGATACGAATGTAAGGTGGGGCATTGATATAAGGGTGGATACTGATGTAATGCTAGGAGGATTCTAAAGTAATAGGGGACCTTGCAGCAAGGGGAACTTTGATGTAGGGGGGGGGGGGGGGGGCATTGATGTAAGTGGGACACTGATTTAAGGGGTACACTAATGCAATATATTAATATTTTAAATTCTGAAATCACCCCCAAAGTTGGGACTGACATGCGGAAATGAAATTGTGCGAGTTCAGCTGAACCTGGGCTAAGACCAAGAACTGAGTGATCATATGTACACAATTCTACCAGGACTCTTGTTGGGTGATTTGCTGATAATACCCGTTTGTACTTTGGAGATACAGGTATGTACTGTTATTAATATTTTGTTATATGATGCTTGTATTATTTCCATACTAGTGTACATCTATATACTTATGGTTGTTATATGCTGTTTCAGTTATGTTATATGCCGGTTGCAGTAGTTCCTCTGCTCCCAATTTCTTTGATTAGATTGCTAGTTAATATCCCACAAAGGGAATTTCCTCTCTTCACAGAGGCCCTGACTTGGGTGGGGACACTGCCAACTATATTATAAAACCCACTTTTCCACTTAGTGAAGGTTCTGGTTCTCTTATTTACTTACAGCACAATATCCTGTTTGGGGAGGCATAGGTGGGCGCAGCCTATTGCATTAGGTTGTGCCCCTCAAAGCTCAAACACATGTGTGTGTACATGTGTATCTATACTGACAGTGTCAGTAGAGCAGTGAACAGTGTCAGTAGGGTAGAGATTGGGGTCAATAGTTTTTATTTTTATTTTTACATTTTTTATTACTTTTTTTATTTATTTTTTTAGGAGTTACAGGGCTTTGGTGAAATATCAGGGGTTTAAACAGGGGAAATCTGCACTACACAGGATGATTAGGGTGTGCCCAGGCACACCTTGTGCGCACACCTATAGGGGAGGGCCATTTTTTCATCCATCCATTGAAAGAGGGCTACGCCATCTTAGTCAAAGTAATGCAAACAAAGGACAGGGGAAATATAACTAAGCAAATACAGGTAAGACAATGAAAACATTTGAAAGCGTACAATGCTTTTATATTGTGTTTCTGGGTTCCTGAGTCTGGTCTGGTGGTAGCAGAATAAAGCTGCATCAGAAAGCATAGCTCCCAACTGTCCCCGATTTTGAGAGACTGTCCCTGATTTGGAGGGGCTGTCCCTGATTTGGAGCAATGTCCCTCTGTCCCTCTTTCCTCCTAATCTGTCCCTCATTTTGGTCTCATCCATATAGTTGTATATAAAATGCACTTTTTATCTTGCAAAAAGTGTTTCCCAGTGCCAAACCTTTCATTCAATTTCTAAACTGCTGAATTTGTACAGTTTAAAATCCAATATAAAGGAATAGTAGTGGTAAAAAAAGCCCTTGTGGATTGCATTAACCTTTTATTTTAGTTAATTCTCCTTTAAGGGGGTGTGGCAGGGAGTGTGTTCTATGCCTAAATACGTTTGCTAGTAGATGTTCCTCATTCCCATCTCAAAACCTTGGGAGGTATGCAGGGCTCGAGTCCTGCGGGAACGCGTGGGAACGGCGTCCCTGCACTTTTTTTACTGCAGGAACGCCGTTCCCTTTGCAGGACTAGAGCAGAGAATAGGAGGGAATGCAGTAGCGTAATAAGTGGGGGGCGGGCCGCCCCGGGTGCCACACACTGGGGGGTGTCAGGCCGGCGCCCCCCCTCCGACTGAAGTGGAGACTGCAGGCAGGTTTAGGCAGCGGGCGTGTTTAGGCAGCGGAGCGGCAGGCGCGCCCCCCGCGACTGAAGAGACAGCGAGGCTGAGTGGGCGGGTTCAGAGACAGCGGGCGGGATTAGGCAGCGGCGCGCAATTTCAGAACACACGCAGAGACAGCCTGAGGTAGTGGCTTTGTGGGGGTGCGAGCCGCACTGGAGTGACACCCGTCAGATCCCACCCTTCTCTCCGTGGTCGTGGCTCTGATCAGTCTCAGCACAGCCGAGCAGAGTGAAGCGGCCCGCATCCCCCTCCTCCTGTATGTCTACACAGGGGGAGGGGACACGACCAGTCCACTAGTGCCGTCTGTGCATGTCCCGATCATCTGAGGTACATTATGGTACTGAATGGGGGGAATCTGTACCTAATGGGGGGGGGAATCTGTACTGAAGTGGGGGATCTGTACTGAATGGGGGGGATCTTTACTGAAGGGGGGATCTGTACTGAAGGGGGGGGGATCTGTACTGAAGGGAGGAATCTGTACTGAAGGGGGGGGGGAATCTGTACTGAAGGGAGGAATCTGTACTGAAGGGGGGGGGGGATCTGTACTGAAGGGGGATAATCTGTACTGAAGGGGGGGGGATCTGTACTGTGGGGGGCGGGGAAATCTGTACTGTGGGGGTGGGGATCTGTACTGAATGGGGGGGATCTGTACTGAGGGGGTTAATTTACAATGGTATTCAGCAATGAGAGGGTTAATGTACTTCCACTGATGCATTGGTGACCAGTGGCAGTTTGTTAACCCCTTTGTGCTGCATTAGTGACACCAGTGTCAGTGTTTATTACCCCTATTTGGTGCAGCATGAAAGGGTTCATAAACATTGACACTGGTGTCACTAATGCAGCACAAAGGGGTTAATTACCTGCCACTGGTCACTAATGCATCAGTGGCCAGTGGTGTATTTGATACTACCCACCCCATACACTCCGCCCCCTCTCATCTACATACCACCCATCCCTATCATATATTTTTTATTTTTTTGGTGGGGGAGTGGATCTTGGGTGGGAGTTCCCACACCTTTTTCCCCAGGACTTGACCCCTGGAGGTATGCAGAAAGTACACACATTTACTTATCCAGGCAACCATGGTCTTTGAAACGGGAGGAAGTTTCCTCTAAACAAGAATGTGTGTGAAGCACTGACACTTTCCTGCACGTAGATTATTGTAATTTTTCATGGTTCCAGGAAAACGATCCTCAGCTTGTTATTTTCACTTTCACTTTCTAAGTGGGCAGGACACACCGTCTTTCTGAAAATAGGAAGGATGTGTGCCAATCTCTTTATTACAGGAAGGGAGGCTGTGCAAATTATCTAGAAGAGGTAAGTGCATGAGATAAATGGACACAAATGTTAGTTTGTATATATTCTAGATTTTGCATCTATGTTAGGATCACAGTTATTCTGTCAGTCGCAGAGTAATTCTTGGTGAAAATAATTGTTTTATTAGCAGTAAATACATACCAAGATATTTCAATATTATTTTAAAATATTGAAAACGACAGTAAAAGGTTTACATAACTGGACATAAGTATACAGCAGCACTGTCATTATTTAACCACTTGCTTACTGGGCATTTAAAGCGGAGCTACGCCGAAAAAAGAATATTAAAAGCCAGCAGCTACAGCTACAGCAGCTGCTGACTTTTAGGCCTCATGCCCACGGACGTTTTTACAGCCGCGTTTTTGAGCGTTTTTTACAGCTTAAAAACGCCTGTCCATGTTAGTCTATAGCTTCATGCCCACCTAGACGTTTTTGAGCCGCAAATAGCATACACGTTTTTAAGCTGTAAAAAAAAACCCAGGACCAGTGCATTCCTCAGCGTCGGCTTTAGGCATAAAAAAACACGAAGCGCCAAAAAAACGCGCAAAAATGCCGCGATTGCGTTTTTTAGCGGCAACGATTTTTTATTTTTATTTTTTCGAAAAAAATAAATAAAAAATTATACAATAACATGGACAGGCGTTTTTAAGCTGTAAAAAACGCGGCTGTAAAAACGTCCGTGGGCATGAGGCCTTAATATTAGGACACTTACCTGTCCTGGAGTCCAGCGACGTCCGCAGCAGAGGACGAGCAATCGCTCGTCACTCTGCTGCCCCCACGGCCATCCTCGGTGAGGGAACCAGGAAGTGAAACCTTGCGGCTTCACTGCCCGGTTCCCTACGGCGCATGCGCGAGTCGCGCTGCGCCGTTCTGACTGGTCCCCGTGTGTTCTGGGAGCTGAGTGTCTCCCAGAACACAACGGGTATTTTGCGGGAAGTGACGTACTTCCTGCAGATTTCCCGCAGAGAGGACCCCCGGAAGTGGGTGCAAATACCTGTCTTAGACCGGTATCTGCACCCCCCTCCCCCCTGAAAGGTGTCAATTGTGACACCGGAGGGGGGAGGGTTCTGATGAGCGGAAGTTCCACTTTAGGGTGGAGCTCCACTTTAAACACCCCTCCTGCCCAGACCAATTTTCAGCTTTCGGTGCTCTCACACTTTGAATGACAATTACTCAGTCATGCAACACTGTACCCAAATGATTTTTTTGTCCTTTTTTTTTTCCATACAAATAGAGCTTTCTTTTGGTGGTATTTGATCACCTCTGGGTTTTTTATTTTTTGCGCTATAAATGAAAAAAGACTGAAAATTTTGAAAAAAATGAATTTTTCTTAGTTTCTGTGATAAAATGTTGCAAATTATTAATTATTCTTCATAAATTTTGGCCACAATTTATACTGCTACATATCTTTTATAAAAATAACCCAACATTTTTGGAAATTATTTGGTCTGTGTGAAAGTTTTAGAGTCTACAAGCTATAGTGCAAATCATAAAAAATGTATCACATCTGATGTACTGGTGGCCTATCTCATTTCTTGAGACCCTAACAAGCCAGGAAAGTACAAATGCCCCCCAAACAACCCCTTTTTGGAAAGTAGACATTCCAAGGTATTTAGTAAGAGGCATGGTGAGTTATTTGAAGTTGTAATTTTTTCCCACGATTCTTTGCAAAATTACGATTTTTTTTTTCTCAAAATTGTCATTGTAATAGCTTATTTCTCTCACATGGCTTGTGCATACCACAAATGACACCCCAAAATACATTCTGCTACTCCTCCTGAGTATGGCAATACCACATGTGTGGGACTTTTTTACTGCCTGGCCACATGCAGAGGCTCAACATGCAGGGAGCACCATCAGGTGTTCTAGGAGCATAAATTACACATCTAACTAGTTGACTACCTATTACACTTTTGAAGGCCCTGGAGCACCAGAACAATGGAAACACCCACAAAACGACCCCATTTTGGAAAGCTAACACCCCAACGTATAATCTATAAGGCATAATGAGTCTTTTGAACGGTTCATTTTTTTCCAGAAGTTTTTGGAAAATGTGGAAAAAAAAATGAAAACGCATTTTTTTTTTACGCAAAGTTGTCCATTTATAAGATATTTCCAACACATAGCATGTACATAGCAAAAATGCCACCCCAAAATACATTCTGCTACTCCTCCTGAGTATGGCGATCCCAAATGTGTGGGACTTTTACACAGCCTGTCCACATACAGAGGACCTACATTGAAGTAGCACCTTCAGGCGTTCTAGGAGCATAAATTACACATCTCATTTCTCAACCACCTATTACACTTTTGAAGGCCCTGGAGCACCAGGACAATGGAAACACCCACAAAATGACCCCATTTCGGAAAGCTAACACCCAAACGTATAATCTATGAAGCATAATGAGTCTTTTGAACGGTTAATTTTTTTCCAGAAGTTTTTGGAAAATTTGGAAAAAAATGAAAACGCATTTTTTTTTTACACAAAGTTGTCCGTTTATAAGATATCTCCAACACATAGCATTTACATTGAAAAAATGACACCCCAAAATACATTCTGCTACTCCTCCTGAGTATGGCGATACCACATGTGTGAGACTTCTACACAGCCTGGCCACATACAGAGATCCAATATGCAAGGAACACCGTCAGGTGTTCCAGGGACACATAGCATGCACATACCAAGAATTACACCCCAAAATACATTATGTTGAGCAAAGCGTAAACAAAAGATTACCTGTGGTTTTAGTAGCGCAGTTCTACACAGCAGGATAGCACTGGTCCAGGTAGCAGGCAGGGACTTGGTCAGCAACAGCATACATAATTGTCCAGGCAGCAGGCAAGGATACTGTCCATATACAGTCCAGGGTCAGTGCAGGCAGAGATATTGTCAGCAGTGCCAAAAATATTGGTCCTGGTAGTAGGCAGGAACATGTGGTGTGGTCAGTGCGACAGGCAGAGACAAAATGGCAGTAAGTCCTACAGGCAGCAGGCAGAAGTAAGGCAGAATGGGGACAGGGGTAGAGGCTTCTCCCACCCAAATCTCTTTGAAGCCTCCGAGTCTCCAGACCCTAATCTAGGAATGAGAAAACAAAATTGTTTTCTTCATCCAGAAAAACAATTCTGGAGTCCCTGTGTTGAATCCCACTAGCCCAGTAGCAGGGTACAAGATCAGTCCATGAGGCAGGCAAAAACATGGTCAAACAGTCCAAGGTCAGTTCCAGATCAGGCAGAGGTATTACAGAATCGTTAGGCAGAAGCATGGTCGAATAACAGTCCAGGGTCAGTTCCAGATCAGGCAGAAGTAGTACAGAATCGTTAGGCAGAAGCGTGGTCGAATAACAAGCCAGGGTCAGTTCCAGATCAGGCAGAGGTAGTACAGAATCGTTAGGCAGAAGCGTGGTCGAATAACAAGCTAGGGTTAGTTAGAGAGCAGGCAGTGGCATAAGGGGTGTGAAGGTGTGTGAAGGCAGGAACTGAGGATTAAGTTTACCATACTTCACTAATAATTTAGTGAAGTATGGTAACGGCGAAAACAGTCAGTTACACAGAGGCCTGGTTGGGAAGGACACTCTGCACAATAATAAACTGTGTCTCGTCTGACTCCTCCACTGGTACAAACCTTACATTTTTTTTGATATCCTTGGCCTGTTGCTGTGGGAGGGATTTTATCGGGAAAGTGGCGTTCAGAGAGTCGACTAAGAACATCAGATTGGATGTTTTGGGGTGGGCCGTTCGGGAATATAAGGGCAGTGACAAGGTCCTCCTGGTAGCCAAGGAAGCGTTTGGGGTTTTGGGTGGAGTTGCGGTAAATGATATACGAGTTGTATATGGCCAATTGAAAAAAATAAATTGCGACATTTTTGTACCAATGGTATGTCCGTCTTGTGGCAAGGTAGGGTTCCAGCATCTGGTCATTGAAGTCGACTCCCCCCATAAACAAATTGTAGTCCTGGATGCATTTGGGCTTTTGGATGGGGCCATTCCTTCTGGGGATTCCCACGAAGTTATCATTGTGGATGGAAGACAACATTAACACATCCCTTCTGTCCCTCCACTTCACTGCCAGAACCTCGTTGTCTCGCAGACTTGCCGATTCTCCTTTTCTCAGCTTCTTATTGACAAGACTTTGAGGAAAGCCCTTCCGGTTCGTTCTTACCGTGCCACATGCTGGCGTCTGCTTCAGGTGAAGGTTGCGGAACAGGGGAAGAGATGTGTAAAAGTTATCTACGTACAGATGGTAGCCTTTTTCCAGTAGGGGGTTGATGAGTTGCCAAACAACTTTCCCGCTTGTTCCCAAGTAGTCTGGGCAATTGGGGGGATGCAGCTGGGTGTCCTTCCTTTCGTACACTAAGAAGGCATACAGGTACCCTGTGACTCGGTCACATAGTTTGTATACCTTCACCCCATAGCGGGCCCTTTTGCTGGGGATAAATTGCTTTATTTTAAGCCTGCCACTAAATTTAACAAGGGACTCATCCACACATATGTGTTGGTCCGGGGTATACAATTGGGGGAATAGTTCTGAAAAATTATTTAGTAAGGGCCGAATTTTGAAAAGCTTGTCATAATTTGGGTGATTTCGGGGAAGGCACTGGGTATTATCATTGAAGTGGAGGAACCTCATGATCATGAGGTATCTGGTTCTGGGCATTGCTGTGGAGAAGATTGGCATGTGGTAGATAGGGCGTTTTGACCAAAAGGAACGCAAAGTGTTTTTTGGGTTGAGTTCCATACAAAATGTGAGGCCTAAAATAATCTTCAACTCCTCCACCGTTTGGTGTCTCCACTCGAAGGGACGGGCATAATAAGATGTTGGATTATTTGCAATAAATTGCTGTGCATATAGGTTGCACTGGGTCACAATGTTGGATAGCATGTCCTCAGTAAAAATTAGTTCAAAAAAATTGATTGGGGAAAAATTGTCCGTGTCCACCTGGACTCCTGGCTGGGCAGTTAAAGGGGGAATGTTGGCTTCTCCTGAATCAGGAGGAAGCCACAAGGGGTTCTGGAGGGCATAGGGAAGGCCGGCATGGGTCCTTAGCCTTTCTTGCTGAGGTAATGCGGTGCTGGTGGATGGCATTGCGGTGATGGAGGATGGCACTGCGGTGCTGGATGATGGCACTGCGGTGCTGGTGGATGGCACTGCGGTGCTGGTGGAACACCTTAGTTTGGCGGGCAGATCTTCCTCCTCTGAGTCGGTCAGTGTTGCACTAGTGAGGACTGGCTCATATTCTGAGTCCGACTCAGAATTTGAAGGGGAATCCGAAAAAGATGGTTCGCCAATGTTCTCGTCAGGCGTGGAAAGTATTTGGTACGCCTCCTCGGCAGAATAGCATCTTTTGGACATGGTTGCTGGTGGTGATGCGCTGATGAGGTGGCACAGATGGGCACTGAGGAGGTGGCACAGATGGGCATTGATGAATCTGCACAGATGGGTACTTTGGAGATACAGGTATGTACTGTTATTAATATTTTGTTATATGATGCTTGTATTATTTCCATACTAGTGTACATCTATATACTTATGGTTGTTATATGCTGTTTCAGTTATGTTATATGCCGGTTGCAGTAGTTCCTCTGCTCCCAATTTCTTTGATTAGATTGCTAGTTAATATCCCACAAAGGGAATTTCCTCTCTTCACAGAGGCCCTGACTTGGGTGGAGACACTGCCAACTATATTATGAAACCCACTTTTCCACTTAGTGAAGGTTCTGGTTCTCTTATTTACTTACAGCACAATATCCTGTTTGGGGAGGCATAGGTGGGCGCAGCCTATTGCATTAGGTTGTGCCCCTCAAAGCTCAAACACATGTGTGTGTACATGTGTATCTATACTGACAGTGTCAGTAGAGCAGTGAACAGTGTCAGTAGGGTAGAGATTGGGGTCAATAGTTTTTATTTTTATTATTACATTTTTTATTACTTTTTTTTATTTATTTTTTTAGGAGTTACAGGGCTTTGGTGAAATATCAGGGGTTTAAACAGGGGAAATCTGCACTACACAGGATGATTAGGGTGTGCCCAGGCACACCTTGTGCGCACACCTATAGGGGAGGGCCATTTTTTCATCCATCCACTGAAAGAGGGCTACGCCATCTTAGTCAAAGTAATGCAAACAAAGGACAGGGGAAATATAACTAAGCAAATACAGGTAAGACAATGAAAACATTTGAAAGCGTACAATGCTTTTATATTGTGTTTCTGGGTTCCTGAGTCTGGTCTGGTGGTAGCAGAATAAAGCTGCATCAGAAAGCATAGCTCCCAACTGTCCCCGATTTTGAGAGATTGTCCCTGATTTGGAGGGGCTGTCCCTGATTTGGAGCAATGTCCCTCTGTCCCTCTTTCCTCCTAATCTGTCCCTCATTTTGGTCTCATCCATATAGTTGTATATAAAATGCACTTTTTATCTTGCAAAAAGTGTTTCCCAGTGCCAAACCTTTCATTCAATTTCTAAATTGCTGAATTTGTACAGTTTAAAATCCAATATAAAGGAATAGTAGTGGTAAAAAAAGCCCTTGTGGATTGCATTAACCTTTTATTTTGGTTAATTCTCCTTTAAGGGGGTGTGGCAGGGGGTGTGTTCTATGCCTAAATACGTTTGCTAGTAGATGTTCCTCATTCCCATCTCAAAAGGTTGGGAGGTATGCAGGGCTCGAGTCCTGCGGGAACGCGTGGGAACGGCGTCCCTGCACTTTTTTTACTGCAGGAACGCCGTTCCCTTTGCAAGACTAGAGCAGAGAATAGGAGGGAATGCAGTAGCGTAATAAGTGGGGGGCGGGCCGCCCCGGGTGCCACACACTGGGGGGGTGTCAGGCCGGCGCCCCCCCTCCTACTGAAGTGGAGACTGCAGGCAGGTTTAGGCAGCGGACGTGTTTAGGCAGCGGAGCGGCAGGCCCCCCCCCGCGACTGAAGAGACAGCGAGGCTGAGTGGGCGGGTTCAGAGACAGCGGGCGGGATTAGGCAGCGGCGCGCAATTTCAGAACACACGCAGAGACAGCCTGAGGTAGTGGCTTTGTGGGGGTGCGAGCCGCACTGGAGTGACACCCGTCAGATCCCGCCCTTCTCTCCGTGGTCGTGGCTCTGATCAGTCTCGGCACAGCCGAGCAGAGTGAAGCGGCCCGCATCCCCCTCCTCCTGTATGTCTACACAGGGGGAGGGGACACGACCAGTCCACTAGTGCCGTCTGTGCATGTCCCGATCATCTGAGGTACATTATGGTACTGAATGGGGGGAATCTGTACCTAATGAGGGGGGGGGGGAATCTGTACTGAAGTGGGGGATCTGTACTGAATGGGGGGGATCTTTACTGAAGGGGGGATCTGTACTGAAGGGGGGGGGATCTGTACTGAAGGGAGGAATCTGTACTGAAGGGGGGGGGATCTGTACTGAAGGGAGGAATCTGTACTGAAGGGGGGGGGATCTGTACTGAAGGTAGGGTTGCCACCTCATCCCTTTAAACCCGAACACATATGAATTACACACCCTCTGTGGCTAATTTAAAGCAGATAAGTCACCAAGTGAGTTTAATTACCACCTTAATCAGCCACAGAACCTGTGTAATTAATATGTGTTCGGGTTTAAAGGGATGAGGTGGCAACTCTAACTGAAGGGGGGATAATCTGTACTGAAGGGGGGGGGGGATCTGTACTGTGGGGGGCGGGGAAATCTGTACTGTGGGGGTGGGGATCTGTACTGAATGGGGGGGGAATCTGTACTAAGGGGGTTAATTTACAATGGTATTCAGCAATGAGAGGGTTAATGTACTTCCACTGATGCATTGGTGACCAGTGGCAGTTTGTTAACCCCTTTGTGCTGCATTAGTGACACCAGTGTCAGTGTTTATTACCCCTATTTGGTGCAGCATGAAAGGGTTCATAAACATTGACACTGGTGTCACTAATGCAGCACAAAGGGGTTAATTACCTGCCACTGGTCACTAATGCATCAGTGGCCAGTGGTGTATTTGATACTACCCACCCCATACACTCCGCCCCCCTCTCATCTACATACCACCCATCCCTATCATATATTTTTTTGGTGGGGGAGTGGATCTTGGGTGGGAGTTCCCACACCTTTTTCCCCAGGACTTGACCCCTGGAGGTATGCAGAAAGTACACACATTTACTTATCCAGGCAACCATGGTCTTTGAAACGGGAGGAAGTTTCCTCTAAACAAGAATGTGTGTGAAGCACTGACACTTTCCTGCACGTAGATTATTGTAATTTTTCATGGTTCCAGGAAAACGATCCTCAGCTTGTTATTTTCACTTTCACTTTCTAAGTGGGCAGGACACACCGTCTTTCTGAAAATAGGAAGGATGTGTGCCAATCTCTTTATTACAGGAAGGGAGGCTGTGCAAATTATCTAGAAGAGGTAAGTGCATGAGATAAATGGACACAAATGTTAGTTTGTATATATTCTAGATTTTGCATCTATGTTAGGATCACAGTTATTCTGTCAGTCGCAGAGTAATTCTTGGTGAAAATAATTGTTTTATTAGCAGTAAATACATACCAAGATATTTCAATATTATTTTAAAATATTGAAAACGACAGTAAAAGGTTTACATAACTGGACATAAGTATACAGCAGCACTGTCATTATTTAACCACTTGCTTACTGGGCACTTAAAGTGGAGCTACGCCGAAAAAATAATATTAAAAGCCAGCAGCTACAGCTTCAGCAGCTGCTGACTTTTAATATATGGACACTTACCTGTCCTGAAATCCAGCGACGTCCGCAGCAGAGGACAAGCAATCGCTCGTCACTCTGCTGCCCCCACGGCCATCCTCGGTGAGGGAACCAGGAAGTGAAGCCTTGCGGCTTCACTCCCCGGTTCCCTACGGCGCGTGCGCGAGTCGCGCTGCGCCGTTCTGACTGGTCCCCGTGTGTTCTGGGAGCTGAGTGTCTCCCAGAACACAACGGGTATTCTGCGGGAAGTGACGTACTTCCCGCAGATTTCCCGCAGAGAGGACTCCCGGAAGTGGGTGCAAATACCTGTCTTAGACAGGTATCTGCACCCCCCTCCCCCCTGAAAGGTGTCAATTGTGACACCGGAGGGGGGGAGGGTTCCGATGAGCGGAAGTTCCACTTTAGGGTGGAGCTCCGCTTTAAACACCCCTCCTGCCCAGACCAATTTTCAGCTTTCAGTGCTCTCACACTTTGAATGACAATTACTCAGTCATGCAACACTGTACCCAAATGATTTTTTTGTCCTTTTTTTCATACAAATATAGCTTTCTTTTGGTGGTATTTGATCACCTCTGGGTTTTTTTTTTTTGCGCTATAAATGAAAAAATACTGAAAATTTTGAAACCCTAAGAAACCAGGAAAGTACAAATGCCCCCCAAATAACCCCTTTTTGGAAAGTAGACATTCAAAGGTTTTTAATAAGAGGCATGGTGAGTTATTTGAAGTTGTAATTTTTGTCCCACGATTCTTTGCAAAATTAAGATTTTTTTATTTATTTTTTCTCAAAATTGTCATTGTAATAGCTTATTTCTCTCACATGGCTTGTGGATACCACAAATGACACCCCAAAATACATTTTGCTACTCCTCCTGAGTATTACGATACCACATGTGTGGGACTTTTTTTACTGCCTGGCCATATACAGAGGCCCAACATGCAGGGAGCATCATCAGGTGTTCTAGGAGCATAAATTACACATCTAACTAGTTGACTACCTATTAAAGTTTTGAAGGCCCTGGAGCACCAGAACAATGGAAACACCCACAAAATGACCCCATTTTGGAAAGCTAACACCCCAACGTATAATCTATGAGGCATAATGAGTCTTTTGAACGGTTCCTTTTTTTTCCAGAAGTTTTTGGAAAATGTGGAAAAAAAAATGAAAACGCATTTTTTTTACGCAAAGTTGTCCATTTATAAGATATTTCCAACACATAGCATGTACATAGCAAAAATGCCACCCCAAAATACATTCTGCTACTCCTTCTGAGTATGGCGATCCCAAATGTGTGGGACTTTTACACAGCCTGTCCACATACAGAGGACCTACATTGAAGTAGCACCTTCAGGTGTTCTAGGAGCATAAATTACACATCTCATTTCTCAACCACCTATTACACTTTTGAAGGCCCTGGAGCACCAGGACAATGGAAACACCCACAAAATGACCCCATTTCGGAAAGCTAACACCCCAACGTATAATCTATGAAGCATAATGAGTCTTTTGAATGGTTCATTTTTTTCCAGAAGTTTTTGGAAAATGTGGAAAAAAATTAAAACGCATTTTTTTTTTACACAAAGTTGTCCGTTTATAAGATATCTCCAACACATAGCATTTACATAGCAAAAATGACACCCCAAAATACATTCTGCTACTCATCCTGAGTATGGCGATACCACATGTGTGAGACTTCTACACAGTTTGGCCACATACAGAGATCCAACATGCAAGGAACACCGTCAGGTGTTCCAGGGACACATAGCATGCACATACCAAGAATTACACCCCAAAATACATTATGCTGAGCAAAGCATAAACAAAAGATTACCTGTGGTTTTAGTAGCACAGTTCTACACAGCAGGATAGCACTGGTCCAGGTAGCAGGCAGGGACTTGGTCAGCAACAGCATACATAATTGTCCAGGCAGCAGGCAGGGATACTGTCCATATACAGTCCAGGGTCAGTGCAGGCAGAGATATTGTCAGCAGTGCCAAAAATATTGGTCCTGGTAGTAGGCAGGAACATGTGGTGTGGTCAGTGCGACAGGCAGAGACAAAATGGCAGTAAGTCCTACAGGCAGCAGGCAGAAGTAGGGCAGAATGGGGACAGGGGTAGAGGCTTCTCCCACCCAAATCTCTTTGAAGCCTCCGAGTCTCCAGACCCGAATCTAGGAATGAGAAAACAAAATAGTTTTCTTCATCCAGAAAAACAATTCTGGAGTCCCTGTGTTGAATCCTACTAGTCCAGTAGCAGGGTACAAGATCAGTCCATGAGGCAGGCAAAAACATGGTCAAACAGTCCAAGGTCAGTTCCAGATCAGGCAGAGGTATTACAGAATCGTTAGGCAGAAGCATGGTCGAATAACAGTCCAGGGTCAGTTCCAGATCAGGCAGAGGTAGTACAGAATCGTTAGGCAGAAGCGTGGTCGAATAACAAGCCAGGGTCAGTTCCAGATCAGGCAGAGGTAGTACAGAATCGTTAGGCAGAAGCGTGGTTGAATAACAAGCCAGGGTTAGTTACAGAGCAGGCAGTGGCATAAGGGGTGTGAAGGTGTGTGAAGGCAGGAACTGAGGATTAAGTTTACCATACTTCACTAATAATTTAGTGAAGTATGGTAACGGCCAAAACAGTCAGTTACACAGAGGCCTGGTTGGGAAGGATGCTCGGCACAATAATAAGATGTGTCTCGTCTGACTCCTCCACTGGTACACACCTTACATTTTTTTTTTGATGTCCTTGGCCTGTTGCTGTGGGAGGGATTTTATCGGGAAAGTGGCGTTCAGAAAGTCGACTAAGAACATCAGATCGGATGTTTTGGGGTGGGCCGTTCGGGAATATAAGGGCAGTGACAAGGTCCTCCTGGTAGCCAAGGAAGCGTTTGGGGTTTTGGGTGGAGTTGCGGTAAATGATATACGAGTTGTATATGGCCAATTGAAAAAAAAAAATTGCGACATTTTTGTACCAATGGTATGTCCATCTTGTGGCAAGGTAGGGTTCCAGCATCTGGTCATTGAAGTCGACTCCCCCCATAAACAAATTGTAGTCCTGGATGCATGTGGGCTTTTGGATGGGGCCATTCCTTCTGGGGATTTCCACAAAGTTATCATTGTGGATGGAAGACAACATTAACACATCCCTTCTGTCCCTCCACTTCACTGCCAGAACCTCGTTGTTTCGCAGACTTGCCGATTCTCCTTTTCTCAGCTTCTTATTGACAAGACTTTGAAGAAAGCCCTTCCGGTTCGTTCTTACCGTGCCACATGCTGGCGTCTGCTTCAGGTGAAGGTTGCGGAACAGGGGAAGAGATGTGTAAAAGTTATCTACGTACAGATGGTAGCCTTTTTCCAGTAGGGGGTTGGTGAGTTGCCAAACAACTTTCCCGCTTGTTCCCAAGTAGTCTGGGCGATTGGGGGGATGCAGCTGGGTGTCCTTCCCTTCGTTCACTAAGAAGGCATACAGGCAGTGGCGTACTAAGTAGGGGGCGGGGGGGGGCGGGCCGCACCAGGTGCCATACACTGGGGGGGTGTCAGGGCGGCACCCCCCACGACTAAAGAGGACTTAGCGGAAGCGGAGACAGCGGGCGGCATGACGCGCGCGTGACAGGGAGGCAGTGGCAGGTAACACACACAGCAGGGAGCCTGGCTTTGCGGGGGGGGGGGGACCCGGGCGCAAAGATCCCCTTCTCTCGTGGCCGCGCCGCGGCTCTGAAAAGTCTCGGCTGTGACTGTCTCACACAGCCGAGCAGAGAGAGAGTGTGAAGCCGCCTCCCCCTCCTCCGTCACTGTGTAGTCTACAAGTGCTGTGTGACTGTGTGCAGCACACGCTGATCATCTGAGCCGAGCCAGGTGCATTACGGGTGGGGGGGTGTCTGATCTGTATTATAGGGGGTGGTCTTCACTGTTGTAGGGGGGTCTGTATGGTAGGGGGGTGTCTGCACTGTTGTAGGGGGGTCTGCTCTGTATTGTAGGGGGGGTTTGTATGGTAGGGGGGTGTCTGCACTGTTGTTGGGGGGGTTTGTATGGTAGGGGGTGTCTGCACTGTTGTAGGGGGGTCTGCTCTGTATTGTAGGGGAGTCTGTATGGTAGGGGGGTGTCTGCATTGTTGTAGGGGGTGGTCTGTATTGTAGGGGGGTCTGTATGGTAGGGGGGTGTCTGCACTTTTGTAGGGGGAGGGGGTCTGCTCTGTATTGTAGGGGGGGTCTGTATGGTAGAGGGGGGTCTGCTCTGTATTGTAGGGGGTGGTCTGTATTGTAGGGAGGTCCGTATGGTAGGGGGGTGTCTGCACTGTTGTAGGGGGTGGTCTGTATTGTAGGGGGGTCTGTATGGTAGGGGGGGTGTCTGCACTGTTGTGGGGGGTGGTCTGTATTGTAGGGGGGGTCTGTATGGTAGGGGGGTGTCTGCACTGTTGTAGGGGGGGGTCTGCTCTGTATTGTAGGGGGTGGTCTGTATTATAGGGGGGTCTGTATGGTAGGGGGGTGTCTGCACTGTTGTAGGGGGGTCTGCTCTGTATTGTAGGGGGTGGTCTGTATTGTAGGGGGGTCTGTATGGTGGGGGGTGTCTGCATTGTTGTAGGGGGGGTCTGCTCTGTATTGTAGGGGGGTTTGCTCTGTATTGTAGGGGGTGGTCTGTATGGTAGGGGGTGTCTGCACTGTTGTAGGAGGGGTCTGCTCTGTATTCTAGGGGGTGGTCTGTATGGTAGGGGGGTCTGTATTGTAGGGGGTCTGTATTGTAGGGGGGTCTGCACTGTAGAAGGGGTCTGAACTGTAGGGGGAGGGGTCTGCACTGTAGGGGAGGTCTGTGTAACATGCAGGGAGTCCAGAACTGTTAAAGGGGTGTCTGTGTAACATACAGACATCTAGAAAGGTGCGGGGCTGTGTAATGTAAAGGGGTCCAGAGGTACAAGGGCTGTGTAATGTAAAGGGGTCCAGAGGTGCATGGTGCAGTGTAATGTAAAGGGGTCCAGAGGTACAGTGTAATGTAAAGGGGTCCAGTGGTGCAGGGTGCTGTGTAATGTAAAGGGGTCCAGTGGTGCAGGGTGCTGTGTAATGTAAAGGGGTCCAGTGGTGCATGGTGCTGTGTAATGTAAAGAGGGGCAGGGTGCTGTGTAATGTAAAGGGGTCCAGAGATGCAGGGTGCTATGTAATGTAAGGGGTCCAGTGGTGCAGGGTGCTATATAATGTAAAGGGGTCCAGTGATGCTGTGTAATGTAAAGGGGTCCAGTGGTGCAGGGTGCTGTGTAATGTGAAGGAGTCCAGTGATGCAGGGTGCTGTGTAATGTAAAGGGGTCCAGAGGTGCAGGGTTCTGTGTATTGTAAAGTGGTCCTGAGATGCAGGGTGCTATGTAATGTAAAGGGGTCCAGAGGTACAAGGGCTGTGTAATGTAAAGAGGTCCTTAGGTGCAAGGTGCTGTGTAATGTAAAGGGGTCCAGAGGTGTAGGGTGCTGTGTAATGTAAAGGGTTCCAGTGATGCATGGTGCTGTGTAATGTAAAGGGGTCCAGTAATGCAGGGTGCTGTGTAATGTAAGGGGGTCCAGTGGTGCAGGGTGCTGTGTAATGTGAAGGGGTCCAGTGATGCAGGGTGCTGTGTAATGTAAAGGGGTCCAGAGGTGCAGGGTGCTGTGTAATGTAGGGGGGTCCAGCGATGCAGGGTGCTGTGTAATGTAAAGGGGTGCAGGGTGCTGTGTAATGTAAAGGGGTCCAGTGATGCAGGGTGCTGTGTAATGTAAAGGGGTCCAGCGATGCAGGGTGCTATGTAATGTAAAGGGGGCCAGTGATGCAGGGTGCTGTGTAATGTAAAGGGGTCCAGTGATGCAGAGTGCTGTATAATGTAAAGGGGGCCAGTGATGCAGGGGGGTGCTGTATAATGTAAAGGGGGCCAGTGATGCAGGGTGCTGTGTAGAGATGAGCTCGGTGTTCGAGTCGAACATACGTTCGACTCGAACATCGGCTGTTCGATCGTTCGACGAAGATCGAACGATTTGGGCCGTTCGCGCCTAATTCGAGTGACGCGAACGGCCCACAATGCACTACGCCATCGCAGTGTCATCCAGGCGCTGTGATTGGCCAAGCATGCACTGTGACCCCGCATGCTTGGCCAATCACAGCGCCGGCAGCGAGGAGAGCAATGATTGGCCACAGGCAGGATGCCTGTGGCCAATTATTGCTGAGGGTGTTTAGTACACGCCCCACACTATAAAAGGCCGCCAGCACGGCGGCCTAGTGTAGTGTGTTCCGGAGCAGGGAAAGAGAAGCATAGGCAGGGACAGTGACATTTATTTTTTCTTGCTTAACCTGGATTCCTTTAGTTTAGGGAAAGAGAAGGATAGGTAGGGAGAGTGTCAGTGTGTTTTACTGTGCGAATCCTTGTTTCTAGGGACAGGGAAGGACAGTGAGGGAAATTCTCCTTGTGCTATAGTGTGCTTTAAAAAAACATTTTTTCTAGGGACAGAAAACTATAGGTAGGAAGAGTGTCAGTTTCTTTCACTGTGATAATCCTTGTTTCTAGGGACAGGGAAGGACAGTGAGGGAAATTCTCCTTGTGCTATAGTGTGCTTTAAAAAAACATTTTTTCTAGGGACAGAAAACTATAGGTAGGAAGAGTGTCAGTTTCTTTCACTGTGATAATCCTTGTTTCTAGGGACAGGGAAGGACAGTGAGGGAAATTCTCCTTGTGCTATAGTGTGCTTTAAAAAAACATTTTTTCTAGGGACAGAAAACTATAGGTAGGAAGAGTGTCAGTTTCTTTCACTGTGATAATCCTTGTTTCTAGGGACAGGGAAGGACAGTGAGGGAAATGCTCTTTGTGCTATAGTGTGCTTTAAAAAAACATTTTTTCTAGGGACAGAAAACTATAGGTAGGAAGAGTGTCAGTTTCTTTCACTGTGATAATCCTTGTTTCTAGGGACAGGGAAGGACAGTGAGGGAAATTCTCCTTGTGCTATAGTGTGCTTTAAAAAAACATTTTTTCTAGGGACAGAAAACTATAGGTAGGAAGAGTGTCAGTTTCTTTCACTGTGATAATCCTTGTTTCTAGGGACAGGGAAGGACAGTGAGGGAAATTCTCCTTGTGCTATAGTGTGCTTTAAAAAAACATTTTTTCTAGGGACAGAAAACTATAGGTAGGAAGAGTGTCAGTTTCTTTCACTGTGATAATCCTTGTTTCTAGGGACAGGGAAGGACAGTGAGGGAAATTCTCCTTGTGCTATAGTGTGCTTTAAAAAAACATTTTTTCTAGGGACAGAAAACTATAGGTAGGAAGAGTGTCAGTTTCTTTCACTGTGATAATCCTTGTTTCTAGGGACAGGGAAGGACAGTGAGGGAAATTCTCCTTGTGCTATAGTGTGCTTTAAAAAAACATTTTTTCTAGGGACAGAAAACTATAGGTAGGAAGAGTGTCAGTTTCTTTCACTGTGATAATCCTTGTTTCTAGGGACAGGGAAGGACAGTGAGGGAAATTCTCCTTGTGCTATAGTGTGCTTTAAAAAAACATTTTTTCTAGGGACAGAAAACTATAGGTAGGAAGAGTGTCAGTTTCTTTCACTGTGATAATCCTTGTTTCTAGGGACAGGGAAGGACAGTGAGGGAAATTCTCCTTGTGCTATAGTGTGCTTTAAAAAAACATTTTTTCTAGGGACAGAAAACTATAGGTAGGAAGAGTGTCAGTTTCTTTCACTGTGATAATCCTTGTTTCTAGGGACAGGGAAGGACAGTGAGGGAAATTCTCCTTGTGCTATAGTGTGCTTTAAAAAAACATTTTTTCTAGGGACAGAAAACTATAGGTAGGAAGAGTGTCAGTTTCTTTCACTGTGATAATCCTTGTTTCTAGGGACAGGGAAGGACAGTGAGGGAAATTCTCCTTGTGCTATAGTGTGCTTTAAAAAAACATTTTTTCTAGGACAGAAAACTATAGGTAGGAAGAGTGTCAGTTTCTTTCACTGTGATAATCCTTGTTTCTAGGGACAGGGAAGGACAGTGAGGGAAATTCTCCTTGTGCTATAGTGTGCTTTAAAAAAACATTTTTTCTAGGGACAGAAAACTATAGGTAGGAAGAGTGTCAGTTTCTTTCACTGTGATAATCCTTGTTTCTAGGGACAGGGAAGGACAGTGAGGGAAATTCTCCTTGTGCTATAGTGTGCTTTAAAAAAACATTTTTTCTAGGGACAGAAAACTATAGGTAGGAAGAGTGTCAGTTTCTTTCACTGTGATAATCCTTGTTTCTAGGGACAGGGAAGGACAGTGAGGGAAATTCTCCTTGTGCTATAGTGTGCTTTAAAAAAACATTTTTTCTAGGGACAGAAAACTATAGGTAGGAAGAGTGTCAGTTTCTTTCACTGTGATAATCCTTGTTTCTAGGGACAGGGAAGGACAGTGAGGGAAATTCTCCTTGTGCTATAGTGTGCTTTAAAAAAAACATTTTTTCTAGGGACAGAAAACTATAGGTAGGAAGAGTGTCAGGCCTCGTACACACGACCGATTTTCTCGGCAAGAACCAGCAAGAAACTTGCTGGCAGAGAGGTCTTGCCGAGTAAATCGGTCGTGTGTACGCTGCTAGCGTGTTTCTCGTCGAGAAAACCGACAAGAAACCTCGACGAGAAAATAGAGAACCTGCTCTCTATTTTCTCGTCGAGATTCTCCTCGGCGTGTTTCTCGACGAGAAAAGTGAGTGTGTGTACACTTACCTGTCCGCCCGGAAGCCCGCGCATGTTCGAAATGAATTTGACGCATGCGCGGTAGCTTCCTAGGCATACGTAGGGTATACCAAGATGGCGGCGACGGCATCGAATGTGACGAGCGCATGCTCGACGTAGTCGATGACGTCACCGCGTACACTCCTTTCAAAGAACCGCGGGTTCTTTGAAACGAGCGTGTGTACACTCGGCCGGGACAAGTTTCTTGTCCAAGAATCTCGTCGAAAAAAACGACATGTTTTTCTCAACGAGAATCTCGGCCGTGTGTACGAGGCCTCAGTTTCTTTCACTGTGATAATCCTTGTTTCTAGGGACAGGGAAGGACAGTGAGGGAAATTCTCCTTGTGCTATAGTGTGCTAAAGCATTCCTCATAAACCATCTTTGAAATCCTTGTTTTTTGGACAGTCAGGGAAATTGTCGTTGTGCTATTCTGTACAAAAGCAATCATCCTCAACCATATTTAGAAATCCTTAAGTAAAGGGACAGAGAAGGACACCTGAAGGTAGCCCTTATTGCTTTTTTCCCATCTCCCTGCAGGCCATCTATTAGAATGTCTGGAAGGCAAACAAGGAGAGGCAGACAGTCAGGAGGCAATAAAAGAGGGCAAGCAGGCTCTGTGTCTGGGGGCAACAGTGCTGGTCGTGGACGCGGTGCATTGTCATCAGCACATGGCCATGGGACACGCTTGTCCTTCTTTTCGGCAGCTGGACATGTTGAGCCACATCATGCCGAAGACTTGGTAGAGTGGATGACCAAGCCCTCCTCCTCCTCCTCATCCTCTCTCACCCAGGCTCAGAGTACTGGCAAAGCAGCTGCCAAAGCGTCCTCTTCCCTGGTATCAATGTCAGACTCATCATCAGTCACTCCTTCCCTAGACCCACCATGTCCTCCTCCTGAGGAGTCCCCCGAACTGTTTGAGCACAGTGTTGGGTACATGCTCCAGGAGGATGCCCAGCGTTTCGAAGGGTCTGATGATGAAACCCAGCTACAGGAAGGCAGTAGCGTGAGAGCAGACAGAGGGGATGCTCAAGAAGGACACCAATCTGGCAGTCATGTTCCAGCAGCTGCAGCATACTGCCAGATTGGCTCCAGTGATGAGGAGGGAGGGGATGATGAGGTCACTGACTCCACGTGGGTGCCTAATAGGAGAGAGGAGGAGGAGGAGGATGAGGAGGAGGCACATCTCCAACGAGGCAGGATGCCCTTTGGTGGCCAGCGTAAGGGCAGTACACCGACGGAATCACACCGCAGAGCTCCGCCTGTGCAGGGCGCTGCCTCTGCCCGTCATTCAAAAAGTTCTTTGGTGTGGGCTTTTTTTGAGGCTAGTGCATCAGATCGCACAGCTGCTGTTTGCAACATATGTCTCAAGCGTATATCGCGTGGCCAAAACATCAGCCGCTTGGGTACCACATGCCTGACCAGACATATGTTGACCTGCCATGCAGCTCGTTGGCAAGCCTACCTCAAAGACCCACACCAAAGAACAAAGCGGACCTCTCCTTGCACCGCATCAGCTGGGATCTCCAACCCCACTATAACTTCAGTCCTCTCTGAAACATGCACTGAGAGGAATGAAGGTGTAGAATTAGGTGTGTCACAGCCAAGTACTTGCGGCCACTCTGCTAGCAGTACACCGACGTCCGATTCTAGCAGGCAAATTTCCCTGCCCCAGCTGCTGGACCGTCGAAAGAAGTTCACTCCCAGCCATCCACATGCCCAGTGGTTGAATGCTAGCTTGGCTAAATTGCTAGCGCTTCAACTGCTGCCTTTTCAGTTGGTAGACTCGGCCCCCTTCCGTGAGTTTGTGCAATGTGCGGTTCCTCAGTGGCAGGTTCCCAAACGCCACTTTTTCTCACGGAAGGCTATTCCGGCTCTCTACCGGCATGTGGAAGGCAATGTCTTGGCCTCGCTGGACAGGGCGGTCAGCGGTAAGGTGCATATTACCGCTGACTCATGGTCCAGCAGGCATGGACAGGGACGTTACCTTTCTTTCACGGCCCATTGGGTCACTCTTTTGGCAGCTGGGAAGGATGCAGGACAAGGTGCAGTAGTGTTGGAGGTTGTTCCACCGCCACGCCTCCAAAATGCTACTACTGGTTGTGACACACCTCTCTCCTCCACCCCCTCCTCTTCTTCTTCCTCCATGGCCTCTTCCTGTGGTTTGTCCTATGAACCAGCGGTGCTCCGTAGCCGTTCAAGGGGCTACGCAAGTACGCAGGCAAAAAGATGCCATGCCGTGCTTGCGCTGGTGTGTTTGGGGGACAGAAGCCACACTGGGGCAGAGGTCCTGTCTGCTCTGCAGGGCCAGGCCGAGAGGTGGTTGACGCCACGCCAGCTTAAGCCAGGAATGGTGGTTTGCGACAATGGCACCAACCTCCTCTCCGCCCTCCGACAGGGACAACTGACCCATGTGCCCTGTGTGGCTCACGTCCTTAACCTGGTGGTGCAGCGGTTCTTGGGCAGGTACCCGGGCTTACAGGATGTCCTGAGGCAGGCCAGGAAAGTCTGTGTGCATTTCCGCAGATCTTATAATGCCAGTGCTCGCCTGGCTGAGCTGCAAAAGGAGTTGAACCTGCCCAAGAACCGCCTTATATGTGACATGCCCACCAGGTGGAACTCAACGTTGGCCATGCTGCAGCGGCTGCACACGCAGCAGAGGGCCATCAATGAGTACCTGTGCGACTACGGCACCAGGACAGGGTCAGGGGAGCTTGGTTTTTTTTCTCCACGCCAGTGGGGCATGATCAGGGATGCATGCACTGTCCTGGCACCATTTGAGGAGGCCACGAGGATGGTGAGCAGTGACAGTGCATGCATCAGTGACACTGTACCTCTTGTCCACCTGTTGGAGCACACGCTGCGTGGAATAATGGACAGGGCACTTGAGGCAGAACAGAGGCAGGAAGAGGAGGACTTCCTTGCCTCTCAAGGCCCCCTTTACCCAGACAGTGTTCCTTCTGTCCCACCCATCACACAGGAAGAGGAGGAGGAGGAGGAGGAGGAGGATTGTGTCAGCATGGAGGTGGAGGCTGGCACTCAGCATCATCAGCAGCAGTCTTTTAGGGATGATTTACAGTCCCAAGAAACCAGTGGACTTGTACGTGGCTGGGAGGAGGTGGCTGCGGATCATGTCGTCCTTAGTGACCCAGAGGACTCCGGAGCGAATGCCTCAGCAAACCTACGCTGCATGGCCTCCCTGATCCTGCAAAGTCTGCGGAAGGATCCTCGTATTCTTCGGATCAAGGAGAGGGACCATTACTGGCTGGCCACTCTCCTTGATCCACGGTACAAGGGTAAGGTTGCGGACCTTATGTTACCGTCGCAGAGGGAGCAGAGGATGAGACAACTCCGGGAGGCCTTGCAGAAAGGTCTGTGCAACGCGTTCCCAGAGACTGGGAGGTTACAAACTCCTGGTCCTGGACAACGAGTTGCTGAGGCTTCGGCCAGTCAAAGAAGGAGCGGTGGGGAAGGTGGCCGTCTGACCGATGCGTTCAGACAATTCTTTAGTCCGCAGCCCCAAAGTATGATCGGTTCCAGCAACCATCGCCAGCGTCTGATAAACATGGTGCAGGAATATCTAGGGGCAAGGTCAGACTTGGACACCTTCCCCACCGAAAATCCTCTGGCTTACTGGGTCTTGAGGATGGATCACTGGCCAGAGCTTGCACAGTATGCAATTGAGCTACTGGCCTGTCCTGCATCCAGCGTTCTTTCGGAACGCACATTCAGTGCTGCTGGAGGATTTGTCACGGATCACAGGGTGCGCCTGTCCACCGACTCGGTTGATCGACTGACTTTCATCAAGATGAACCAGTCTTGGATCACCACCAGCTACCACACACCTGATGCTGATATAACAGACTAATTGATTTTAACATGTCACATCCCTTCAAGACTGATGCTGATGCTGAGTGCCTGTGCTGTTATGTTGACTGGCTATCCTCCTCCTCCGAGTCCTCAATGATATGATTGATGATGATAGCTTGGAAGATCATTTTTGTTTATGGGTGCCGCCACCAGTGGCTAAGGCCCAATTTTTCAGCCCCTGTTTTACAGGGGCGTGTAATTACAATTTTTTTAGCAATAATTTGCCATAGGGCTCATTGCTGTGCTTCAAGTACAGTATCTGTGAGGGGTTGTAGTGTTGTGCCACCAGTGCCTAAGGCCCAATTTTTCAGCCCCTGTTCAACAGGGGCATGTAATTACAATTCTTGATCTAATAATTCACAGCAGGGCCCATTGCTGCACCCACCAAGAGTAACTCTGAGGGCTTACAGTGTTGTGGCAACGCCACCACCACCACCACCACGAAAGGCCCAATTTTTCAGCCCCTGTTCAAAAGGGGCATGTAATTACAATTCTTGATCTAATAATTCACAGCAGGGCCCATTCCTGCACCCACCAAGAGTAACTCTGAGGGCTTACAGTGTTGTGGCAACGCCACCACCACCACCACCACGAAAGGCCCAATTTTTCAGCCCCTGTTCAAAAGGGGCATGTAATTACAATTCTTAATTTAATAATTCACAGCAGGGCCCATTCCTGCACCCACCAAGAGTAACTCTGAGGGCTTACAGTGTTGTGGCAACGCCACCACCACCACCACCACGAAAGGCCCAATTTTTCAGCCCCTGTTCAAAAGGGGCATGTAATTACAATTCTTGATCTAATAATTCACAGCAGGGCCCATTCCTGCACCCACCAAGAGTAACTCTGAGGGCTTACAGTGTTGTGGCAACACCACCACCACCACCACCACCACGAAAGGCCCAATTTTTCAGCCCCTGTTCAACAGGGGCATGCAATTACAATTCTTGATCTAATAATTCACAGCAGGGCCCATTGCTGCACCCACCAAGAGTAACTGTCAGGGCTTACAGTGTTGTGGCACCAGCACCACCATCAAAGGCCCAATTTTTACTACCACTGTTCAACAATTATATGTAATTAAAATTCCTGATATAATAGTTGACAGCAGGGCGTTCCAGCACCAACCAAGAGTAACTGTGAGTGCTTACAGTGTTGTGCCAACACCAACAACTAAGGGGCCTATTTCTGCAGAGTATATACGGCAGGTCCCTACTTTCAAACATCCAACTTACAAACGACTCCTACTTGCAAACGCAAGAAGACAACAGGAAGTGAGAGGAAATCTACCCCTTGGAAGGAAAATTCTCTCCTGTAAGAATTAATATGGGAGAAAGGTGTCTCCTCTGTACTGATGCTTTATCAGCAATCCTTGTTTCAAGAAAAACACCACATTTCAAAAACAGTTGTCATTGGGACGGAAAGTGAGGTGAAATGTTCTGAACAGGGGCACAGACAGCAAAACAAATGTTACAGGGGTGATAACCCTTACCTATGTTTTCCAAAAAGTTTAAAAATAGATTTTTGGGCTGGAGCTACACTTAAACAATGTACCTGTTCAAAATTACAAACAGATTCTACATAAGAACAAACCTACAGTCCCTGTCTTGTATGCACCGCCTGTATACGGCTGTTCAGAGTATATAGGGCCTTTTTTATTTTATGTGCGGGGTTCCCCTTAATATCCATACAAGACCCAAAGGGGCTGGTAATGGGCTGGGGTAGGGGGGGGGTCATGGGGTAGCTATGCCATTTTTCTTAAAGATTTTCGTCCATATTACCGGGACCAGACATTACATTAAAGCCGCAAGCAGTTTTAAATGGCTTTTTTTTCCTTTAGAAGTGTCATTTTGTGCAGGGACAGTTCTAAACACGGGAAACACGTGGCACTTCACAGGCATACTTTAGACACCCCCCAGGTACGATATTTAAAGGAATATTTGACTTTTTTTTTTTCACTTTATGCATCATTAAAATGACTGCTCCCGAAAAACGACCGTTTTTAAAACTTCTTTTTGCATTGATACATGTCCCCTGGTGCACAACCCGGGTTCCCAAACTCTTTTTAGGACAATAACATGCATAATAGTTGTTATAATTAGCACTTTAGAATTCGAACGTTCGCATCCATTGTATTTAATAGGGTTCTAATGTTCGTACGAACTTTCGGTCCGTTCGCGGGTTCTGGTGCGAACCTAACCCGGGGGTGTTCGGCTCATCACTAGTGCTGTGTAATGTAAAGGGGTCCAGTGATGCAGCGTACTGTATAATGTAAAGGGGGCCAGTGATGCAGGGTGCTGTATAATGTAAAGGGGGCCAGTGATGCAGGGTGCTGTGTAATGTAAAGGGGTCCAGAGGTGCAGTTGTGGAGAGCGGGTACACAGTAGTGACAAAGAGATTTTGAAGGATGCAGGGGGCACAGTGGGGTGTTTTTACATTTTACCGTGGGGGGTGCCAGATATAGGATCCGCCCCGGGTGCCAAATGCTCTAGGTACGCCCCTGCATACAGGTACCCTGTGACTCGGTCACATAGTTTGTATACCTTCACCCCATAGCGGGCCATTTTGCTGGGGATAAATTGCTTTATTTTAAGCCTGCCACTAAATTTAACAAGGGACTCATCCCCACATATGTGTTGGTCCGGGGTATACAATTGGGGGAATAGTTCTGAAAAATTATTTAGTAAGGGCCGAATTTTGAAAAGCCTGTCATAATTTGGGTGATTTCGGGGAAGGCACTGGGTATTATCATTGAAGTGGAGGAACCTCATGATCATGAGGTATCTGGTTCTGGGTATTGCTGTGGAGAAGATTGGCATGTGGTAGATGGGGCGTTTTTACCAAAAGGAACGCAAAGTGTTTTTTGGGTTGAGTCCCATGCAAAATGTGAGGCCTAAAATAATCTTCAACTCCTCCACCGTTAGGTCTCTCCACTCGAAGGGACGGGCATAATAAGATGTTGGATTATTTGCAATAAATTGCTGTGCATATAGGTTGCACTGGGTCACAATGTTGGATAGCATGTCCTCAGTAAAAATTAGTTAAAAAAAAATGATTGGGGAAAAATTGTCCGTGTCCACCTGGACTCCTGGCTGGGCAGTTAAAGGGGTAATGTTGGCTTCTCCTGAATTAGGAGGAAGCCACAAGGGGTTCTGGAGGGCATAGGGAAGGCCGGCATGGGTCCTTGGCCTTTCTTGCTGAGGTACTGCGGTGCTGGTGGATGGCATTGTGGTGCTGGAGGATGGCACTGTGGTGCTGGATGATGGCACTGCGGTGCTGGTGGATGGCACTGCGGTGCTGGTGGAACGCCTTAGTTTGGCGGGCAGATCTTCCTCCTCTGAGTCGGTCAGTGTTGCACTAGTGAGGACTGGCTCATATTCTGAGTCTGACTCAGAATTTGAAGGGGAATCCGAAAAAGATGGTTCGCCAATGTTCTCGTGAGGCGTGGAAAGTATTTGGTACGCCTCCTCGGCAGAATAGCATCTTTTGAACATGGTTGCTGGTGGTGATGCGCTGATGAGGCGGCACAGATGGGCACTGAGGAGGTGGCACAAATGGGCACTGAGGGGGTGGCACAGATGGGCATTGATGAATCTGCACAGATGGGCACTGATGAATCTGCACAGATGGGCACTGATTGCACAGATGTGGACTAATGAGGCGGCACAGATGGGCACTGATTTATGGCACAGATGGGCACTGATGAGGTGGCACAGATGAGGCGGAAAAAAGGTGGGCACTGATTGGCGGAACAGATGTGTACTGATTGGTGGAACAGATGTGCACTGATTGGTGGAACAGATGTGCACTGATTGGTGGCACAAGTGGGCACTGATGAGGCGGCACAGGTGGGCACTGATGAGGCGGCACAGGTGGGCACTGATGAGGCGGCACAGGTGGGCACTGATGAGGCGGCACAGATGTGCACTGATGAGGCGGCACAGATAGGCACTGATGGGCACGGCTGGGCACTGATGAGGTGGCACAGGTGGGCACTGATCACTGATGGCACAGGTGGGCACTGATCACTGATGGCACAGGTGGGCACTGATGGCACAGGTGGGCACTGATCACTGATGGCACAGGTGGTCAGATTGGTAGATAGGCACAGCACAGGTGGGCACAGATCCCCAACAGGCACTGTGCTACCAATGGGGCACTGTAATGACACTTTAACTCACAGCTCGCTCTCCCTCCTCACACACGGTCTCTGTGTGAGGAGGGAGAGCTGGCAATGAGAGATGATCTCATATGTTTACATTTGAGATCATCTCTCATTGGCCACGCCGTTCGCGCTGTAAATAGCCTTCATACAAAAATCCACGGATTTGTCCGATGGAAGTCCGATCGTGTGTATGAGGCTTAACACTCAAACCTCCTAGTGTCCTGGTTTGACCGACATAGTTAAAATGAGTAGTTGTGCTCCTGTGATAAGCACTGTGCAGGCAAGCCAATATTACGTGTAAAAAAACAGGAATAAACCCTATTGCCTGGTACACACAACCGGTTTTCCCGGCAGGAAAACTGCCATGATAGTTTTTCGACCAGGAAAAACGGCCGTGTGTATGCTAAATTGCAGTTTTCCCGGCAGGAAAACTGCCGCGAATCGCGGCGGGAAAAAGAGAACATGTTCTCTATTTTCCTGACGCGATTCCCGGCGGTCTTTTTCCGGCAGTTTCCCTATAGGAAACCCTGCGGTGGAGCATACACACGGCCGGGATTCCTGGCCAAAGCCACAACGACAATTTTCGAGCTATTATCAATTACCAGTCCTCGAACTAACAGTAATTCCGTTCCTAATACATATTTGAAATTCCGTGATTATGAGCATCGGCTTCCAGTACTTAGGTACCATAGTGTCTATGCACATGCCCGGCCACCATGCACACTTTTATATGTTCATATATTATTTAATTTTTAATTTTGGATAAGTGCGGTGATTGACATGTGCATACACACTATTTTAACAGATTCCCTTGACAATTAAGGTTAATATCATGATTTTATCATTATTTGAATATTGGGTTTACATCTTAAACCGCAGAGATAAGCGTACATCTATGCAAAGATGCATTGTCATCTTGCTAGATAGTATTGTGTGTGGTTCAATACCATTTTCCTATATAGATCTGAACATCCGAATTTCCTTACACACATTTTCATGTACCCCCTTGCATGATTCTATTGTATATTATCGTGCATATCTTTGTACATTCTTATACTCATTTATTATACATTTCTTATTTATGTTTATGTTTAAAGTTGAAAGTCCAAGGTTCATGTGTGCATACAGGAGAGAAATGTGTCTCTGGTAAATGCATATATTCACACATGATTTTCATTTGTATTTTATTGATTTATCCATGTTTATTTTGTTCTATGGCATATTGTATTATATCCATTGACCCATTAGGCCCCATGCACACGAGACGCAGGTGCAAACTCTGCTGAACACACGTTTTTAAACGCTGAAACCGGCGTTTATAAACGCGCGTTTTGCCGCGTTTGCGGCCGCGTTTAGCGGCGTTTAACCGCGTTTGCGTTTATAAGCGTTTCATCATAGACCCTCCCTAAGCTCAAAAAACAGTAAATTTTAACCATTTCAGCCAGTTTGTGAGACCAGAGTGAGTAGCAGCAGCTGAGAGAGCAGCAGTGTACTTGTATTTAGCGTATCACTTGCCACATCATCTGCCACAAGTTGTGGATTGTCCACTTGCCACGTCACCTGCCACGTCACCTGGCCACATCACCTGGCCACGTCACCTGGCCACGTCACCTGCCAGAAGTTGTGGATTGTCCACTTGCCACGTCACCTTGCCACATCACGTGCCACGTCACCTGCCACAAGTTGTGGATTGTCCACTTGCCACGTTACCTGGCCACGTCACCTGGCCATGTTACCTGCCACGTCACCTGGCCACGTTACCTGCCACGTCAGCTGGCCACGTCACCTGCCACAAGTTGTGGATTGTCCACTTGCCACGTCACCTGCCACGTCACCTGGCCACATCACCTGGCCACGTCACCTGCCACGTCACCTGGCCACGTCACCTGCCACAAGTTGTGGATTGTCCACTTGCCACGTCACCTGGCCACGTCACCTGGCCACGTTACCTGCCACGTCACCTGCCACGTCACCTGGCCACGTCACCTGCCACAAGCTGTGGATTGTCCACTTGCCACGTCACCTGGCCACGTCACCTGGCCACATCACCTGACACAAGTTGTGGATTGTCCACTTGCCATGTCACCTGGCCACATCACGTGCCACGTCACCTGGCCACTTCACCTGCCACAAGTTGTGAATTGTCCACTTGCCACGTCACCTGCCACGTCACCTGGCCACATCACCTGGCCACGTCACCTGCCACATCACCTGGCCACGTCACCTGCCACAAGTTGTGGATTGTCCACTTGCCACGTCACCTGGCCACGTCACCTGGCCACGTTACCTGCCACGTCACCTGCCACGTCACCTGGCCACGTCACCTGCCACAAGCTGTGGATTGTCCACTTGCCACGTCACCTGGCCACGTCACCTGGCCACATCACCTGACACAAGTTGTGGATTGTCCACTTGCCATGTCACCTGGCCACATCACGTGCCACGTCACCTGGCCACTTCACCTGCCGCAAGTTGTGAATTGTCCACTTGCCACGTCACCTGCCACGTCACCTGGCCACATCACCTGGCCACGTCACCTGCCACGTCACCTGGCCACGTCACCTGCCACAAGTTGTGGATTGTCCACTTGCCACGTCACCTGGCCATATCACCTGGCCACGTTACCTGCCACGTCACCTGCCACGTCACCTGGCCACGTCACCTGCCACAAGCTGTGGATTGTCCACTTGCCACGTCACCTGGCCACGTCACCTGGCCACATCACCTGACACAAGTTGTTGATTGTCCACTTGCCACTTTACCTGCCACAAGTTGTGGATTGTCCACAATGCGATGCAAGCAATTACAGTTTTCTTTTATATTTTTTAATAGTTTTTCATCATTTGCCATCATTTTTGAGATTTCTAATGTTAAAAAATAGGTCACCTTTAAAAACGCTTATAAACGCAAACGCGGCAAAACGCCGGTACCGCGTTTAGCCGCGTTTAGCCGCGTTTAGCAGCGTTTAGCGTCTGAAACGTGAAAACTTTTGCGTCTGAACCCATTTTTTTGCTTCTGGAAAAACGAGGTTAAACGCAACTGCCTAAAAACGCCAAAAAACGAGAGTGTGTGCATGGACACATAGGATAACATTGAATGGGTTCAGGAGCAGTTGAAAAAAGCGTCCAACTGCCTCTGAACGCGCGTTCAACAGCAAATAACAGCGTCTCGTGTGCATGGGGCCTTACAAGGTGGATTACCGGGTATATTATGTTATATAGCACATTTATAGACATTCATATATGGACATTCCTCACACTTTATACACACACATATATCTCCTTCATGATCACTTATCATTTATTTATTCATATTTATCATTCTTCACATTTCCCTATGTAATTGTCACACAGTCTGTTTGGCAGTAGCACGCATTGTGCACATTTTGTGCATTTCAATTTTATTATTTATTATTTATTAATTAATTCATCATTATGGTTTTTTGGAGTATTTGTAAATTACTATTATTATTATTTCAATTCACACGAATATCACATAATAATTATTTCACATACATGAATATATTTACATCTATGGCTTACCATCTCCAAAAAACATTTTCACATTTTCACTTTTCATTTATTTTTTCATTTAAAAAGATTTTTTCGTTCATTTTTTGAACTTAATTAATTGACATTCATACTTATCACTGTCATATCCATTCACTTTAAATAATATATAGACACACTCTGGTGTGTCTATGTTTAAGCATTAAGTGTTTAGTTTATAATTTACACACATTTTGTAATTTTGTATTCTTGTGAATGGTCTTCAAAAGAGTGCTATTCCCTTCCCCCCTCTCCCTTTCTTGGGAGTGTCGGAATCAAACATAAGGTTATCCCAGTCAGCTGTGTTCTTTCAGTACTGATTGGTGTAAAGTTACTTTATTTTTCATTTATACCTCTATTGATTCCCACACAGCTTAGCTATGAGTAAGCGTCAATTCGTGACGTGAAACGCGTTAGCCACCCTTCCCTGCATGCACACTATCTGCATTTGTTGTTTTGGATCTATGGATTTATTTTGAATTTAGATTTTTTACTTGAAATTTTGGAATAAATAATTGTCTATACAGAGTGCGGCAGTCCGGGGTTTCTTTTTCTCTCATGGCCAAAGCTCTCACCGCAGTTTTCCGGATGGAAAAACCTCTGGTGTGTACACAGGAAAAGTTACCGAGCAGGTTCTCGGTTTTCCCCTCGGGATTCCCGGCGGACTTTTTACCGCCGGGAATCCCGTGCGTGTGTACTAGGCATATGTGTAGATTACACTCATATAAAAACTCATATAAAAATGAAACTAAAGTAAAATCTAAAGTTCATATAAAAAGCAAAACCAATAATAAAGTTCAAAAAAGTTCAAAAAAATTATTTCTTGTTCATACATCACGGGACACAGAGCAGCATAGTCATTACTATGTGGGTTATATAGAATTACCTTCAGGTGCTGGCACTGGCAACTTCCAAAACAGGAAGTACCCTCCCCTATATAAGCCCCTCCCATCCGGGAGCACCTCAGTTTTTTGCCAGTGTCTAAGGTGTTGGCCAAGGTTAACATGTATTCATCTGGGCTTGTGTACAGGTTCTCTGGGCCTTAGCAAGCTATTCCGGATCCGACCAAAAAAGCTTCATAGCTAAACGGTCGGTACCCGGGCCTTGCAGAGAAGAGCAGGGTTTTGCCTGTAATGCCTCTCTTAGGAGGGCTGGACCCTGGGATCCAGAGCTCTGGTCATACCCAAAACCAAGAGGCTATCTGTGCAGGGTGCTATACAGGTCCAGGGGAGTGGAATCCTTGGGAACCCGGTCCCTGAAGGTCTAGTACAATGCCTGCCATGAGAGGTGAAGTTTGGGCTTCTGTGGACCAAACAAAGTCCTGCGGCGGGGAAAAGGTAAGTGGGGGCCCCTCAGGAACTTGGTTCTATTGAGGGGACCCCCAAGCCTAATATGTCTTTCTGCCTGTTACCTAAAGGTATTCCCGCTAATAGCTGTATATGCCTAAGAAATCCTAGAAATGTATTTTCATAAGGAAGTTTTAAAAACTGTAAACCTAGAAATGTTTTTCATAAAGGGGGTTTTAAAAAAAAAAAAAAAAAAAAAAAGACAAAGTGCGGTACCTGTGTTTGTCCACTAGAGGCCGCTGTGGAACGTCTTTTTTTCTTGGGACTATTCCTTCCATGGTGAAAGTCCAGGCAGATGAGTGAGCTCTCTATCAGGGAAGCTGCATTCCTCTGTCATGCTGCCAAGTAGTTTCCTTCCATCCCCAAGTCCTGGTGAAACAGGGACCCTGGCTCCTCTCCCTACATGGCGCCAAGAGCGCACACGTGCACGCGCGCGCGCGCACACACGCTTTCTTTTTATAAGATTTAGCTTCAAAAAAGGGGGCGGAGCCTGGCGGATGACGCGCTCTGTGCGCCCAGCGCTTCTGCGCATGTGCGGGCGTCCCAGCAAGATAAAAGGACTCAGTCCACGCTGCTTGCTATGGACACAGAGCATGAAAAGGAGCTGGTAGCATGGTATAGGGGCTTACAGCGGGTGGTTGATACAGGCATCCCCAGAAAGACGCATTAGTAGACACCCACTGATGTACATAGCAGCAAATTGCATTAGACTATTTCAGTAAAGGGGTGTATTGCGGCTGGAATACCTCAGCTTTGAACTAAGGAATATGCCGCCTAAAAAACTCTGAGATATACCTCTCAGGAAGTGTAGGGGGTCTCCATCGGGCTCTGAGGATCTGGAGCAGTCATCTGCACCTTCCTCCCCTGAGAAATCAGAGGTTAATACCCATAAGGAACCCCCGGGAGTGCCAGGTACTGCGGCTGTCCTCAGTCCACCTGCTCCTGCATATATAACAGAGGAGGTTTTTGCCTCAACTCTGGAGGGATTGGAGCAGAGATTGGCAGCATTGATCGCTTCTTCTCTACAGGAAAGAAAGCGCGCCAGATCTCCATCCCCTCCATTAGAGTGCCTGTTGGCAGAGCAACAGTCCCAGGAAGGGACTGACCTACCTGAAGGGGATCAGGAGGAGGTTAACTCTGTTTTTGAGGAATCGACAGTAGATGAACCATTTTCAGCATCAAAGACTGAAAGATTGTGTGTCCAGACCCTAACTGACATGGTTCGATCTGCATTTAAAATGCCTCTTGTTGAACCATCAACTACTGCTATCTCCTCGTTGGGGTCGCTAAAAGCTCCCCAGATTAATTGCTCCTTTCCAATTCATCCATTATTGGAAGGACTTATATACCAGGACTGGGAACATCCTGATAAACTATTTGTTCCACCTAAGAAATTTCAGGTGATCTATCCCATGGAGGAAAAATTCACCCAAAGATGGAATGTTCCTACGGTGGACGCAGCCATTTCTTCTGTGAACAAATCACTGACATGTCCAGTAGATAATGTTCAAATGTTCAAAGATCCAGTAGATAAAAAATTGGAATCTTTATTAAAATCTGCTTTTTCCACAGCAGGGGCTGTTACACAGCCAGCAGTGGCAGCTATTGGGGTCTGCCAAGCTTTAAAGGATCAAATGAAAATGGTCCTGAGGGATTTGCCAGACCAGCAGGCCCAGGCTCTGGCTGATCTGCCTAGAGCATTATGCTTTGCGGTTGACGCCATCAAGGATTCTATCCATCAGGCCTCCCGCCTCACGCTGTCTTTGGTACATATGCGTAGGCTTCTGTGCCTCAAGAACTGGTCTGCTGAGGCTCCCTGTAAGAAGCTCTTAGTTAGCTTCCCATTTCATGGAGAACGCCTTTTTGGCGAAGACCTGGATAAATATATCCAGAAGATTTCCAGTGGTAAAAGTACTCTCTTACCAATTAAAAAGAGGTCTAGGGGTCCGTCTTTTAAGAGGACTACCTCTCCTATCCCTGGGACGTCTGCTACTAAGCAGTTCCGACGGCCTCCTCGGTCAAACTCAGGAGGTAAAAATCAGGGACAGTCACAGGGTAATAAAAAGCCCTGGATCCGAAGAGGTACTAAACCAGCCTCCAAGTCAAGCCTATGAAGGGCTGCCCCCACTCAAACGGGTGGGGGGAAGACTTCAGTTGTTCACAGAGACCTGGCGGGAGACGATCAAAGACAGATGGGTGCTCTCCGCAGTAACTCGGGGATACAAGTTGGAGTTAAAAGAGTCTCCTCCTTCCCATTTTATGTGGTCAGGCATGCCAAAAGACCCTCTGAAAAGAAGGTGTCTCCTAGTGGCGTTAGAACAACTATTGCTCCAAGGAGTAATTATGGAGGTTCCTATGGAAGAGTGGGGGTTGAGTTTGTACTCAAACCTTTTCACAGTCCCGAAACCAAACGGGGACATAAGACCCATATTGGACCTAAAGAGTCTAAACAAATTTCTAAACGTCCGGTCCTTCCGGATGGAGTCGATCCGATCGGTCACCGCTGCCCTACAGGGGGAGGAATGGTTAGCCTCGATCGACATCAAAGATGCTTACTTGCATGTTCCCATCTTTCCAGGTCATCAAAAATTTCTACGCTTTGCAGTAGAAGGGCGCCATTTTCAGTTCAGAGCCTTACCATTCGGTCTGGCCACAGCACCACGAGTGTTCACAAAAATTCTGGCCCCACTGTTGGCCGATCTAAGTACACGAGGTGTAACGATAATGGCATACCTACACGACCTGTTGTTGATGGACCACTCAGTTGCCAAGCTAGAAGTGGTAATTGTCGATACAATCAAGTATCTAGAATCTCACGGTTGGGTCATCAACCTGGACAAGTCAGCCCTACAGCCAGTGAAAAACCTGGTATATCTAGGGCTACGGCTGGATTCAGACCAGAGGAAGATTTTCTTACCTCTAGACAAGGTATCCTTTCTGAGGGGCTTGGTCCGTCTGCTTTGTGCAAAAAGACAGCCGTCCATACGCCTGTGCATGAGGCTGCTAGGAAAGATGGTAGCATCATTCGAAGCTGTGCCATACGCCCAATTCCACTCAAGGAATTTACAGAGGGCCATATTGTCAGCCTGGAACGGAAAGATTCAGGCTCTAGACTTCCCGATGGCTTTGTCCCCTTCCGTTCGGAAGAGTCTCTGCTGGTGGTTGATCCCCCAGAATCTCCAGAAGGGAAAACCCTTCAGTCCGATATCCTGGAAGGTGGTCACTACAGATGCCAGCCTTATAGGCTGGGGGGCAGTACTGGAGCAATGGTCTCTCCAGGGCAGATGGTCAAATGTAGTAAGAACCCTGCCCATCAATCTCTTAGAGATACGAGCAGCCCGGTATGCCCTAGTAGCCTGGACATCCAGACTCCAAGGGTCCCCTGTCAGAATCAATCAGACAATGCCACAGCAGTGGCATATATCAATCATCAGGGAGGCACCAGGAGTTGTGCAGCCCAGAGGGAAGTAAGTCACATCCTGGAATGGGCAGAAAAGCATGTCCCATGTATATCAGCTGTCTTCATTCCAGGGGTGGAGAATTGGAAGGCGGACTTTCTGAGTCGCCAACAGTTATGCCCAGGGGAATGGTCCCTTCATCCCGAGGTCTTCCGAGCAATATGTCAGCGGTGGGGAACACCGGATGTAGATCTGCTAGCATCCAGATTCAACGCAAAGGTGGACAGATTTGTCTCCCGGACAAGGGATCCCCTCGCTTGCGGCGCGGATGCTCTGGTGTTCCCTTGGGATCAGTTCAGACTGATATAGGCATTCCCTCCGCTACAATTGTTGCCTCGACTCCTTCGCAGAGTCAGGTTGGGAAAGAAGCCGGTGATCCTGGTGGCTCCAGCGTGGCCCCGAAGGGCCTGGTACGCGGAGATCATCAAAATGTCTGTGGGGAGTCCTTGGACCCTTCCACGTCGACCGGACCTGCTTTCGCAAGGACCGATATGCCACCCTTCCTTACTAACTCTAAATTTAACGGCCTGGCTATTGAATCCCACATCCTAAAGAAGAGAGGTCTCTCTAACTCTGTGGTATCAACTATAATCAATGCCAGGAAGCCTGTATCCAGGCAGATCTACTATAGAGTTTGGAAGGCGTATATCACTTGGTGCGAGGCCAGAAAATGGCATCCACGTAAGTACGTTATAGGCAGAATTCTGGACTTCCTGCAGTGGGCTGTAGACAGGAAGATTGCCTTAAGTACTATCAAGGGCCAGGTTTCGGCCTTATCAATACTATTTCAAAAGGCCCCTGGCTATGCATTCACTTGTCAAATCCTTTATGCAAGGTGTGACTCGTATTATTCCACCGATTAAAGCTCCCATATGCCCATGGGATCTAAATTTGGTTCTGTCGGTTCTGCAGAAGCAGCCATTTGAACCTTTGCGGCACATTTCCTTGGTTCTACTCACCAGAAAATTGATATTTTTAGTAGCCATATGCTCGGCTAGAAGAGTGTCGGAATTAGCCGCCATGTCCTGTAAAGAGCCATATCTGGTTATTCGTAAGGACAGAGTAGTATTACGCCCTCACCCAGCCTTTCTTCCTAAGGTGGTATCGGGGTTTCACTTGAACCAGGATGTGGTTCTTCCTTCTTTTTTCCCCAAACCAAGCTCGGTAGAGGAAAAGTTATTGCATTCTTTGGATGTAGTAAGAGCAGTTAAAGCTTATCTAAAAGCCACTGCTCAGATTCGTAGAACGGATTCTTTGTTTGTTCTGCCGGAAGGCCCCAGAAAGGGTCAGGCAGCATCAAAATCTACTTTAGCCAAGTGGATTCGACAGGTCATAATACAAGCCTATGGCTTGAGAAGTAGACCGCCTCCGTTCAAAGTTAGGGCGCACTCCACGAGAGCAGTTGGAACTTCATGGGCAGTGCATCACCAGGCCTCCCTGGCTCAAATTTGTAAGGCCGCAACATGGTCTTCAGTGCACACGTTTACTAGGTTCTACCAGGTGGACGTTAGAAGTCAGGAGGATGTCGCCTTTGGGCGCAGTGTGTTGCAGGCCGCAAAAGATCCTCATGCCTGATAGCGCCCAGCTTATGTATGGTGTATCCCCCCCCTCATTTGGCATTGCTTTGGGACGTCCCACATAGTAATGACTATGCTGCTCTGTGTCCCGTGATGTATGAACAAGAAAGTAGGATTTTTAAAACAGCTTACCTGTAAAATCCTTTTCTTGGAGTACATCACGGGACACAGAGCTCCCACCCCTCTTTTGGGGACACGTATTGCTTTGCTACAAAACTGAGGTGCTCCCGGATGGGAGGGGCTTATATAGGGGAGGGTACTTCCTGTTTTGGAAGTTGCCAGTGCCAGCACCTGAAGGTAATTCTATATAACCCACATAGTAATGACTATGCTGCTCTGTGTCCCGTGATGTACTCCAAGAAAAGGATTTTACAGGTAAGCTGTTTTAAAAATCCTACTATTATATATGTACACACTTGGACTATACATATATAATATATATTTTTTTTAAACTTTTTTTAACTTTATTATTGGTTTTGCTTTTTATATGAACTTTAGATTTTAATTTAGTTTAATTTTTATATGAGTGTAATCTACACATATGCCTCGTACACACGACCGGTTTTCCCAGCAGGAAAACTGCCATGACAGTTTTTCGCCAGGAAAAACGGCCGTGTGTATGCTAAATTGCAGTTTTCCCGGCAGGAAAACTGCCGCGAATCGCGGCGGGAAAAAAGAGAGCATGTTCTCTATTTTCCTGCCGCGATTCCTGGCGGTCTTTTTCCCAGCAGTTTCCCTATGGGAAACACAGCAGTGGAGCATACACATGGCCAGGATTCCTGGCCAAAGCTCTCACCGCAGTTTTCCCAACGGGAAAACTTCTGGTGTGTACACAGGGAAAGTTACCGAGCAGGTTCTCGATTAAATAGTTTGTGCAAATCAGCCCATCAACATTGCAAAACCCGCCCATCAACAGTGCAAAACCTAGGACGTGTACTTTATTGCTAAAATCACCCCCGCCCCTTGCAGAGTAACACTAGCATCGGGAGCGTGCGGCATGTGTCATAGTCATTGCCCAGGCACCGTGTAGAGCTGACTCTCAGCTCTACATCTTTGGCTATTTTCCGTGGCTCCGTTGAGGCTCGTACTGCGCAAGCGCCACGTCTGCCGCAGTACAGGGGGGTCCTTATCCGCCGGGGGGATCTTCACCGGCAGAACACCGGCACCAGCAAAGAGCGACCTGACAGATTGCTTTTCAGCTCACAGGTAGCGCCACTTCCCCCTTTTTCACATATACCTTCATAAGAAGTAAAATACTTGACAGTTTGATTTGATTTTTAGGGCTCTTTCACACGGGTGGTCAGTGGGGGATCGATCCGCTGATCCCCACTGAGCAGGCGGATGACAGGTCCGTCTCTGCTCACTGTGCAAGGACGGGACTGTCAGAGTCCCCTCTCCTCTATAAGGACATCGGATGTAAATGGGCCGCCTGTCCGTTTTCATCCGATCCTCCGGACAGATGGAAAATAGGGTCTCCATTCGTCTGGATTTCACAGACAGGATTGGGTCAGTGGACATGTCACCGCTGACATCCGCCGCTCCGTAGAGGTGAATGGAGCGTCTGATCAGGACCGCCTAAAAAACTGGCGGACCTGATCGGAAAGCCTGTGTGAAAGCAGACATCCCAACCTGCAAAAACTAATTTCAGGGAGGTGGCAAACTAATTTCAGGGAGGTAACGATTCGCGCCGGCACTTCTTTTTACATTCAGCTGTCTCCGGGAAAGCCAGCTGACAGCTGATGACCCATTGGTTGTTAAGTGCCGGATTCCCAGCCCCCTGTTTAGCAACCAGTTATATACAGTGAATGCACAGCAAAAAAAAAAAAACGCAAAATGCAAATCGTGGCAAAATCATGGTAAAAACTTGGTAATTGCGTTTTGGATGCGGGTCCATTGAAGTCTATTAAAACACTGCATTTTGCGGGAAAAAAGTCCCCGACCCTTTCCAAAAATGCAGAGGCACAAAAATGCATTGATGTGAACATGTTCCATAGGAACCCATTTAAAACATTTCCCTCCATTTCTGCAAAATGCATCAAAAAACACATTAGTGTGAATGGAGCTGTAACGGCACCCCAAATATAAAGGGGTTAACGCCGTTTAGAATATTCCCTCTCTGAACACACAACCACTATCGACCTTCCACAGCCAGGCGACCACTTCCCATAAGATTAATCCTTCCAGAAGAAACGAGACGTACTCTGTCTCTTCCAGGATACGAGACAACGCTCTGTATTTCAAGTTCCAAAACAGGGAATTACTTTATTTTCAAAACACATGGTAACACATTTCTCTTCAAAACCCTTCCCTCCCATCCTTGGGGAACAGGGCAGGTTAAATTGTCCAATGACAATGGTGATACAGGTCAGGTGTGTTCAAACTTCTCCTTCAGTAAACAGTCTTAGCAGGAGAGGTGATTCCCCCCCTCCTCACAGAAGACACTTCAACATCCCATAATATGCAGCCAGACGGTCGACCAGCTCCAATCCACATCGTCACAGTAGCAGACTTAATTCATAATAGACAATAGAATGCAAATCACCTTAACTCCTCACAGCAATGATTACACCCCCCCCCCCTCACAGTACACATCCAATCTAGATACAATGTATGTGCAGCATTGAGAATGGCTATCATAGACCATATTGGGGTTTTCAATCACCCTGTGCCCCTAATAGAGACACAGGGTGGTTGACACATAAGAGGCATTGGGGGAGCTGAAGCAAGGGTATCTCATACTTTCTAAGCGATTCTGAGTTCCCCGGGCCTTCCCGTTACATCTCTCCCCTTTCGGTAGGAGACTAACAGAGGAGGGGAGCCCAGACGGGTTGACTCCGAAGTTAGTCCATAGGTCCCTTCTTCTAATGCCGGTATCCACACAGTACCCCAAATAAATTGCTCCAAACAGAACATCACTTACCCAGCCAACCTCTGCCTCTCTCAGAGAACATACCCGCCGCTGGGGAGAAGGCATAGTGACTGGGCTCAGTCTTTTATGCCGCTGGGGATCCGGGCCGACTGCCCAGCATCCCCGAGGTACACAAGTGGAGACCGAAGTCCCATTCACTTGTGGTAGGTGAAAATCCCCCAGTGCTTGCAAAGCAAGGCTGACATCCTCCTGTCCCAGTGTCACACCATTTTCTGGGGTTGTGTCAGTGAGGACCGAAGTCCCATCCAGTACCACAGGAACTCCCTCTTCTGTTAGTTGAGAGCAGAGGCCCGCGGCACTCTGCTCTGTTGCCAGCTCTTCCGCTGGGTTGCTGTGAGCGGAGACTGTAGTCCCATCCACCGATATCCGCTCAAGTGGCAGTTGTGTGCAGCGGCCAGTAGCATTCTGCCCTGCTGCCAGTGATTCAGCTGGGGGTAAAAGCTTTACCACCTCAGCTTGTTGCTGGAGAGATGGGCCAACTGCCCCGGCTCCCTGAAACTCCACAGTTGTTTCCGGTGCTGGGCAGAGGTTGCTAGCACTCTGCCCTGTTGCCAGCACTTCTGCTGGGGACTCCACCCCATCTGCTCTGGCTAACTGTTGGGGAGGGAAAAGGGCTGCTTCTCCCCCTGCATCTCTGAAATCCCCTGGGAAAGAGGAACCATCACCTTCTCATCTCGGGCCTCCAAAACTGCCACGGGTGTAGAGCAGGGGTCTGCAGTACTCTGTCCTGCTGCCAGTACTTGGGCAGGCGATGCATAATCCATAACATCCTCTGAACAGTCCCTTAAGTCCATACCTTCTGTAATCTGTAGCTGGGAAGATGAGCCAACTGCCCTAGCTCCCTGGAACTCCATATCATCCACTTCAGCTTTAGGGATGGCAATCTTCAGATTTTCCACTGCCGATTCTTCAGCCAGGCTAGATCCCTGGAACTCTATATCATCCACTTCGGCTTTAGGGATGGCAATCTTCAGATTTTCCACTGCCGATTCTTCAGCCAGGCTAGCTCCCTGGAACTCCATATCATCCACTTCGGCTTTAGGGATGGCAATCTTCAGATTTTCCACTGCCGATTCTTCAGCCAGGATTTCATAGTTGTCAACTGGTATTTCCTGATAGTCCCAGGCAAAGGGGGCCCACCCTGCTGCTGAGTAGAGTCTAGCAGCTGTTTGTAGGCAATCTCCAGCTCCCATTCCTGAACGGCCAGAAACTCCAAATCTTCCTGTGCCCAGTGCCCTTCCGAGACATTCAGTCTTTGCTCTCTGTGCTCCATTATTTCCTCCAAACGCCACTCCTGATCACTCCCAAAGTCAGGGTCACTGGACAGCCTCCAATACAACAATCCCAGGCCATCATAGTCAAAACCTTCCGTGGGGCTGTCATCCGCTGACCATGGGCACTCTTGGGCTACATACCACCGGAGGGCTCTGTAGCTCTCGTCCAACCGCATCTCTGCCCGGATCAGCCTGCTTAACTCAGCTGTCCACTCCTGCTTTGGTTGTTCTCCCAATAACAGCATTCGTACTTCATACTGCGACCAGTACCTTACATGGATGGAGGGGAGAACCTTTCCCTGGTGTTGCTGCTCGAGAGCTAGCGCTTTCTTCCAGAGTTCGCAGCGGATCGAATCAGACCATCCCAGCAGGACCTCCTCTGATACTGGTCCTCTATGCTGTATCTGCATCTCTTGCAACCTCCTTCTGAATTCCTCTTCCATGGCGGCTGGTATCTGTATCTCTCCTCTCCTTTCAGTTGGTGCTACTTCTTTAGGTTTTGTCTCCGATTGCCGTATTTCCGCCATTCTCTGCTCATGTTGCCGCTCATCCTGCCGCTGGATGTCTCTAATGGCTTCCCGTATGGCGGTCTCTGATGGGCTAGCACCATATAATGCCAACCGCTGTCGAACTCATTGTTGAAACAAGTCTTCAACTGACCGGGGTCCTGCATCACCATCCCTCTGATCCATCTCCGCTAGTTCCCTGATCAAGGTGGCCTTGTTCTTTGTCCCACCGGTGCCTCCACGGCTCTCAAGTAAGTCTTTCAGCGTGGCTCTCCTGCAGGCTGCATAGCTGGTCATTCACTGCGGTGGTTTGGAGTGTCCCAGTAACTGGAGGGAATATCCCACTGCTGCCAACCAATGTAACGGCACCCCAAATATAAAGGGGTTAACGCCGTTTAGAATATTCCCTCTCTGAACACACAACCACTATCGACCCTCCACAGCCAGGCGACCACTTCCCATAAGATTAATCCTTCCAGAAGAAACAAGACGTACTCTGTCTCTTCCAGAATACGAGACAATGCTCTGTATTTCAAGTTCCAAAACAGGGAATGACTTTATTTTCAAAACACATGGTAACACATTTCTCTTCAAAACCCTTCCCTCCCATCCTTGGGGAACAGGGCAGGTTAAACTGTCCAATGACAATGGTGATACAGGTCAGGTGTTTTCAAACTTCTCCTTCAGTAAACAGTCTTAGCAGGAGGGGTGATTCCCCCCCTCCTCACAGAAGACACTTCAACATCCCATAATATGCAGCCAGACGGTCGACCAGCTCCAATCCACATCGTCACAGTAGCAGACTTAATTCATAATAGACAATAGAATGCAAATCACCTTAACTCCTCACAGCAATGATTACACAACCCCCCCCCCCCCCCCCTCACAGTACACATCCAATCTAGATACAATGTATGTGCAGCATTGAATATGGCTATCATAGACCATATTGGGGTTTTCATTCACCCTGTGCCCCTAATAGAGACACAGGGTGGTTGACACATAAGAGGCATTGGGGGAGCTGAAGCAAGGGTATCTCATACTTTCTAAGCGATTCTGAGTTCCCCGGGCCTTCCCGTTACAGGAGCCTTAGGAGATATTCACCCTGAATGCAGCCAGTTACATCACCTGTGCATGCACTCTGAAGGTCTCCAATGCACATGCACAAGAGTGATATCATCGTGGCTCCGGCCAATCACATAGCTGGAGCGTGCGTACCCAGAAGAAAGACCGGGGGTAGATGTCAGCCCTCTCAGCATTGACAGCACAGCACTGGAGGGCTTCGTTCCAAGGTCAGGTGCACACTAGCACATTATGTAATTGCCTTACAGGTGTGTGTTATTTTATTTATTTTTTTAAACACCCATGGTTTACTACTGCTTTAATATCCAGTTTAGGTTTACAACTTACCGTATATACTCGAGTATAAGCCAACCCGAGTATAAGCCGAGGTACCTAATGTTACCACAAAAAAATGGGAAAACGTACTGATTCGAGAATAAGCCGAGGGTCAACAATGCCCATTTGCACGCCTCACTGTGCCCATTGCAACTTCACTAAGCCAATTGTCACTGCCCATTGCCAACTTACTGTTCCCATCCTCACTGTTCCCATCCTCACTCTTCCCATCCTCACTCTTCCCATCCTCACTCTTCCCATCCTCACTGTTCCTCACACTTCCCATCCTCACTCTTCCCATCCTCACTCTTCCCATCCTCACTGTTCCCCACTGTTCCCATTCTCACTCTTCCCATCCTCACTCTTCCCATCCTCACTCTTCCCCTAAAATTAAAATGCAACATTGTAAATTGTACCTGAAAAAAAATTCAGAGGCTGCGGCGTCCATCGTTTAAAACTCGCGGTCTCTTCCTCTTCCCTTCCGTGATAGGCGTTTTCTAAGCAGACACAGTTCCGCCTATCATGAACGTTCTCTCATCCTCAGTTTCCCAGCAGACGTCCGTGATTGGCGGAACACTGAACACAGTGTCTGCTGGGATGGGTGAGGATGAGAGAACGTTCGTGATAGGCGATTCTCAGCAGGCAGTTCCGCCTATCACGGAAGGGACCAGGAAGAGACCGCGAGATTTAAATGATGGACGCCGCAGCCTCTCAATTTTTTTTTCAGGTAAGATTTACAATGTTAAATTTCGCTGACTCGAGTATAAGCCGAGGGGGGAGACTTTCAGCCCAAAAAAAAGGGCTGAAAATCTCGGCTTATACTCGAGTATATACGGTACACAGTTGCTGGCTCCTGCTCTCTGTCTTGTCTTGTCTTGGCAGGATAGAGTTAACTGCGGCAGCACAGCTTCACGTTAGTCTGGTAGCTTGGAAAAGGGAGGGGAGGGAGAGAGGAGGATGATTCATGCTCTGTGGTGCATTGAGCTCTACCGTACAATGTGTGTGAGGGTCCCATCCACAATGAAGGGCACCGCAATGTACTGCACATAGAGTAGGTGCATTGCTATATATTGTGGTAATGCATTTTATGTGCCCTTAATACCTCTCCTTTTTTTTTTTTTATTAAACTGCACACGTGTGCGGCAGCCCAGGTGTGTTTTATGAAACCTGTGTGCAAGATAACAAGTTGGGACACATTGTGTTAAAAAAAAAAAAAGTGTGTGCTTGTGGATAGGGCCACCAGCACCATGCACACAGGTCGCAGGGGTACCTCTCCTCCTCTTGTGTACACACTCATCAATGCCCAGGACCAGGCGGGGGCACGGTTATGTAAAAGCATGTGGTGTATCATCCATGTGTGCAGGGTGTTCGCTGCACTTGGGCCTATGAGTGGGGTGGGGCCACTGTGCTCTGACCCACCCTGCACACATGAATGATACATTCAGGGTTGTCAGGGATGATCCGTGCATCAGTGGGGGCCCATCTTTTCATCCATAGGGCCCTGGGCACCACATTGAAGAAAGGGGGGGTGGCTGACAGACGAAGTGACAGCTGTATGGCTGTTCCTGTGGCCGGCCCGGTGTTCTAACGATATGGTTCCTCCTATCGATATGGTTCCCCCTTGACTGCGCAGGCGCAATCCGTGCCGACAGAAATCTCCGAGCGTGAACAGCTGTTTGTCAGCTGTAGACGAGCTCGCTCCCGATGCCTGGTTATACACAGCGCTCTATAGTACACACCGCTCTATACAGCAAGGGGCAGCAAGTGTGATATTGAGCAGTGCTTTTTTGCTTGGTTATAAATGCCGCTCTATACAGCAAGGGGCGGATGTGAGACGTGTATTTTATTGAGAAAACCATCCCCCAAAAAAACACTGCTCAATATCACATCCGCCCCTTGCTGTATAGAGCGGCGTGTATAAGCAAGCATCAAAGCACTGGTCAATATCACATCCGCCCCTTGCTGTATAGAGCGGCGTGTATAAGCAAGCATCAAAGCACTGCTCAATATCACATCCGCCCCTTGCTGTATAGAGCGGCGTGTATAAGCAAGCATCAAAGAACTGGTCAATATCATATCAGCCTCCGCCCCTTTTTCCGCCCCTTGCTGCGGCGTGTATCTTTGGGAGCGAGCACATGTACAGCTGACAAACAGGTGTTTAGGCTCTGAGATTTTCGTGGCCTCCGACCGGACCCTATCCAATAGGGGAACCAGCTCGACAAGACATCGGCACACCTGGAGGGATGCTGCAGATGCCCTGCAGTGTCAGCTCAGACAAGTAAAGAAGAAGTGGCAGCAAAGGAGGACTTCCACCACTGGCTTCCTCTGACTGGCTCTGCAGTAGATGATTCATCAGTCTGATCCTGGCAGATAAGTGAGTAGAGGAAGTTTTCTTTTGCTTTGGTGAGATGTCTGACCTATCACTGCACTGCCATCCCTTTAGATGAGAGAAATGAGCCCAGAAGAAAAGTGAGAAAGGGAGGATTTTTCTACACATGATTCCAGATGGATCAAGCAGCCAGATAAGGAGCACTAGTGCCCCCTCCCCCACTAACTGGCAGTGCCCCCAATCTGCCCCCCACTAAGCTCCAAGACCCCCCCAGCTCTCCCTACTAAGCATCAGGGCCCCCTATCTTCCCCACTAAGCACCAAGATCTCCCATATCCCCCCACTAAGCACCAAGACCTCCCATCTCTCCCCACTAAGCACCAGGACCCCATCTCTCCCTACCAAGCACCAGGACCCCCATCTCTCCCTACCAAGCACTGGGACCCCCCATCTTCCCCCACCGAGCACCAAGACCCCCATTTCCCCCCACTGAGCACCAAGACCCCCTATCGCCCCCCACTAAGCACCAGGATCCTGCATAACCCCCTACTAAGCACCAGGACCCCCCGTCTCCCCTACTAGGCACCAGGACCCCCATCTCTCCCCACTAAGCACCGAGACCCCCCATCTCTCCCCACTAAACACCAAAAACCCCCATCTCTCCCCACTAAGTACCAGGACCCCCCATCTCTCCCCACTAAGCTCCAAGACCCCCATGCAGTATATCACCACTAAATACCAGGACTCCGCGTCTCTCCCCACCAAGTACCAGGACCCCCCCATCTCTCTCCACTAAGCACCAAGACCCCCCATCTCACCCCACTAAGCACAAAGACCCCCCATCTCTCCCTATTAAGCTCCAAGATCCCCATCTTCCCCCACTAAGCTCCAAGACCCCATCTCTCCCCACTAAGCACCAAAACCCCCCCATCTCTCCCCACTAAGCACCACGACCTCCATCTCTCTCCACTAAGCATCAGGACCCCCCATCTCCCCTGACTAAGCACCAGTGCTCCCTTTTTGTCCCCCTTGAAAACAAAGCTGCATCCTTTTAGGCAGGTATGCGGGGTCAGTGGCGGGGCTGGGGGCCCCATCAGGTAGGCTGTGGTGAGCCCCATGATTTCTAACAGCCGCCCTGCTTGAACTGCCCCCCACCCACTGCACCGATCACCCTCTACTGTCCTCCTGTGTCCTCCTCTGGCCCCCTGTGTACTCCTCCTGCCCCCTGTGTTCTTCTATTATGACATTGTGCATTGCTCTACTGACACCATTTACTGGCCCCCAAAAAGCATTTTGAAAAAATGAAAAATACTAAAAAATGAAATTGTATTTAAAAAAAATTAAATAATAAAGAACTACTGACACTGTCCACTGCCCTACTAACACTATCCTGCACATACTACCCACTTCCATATACTCTGAACTCCTCTCCTGCACATACTACCCACCTCCATATATTCCGCACTCCTCTCCTGCACATACTACCCACCTCCATATATTCCGCACTCCTCTCCTGCACATACTACCCACCGACATACACTCCACACCCCCTCCCTGCACATATTATCTGGCGCCGTACACTCCACACTGTACATTCCCTATTTAAAATTACAACATTCTGCTCTATGCAAGTCATCTCAGACTCTACTTTAAGCCACGTCCAATATTTAGTGTAATTTAAACCACACCCATGTGCGCCACATTTCTTTATTTATCGATGCCTGGGGCCCACTCTTAATCTTGCACACGGCCCCACTCATTTCATGATACGCCCCTGTGTGAAAGTCAACATTAAAGCAAAACCCCGGCTTAGAGATGAGCTGTACACGTTGTGCAGAAGTGCAATGTACGGAGTTCCTCTGTAATGATGTTCTGTCCCATGTTTCTGCACACCATTACTTTTTTTTTCCCAAAGAGGAAGGTGCTACTTGGTCCAATTGGGGGCCGCTCTGGGAGGTAAGCGCATAGTGTGACTGGCGGAGGGTCCACGTGGTGTTATGTCACTCATTTGTTATCATTCACTGTTGGATTGTGTGTGGACAGCATTGGTTCACAGAAGATATTAATGGACTTTGGCTGATATATACGTGTTATAAGTGTAGCGGGTATTTGAATTTATAAGGACTCTGGTGGTGTGAAGTTCCGTGGGGTCTCTGGGTGGCGCTGTTGCCTTGGGCCCGAGCTGAACATACACTGCAAACCGTGCCTTTTTGTCCTCCCTTGGAGCTGGTACAGCGGGGCGGGGAACCCGCTGTGATGCAAAGGGAGAGTTTATAAAAGGGGCGGAAGCCCTGATTTTGGGGAGAGAGTCGGAGGACGTGGCCGCACCCAGGCACCTTCAGCTTGGGTGCTGGCGTTCCGGTGTTCCAGGCCTAGGCGCCCTTGGCCTAGCTGGAACAGAGATGGAGTCCATTCCAGGCACCTTTAGCCTGGGGTGAGGTACTATGGCGGATGCCTGGGGCTCAGTACCTTCGACTGAGTTCCGCGAGGGTGAGGAATCCGAGGGGCCCCTAACGCCTTGGGTGCCCGTGTCTGAGTTCGTGAGGACTGGTGCGCAGTAACTTCTCCGCAGAGTCCGGCGCAGCATCACTGGTGACGAAGAGGCCTCCATTTCTCCCTTGGACGGATTTCTTCCCCTGACAGGGGCAAAGTGAGAGAAGGTAAATTCACGTTCTATATTACCTAGTCAGTGGCAGTGACTATTCACCACTGGTGACAGCACAGTGGGCAGCAGCAAGAAGGGAAAGGATTGTGCCTTGATCTGTTTCCCCATTATTCAAAAGGAGAAAGACTGTTTTATTGCTTGGCAAGAAGAATAAAACTGAGTTGTACCTATTCACTGTGTGGAACTTGGGTTACTAAGCAAAGGTGCCAGGGACGAAGGACTGGACTTGGATCTAGCACACCTACACAAAAGCCCAATCCTTGGCCTGCACCTCCTGGTTACGGGAGGACACGGGCCGTGGTGTGTATGATCTCTCTCTCCCAGGTGCCCCTAGACAACAGCCATATAACCGATGAAGCAAGGGAGAGAGGTGAGGCCGCTACACGTGGGGGCATCGTATCCGGGATATGTGTATGGTGTCTGAATTTGAACATTGCTGCCCAGAGCAGTTCCGAGTAGGTCGGCCATATTGGCCAACGCGCCACGAGGCAACTCACAACTGCAGAGTTCGTGGGCGGGGCAAGGGAAAAGCCTGCGAACAAGTGCAGAACGTGGGAGGAGTCTGGCCACGTGGAGGTACGCACGTGGAGATTCCGGCGCGGGTGGGTCAGTGCGCAATGGAGCAGCAAAGAGAGAGGATGGCTTCAAGTGCTTCGTGGATTTCTGTTCCTTCCTTCGCGGATATGTCTTCTCTGGCTGCTCCGATCATGGATACAGGGATAAGACTAAGGCCCCGGGGGCGATTGGCTCTCTTTACCTGTAGAGACATGGAAGCCCTCGGTGTGATCTGTCCCGGCTGTTCGGGACTGGTGGTCCAGCTGAAGCCGTTTGGGCGCTGTGAGGTCTGCAAAGAATTCCTCTTCGAGGTGGAACCATTCACAGAAAAGCCTTGGGCTTTCCACCTCAACTACCTCACAGGGACTGCCACTCCGGAGGGAGAGATCGATGCTGGTGCGTTCCCTGTGCGCACTGATCTGGGCGAAGTGACTGCCCAAACAGAGGTGAAAAGCGAAAAATCAGAGGATGCTGCCTCGGTCACCAGCAGCTCCCTGCTCCAGCCACCGAAGAGGAAAGTCGGCCTAGTGATGGCCTTGTGTGGCCGTGGAAGAGCTTCGCCCCACTGCTTGCCTGGCCTGGATGGCTCCGGTAGGAAAAGTCCTGGACATCCCTATTCTTCAGAAGGCCCAGGTGAGCCAGGGGTTGGGACTGTCTGTGTGGTAGAAAGTGGCGGTAGTCCACAGTCGGTAGAGGCCGTCAAGGGGGATAGTTCCGTGACTGGGAATTATCTGCCGCAGAGTGCTACGATACCTCTGACCTGGATTCATTGTCTGACAATGGTGATGATGGGGAGATAGACGAGATCTTCCAACAGAAGGGATGGGACAGGATGAAGCTACCCTTGGCCCGTGTTACGAGGGACCTGCCTATGTCTACTGGAGATAGTACACCTCGGGTGGAGGCCCCGGCGCTGAGGGAGGAAGCTAATCCTCTGTCTGGAGTTCCCCTTCTGGATTCAACATCCATTTCACCTGCTCCTGTTGCGGGAGTGCAAAGCCAGTCACTGCGGGCTCCTAGGCCCAGGTCTACCGAGGTGGTGAATGCACCTCGCCATCCAGAAGCGATTGTTCCACCCGGAGAAGGAGACCGAGCTACTATGCCACCTTTGTCAAGGCTGCAGCGTCTCTTTGGCCAGAAGGTTGCTCAGGAATATGGGTGGGAATACCCGTATCTGCCTCGGGAACTGCTCTATGAGGTGGGGGTCTTTCGGCAAAGATGGTATGATACCTTTGTATGGGACAAACTGAAAGTACAGCAAGCACGGCGGTACCTTTCCTGTTCACCAACGGTCACCAAGAAGTTTCAGGACTGTAAAGCTAAATGGATGCTGGGAGGACACATTCATGCGGACAAAGTGGTGATCTGCCGCAAAGAAGGAAAAAGTGTTGAGTACCATGTGGAGGCTTTTGATGATCGTTTGAAGCCTATATCATTGCCTCATCCAAGGTTTTACCTGTAAAGCCCCAGACACACTATCAGTTTTCTTGCAGGTTTTTCTCTTCAGGTTTACCAAAACCATCTAATATGAGGTCAAACCTTAAGAGTTTCAATTCGTATGCAATCAGGCAGGCCCTTGCACTACATGGTTTTGGTAAACCTGAAGAGAAAAACCTGCAAGAAAACTGATAGTGTGTATGGGGCTTAAGAGAAGAAGAGAGAAAGAGACTCTCGTTTGTTTCTTTTCATTCCTGGCTGAACTTTCCAGAGTGCCTTTTCTAGAACACAGAGACTGTGCCCTAGTTTTTTTTTGTATTTGGGCAATCCTACTCTTTGGAGATATGGGAGCTGTTTTTGTTTGTTCTCCCTTTTCTTCTTCTGACACTCACAAGAATCAGTGACTTTGGGTTTTAGATAGTGTAGGGTCACAGAGAAAATGTTCAAGCGGAAAGTTCATCTGGAAGTAATGAGTGTCTTGACCGCGGCACTGTCACCAGGTGGCAGTGTTGCGCAACGATTGTTTGTTTTTTTGACATTATGCAGCACTTATTGAAGTGAATGGGTTTCTCCTAGGATAGACTCATTCATTTCAAGCAAACACACATGTTGGTAGGATGTATGTTCTTTTCTTTCCCTCTGCAGGAGATTCGTCTGTCAAGACTACTGAGAGTGGGTGGTCTACAGATAGTCAGTGGGAGGAATGTAAATGTGTGAGATATTTAAAGTGTTTTATTGAAAAGTTTTATAGTTGTGTTCCTTTCCCATTCAGGTCGTGGCACAATCCAGGGTTAAATTGTGTAGTTTGGTTTCTGGGCTGAACTTATGACACCACCTTTCGTTGGGTGTGAGTTTGTACCAGACACTGGGGACCAGTTTCAAATCACCAGGGGGAGAGTGTAGCGGGTATTTGAATGTATAAGGACTCTGGTGGTGTGAAGTTCCGTGGGGTCTCTGGGTGGCGCTGTTGTCTTGGGCCCGAGCTGAACATACACCGCGAACCGTACCTTTTTGTCCTCCCCTGGAGCTGGTACAGCGGGGCGGGGAACCCGCTGTGATGCAAAGGGAGAGGTCATAAAAGGGGCTGAGGCCCTGATTTTGGGGAGAGAGTCGGAGGACGTGGCCGCACCCAGGCACCTTCAGCTTGGGTGCTGGCGTTCCGGTGTTCCAAGCCAAGGTGCCCTTGGCCTAGCTGGAACAGAGATGGAGTCCATTCCAGGCACCTTTAGCCTGGGGTGAGGTACTATGGCGGATGCCTGGGGCTCAGTACCTTCGACTGAGTTCCGCGAGGGTGAGGAATCCGAGGGGGCACTAACGCCTTGGGTGCCCATGTCTGAGTTCGTGAGGACTGGTGCGCAGTAACTTCTCCGAAGAGTCCGGCGCAGCATCGCTGGTGACGGAGAGGCCTCCATTTCTCCCTTGGACGGATTTCTTCCCCTGACAGGGGCAAAGTGAGAAAAGGTAAATTCACGTTCTAAATTACCTAGTCAGTGGCAGTGACTATTCACCACTGGTGACAGCACAGTGGGCAACAGCAAGAAGGGAAAGGATTGTGCCTCGATCTGTTTCCCCATTATTCAAAAGGAGAAAGACTGTTTTATTGCTTGGCAAGAAGAATAAAACTGAGTTGTACCTATTCACTGTGTGGAACTTGGGTTACTAAGCAAAGGAGCCAGGGACGAAGGACTGGACTTGGCTCTAGGACACCTACACAAAAGCCACATCCTTGGCCTTCACCTCCTGGTTACGGGAGGACACGGGCCGTGGTGTGTATCATCTCTCTCTCCAAGGTGCCCCTAGACAACATCCATATAACCGATGAAGCAAGGGAGAGAGGTGAGGCCGCTACATAAGTTTTGTAACCACTAGAGGTCACTGGTTGTACATATTAATGTTATTGTGATATATGTGTTATATTTTTTGTACCCACTAGAGGTCACTGGTTGCACATGCCACTTTCATTGGGACATATATAATATATTTTTGGTGCAATACTCTCACTAGGGGTCACTACTTTATTTTATTTATTTTGTATTTACATCACATATTATTTTTTTGGAAAAGAGGGAGTGCTTCACATAAGTTTCACATAATGTGTTAGTATGCGATGCATACTAGCACATTATGACTTTACCGCTTTACTACCGCTTTAAGCTGGCCATACAAGAATTGAAATTTAGCCTGTTCCGCAGGCACCGGCCAAATTTCAATTCATGTATGGGCAGGGAGGTTGTAAAGAAGTCGATCTACTTCCAAATGACTTCTGTACAACTGCCCTGTTGGATTTTTGCCACTTGATCAGTACTGCAGGCTATAGCTCGCAGCACCGACCAGGGAGGATTCCCCCATCCATCCATCCATCACAGCACTGCAAAAAATTGTCCCCTCGGTTTTTGGTGGGCAGTACCCATCAACTGAATGAGACTGAACCACAACCACATGCAAGGCTGTTATGGTGCAGACTTTTAGTGGTTAAAAGCAGAAAGGAATGTCTCCTCACTGCCTGCCAAAGGCTCTCTGAAAAGCAATCCATCCTAATCAATTTTCAGAGGGCTATCACTAGTGTAAATGAGCTGTAAAGGTGCAGAAACACACTAAAAGCATAGTATAGCATAATAGACACACTGGAGGTTTTCAGCTGCCCTTGTGAAGAAACAAAACTAGTGACAGAGGAAGTGTATTTTTTGCTTCCATTTTCTCACTAAAGATCTGGCTGCTAGCGAAATGTGTATAAGGAATAGGGATGAGCTTTGTGTTCGAGTTGAACTCATGTTCGACTCGAACATCGTCTGTTCGGCCGTTCGCCGAATTTCGAACAATATGGGCCATTCGCGCCAAATTCGAGTGACGCGTCACGGCCCATAATTCACTGCGGCAACGCAGTGCATTGCTGGCTGATGATTGGCCAAGCATGCACTATGACCCGCATGCTTGGCCAATCACAGCGCCGTAAGCAAAGAGAGACATAATTGGCCAAAGGCAGTGTGATTTTGGCCAATGCTGGCTCAGGGATTAGGTACACGACCCACACTATATAAGGCCGCCCGCGCGTCGGCCTTGTTTAGTGTGTTCTGGCTGAGAGAAATAGAGACAGAGATAGTGTCATTTCATTTCAGTTACTTAGAGCAGGCAGGCAGGCAGGCAGGCGATTGAGTTAGCTTTAGTCAGTGCATGCAGTATATATCTTAGGTGTTGTGTTTGTGTTTGTTTGTGTGTGTGTGTGTGTGTGTGTGTGTGCCACTTGATTCAGCTGGGCTCATTAACTCTTCCCCCGCAAGACACCCAGCACTCCCCCTAGTGGTATGAATCTGCATAAAGCCTGAATCTAGGGTATACATACCTACCATCCTGGATGCAACCTGGTGATTTTACCTGCCTGCTGTCACAATATATATACACATACATACATACATACATACATACACACATACACTGTATTCAGTTTAGCTAGATCCGTTCCTGTTCTACTGTTGCTAAGCTAATCTACTACAGACAGACAGGTAGTTGATTAAGAAAGCTGCAGTATATCACTCAGTAATACTGTATTCCGTTTAGCTACACTGCAGACTGTTCCTCTGTCCTGAACTACTGTTGCTAAGAGACTACAGGCAGGTAGTTGATTGAGAAAGCTGCAGTATATCACTCAGTAATACTGTATTCAGTTTAGCTACACTGCAGACTGTTCCTCTGTCCTGAACTACTGTTGCTAAGAGACTACAGGCAGGTAGTTGATTGAGAAAGCTGCAGTATAATCAGTATATATATACATCCCAGCTTTGTGCAGCTACATCTCACTGCAGGCCATTCCTTGTGTACCTATTCCAATACAAAGACAGTATGTCTGTAAGGCCAACAAGGAGAGGCAGACAGTCACAGGCCAATAAAAGAGGGCAAGCAGGCTCTGTGTCTAGAGGCAACTGTGGACACTGTGCATCCTCATCAGCACGTGGCCATGGGGCACGCTTGTCCTTTTTTTCGGCAGCTGGCCGTGTTGAGCCGCAACATGCCGAAGACTTGGTAGAGTGGATGACCAAGCCGTCCTCATCCTCCTCATCCTCTCTCACCCAGGCTCAGGGTACTTTGTCTGGCAAAGCAGCTGCCAAAGCGGCCTCTTCCCTCGGCTCAATGGCATCAGTCACTCCTTCCCTAGCCCCACCATGTCCTCCTGAGGAGTCTCCCGAACTGTTTGACCACAGTGTTGGGTACATGCTGCAGGAGGATGCGCAGCGTTTTGAAGGCTCCGATGATGGTACCCAGTTAGAGGAAGGCAGTAACGTGAGCCCAGAGAGAGGGGGTGCCCAAGAAGGACAGCAAACTGGCAATCATGTTCCCCCAGCTGCAGCATACTGCCAGGTTTACTCCAGTGATGAGGAGGGAGGAGATGATGAGGTTACTGACTCTACGTGGGTGCCTGATAGGAGAGAGGGGGAGGAGGAGGCACATCCCCAACGAGGCAGGATGCCCTCCAGGGGCCAGCTTAAGGGCAGCACACTGACTGCATCACACCGCAGAGCTCTGCATGTGCAGGGCGCTGCTGTCTGCGTGTTATTCCAAAAGTTCTTTGGTGTGGGCCTTTTTTGAGACGTGTGCATCAGATCGCACCACTGCTATTTGCAACATATGTCTCAAGCGTATCTCGCGTGGCCAAAACATCACCCGCTTGGGCACCACATGCTTGACCAGACATATGTAAACCTGCCATACAGTTCTTTGGCAAGCGTACCTAAAAGACCCACACCAAAGAACAATGCGGACCTCTCCTTGCTCCTCATCAGCTGAGATCTCCAACCCCACTATACCTTCAGTCCTCTCTGAAACCTGCACTGAGAGGAATGAAGGTGTAGAATTAGGTGTGTCACAGCCAAGTACTTGCGGGCAATCTGCTATCGGTACACCAATGTCAGATTGTACCAGGCAAATTTCCCTGCCCCAGCTGCTGCACCGCCGAAAGAAGTTCGCTCCCAGCCATCCACATGTCCAGCGGGTGAATGCTAGCTTGGCTAAATTGCTAGCACTTCAACTCCTGCCTTTTCAGTTGGTAGACTCTGCCCCCTTCCGTGAGTTTGTGGAATGTGCGGTTCCTCAGTGGCAGGTTCCCAAATGCCCCTTTTTTTCACGGAAAGCGATTCCGGCTCTCTATCGGCATGTGGAAGGCAATGTCTTGGCCTCGCTGGACAGGGGGGTCAGCGGTAAGGTGCATATTACCACTGACTCATGGTCCAGCAGGCATGGACAGGGATGTTACCTATCTTTCACGGCGCATTGGGTGATTCTGCTGGCAGCTGGGAAGGATGCAGGACAGGGTGCAGTAGTGTTGGAGGTTGTTCCGCCACCACGCCTCCAAAATTCTACTAGTGGTGATTCTGACACACCTCTCTCCTCCACCCCCTCCTCTTCTTCTACCCTCCATGGCCTCTTCCTTTGCTTTGTCCTCGGAACCAGCGGTGCTCTGTAGGCGTTCAAGGGGCTACGCAAGTACGCAGGCAAAAAGATGCCATGCGGTGCTTGAGCTGGTGTGCTTGGGGGACAGGAGCCACACTGGGGTATAGATTCTGCCAGCTCTGCAGGGGCAGGCTCAGAGGTGGTTGACGCCACGCCAGCTTAAGCCAGGAATGGTGGTTTGCGACAATGGCACCAACCTCCTCTCCGCTCTCTGACAGGGACAGCTGACCCATATGCCCTGTTTGGCCCACGTCCTTAACTTGGTGGTGCAGCGGTTCTTGGGCAGGTACCCAGGCTTACAGGATGTCCTGAAGCAGGCCAGGAATCTCTGTGTGCATTTCCGCCGGTCATATAATGCCAGTGCTCGGCTGGCTGACCTCCAAAAGGAATACAACCTGCCCAAGAACCGCCTAATCTGTGACATGCCCAACAGTTGGAACTGAGCGTTGGCCATGCTACAGTGGCTGCACACGCAGCAGAGGGCCATCAATGAGTATCTGTGCCAATATGGCACCAGGACAGGGTCAGGGGAGCTTGTTTTTTTCCCCCATGCCAGTGGGCCATGATCAGGGATGCATGCACTGTCCTGTAACCATTTGAGGAGGCCACGAGTATGGTGAGCAGTGATAGTGCATGCATCAGTGACACTGTCACTCTTGTCCACCTGTTGGAGCACACGCTGCATGGAATAATGGACAGGGCACTTGAGGCAGAACAGAGGGACAACGTGTTGCTGAGGCTTCCGTCAGTCACAGAAGGATCGGTGGAGAAGGTGGCCGTCTGACCGATGCGTTTAGACAATTTTTTAGTCCGCAGCCCCAAGGTATAATCAGTTCCAGCAACCATCGGCAGCGTCTGTTTTACATGGTGCAGGAATACATAGGGGCAAGATCAGACTTGGACACCTTTCCCACTGAAAATCCTCTGGGTTACTGGGTCTTGGGGATGGATCACTGGCCAGAGCTTGCACAGTATGCAATTGAGGTACTGGCCTGTCCTGCATACAGTTTTCTTTCGGAACGCACATTCAGTGCTGCTGGAGGCTTTGTAACCGATCACAGGGTGCGCCTGTCCACCGACTCGGTCGATCGACTGACCTTCATAAAAATTAATCAGTCTTGGATCACCACCAGCTACCTGTAAGAGAACTGCCAGCGCTCTCCGGGCACATCCACGCACGCACATGCGCACTAGGAACTCTGTAGATCACAGACGCACCAATGCGCGTGCGCATAGGTGTTTGCGGGAGCACGTCCACGATTTCCTTTGGTGCCAGGCAGCCTATTTAAGGGGCGCACTGAACCCAGTCTAGTGCTGACGGATCTTCAGCTGTTCCTGTACCCCTACCTTGCTATTACCTGCCTGAACCTGCCTGACACCTGTTACCGAATCTTGGCTTTCCCTGACCTTGTTGCTGGACTTCGCTACTCCTCAGATTATCGGTTCCTGATCCCGGCTTCCTGTTTGACCTTGCTCCTGCCTAATATCTGTGTACCCTGCTGTCCGTCTGCTGCTGAACCCGGCTATCCATGTGACTACGCTTCTGTCTTCTGTTTGGCTCTACTCTGCTTCCCGGGTATCTGCAACTTCGGTCCTGCGACCTGCTGCGACCTTTTGCCATCCAAGAGTCGCATCATCTGTTGCAGGCTTCCAGGGCTACTTCTGCAGGCACTTGTGTTCCTCCGGTCCCTTGGTTTCTCCTGTCATCACTTCCAGCGGAGCCGGGGCCAGAGATACAAGAGAGGCTGACCTCGTCACTTCAGACTCCAGTCAGGTACGTGACACTACCAAGCACCTGATGCTGATGTAACCGAATAATTTTTTTTGGAATGTCAGATCCCTTCAAGACTGCCTATGCTGATGTTAAGTGACTATCCTGTTATGCTGAGTGACTATCCTCTTCCTCCTCAATGATCATGCTGATAGCTTGTAAGAACATTTTTGGTTCTGGGCACCGCCACCAGTGGCTAAGGCCCAATTTTTCTGCCCCTGTTTAACAGGGGGCGTGTAATTACAATTTTTGCTGCAATACTTTGCAGCAGGGCTCATTCCTGCGCTCCAACTAGAGTATCTGTGAGGGGTTGCAGTGTTGTGGCACCAGCACCAGTGCCTAAGGCCCAATTTTTCTGCCCCTGTTTAACAGGGGCGTGTAATTACAATTCTTGATCTAATATTTCACAGCAGGGCCCGTTCCTGCGCTCACCAAGAGTAAGTGTGAGGCCTTACAGTGTTGTGGCAACACCACCACACTGTCCACCACCAAAGGCCCAATTTTTCCGACCCTGTTCAACAGGGGCATGCAATTACAATTCTTGATCTAATATTTCACAGCAGGGCCCGTTCCTGTGCCCACCAAGAGTAACTGAGGGCTTACAGTGTTGTGGCAACACCAACACCTAAGGCCCAAATTTCTGCAGAGTATATAGGGCAGGCCCCTACTTTCAAACATCCAACTTACAAACGACTCCTACTTGCAAATGGAAGGAGACAACAGGAAGTGAGAGGAAATCTACCCCTAGGAAGGGAAATTCTCTCCTGTATGAGTTCCTTGTTTCACAAAAAAAAACAAATTTTCAAAATCCAATTGTCATTGGGACAGAAAGTGAGATGAAATCTTCTGAACAGGTGCACAGACAGCAAAACAAATGTTACAGGGGTGATAACCCTTCCCTATGTTTTCCAAAAAGCTTAAAACTTGATTTTTGGCTGGAGCTACACTTTAAAAATGTACCAGTTCAAAATTACAAACAGATTTTACTTAAGAACAAACCTTACGTCCCTGTCTTTTTTGCACCGCCTGTATACTGCTGTTCAGAGTATATAGGGCCTGGGGGCCTTTCCTTTTTTTATTTGGGTGCAGGGTTCCCCTTAATATCCATACAAGACCCAAAGGGGCTGGTAATGGTGGGGGGGGGGTACCCATGCCGTTTTTCTCAATGATTTTCATCCATTTTGCCGGGACCAGACATGACATTAAAGCCGCAAGCAGTTTTAAATTACTTTTATTCCTTTAGAAATGTCATTTTGTCCAGGGACAGTTCTAAACACGGGAAACACGTGCCACTTTACAGGCATGCTGTAGACACCCCCCAGGCACGATATTTAAAGGAATATTTCACTTTTATTTTTTCACTTTAAGCATCATTAAAATCACTGCTCCCGAAAAAAGGGCCATTTTTAAAACCTTTTCCTGGTGCCTCCATGGCAGCATACCTGTGATAGAGCTCCGCCTCGACTCCTCCTTCAGGACTAGTGAATAGCATAAATTAAAGGCATAGTCCCTCCCCCAACATTCTCCTTTTTTTCCCTCATACCTTCTTGTGCTGGTGAAGAGTAGCAGTATGTCCATACCTCTGCAGTCGGCAGCGTCCGCCGGGTTTAGCCTTTCCCGTGCGCAGTCCCTGTTCTTGGGCCGCTAACAGCGCTAATAAGACTGGGAACCCCTCTGTGGATCTGTTGGGGTCATTTCACAGAGTTTCCTCACAGGAACACAGTCTGCTATCACATCCATGATGAATGCAGTGGAAGTCGCAAAAGGATCAGCTCCATCTTCCCAGGCTGGTGGTTTCCATTTTTTATTACAGGCATTTGTGTTTTTCCCCTTTCTTTTCCTCTCTTCTCCTCCCCTTTCCTTTGCTTGTTAGGCGCCTTCAAAATGATTATTGTCTTACTTTTTTGTTCCTTTAAAACTGTGCAACTGGATAGGGCAGGTGTCTCTCTGTGCAACAACATTGTGGTGCTTATTTATGGGTTTTGGGGGACTACAGGTGCTCTGTACGTCCCGCCAGGTAGGAGAGTGTCATGGCGCAGCGTCCTCGCCGCCATCTGCGCATGTGCGATTCGGGAGTGATACAGAGCCGTAGTTTCTCGGCTCTCTGTACTGGGCGACGCTGGATCTTCTGCGCGTGCGCATGCGCGGTTGCTTGGTTCAGTGGCGGCTATCTTGGATTCTGGAAAGAAGGCTAGATTTGCCCTTTTTTCAATCAATTCCAAATGGTGGTTTATGGGATTAGCCCACGCACCTTGAGCCTATTTAGGTTCAGATTCAGGGATGTCTGTCAGTCTCCTCAGCTGTCTCTCTGATGCTGCTTTGTGGTAGGTATTTTTTATTTTCTCAAAAAAAAAAAAACGTGTTGCCGATCAAAAATGTTTGTTTAAAAAAAAAAAAAAGATGACGATATAAAAATGTTTATGTTTAAAAAATAAAAAAAGATGACGATATAAAAATGTTTGTTTAAAAAAAAAAAAGTGACGCCAAAAACTCCTGATTCTTTTCCCTTTCTTACTAAATTTCCGGAGCTGATCCTTGTGCCCAACTCCGCAATGAGTCATTCATCTCGCAGCAAAGATCCTCACACTTCTATTAGGTATGTGACCAACTATCCAAACCCTCAGAAGTTGAATCTTCGAATCTGGAGGTTGAGAGGCGAAGGTTCGAGTCCCTAGGGTATTCTCCAGGAGTCATATCAACCCTTATAAAAGCTAGGAAGCCAGCAACTAATGCCATATATTCAAGAATATGGGACAAGTTCTTGTCATTTGTTTCCGGAAATGGATTTGATCCAATCCTTCCTTCTACATCTCATGTTCTAGGATTCCTTCAGACAGGACTTGATCTGGGACTTGGTCTGAGCTCTCTCAAAGTGCAGGTAGCAGCAATCTCTGCTGCAACAAATAAGAGATGGGCGGAGGATCCTTCAGTAGTCACTTTCCTCAGAGGTATATTGAAGATTCGCCCTCCAGTCAGACGATCATTTCCTAAGTGGGATCTGCCCCTAGTCCTGGAAGTTCTATCTGACCATCCCTTTGCTCCAGTGGAACAAGTAACAATATGGAACCTGACACTAAAGACGGCTTTCCTGCTAGCCATTACATCTGGCAGAAGAATCTCGGAACTTCACTCTTTAGGGATAGGTGACGACCACATCTCATTCTTCCCAGACAGAGTGGAACTTCGTCCCCTTCGGGGGTTCACACCAAAGGTTGCTACTCCAAGCCACCTGTTGGAACCCTGGGCACTACCAGTGTTTACAGACACGGATTCAGAGTCTTGTCACGAACTGGATGTATCCAGAGTGCTCAGGGCCTACCTACAAGCCACCAGCCCCTTCAGAAATTCTGAAAGACTTTTCATCGTACTGTTCGGTAAATACAGGGGCAAAATAGCTTCCATCAGAACTCTGGCATCTTGGGTTGTAAAGTTAATCCAGAAGGCCTACAGGGTGAAGAATATGGAGCCTCCATCCCGAGTGAATGCTCATTCTACAAGGGCAGTCTCAGCTTCCTGGGCAGCAAAGGCTAATGTTTCGTTGGAGACGGTGTGCAGGGCCGCCACCTGGTCTTCTCACCATACGTTCCTCAGACACTACCATATTGATCCAGGAGCGCTCACGACTGAGTTTGGAAGGAGGGCAGTTCAGGCTGCTATGTCCTCTTCTAATTAAACATTTATTGTTAAGCAATTATCCCACCCATGTCAGCTAGTTATTTATCACAGGTATGCTGCCATGGAGGCACCAGGAAAACGGAAAATTGTATCATACTTACCAGTAATTTTCCTTTCCTGGTGCCTATCCATGGCAGCATACGCTCCCACCCTCGGTATTCTATATTACAGAGAATGTTGGGGGAGGGACTATGCCTTTAATTTATGCTATTCACTAGTCCTGAAGGAGGAGTCGAGGCGGAGCTCTATCACAGGTATGCTGCCATGGATAGGAACCAGGAAAGGAAAATTACTGGTAAGTATGATACAATTTTCCGTTTTTTTTGCATTGATACATGTACCCTGGGGCAGGACCCGGGCCCCCAAACCCTTTTTAGGACAATAACTTCCATATTAGCCTTCAAAATTCGCACTTTTGATTTCTGACGTTCGAGTCCTATAGACTTTAACGGGGTTCGAAAGTTCGCGCAAACTTTCGGTCCGTTCGAATGCTCTGACATACCTCCCAACTTTAAAAAAATCATTTGCGGGACAAAGTTGTTGAGGAGGGGGGGTGGTGTTTGCCAGGGGACAGAAACTTAAAAGATTCTCAACTGCAAAGTTGCTGAGCGGGGGGAGGGGGAGAGAAAGAAAAGTTCCTGACTACAAGGTTGTTGGTTGTTGAGCGGGGGGGTGGGGGGCCGGAAGGAAATAGTAGGTGTTCTTACCATTACATTAGTGAGGAGTAGTGGGGGGGGTGGGGGGGTCGCGGGCTGCCGCCGATCGCCCGACAGTTATAGCATGGGGGGCGCAGAGTGAAATCTTCCTACCTCCTTCTTCTCCCGTCCTGCCAGGCTGCCTCCTCTTCCTGTGCGGGAATATGAGCTCAATCAAGGGAATGCGGGAAGTAAGTGCCAGTGCATGAAAGTCCCGCAGAATCCGTGCAGGTTGGGAGGTATGCTCTGATGCGAACTGAACCGGGGGCTGTTCGGCTCAGCCTTAATAAGGAAGTCCAAAATTGCCCAAGTTGTGCCCCTTATGCTGCATTAGTATAAATCTTCTTCCTCTAACAACCCCCCCTCTTCTCTCTGCACCCCCGCCTTTATCATCCAGGTCGGCAGGCGTTAATATAACCGACAGATATGTGACAGGCACACATCAAGAATGCGGATTATGCCAACCCATTCTGCACCTTTCCTCCATTCATAGAAACTGTACTGAATGTGTGAATGTGAAAACAATCTATGAGTGGAGGAGGTGGACCTTTCATTCATCTTCCTGTCATCCATTTATAGAACACTTTTCATTCACTCCTTTATTTGTACACTGTACGCGTGTTTAGGATAGCATCCCTGTACACACACACATACTTATGTAGCACCCACTACCCTTTGGTAGGTGCTAAAATAGTTTTTTTGTATCTCAGGTTCTAGTATAGGAAAATTTAGGCAAGCCTGTGCATTAAACTAGGCCAGTTTGTTTTGACCTGGGACTGGGAGTGTTCTAGTGCAGCAGTGGGTGTGGCCACTTGTGTTTGGACTAAGAGACACCTCCCCTGGTTTCCAGTTAGTAAGTTCCGGAAAAGGGGTTGGACTTGAGGTTCTGAGTGACAGGCAACTTGTGTAGGAGCTCTGACCAATCCCCAACTAGGATTGTCAGGGGGCGGGCCTTCTATATAAGCTGAGGTAACATGCCACTGGGGAGGAGTTTTGAGAGGAAAGAAGATGTAGCAGTAGTGTTTTCTGTGTGGAGGCCCCAGGCTCGGGGCCTGGGGCCTACCAGGTGCTGAGGAGAAAGTCCTAGAGGAGGACGATTCTTCTTCAATACCACAGAGGAGGAATTAAGGATTAAGAGAAAGGAGTACTTGGACTGTTACTGCTGGACTGTGCGGTTGAACCACGTTTCTTCTATGGACCGTGGACCATGGAGAAGGTCAGTGGGTACACTTCAGCAAGTGATGGAACCGGAGGACGGAGGAAAAGTCAGGAAGCTTGTGAATATCTGCTGTTGCCCCTAGTAACGGAACGCAACAAGGGGGTGTCTTTGACAGGATGTTGCACGGTCAGTCCCACACAGTAGGATGTTATAAGGAGAGACTTTTAGCTTATAGTTGCTATGTGCTGTTAAGGTACTGGGTCGTCGGGGGGAGGTGTGTGGCGACACTTATGACTCAGTACTAGCATTTAGTAACTGTCCATGTGCTGAAGAGTTATTCAGAGTGACTCTTTACCGGGGAAGCATGAAACTCAGGAACAATTTATAGCCAAGGCTTTACTCAGGAATACTAAAGCAATATTCTGCAGGGGACATTGCAGCAGTCAAGGAGCAATAGTCTGCAGTGACGCAGTACCATTGACTGTTGATTTTTATGTGCCCTATCTTCAGAACGTAAACTACCAAATGTGCAAAGTTGTATGGGCATCCCATGTCATTCCTATTCTTTTCTACTCTACCCAAGTTAATCCCACAATAAAAATACTGCAAGGTAAAGCAAGCGACTTTTCATTTTGTCAAGAGTGGATGAATGGATGGTCAGACAGTGGGGTGATGTGTGGATCTTTTGAATTCGTGCTCAGTGCACCGTTACATGTGCACAGTCATTCATGTCAACTACACACTGTACACTGACTGTACAGTACCTGGGCTGCCAGGGTCGTGGGAAATGCAGCTGTAGTTACTTTGAATGTGCTCAGCCAGCACTCTAATAAAAATGAGGATATATACAGTACATAGCACCCATATGACCGGCATAGTTATTTGTGTTAGCTTTCATATTACCAGAGAACAATTACTCTTAGGCCAGTTTCACACAAGAGACAAAAACAAAAACACACAATAGGGGCCATTTAGCAAGTAGCCAGTTCAGCTTTTGGCTTGTTTTCAGATGTACAACAATGCAGCGTTTAATCCAGATGAGCTGACAGTACATTACATTGTACCTAACACTCCTGTATTTTATGGAACTTCCCATTTTGTAATATTTGCTGACACCAGCATAATAAAAGGTATCAAAGTTTGGATGACACATCCAGGGGTTCTTAACCAATGTATCCATACTTTATGGGGGGGTGAGATCCAAATGATGAGGATATGGGCCGGGATCTTGGAATAATTAAAACAAAACTGAAACCGGATTCTTTGCATGACTGCTGAAGCGCAATGGGCCCAGGTACAAATTAAATGTAACATAAATGTATAGAAAACCTTCACCCTTGCCCCCTCACCCCATTAAATAAACACACTTACAACCATTAGGTTGGAAGGGGCAAGGCCACAGCTTTATTTAAAAACAAACACATAACATGTGAACACTTTTAAACCAGTGCCAGTCACAGTTGTACTGTGAGCACGCAATTCCAAAATGGGGCCTGTCCTTATCATAAGTGATGGACAGGCCACCTACTTTCAAATTCCATCAAGGGTATAGCCCATTACAGCCACTTTTATGCTGGCAAGGTCAAGAAACCGCAGCAAGCTGTGACATACCATAGAAAAAAGGGGCGGGAGGGTATGCAGCTCTTCCAGCCACGTTCCTCAAAAGACTCCAGAATTCCCTGGGGCACTACTTTCATGAGCTCAGGCCCAGCCCATCCCCCATAGTACAACCAATCCTTGGTGACCACTCAGCCACCTAGTCCTGCACCTGGCCATGCCCCCATCAGTCAACGCTCTTTCCCTAAGGGGGCTCAAGAGGCCTTCATTATTGCAACTGAAAGTGGAGAAATCAAGTTGATGTGTAAAACGACACGCTAGTAACAATGTCTATACTGTATTTGGGTTCAGTGTTTTTATTGCACAAAAACAATCTCGCAAGTTGATGCTAGCTTATCTATTTGCGATTTGTTGTTTTGATATGAATAAGAATCCTTATGATTTTATATCAGCTGTTCCGTTTCTAGCTATCCATATGTAAAGTAAAATCAAGCTATTGATATCTTTTGAAGTCATACTGTAACCGAATAGGATATGATTTTGGCAAGCAAATCTTGGGAAATGAGCGCAACTCCATTGTATCAAGTGCATGAATTACAGGGGTACTGTATTGGGACTACCTTAGAGTACGTGGGCTTGTAATATACAGTAAAACATTGGATTGCGAGAAACTTGGTCTGCAAGTGTTTTGCAAGACAAGCAACATTTATTTTAATACATTTTAACTTAATAAGCGAGTGAGGTCCTGCAATACGAGTAGCGTCACAACTGAGCATAAAAGAGAAGAGAGGCGCCTCTAAGTGTAGCAATATGGTTACATTTAATGCAGGTACAACACACACTGCCGCGACTTGGGATCCGACTTGTGAGACTTCAAGTCGTATGACATGTGAAATTCCATGTTAGTCAATGAGAGCTGACTTAATTAGCACTACTGAACTCACACCGACTTTAGAATAGTTTCCTGTACTACTTCAAGGCGACTTCTATCTGACTTGTGCCCATTGACGTTAAAGGAGGGTTTGTGTAAAAAATCGCTTATGCGCAAGAAAGCTCAAAGGAGCTCATAGAAGCTCAATAAAAATGTGCACAAAAGCACAAGCTTCTTCAAGCTGAAATAAAAGCTCAAATGCCTGTAAAAGGAGCTTTTTTTGAGCTGCAGAGTGCATGAGCAGTAAGTCGGATCCTCATCTTAATTAATGTGATTTGGATCCAACATTACAATTACCCACGCATTCCCTGAAGTTGCCTTGAAGTCACATTGTTATAATCTTTTTATATGGCCTATAGACTGAAGGATATATGAATAAATATATCACGGCCCCTCCTGCAGAAGCAATCCATGGGAGCTGTAAAGCGGCCGTGAGCCTCGTTTTTTTAAAACAACTTACCTAGAGGTTGATTTACTAAACAAAGTACAAAATCTGGTGAAGCTGTCTATGGTAGCCAATCAGCTTCTAACTTAAGCTTGTTCAATTAAGCTTTGACAATAAAACCTGGAAGCTGATTGGTTTCTCTGCAGAGCTGCACCAGATTTTGCACTCTACAATTTTAGTAAATCAACCAAATAGTGTGCTATGCCAGCCTCTAATAGAGAGGCTGGCATGGACTTATAAAAATGGGTTATCAAATACTTTCACTGTTATTATAGCACACTTTAACAGTTTGTTGAAGTTTGTTGCATGATTTCAAATACTTTGGGTAGTTTCACTTATAGCACTGTAATGAATATTGTTTATAGTTATTCTTTAAAACAGAGCAAGCGCTGCTTGCTTCAAGGTCTTTCCAAAATGCGTGGTGTGAAATATGGCAGAAAAAGAAGTGATAAAATATTTTAATATGAATAGATTAAATAACCTATTTTTCAGCAGTTGTGAGCATACGGTTATGAAAAAAGTGTTTAAGTATTTTATTAGATTACATTCTCTGTATAATTACAATTATTATAACTTTCTAAAATGAAAAAACTACAATTGATGTTAATGATAACATTATGTTTTCTGTTACTAGGAAAATTTGAAAAGCCATCATGTGTGAGTATTCAATCATTACTATCAAAATGTTATCTTCGGTGGAGACTATAGAAAGCTGATACCAAAGCAGTGTTGCCAAACTGGCAATGGACAACACATACAAATAAGAACATGCTTTCCTAAAACTTGTTAGGCCGCCAAAATGTGATATCCCCAACAAGATGATTATTCTAATTATTTTAAACAAGTAAAGGCTTGAAATTTGGTTTTATCAGAAATTCTGTTGTTCACATCCTGTTAGGTAGGGTATTTCCTAAATCTGGAGAGTGAAAAATTTGGTTTAGCGCTAAGACCCCTTTCACACTGGGGCGCTTTGCAGGCGCTATAACGCTAAAAATAGCGCCTGCAAAGCGCCCTGAAAGAGCGGCTGCTGTCTCTCCAATGTGAAAGCCCCGAGGGCTTTCACACTGGAGCGGTGCGCTAGCAGGACGGTAAAAAAAGTCCTACTAGCAGTATCTTTGGTGCGGTGAAAGAGTGGTGTGTGTATAGCGCTCCTGCCCATTTAAATGAATGGGCACTGCGGCTATACCGCCAGAAAAGCGCTGCTGCAGCGGCGCTTTGCGGGTGGTTTTAACCCTTTTTCGGCCTCTTAAAAGTGCCCTGCTAGCGGCCGAATATCGCCGCGAAATTGATGGTAAATCGCTACGAAAAATGGCGGCGCTTTACTGCCAAAGCACCCACAGCCCCAGTGCGAAAGGGGCCAAAAGAGAAACCAGCCTCCAGATTTTAATGCCAAAGCTTAAAGCAGTTGTATACACAAAATAATGACAAGCACCTACAGGTAAGCCTACATTAAGGCTTACCTGTAGGTGCTTGCAATATCTCTGAGACCTACACGGTCTCAGAGATATTTGCAAAAAAGTCTGTACTGACATCTACGGCGCATGCGCGCCGTAGATAACGGCGCAGGCGCACTGAGCACGGCGGCTCTTGAATGTGCCGTTCCTCGCGCATGCGCGGGAGTGACGTCATCGTCGCTACGGCCAATCACAGCATCGGAGCGGCGATACCCGAAAGTCACTCCGGGTATCATGGCTGCGACGGAGGACGTGTCCGAGGACCGCTGCCGGGGCTTCGATCTAAGGTAAGTGATTGATAATGAGCTAGTATGCTAGTCATACTAGCTCATTATGCCTTTGCCTTGCAGGTTGTGAAAAAAAAAAAAAAGTTTTGCGGTATACAACCGCTTTAATAGAACAAGCTGAAGTTAGAAGCTGATTGGTTGCCATACACAGCTGCACCCAATTTATGAGCGCTCCAGTTTTAGAAAATCTCAGGCAGTTGGATAGCGTGAGTAGTGTCCCAACTAGACATCTTTGGATGTGCTTCAGTTGTATGGCAATAGACAGCCGTTGAAGTCCCATTTATAATGACAGATTTATTCAATAAGTAGAAGTAAAAACAATCAGAGAGGTGACAGCTGTAGTATAGGCTCTGTTCATATATCGGTTTCCCGCTAGTGATTTGAAAAGCGAGATTCTTGCGCCTTTCTGCGTGTCACACATAGCCCGTTCACTTGGCTGGGCTGCCCTATGCGTGTTTTTTGTGCCAAAGAACCTCAGGGAACAAATTTTGGCCTCCCAACCAGGCGCGATTTTATACACACGTTTTTGTTGCGCGGCACAATAACACAACTTTTGGGGTGCCATTGAGGATGAATGGCACCCAAATGTGCATTTTTCTGCGATTTGTAGTCGCGGGCAGAATTGTGGTGATTCTGCCTGCGACTCCTTATCGCCCAAGTGGGAATGGGGCCTTAAGGGTATTTCCAATGTTGAAGCCAAATTGGGAACTTCCAGCAAGAAAAATTCTTAATTGTTATATTTGTTATTAGGGGGCAGGGAAGCTGTGTTTGCCACTATGTACTATGCAGGTAGATATTCAGTCATACTAGATTTGTACACCGTCTGGCTTAAGAAAGAGTGAAAGGTTTAGGAGCTTGGCGTCGCCATTGTATGTTATTGAGAATTGGACACTCCTAATGCAGCTATTGGGACAGACCGTGCTGAGCTAGTTGAGAAATTCTTGCAGTCAGCCATGACACCTTTTCCTTAGAAACCTTTAAAAAGTAGGAAATACTACAAAAGTCTGCTGTGTGAAAGTAACACATAACAAACATAGTGGGGTTTTCTAAAATTCAACTGCAAAAGTGAAAATACACTTTAAGCCCTCATTTGCATTGAATTTGGCTTTGAAATCGTGCGACTTCATCTAAAATCGCATGATTTCAAAGTCGCATGTGAGTACGACTTCAGGTGTGACATGAAGAACATCTGTGCGGCTTCATGCACAGATGTCTATGAAAATCTCACCCAAAATTGCCAAAATTAGTGCAGGAACTACTTTTTCAAATCGATGCAGCACTGAAATATCAGCGCCGCATCGATTTGAACATGGCCATTGCAGACAATAGGGTGTGACAATTGGACGTTTCAAATCGCATGAGAAGTTTACACCAGATGCAGTCAGGTGCATTTTTAAACACAGCATAAATGCAGTACAAATACATATGCAAGAAAAATGTGTTCCAATGAGTCTAGTTTACACCACTGTAGCGCTTTCATGTGCGCATAAAAAAGCATGCACATGAACGTGTGCAAATGCACCATGAACACACGCAAATGTATAAATTCAAGTAAATGAAAAAAATATTTTACAAAAACATGCAAATGCACCGAAAAACGGATTGCAAATACATGGCGTAAATGAACCCTTATGCCCCATACACACGATCGTTTTTCATGCCGTTAAAAATGCAATTTTTAAAAATGGGCATTAAAACCGATTGTGTGTATGCTCCAGAGCATTTTTAACGACGTGAAAAACGGGCATTAAAAATTTCGAACATGCTCTATTTTTTCACGTAGTTTTTCATGTCGTTTTTTTTAACGACGTGAAAAACGATGGTGTGTATGCTTTGACGAGGTGAAAAAAAACGAGCATGCTCAGAATCAAGTATGAGACGGGAGCGCACATTCTGGAAAAACTAGCATTTGTAATGGAGATAGCACATTCGTCACGCTGTAACGGACTGAAAAGCAGGAGGCTGAAAAGCGCGAATCGTCGCTCAACAAACTTTACTAACATAAAGGGTGGCACCATCCGAACGGAACTTCCCCTTTATAGTGCCGTCGTACGTGTTGTACGTCACTGCGCTTTGCTTGAATGTTTTTTAAAATGATCGTGTGTACGCAAGACAGGCTTGAGAGGAAACATGAAAAAAAACGACGAGAAAAACGTCGGTTTAAAAAATGGCATGAAAAATTATCGTGTGTACGCCGCATAAGGCTTGGTTCAGACCTATGCAGTTGGCTTTTGATCCGTTTCTGCAGTGTGTTTTGCAAACAAGTTTTCCTGGTGCCTCCATGGCAGCATACCTGTGACAAGCTCCGCCTTGGCTCCTCCCTCAGGACTAGTGAATATTATAAAAGAGTTGATTAGCACAGCCCCAGCATTCTCCTTTTTTTTCCTCATACCTCATGGCAGTGAATTCTGGTCGAACGTCCTTACCTTCTGCATTCGGCAGCTTCCGTCCGGGTTCAAGCCTCTCCCGGACGCGGTCCCTTCTCTTGGGCAGCTAAACGCGCTTATAAGGTTGGGAGTTCCTTCTGTAGGATCTTTTGGGACAAGCAGTTTGTCTCTTAACTAAGAGCTCTACCTGCAGCACATCTTCCAGGCATTAGCTCACACATGGCAACAGAAGCAGCAGCTATTTCTTTTTTTCCTTTATTTTTTTCTTCCCTTTTTTCCTTCCTTTTTAGCTTTTTCTTTCTGGCTGTTTTCTTCGTGTTTCCCATTTCCTTTATGCCCCCTGTCTCCCCCTCGCCCTCTATCACCTCCTTGTCCCCCTTAGGGATCGCGCGCGCTCACCCCCAGCCTTTTTATTTACTTACGGCGTCTTTTGCCGCGTTCTGCGCATGCGCAGATGCCCGGGTCCTAGAGCCGCTGGTTCGCGCATGCGCGGTAAGCGCGGAAGCCTCGGCGGCCATCTTAGGTTAGGGAAAAATTTAGTTTTCTTGCCCTTAACCCTAAATTACAGGGCAGAGGCGTTTTCCTCTATCCACCTGTTCCCATTTATCTCCCTGGCTGCCTGAGATCTACTTAACAGAAAGCTCCAGGGAAGAATACCTGTCGTTTCAGGCAAGTAAAAATATATATGTGTGTATATATATATATATATATATATATATGTATAATATTTTTTTTTTTAAAAAGGGGGGAAAATTGTTTTTAAAATTAATTATAGTACAGGTCCTTCTCAAAAAATTAGCATATTGCGATAAAGTTCATTATTTTCTGTAATGTACTGATAAACATTAGACTTTCATATATTTTAGATTCATTACACACAACTGAAGTAGTTCAAGCCTTTTCTTGTTTTAATATTGATGATTTTGGCATACAGCTCATGAAAACCCAAAAATCCTATCTCAAAAAATTAGCATATCATGAAAAGGTTCTCTAAACAAGCTATTAACCTAATCATCTGAATCAACTAATTAACTCTAAACACCTGCAAAAGATTCCTGAGGCTTTTAAAAACTCCCAGCCTGGTTCATTACTCAAAACCGCAATCATGGGTAAGACTGCCGACCTGACTGCTGTCCAGAAGGCCATCATTGACACCCTCAAGCAAGAGGGTAAGACACAGAAAGAAATTTCTGAACGAATAGGCTGTTCCCAGAGTGCTGTATCAAGGCACCTCAGTGGGAAGTCTGTGGGAAGGAAAAAGTGTGGCAGAAAACGCTGCACAACGAGAAGAGGTGACCGGACCCTGAAGAAGATTGTGGAGAAGGACTGATTCCAGACCTTGGAGGACCTGTGGAAGCAGTGGACTGAGTCTGGAGTAGAAACATCCAGAGCCACCGTGAACAGGCGTGTGCAGGAAATGGGCTACAGGTGCCGCATTCCCCAGGTCAAGCCACTTTTGAACCAGAAACAGCGGCAGAAGTGCCTGACCTGGGCTACAGAGAAGCAGCACTGGACTGTTGCTCAGTGGTCCAAAGTACTTTTTTCGGATGAAAGCAAATTTTGCATGTCATTCGGAAATCAAGGTGCCAGAGTCTGGAGGAAGACTGGGGAGAGGGAAATGCCAAAATGCCTGAAGTCCAGTGTCAAGTACCCACAGTCAGTGATGGTCTGGGGTGCCATGTCAGCTGCTGGTGTTGGTCCACTGTGTTTTATCAAGGGCAGGGTCAATGCAGCTAGCTATCAGGAGATTTTGGAGCACTTCATGCTTCCATCTGCTGAAAAGCTTTATGGAGATGAAGATTTCATTTTTCAGCACGACCTGGCACCTGCTCACAGTGCCAAAACCACTGGTAAATGGTTTACTGACCATGGTATTACTGTGCTCAATTGGCCTGCCAACTCTCCTGACCTGAACCCCATAGAGAATCTGTGGGATATTGGGAAGAGAAAGTTGAGAGACGCAAGACCCAACACTCTGGATGAGCTTAAGGCCGCTATCGAAGCATCCTGGGCCTCCATAACACCTCAGCAGTGCCACAGGCTGGTTGCCTCCATGCCACGCCGCATTGAAGCAGTCATTTCTGCAAAAGGATTCCCGACCAAGTATTGAGTGCATAACTGAACATAATTATTTGAAGGTTGACTTTTTTTGTATTAAAAACACTTTTCTTTTATTGGTCGGATGAAATATGCTAATTTTTTGAGATAGGATTTTTGGGTTTTCATGAGCTGTATGCCAAAATCATCAATATTAAAACAAGAAAAGGCTTGAACTACTTCAGTTGTGTGTAATGAATCTAAAATATATGAAAGTCTAATGTTTATCAGTACATTACAGAAAATAATGAACTTTATCACAATATGCTAATTTTTTGAGAAGGACCTGTATATGCAGGTGTGCAAGTAAAACTAAAAAAAAAACTAAAAAAATGAAAATTATTAAAAAAAAAAAAAGGGGAAAAATTGTTTAACCACTTCCCGCCCAGTCAATAGCAGATTGACGTCCGGGAAGTGGTTCTGTTATCCACACTGGACGTCATATGACGTCCTGTGGGATAACAGCCGCCGCGTGCCCGGGGGGGGGCACGCATCGCGGCGATCGGTGGAGCGGTGGGTCAGTCTGACCCACCGCTACACTGATCTCGGTAAAAAGCCTCCGTCGGAGGCTTTTTACCACGTGATCAGCCGTGTCCAATCACGGCTGATCACAATGTAAACAGGAAGAGCCATTGATCGGCTCTTCCTCACTCGCGTCTGACAGACGCGAGTAGAGGAGAGCCGATCGGCGGCTCTCCTGACAGGGGGGGTTTGCGCTGATCGTTTATCAGCGCAGCCCCCCCTCGGATACCCACACTAGACCACCAGGGAAGCCCCCCAGGACGCCCCAGGAAGCCCCAAGCATGTGGATGGCCCCCATGGCCATCCACATGTAATAAAATAAAAAAAAATTAAAAAAAATATGCCAATCAGTGCCCACAAATGGGCACTGACTGGCACTATGATGGCACCACCACAATGTGTGGTGGCTGGCATTGCTGGACATCAGTGTCCATCAGTGCCACCTACTAGTGTCCATCAGCGCCACCTATCAGTGCCCATCCGTGCCCATCTGTGCCCATAAGTGCCCACCTATCAGTGCCCGTCCGTGCCACCTATCAGTGCCACCTATAAGTGCCCATCAGTGCCGCCTATGAGTGCCAATCAGTGCCGCCTATGAGTGCCAATCAGTGCCGCCTATGAGTGCCAATCAGTGCCGCATACCAGTGCCGCCTATCAGTGCCCATCAGTGCCACCTCATCAGTGCCACCTCATTGGTGCCACCTCATCGGTGCCCATCAGTGTCGCCTTATCAGTGCCCGTCAGTGCCGCCTTATCAGTGCCCGTCATTGAAGTAGAAAAGGTACTTATTTCCCCAAAAAATTTACAGAAACAAAGAAAAACGTTGTTTTTTTCAAAATTTTCGCTCTTTTTCTATTTGTTGTGCAAAAAATAAAAATCGCAGAGGCGATCAAATACCACCGAAAGAAAGCTCTATTTGTGGGAACAAAATGATAAAAAATTTGTTTGGGTACAGTGTAGCATGACCGCGCAATTGTCATTCAAATTGCGACAGCGCTGAAAGCTCAAAATTGGCTTCGGCAGGAAGCTGTATAAGTGCATGGTATTGAAGTGGTTAAAAAAAAATATATATATATATATATATATATATATATATATATTTATATGCATGTGTGTGAGAAGCCCCCCCCCCCCCCCAAAAAAAAAATGTTATTTTATATAATTTATATTAAAAAAAAAAAAAAAAAAACAGAGATTTTGTTTCTCCTAGCCAGATTAGGACATGGTCGTTAACCCTTCCCTGTTCCTTTCTTAGCTGCTACCTTTGCTAAGCCACTCAGCATGAGCCATTCGCCGCCCATACAAAGATCCTACTCTACTTCTGAGGTAAGGACCTACGTCCAGGTAAGCTTACACATCTTAAAAAAAAAGAGTGCACCAAAGCTGGTACTTTTATGTACTTCAGCCCTATACGCCAGAAGACGTCTAAAAAGACCTCAAGGCGAAATGAGGACTATGATGATTCTAGTCCCAGTAGAGACAGCGCCTGAAAACGTATTTCCATTAAAATCAATGAATGCTTTCACACTGGAGCAGTACACTGAAAAAAACGCCCATCTCCATTGAAATGAATTGAAAGCGCCTGAAAAGCGCTTCAAAAGCGCTCAGAGTTTTACTGGCAGTTTTTCAAGCGCCTCAGTGTGAAAGTGGCCTAACGCTCCTGAAGCCGAGATCTCCAGGATGTCAGTCCTGTGGAGACACCTCACTTCCAGACAAAGTGATCTGTCGAAATTGCCCAGCGGACAGAAAGTCTGAAAGCCTGCAAGTGGCGGACCTACTTAAGAAAGCAGTAAAGAATTCCCTCACGGAATTGATAGCCACAATGCCGCCGCAACATCTGGCATCTCCTACTCAGGAGCAAACGGCTGAGGCATCCATTCCCAGGCCGTCCTCAAGTGAAATCTCACGCCGGACGCTTGCTTCTTCCTCTAAACATCAGGAAGAGAATGCCATCTCAGGGGGTCTCTCTGATGACCTAGATACCTTTTTGGTTTTGCTTTCGCCATGGTCCAGCCTTTTGTGCAGGCGGTAAAACAAGCGATCGGCTGGGAAGAGACCGACACAGAAGTCTAAGTCATACTTCCCCTTTTTTCAAACGCCAGATTACCCTCTTTCCCTCTCATGAAGGAGATCAGGGATGTGATTGAGGAAGAGTGGAAAAAGACGGAGAAAAGATTCTCCATTAATCGACTGGGAAAATTGTACCCTCTCTCAGAGGCTGATTCCGCAATGCTGGAGGGCCCTCCAGTGGTTGATGCAGCTGTGGTAAGGTTGGCAAAGAACGTCACATTGCCCATGGAAGACTCGACTTTGTTTAAGGATCCACCAGACAGAAGGATGGATCTTGATCTCCCAAAAGATGGCGGGCAACGCTTGTAAACCTGTGATAGCCCTGACGTCAGTGTCCAACGCCCTAGGCGTCTGGACAGATGATATAGAGTTTGCAATCTAACAGGATATCCCAGGGGAGGACATCATCAGGGCCTTAGTGGAGCTAAAGCTCTCAGTAGATCTTATTGGTGAAGCCACGATCGATTCAATTTGATGCTCCGCAAGGTCAATACTCCACACAGTTATGGCCAAACGGGCCTTGTGGCTGGAACCTTGGTCAGCAGATATTGCCTCAAAGCAGAATTGGTGCAAGATACCCTTTGACGGAAAAGCCTTGTTTGGGGAGAAATTGGACAAGGCCATCTCTCGCGTCATGGGCGGAAAATCGGGCCTGTTACCCCAAGACAGGCGATCCAGGCGCTCCAGGACATTTACAGGCAAAATTGGAGAAGCACGCAGTCTACCTTCCTCATGACCCGTAGACAGAGACTCGTGCCTATCCCTCAGGATTCTGCTGAATCCTTTTGACGCCAGGCCATCCCAAGCGATCCCTGTGGGGGCCAGACTCAAACACTTCTTGAAGATCTGGGAACAAAGTGCAAGGATTCGTGGGTAGTCTCCACAGTTAAATACGGTCACTTCTGGTCATTTCTAGACAAACCCTCCAAAGACTTCTTCTCTCAGACAAGGGTGTCAAGGTTCCCCCCAAAAAACGGAAGCACTACAGCGATTTCTTCTGTCCTTGCAGGAACAGCAAGCAGTGGTTCCAGTGTCTTCATCAGAAAGATTTTCGGTTTTTACTCCACCCTGTTTCTAGTCCCCAAGAGAAACAGAGGTAGGAGACCCGTGTTAGACCTGAAGAGGCTAAATCGCTATATCTTCCTAAAAAATTTAAAAAGAAGTCGCTATGAGCGATTATACGTGTAATCCAAACAGGGGATCGGATGTTATCAATAGACTTGCAGGATGTTTACCTGCATATACCGACACTCCCTCCTTTCCAGAAATATCCGAGGTTTGCAGTGCTGCCTGTACATTTTAAATTTTGGAGTCTCCCATTCGGCCTCTGCACGTCATCAAGAGTCTTTACGAAGACCCAATTGCCATTATAGCCCCTCTAATAGAATTAAGGCCTTGAGTATACCATTACTTGGATGACCTTCATCCCCGGGCGAAGGTTCCAGCCCAGTTAGTGGAACAGAACGGTACAGTATCCCTCCCACCTCAAAAGGTGACATCGACTGATGAAGAAAGTCAGTGTGAGATCCTACCTGTCATACTCAAACTGTCAGAGTCTGATAGGCTGGATGTCGTCATGCATCCCTAGGGTCCCTTGGGCTCATTGGCATTTGAGACATTTCCAGCATAAGTTCTTGAGGCTGTGGAACAGACGGTATCTATCCCAATCCATACACCTGACGACCCTGATGCTCAGGAGTCTACATTGGTGGATGAAGAAACACACGCCTATGAAATCACGTCCATTAGGACATGTCAACTGGATCACAATTATTACCGATGCCAGTGAAGCAGGTGGGGATCACACTGCAACCAGATCTCAGGGCAAGGAAGATGGTCCTTCCATACAACAGGCCTGGTATCAAATATCCTGGAGGTCCGGGCAGCCTACCTTTTGCATTGCTAGCCCTAGAATTCAAGATTACAGGCAAACCAGTTCTTCTCCGAATGGACAACAGGGCTGCGGTGTCTTATATACACCGACAAGGAGGGACGCGCAACAGGTCCCTGCTGAAGGAAGTGAAACCATATTCTTTTGGGCAAAAAGGAATCTAAAAGACATAAGGGCAGTCTATCTGCCCGGTCTTCTCAACTCAAGGGCCAACCGCCTATCTCGCAGGTTCGTAGATTTCAACGAATAGTCTCTGCACCCGAAAGTTTTCGACTGGTTAGTGGACCAGTGGGGTCCCCTCGGGCTGGGCCTATTTGCAACAGCATTAAATACCAAGTTTTCAAGGTTCATCTCGAGACTTCCTCATCCCCAGGCAGAGGCAGTAGATGCTCTCTCAGCCCCTGGGCATGCAATCTGGCCTATGCCTTCTCTCCATGGCTTCTCATTCCAAAAAAACTAATGTTGAGGCTCATGGTAGAAACCACAACGGTGATAGCGGTCCTATCGTACTGGCCAAGACGTCCCTGGTTCCCCACAGCAATGTACCTGAATACACAGCCTTCAGTCAAGGTTCCAATAATACCTTTTCTCCTGTCACAGGGATGTCACACCCATCCAGATTCCCGCAGGTTAAATCTTCACATCTGGCAGCTGAAAGGGAAAGATTCCAATCCCTAGGGTGTCCCAACAAAGTTATCGAAACCCTGCTCAGCGCAAGAAAGCCATCTGCAAACAGTATATACGATAAGGTGTGGAACAAATTCAGGGCCTTCATGATTGGCAGAAACTGCGATCCAGATTTCCCATCATCCTCTCAAATTCTAAAAATTCTTGCAGGCAGGCTTAGACCTAGGTCCTGCTTAAGTACACTAAAGGTGCAGGTAGCGGCAATTTCAGCGGCAACCAGTAAAAGATGGGCTGAGGATTCATTAATAATCCAATTTTTCAAAGCTGTCAAAAAAGATCCGACCACCAACTAAACAATCTTTTCCCACTTGAGACCTTGCTATCATCCTAGAGTCTTTAACCAATACACCTCTTGCCTCTTCGGAGTCAGCATCACTTTGGAATCTAACCATGAAGCTATCCTTCTTCATAGCCATAACTTCTGACAGATGGGTTTCAGAGCTCCAAGCTTTAGGAGCGGATCTTCATCATATCATATTCTTTCCTGACAAAGTAGAACTCGGAACGGTGCAAGGATTTAGCCCCAAGGTCACATCATCCTCGAACATGTCGGAGCCCTGGGCACTTCCAACATTTTCAGAACAAGACTCGGGTTCTCTTCACGAGCTGGACATTGCCTCCACTTTGAGATGCTATCTGCAGGCTACAGCATCCTTCAGGGACACTATCAGGTTGTTCATAAACAAAGGCAAGGAGGCGTCTGCAATAACGATTGCCTCATGGTTCGTTAAACTCATCCACAGGGTGTACATGGCAAAAGGACTGGGAACCCCTTCAATAGTCAGGGCGCACTCCACCAAAACGGTTTCTACCTCTTGGGTGGCAAGAGTGAATGTGTCAATTGAAACTATTTGCAGGGCAGCGACTTTGGTCGTTTCAACATACGTTTCTGAAACATTACCGAGTAGACCTAGGAGCTCTCTCATCGGTGGAGTTTGGCAGACAGGCGGTCAAATCGGCCTTTGCTTCTTCCTCTAAATGATGATAATAATCTCTTTAAAATAAACCTCTGAGCATCATCCCACCCATATCAGCTAGTTATTTGTCACAGGTATGCTGCCATGGAGGCACCAGGAAAACGGAAAATTGTATCATACTTACCAGTAATTTTCCTTTCCTGGTGCCTATCCATGGCAGCATACAATCCCACCCTCGGTATTCTATATTACAGAGAATGCTGGGGCTGTGCTAATCAACTCTTTTATAATATTCACTAGTCCTGAGGGAGGAGCCAAGGCGGAGCTTGTCACAGGTATGCTGCCATGGATAGGCACCAGGAAAGGAAAATTACTGGTAAGTATGATACAATTTTCCGTTTTATACGTGTTTTGCATTTTTTTATGGCCAATTTGTTATTAGGCAGAATCAGTGGCGGTCTGACCATAGGGGGCGCATGGGCACCACCCCCCTAAAGCCAGTCAAAGAAAAAAAATCCCTTTAAGAAAAAAATAAAGTTATTTTTTAGTGCACTGTGTTCGGCGTGGGGAGCGCCGGGCACAGTGCACTATGAAAGCGTCATGCCAATGCAATCCAGTGATTGCAGGCAAGACGCTTCATTTGCTGTGTTTTTTGATGCCCTGTGGCGTTCTCGACTGCGCCTCTAAGCGCTCATTGGGTCATTGAGTCATTCTCTTTCATGCATGGGCGGTGCTGTCCCGGGCGGCGTGTCACTTCCGGTTTCGGCTCTGTGTGAATGGAGGCGCCAGGTAAGTAATGTATTGCTAACACTCAGCCTGTAATTGTCTTTTCTTTCCACCCATATACAGCAGCACCTTGTGCTGTATGTATTATTCTCAGTCTGTGATCAGACTGAGGCTGGGTTCACACTGGTTCGACAAACGCTCCGACATTGGGTGCTCATGTCGCATGACGTGTGAAAATCAATGTTTCCCTATGAGAGCTGTCTTAACTGGTCCGACACAAGTCGGTCCGACTTTGAAAATGCTCCCTGTACTACTTTGGTCCGACTTTGATCCTACTTCAGCCCATTGAATATCATTGAAGTTGGATCAAAGTAGGATCCTTGTCCTAACCATCCGACTTTTGACATCCGACATGGTGATTACAGCAGCAGTAAAAGGAATTTATCTCACTCTGGGATTGTTTTGATTGGTCAAAGAACAAGTCAGACTATTACAAAGGTGGATCAAAGTAGTATCCTGTTCATGAAAGTCGGATGGATGTCGGACCAATGTAGGACCGATGTAGGACTGATGTCGCAGAGCAAAGTAGGATGAAAGTCGTATGACTGTCGTGTAGTATAAGTGTGAACCCAGCCTGAGGGTGGATGGAGCCGTGCTTCACCTCTCTGCCCTGTCTGGCTGGAATCAACCTCCACTCAGCCCTTCACCCGACAATCTGCTGGAGCCTTCATTACACATGTCCTGTATGTGTATAACATGAGGGCTCACAGCACTGCGACCTCCTAGAGTCACGCTGTACAGGTCTGTATTCTCTCATCTCTGTCTGTGTCTCTCTCTCTCTCTCTCTATTCTATATCTATCTATTTTCTATCTATCTATTTATCTATTCTATATCTATTTTCTTTCTATCTATCTATCTATTTATCTATCTATCTATCTCTTCTATATCTATCTGTCTATTTATCTATTTATCCTCTATTTATCCATCTATCTATTCTATATCCATCTATCTATCTGTCTATCTATTCTATTTCTCTATCTATCTATCTATCTGTCTATCTATTCTATTTCTCTATCTATCTGTCTATCTATTCTATTTCTCTATCTATCTGTCTATCTGTCTATCTGTCTATCTGTCTATCTGTCTGTCTATCTGTCTGTCTATCTGTCTATCTGTCTATCTATCTGTCGATTTATCTATTTATCCTCTATTTATCCATCTATCTATTCTATATCCATCTATCTATCTGTCTATCTATTCTATTTCTCTATCTATCTATCTGTCTATCTATTCTATTTCTCTATCTATCTATCTGTCTATTTATCTGTCTATTTATCTGTCTATTTATCTATCTATCTATCTATCTATTCTATATCTATCTGTCTATTTATCCTCTATTTATCCATCTATCTATTCTATATCCATCTATCTATCTGTCTATCTATTCTATTTCTCTATCTATCTATCTGTCTATCTATTCTATTTCTCTATCTATCTGTCTATCTATCTGTCTATCTATCTGTCTATCTATCTGTCTATCTATCTGTCTATCTATCTGTCTATTCTATATCCATCTATCTATCTGTCTATCTATTCTATTTCTCTATCTATCTATCTGTCTATCTATTCTATTTCTCTATCTATCTATCTGTCTATCTATTCTATTTCTCTATCTATCTATCTGTCTATCTATTCTATTTCTCCATCTATCTGTCTATCTATCTATCTGTTTCTCGATCTGTCTGTCTGTCTGTCTGTCTATCTGTCTATCTATCCTATATCTATCTATCAATATAACCACATATCTATCTATTTATATATCTGCATATGTCTGTCTGTCTGTCTGTATCTGTATATCTGTCTATTTTTCTATCTATCTGTCCTATCCAATCTATCCCTCTGTCTGTAGGCCCCATCATGGGTGAGTGACGTTGGGGGGGGGGTGGTTGGAGTTTTGTTTGCGCCCCCTAAAAAAATGGAGCACCAGCCGCCACTGGGCAGAATAAAAAATGCAAAGTGCAGTAAAATCACAGCAAAAATGAACTACATACTTTTCTGAAGCTTCTCCATTGAAGTCTATTGAACGAAAAAAAAATTTTTTTTAAAAGTCACTGACTCTGCAAAAACGCAGTAGTTGAAAAAAAAGCATAGATGTGAACGTGTCCAATAGTGCGTTTCTGCAAAAAACATTGAAAAACGCATAGGTGTGAACTGAGCCCCCAGCAGTTGAAACAATGAAAATTTGATCTTGTGTGCTTTGGTTACTACTCTTTACCTTTGCTTTATTACACTAACTACCTAACGACCAGCTACCGTAGTTGTATTGCGGCAGGTTGGCTCTTCTGCGAGTATCGCCATCATTGTACGTTGGGCGCGTACACGGCAATCTGTGGGCACGCGTGCCCATTTGCTAGTGGGGAAGCCAATCAGTGGGTCCAGCGGACTTAATGTACACCGGCCACACGTGATCGCTCCACAGAGAGGCAGAACGGGGATCTGCCAGTGTAAACAAACAGATCCCCATTCTCTCAGGGAAGTAGAGAGAGATCTGCTGTTCCTAGTGATCAGGAACAGCGATCTCTCTCTACTCCCAGTCAGTACACTCACCACACAGTTAGAAACACCACCCTAGGACACATTTAACCCCTTGATCCCCCCTAGTGTTAACCCCTTCCCTGCCAGTGACATTTATACAGTAATCAGAGGTTTTTTTGTAGCTCTGATCGCTGTAAAAATTTCAATGATGCTAAAAAAGTATCAAAAGTGTCCAATCTGTCTGCCGCAATGTCGCAGTCCAGCTAAAAATTGCTGATCATTGCCATTACTAGTAAAAGAAAAAAAATTATAATAAAAATGCTATAAATATTTCCCCTATTTTGTAGACGCTATAACTTTTGCGCAAACCAATCAATATACGCTTATTGCCATTTGTTTTTACCAAAAGTATGTAGCAGAATACATATTGGCCTAAACTGTTGAAGAATTTTTTATTTTTTGGAGGGGGATATTTATTATAGCAAAAAGTAAAAAATATTGGTTTTTTTTCCTCAATATTTCTTTTATGTTTATAGCACAAAAAATTGAAAACCACGGAGGTGATCAAATACCACCAAAAGAAAGCCCTATTTGTGGGGGAAAAAAGGACATAAATGTTTTTTGGGTACAACGTCGCACAACCACATAATTGTCAGTTAAAGCAACGCAGTGCCGTATCGGAAAAAATGGCCTGGTCATTAAGGGGGAAAATCCTGTCCTTAAGTGAATAAATTGATTCTAGCTTTTTTTACCTGAACGTTAACACATTTCCTACATTAAGATAGAAATGCTCCACTAACTCTTCGTTACATCTGGGGGCGTGGATGAGCCGAGCTGTGTGTCTATGGACACACACAGCCTGGCTCAGGAGTGTGCCCTCCTGGCAGTGCCGAGACAAGGTGATCTGGTGCCCAGGGCGAAGATGGCAAACTGCGCCCCCCCCCCCCCCCCAGGGTCTGTCCTGTGTTAACACTGACACTGGTGCCACTAATGCCGCACAAAGGGATCAATTAATTGCCATTGGTCACTAATGAATCAGTGACCAATGGTAATACATCGACCCCCTCATGCTGCATATTACAAATATCATTGGTAATTAACCTCCCCTCAGCCCCCCCCCCCCCCCATCCCAATCCAAAGATTTAAATCCATATGCAGATGGCAGATCTGTAATCTACTTGCCTGTGCTTGGATCCTCCTCAGCTCGGCGGCTCCTCTATGTCACAGAATGCTATGCTCCTCTCCTCTGGGCCGTCCTCCCAGTGATGTCACACCGGCCCGGGACTTCGGAGCACCTGTCAGGCGGGGTGTCGCCGCTGACAGGGAAGTGAAGGGCTGGGCTATGCTAATGTTGTGCCGGGTGCAAGAGTTCACTCAGCACATCATTACAACTATTGCCGGCCGCCACCTGGTGTGTTAATCGGAAAAAAAGAATTTAATTTATATGCCGCATCCCTGAATTTGATGCATCAAAACTATATTTATAGTATAATTATGGGACTTTTAAGGCATAGCATTTAGTAGAAAAATAACATTTATTTCATTCAGTTGGTTTTAGACAATATTAGTCCATACAGTAGCAGAGTATATTAAAATATACTACAATTGTAAAACAATCGATCCCAAATACTGTGATAATTGCATATAATAGTCTTTCAAGCTCAACGCGTTTCTTGGACATGGTCCTCTTCATCAGGAGATACCAATGTAGACTTTATTTGTGCCATATAAATGGAATGACAAGTTTTAATGTTATATAAAGAAAGTATAGCAAAATTTCACACACTGTGTAATAGCATTTCCCAGGGGATTTGTGCATGTGGGCCTGGACAATTCCTATTCATGGACTCACATATATCTCCCAGGTGTCCCACAAGCCATTCTCTCCCCTTATCCTTCAACCTCCAAACTCCTATATAGTTTCACTTCGATCTCTTCTGAGTAATTTACATATATTATATAATTTACCTTTTGCTTTAATATCACAATTCCATTTAGATCAAAAGAATGTGGGAGTTTTTATCACAAAAACTGTTATCATTTTATATCCTAGTTACATTAAAGCTGATAGGTAGATTAATTATAATTATAATGATGAAATTCTGGCAGATTTAAAAATATGCTATTTCTCTATATAAAGGCTTTTAATGATTAATTATTATTCTTGTATTATTGGAGGAACCCAACAGGGTACTCCAATGAATATATATATATATATATATATATATATATATATATATAATTTTTTTATTTTTTTTCTATTATATCCTATGGGGCCAGCATAATTTGGCATATTTAAACCTGCATTGTTATTAATGTCATATTTACCTTCTATGTTGCAGCTTATGGTATGATGTAAGACATATACGTCCTCATTGCTTGCGTGATGGTAGAGGGTCCGTGGGGCAGATAATTAAGCCCCGGACCATTTGGCTGCCAAATGACCGGGCCACTTTTTGCAATTCGGCACTGCGTCGCTTTAACTGACAATTGCCCTGTTGTGCGACGTGGCTCCTAAACAAAATTGACGTCCTTTTTTTTCCCATAAATAGAGCTTTCTTTTGGTGGTATTTGATCATCTTTGCGGTTTTTATTTTTTGCGTTATAAACAAAAGTAGAGTGACAATTTTGAAAAAAAAAAAAAAGCAATATTTTGTACTTTTTGCTATAATAAATATCTCCAATTATTGTTTAAAAAAGCAACATTTTTTTCTCAGTTTAGGCCGATATGTATTCTACGTATTTTTGGTAAAAAAAATTGCAATAAGCGTATATTGATTGGTTTTCGCAAACGTTATAGCGTCTACAAAATAGGGGATGGTTTTACGGCATTTTTATTATTTTTTAAAGACTGTGACTTTATGGCGGACACATCGGAAACTTTTGACACATTTTTGGGACCATTGTCATTTTTACAGTGATTAGTCCTATAAAAATGCACTGATTACTGTAAAATGACACTGGCAGTGAAGGGGTTAACCACTAGGTGGCGCTGATTTGATTTCCTCAAGTAGAGTCTATAAAAAACAGTGATGGTAATTGTAATAATAATGATCATAATAGTAATGAAAAATATTAATAATGATGATCATATTATTAGTAATGGTAATTATTATTAGTCACACTTGTTAGTCACATACACACACACACACACACACACAGACATTTTAGAAGCACTTCACATGCGCAGCGCTCCCCTTCCTGGAGTAAATTTTACCACCCAGGTCATCGGCACCCCCCCCCCCCCCCAGTGCACGACTTGCTGAGGGGGAATCCACAGAAAGCAGGAGCAGACAGCATCTGCAGAAGACTGAAAGACGAGATAAGCTACCGCTCTGCAATATCCTTGCACAGAGCAGGTAGGTAGAACATCTTTTTTTATTTAAATAAAAAAGAAGGTTTATCAATTTAATTCCTTCGCACCAAACATCTCTTGGCACAATGTCTCGTACCAGGGATACATTTATAAATGCCTCCTCATTAAAGCCACTTTGTGCAGCACTCCATACCCAAACTGGGTTGTGTCAATGACAGCTCGGGCCCCCACTGATGATTGGGAACCAATCAAAGTGGTTCCCAAACATGTGATTACTCTAAGCCAGCCTTTTCAACACAGAGGAACCCTTGAAATAGTTCTCCGGTCTCGGGGAACCCCTGCTAAAAATTAGAAATCTACAATTCATGATACCTTTGTGTGATGGTCAGTGGGAAGGATGGTCCTTACACTTGTGGTCATTGGGAAGAATTACCTCCTTACAGATAGCTAAAAAGATCAATGGTGTCAGTAGGAAATTATCTGAGAGGCAGAAATTGCCCAATGCTGAAGGAACCCCTAGCAACCTCTGGAGGAACCCTAGGGTTCCACGGAAGCCTGGTTGAGAATCACTGGTCTAAGCTATGACAGTGATCACATGCAGGCTAGAGGATATAATAGATAAAAGCCTTCAGAATGCAGGTGAAATACTGCCACCCTCAGGCCACAGTGTCATATGTCATTTTATCATAACCATTTTTCTGAGAATATGAATCATAACACAAAAACTTTTCTTTCACTCATGGTTAGTGTTTGGCTGAATCAACTGTGTTTACTCTTTTTAAAGCATAATGGCAACAGAAACTACCCAAATGACCCTGATCAAAAGTTTACATACCCCAGTTCTTAATACCGTGTATTGCCCCTTTTAACATCAATGACAGCTTGAAGTATTTTGTGGTATTTGTGGATGAGGCTCTTTATCTTCTCAGGTGGTAAAGCTTCCCATTTCTCTTGGCAAAAAGCCTCCAGTTCCAGTAAATTCTTGGGCTGTCTTGCATGAGCTGCACGTTTGAGATCTGGCCAGAGTGGCTCAATGATACTGAGGTCAGGAGACTGCAGTGGCGTAGCGTGGGTTGTCAGTGCCCGGGGCAAGGCAAGAAATTTGCACCCCCTAACCTGCGGAGTTTTCGCACTCCCCGAGGCCATTCCCTTCCTACAGTAGTACTGACCAGCCTGATTCCTATACTGACCACTACACTAACCTCTACACGAACCTACATGATTCCTAGACTGACCATTACACTTGCCTACCTGTCCACTGCACTGACCTACCCGATTCCTACACTGACCACTACACTGCACACTACACACCACACTGACCACCAGGGCTAGTGCAAGGATCTTTGACACCCTAGAAGATACCTAATTTTGCTGCGCCCCTGACTCCACTTTACCCTGCTCCTGCAACACATGTGACCTATCTGACCCCCTGACACACCTACGTGACACATGCACTGATCCACCTGAATCCTACTTCCTGCACTACTCACATTACACTGACCTACCCGACACCTACACTGACACCTACACTGACCTAACTGACACCTACACTGACCTAACTGACACCTACACTGACCTACCTGGCACCTACACTGACCTACCTGATCATTACACTGACCTACCTGATCATTACACTGGCCTACCTGACACCTACACTGGCCTACCTGACATCTACACTGGCCTACCTGACACCTACACTGACCTACCTGATCTAACTGACACCTACACTGACCTAATGACACCTACACTGACCTAACGACACCTACACTGACCTAACCGACACCTACACTGACCTAACTGACACCTACACTGACTATTACACTGACTGACACCTACCTGAAACATACACAGACCCACCTGACTCCTACTTCCTGCACTACTCACACACACCCCCCTCCACACAGCTCGGTGCAGATCCATCCTCCTCCTTACCTCTGGTCTTCGTGGCTTCCCCGCCAGCGCCATCCACCCGCTCCATGGTGTCCACACCGGGGCCAGGCCAGCGCCATCCACCCGCCCCATGTCGTCCCCGCCGGGCGGGAGGTCAGCTAACAGATGCTGCACCTCCATGGTCAGTCCCATCTCCACCGAGCCCCGCCCCTCCACTGTACACACAGCGCCGCACCAGAGGGACAGGCAGAGGAGAATCCCTGGCGGCTCACACTTTCCAGTGCTTGTCTCCCGCCGCCATGTTGTTCAGTGTTTCCCGGCGCACTGTGATTGGGCGTATAGGGGTCATGTGCGGAGACGGGACTTCAAGTGCAACCGCGATCGCGGACAGGCCACCCCCACGCCGCACATGACCCCCATCACCCAATCACAGGGTGCCGGACACTAAACATGGCGGCCGGAGATCGGGGGACACAGAAAATGAAAATTAGGAGGAGGCAGCCAGTAGTGACACTACTGGCACGAAATTGCGCCCCCCTAAATGACGCGCCCGGGGCCACGGCACCCCCTGCACTCCCCACGCTACGCTACTGGGAGACTGAGATGGCCCCTCCAGAACCTTCACTTTATTCTGCTCTAGCCAATGGCAGGTCGACTTGGCCTTGTGTTTTGGATCATTGTCATGTTGGAATGTCCAAGTACGTCCCATGCGTAGCTTCCTGGCTGATGCATGCAAATGTTCCTCCAGTATTTTTTGATAACAGACTGCATTAATCTTGCCAACAAGTTTGACCAAATTTCCTGTGCCTTTGTAGCTCATACATCCCCAAAACATCAGAGATCCACCTCCATGTTTCACAGTAGGAATGGTGTACATTTCATCATAGTCCTTGTTGACTCCTCTCCAAATGTAGCATTTATAGTTGTGGCAAAAAAGCTAAATTTTGGTCTCATCACTCCAAATTACTTTGTGCCAGAAGGTTTGAGGCTTGTCTCTGTACTGTTTGGCGTATTGTAAGTGGGATACTTTGTGGCATTTGCGTAGTAATGGCTTTCTTCTGGTGACTCGACCATGCAGCCATCTTTCTTCAAGTGCCTCCTTATTGTGCATCTTGAAACAGCCACACCACATGTTTTCAGAGAGTCCTGTACTTCGTCTGAAGTTATTTGTGGATTTTTCTTTGCATCCCGAACAATTTTCCTGGCAGTTGTGGCTGAAATTTTAGTTGGTCTACCTGACTGTGGTTTGGTTTCAACAGAACTCCTCATTTTCCACTTTTTGATTAGAGATTGAACACTGCTGATTGGCATTCTCAATTCCTTGGATATCTTTTTATATCCCTTTCCTGTTTTGTACAGTTCAACTACCTTTTCCCGCAGATCCTTTGACAATTCTTTTGCTTTCCCCATGACTCAGAATCCAGAAATGTCATTGCAGCACTGGATGAAAGATGCAAGGGTCTGTCAGGAGTCCAGAAACTCATTGACCTTTTATTCACACACACTATTTACAAGCAAACAGATCACAGGTGAGGATGGTTACCTTTAATAGCCATTCAAACCCCTTTGTGTCAACTTGTGTGCATGTTATCAGGCCAAAATCACCAGGGTATGTAAACTTTTGATCAGGGTCATTTGGGTAGTTTCTGTTGTGATTATGATTTAAAAAGAGTAAACACAGTTGATTGATAATAAATGGCTTCAGCCAAACACTAACCATGAGTGGAAGAAATGTTTTTGTGTTATCATTCATATTCTTTGAAAAATGGCCAAGAAATCATAAATTCTGACAGGGTATGTAAACTTATGAGCACAACTGTGTGTGTATATATATATATATATATATATATATATATATATATATATTACACACACACACACATAAATCATGTATGCATTTGTCTACTTTAAAAGCTTTCTGGATTTGCATAGGTATTTGCATGGATCAAAATATTTTTTCAACTGTAACATGTCTTTCACAGCCACACGTGGTGATCCCAATCATATCCCTTGTACTGGTGCCTCCCCTGAAACTGGCCGTCAAGATGGGCAAAATATTTCAGGTGAGTACCGCCACTTTCGGTACAGTATTTTAATGCATATGATTAAAATTAATTAAACTTGATTCAACTGCTGCAGTGTAATTTCTGTGCATATGTACATACTGGCACAGAATATCCAAAATGGGCGGGCCTATTGCGTTCGCCTCTCAGTTTTTCAGACAGACCCGATTGGACCACCCATTTCCTTCTGCGGAGCTGCAGGTGTCAACGGACATGTGACACCCGCTGACATCTGGTTCTATTCGATAGAAACAGGCGGTTGGGGATCCATTCCCCATCCGTCTATTGGAGGACAGTCGAAGGGAAACGAACAGGTGGACCATTTCCATCCGACCGCCCATAGAGGAAAGCGGCTGTGTCTGTGTCCACTCTGCATCAGTGGAATGGACATGGACATGTCATCCACCTGCTCAGCACTGAGCAGGTGGATCCGCTTGCAGACTCTGCCAGTGTGAAAGGAGCTTTATAGTTTCAGATAGAGAAAGGACATTTTAGAATCCCTGTCAAGTGTTCTCAGTGGGGAGATTCATTCTGTTTGTCCTGGTGAGCATTGTCAATTGGATAGAAACGGATAGGAAATACAAATTTTACAGTAGTCACCAAAACAGGAGGCAAGTAGTGTATCTTGTAGTGGGGACAAGTGTTTTATAAAAGGGGGATTTGTTTCCTTCCTTCATAGAATTAGAAGGGAGTAAGTTCAGATATATAAAAGTAATTTCTTTGACCGTTAGACTGTTACCTTGCTTGTGAAGAGTAAAGTAACAGCGTCTCCGCAAAGAGGCCTCCCCAGCCCACTTACACTCACCTTGCCCAGTGCTACCCTTCTGCTCCTTCCACTTCTTTTGGGTATGGGGGAACATGTGGCCACATTCCCTGTAACAGTGCTCAAGTCTAGTAGTCAATCAGTAGGACTGAGCAGTGTTGGATAACATTACTGCTTTGCATAGTTAATAACGGGGGATTTTAGTGCCAAAAAGGAGCAATAAAGGAGTGATGACAAGGTTAGTACAGTGGTACCTTGGATTAGGAGCATAATTCATCCCAGAAGAATGCTTGTAATCCAAAGCACTCGTATATCAAAGCGAGTTTCCCCATAGGAAATAATGGAAACTCAGATAATCCGTTCCAATGGCACTGCTAGTGTATGCAGTACCACGTATAACCAGAGGTGGGGGGCGGAGACATTCAGAAACACTCGGAGAGTACTTGGATGCACTCGGAGAGGCTCTGAGACACTCAGGAACGGAGTGTTTCCAATCGGCTTCCTCACACCTCTGGCCAAATGGGGTACTGCACACCCCAGAGGCTTGAATCCTGCTCGTTTTGCAAGACAACGCTTGAAAACCGAGTCAGAATTGAAAAAAAAAAAATAGTTTGTATTGCGAAACGCTCGTAAACCGCGTTTCTCGCAAGCTGAGGTATTAACCACTTAAGCCCCGGACCAATACGGGCCATTATGACCAGGCCCCTTTTTGCGATTCGGCACTGCGTCGCTTTAACTGACAATTGCGCGGTCGTGCGACGTGGCTCCCAAACAAAACTGGCGTCCTTTTTTTTCCACAAATAGAGCTTTCTTTTGGTGGTATTTGATCACCTCTGCAGTTTTTATTTTTTTGCGCTATAAACAAAAATAGAGCGAAAATTTTGAAACTTTTTTTACTTTTTGCTATAATAAATATCCCCAAAAAATATATAAAACAAAAAATTTTCCCCCAGTTTAGGCCGATACGTATTCTTCTACATATTTTTGGTAAAAAAAATCGGAATCCGTGTTTATTGATTGGTTTGCGCAAAAATTATAGCGTTTACAAAATAGGGTATAGTTTTAAGGCATTTTTATAAAATATTTTTTTTTACTAGTAATGGCGGCGATCAGCGATTTTTTTTCGTGACTGCGACATTATGGCGGACACATCAGATACTTTTGACACATTTTTGGGACCATTGTCATTTTCACAGCGACCAGTGCAATAAAAATGCACTGGTTAAAATGAAAATGACACTGGCAGTGAAGGGGTTAACCACTAGGGGCGCTGGAGGGGTTACGTGTGCCTAGGGGAGTGTTTACTACTGTGTGGGGGCGTGGCTACGACTGACACGTCACCGATCTCCGCTCTGATTACACAGAGCGGAGATCGCTGACATTGTCAGTAGAGGAGCGGGGGGATGTTGTGTTTACACACACATCTCCCCGCTCCGAGCCTCCGTGAGACGATCGCGGGGATTCCCGCGGCGATCGAGTCCGCGGGACCCGCGGTCCCACTCACGAGGAAGGCAGGGGGGTCGCGCGTGCGTCGCCGGCGGCGGTCGCGCGACCCCGACGTCGGCAGTTAAAGGGCCACGTACAGGTACGTGATTGTGCCTGTACGAGCCATTCTGCCGACGTAGATATACCGTGAGCGGTCGGAAAGTGGTTAATGTATAGGGCAAGGGGAAAGCAAGGTGATAGTGGAGTTAATTTGCTAAAGGAATAAAGCATGTTCACTTTGAAAAGTTAATTTCCACCTAGCTTAGAACTGGAGTGAGGCCTCGTACACACGGCCGAGATTCTCGTTGAAAAAAACATGTAGTTTTTTTCGACGAGATTCTTGGACAAGAAACTTGTCCCGGCCGAGTGTACACACGCTCGTTTCAAAGAACCCGCGGTTCTTTGAATGGAGCGTACGCGGTGACGTCATCGACTACGACGAGCATGCGCTCGTCACATTCGATGCCGTCGCCGCCATCTTGGTATACCCTACGTATGCCTAGGAAGCTACCGCGCATGCGTCGAATTCATTTTGAACATGCGCGGGCTTCCGGGAGGACAGGTAAGTGTACACACACTCACTTTTCTCGTCGAGAAACATGCCGAGGAGAATCTCGACGAGAAAATAGAGAGCAGGTTCTCTATTTTCTCGTCGAGGTTTCTTGTCGGTTTTCTCGACGAGAAACCCGATAGCCGCGTACACACGATCGATTTACTCGTTGTGTGTACGAGGCCTTAGTCATCCAATTTTCACCTAGCTTGGCGCTGTGCTTATTCCAATCATAAAATCATGTTAAAAGCAAAATCATTTTTATTTTAATTTTCCTTGCATTGGACTGAGAATTATTTGCTAATCTATCCGTTTATTAAATCAAGCTGAGTGTCTAACAAAAGGGCATTTTGTTTATTGCAGTGATGGATAATTATATAGTCATGATCGGTGTATGGAAAAACAAAAATCAGCTAACTAGAACACTCATGTGTACCTTAGAACCTAATTTTATTGACCAGCAACAGCAACTTTCTGATGATTTGTTATAACTGGTCTAAGGCTCGATTCACATCTATGCATTTTGCTTTTGAGCATTTGTGCAGTGCTTTTTGTGGAGCTTGCCGTGTTTTTTTACACACGTTTTTACCACGATTTTACCGCGTTTTGCGTTTTTTTTTACACTGTATATAGCTGGTTGCTAAGGAGGGGGCCGGGAAGCCAGCCGCTGTGACCTTAACAATCGATGAGTCATCAGCTGTCAGCGGGCTTCTCCGCTGACAGCTTAATGCAAAAAAAAAGAATTGCTGGATAAAAAAAAATTGTGAAAAAAAAAAAAAAACAGCGTCCTCCCCAGGTCCATACCAGGCCCTTGGGTCTAGTATGAATTCGAAGGGGACCACCCCATGCCAAAATTTAAAAGTAAATTGCGCGGGGTCCCTCCAAAATCCATACCAGACCCTTATCCGAGCATGCAGCCCGGCAGGTTGGGAAAGGGAGGGGATGAGCGAGCACTCCTCCCCTGAACCATTCCAGTCCGCATGCCCTCAACATTGGGGGGTGGGTGCTTTGCTCTGCCCTCCCCACCCCAAAGCACCTTGACCCCATGTTGATGGGGACAAGGGTCTCTTCCCGACAACCCTAGCCATTGGTTGTCGGGGTCTGTGGGGGGGTTCTTATCGGAATCTGGAAGCCCCCTTTAACCACATGTCCACTGCCCGCCGTCAAATGATGGCGGGGCGAAGACTCTCTTGTTCTGGGCGGACGTCATATGACATCGGCCCATTTAAACAGGGAATGTGCGCGATCGTGTGCACGCATCCCTGTCTGTGGCGGAGTGTCACCGAGACACCGCTAGTCACCGACAGGGGTGAACAGCCGCTGGGAAATGCTGTTTACCACGTGATCGGCCGTGATGAAGTCACGGCCGATCACGGATGGTAACTCCCCACTTGACACGGCGCATGCGCGCGAGCACGCTGCGCGTGTCCGTCTGTGGCAGCGTGTTCCCGGGAACACTGCTTGTCACCGACAATAGTACACAGCCATTGGTCAGGGCTGTGTACCACGTGATCGGCTGTGATCCATTCACAGCCTGATCACTAAGTGTAAACAAAGAGCTGTAACTACCAGCTCTTCTCTCCTCACACACCGTTTCCAGTGTGAGAAGAGAAGAGCCAGGAGCAGTGAGTTACAGATCTGTGTTCTGTAGTGTCTGCACCAACACCACACCTGTCCCTTTGCCCCCCCCCAATTGCCATCTGTCACCCAACAGTCACCACAGTCACCCCATAAAGTGTACCTGTCACATAAGAGACTGCCATCAGTGACCATCAGCGGTGCAACCGTCACCCATCAGTGACCGTGCCCTATCACCCATCAGTGACCGTGCCCTGTCACCCATCAGTGACCGTGCCCTGGGGAGTTCTCATCAAATTCCAATTCTTGAACCGATCGAATATAGTAATGATTCGGATGAATGTATTGGGTAATTCACCAATATATGTCACTAAGCTTAAATTTAAAGAAATAGACTCCATCCTTACTTCCTTTTTATGGAGGGGGGGAGTAGTCAGGATTGCCAAGACCACCCTCCAGTTACGGGTACTCCACACCTATTATGTTGCCTCACAATTAGCTCATGCACATTGGTGGTTTTTTCCTGAAGCCAACAACGCAGCCACTGCCTTGGAGGCTGCTATCATTACCTCGCAGTTCTGGTCGGAGGTCACGGCCTTCATTAGTTCATTGACACAATTACCTAATGTATGTAATCCTCTAAGGTGTTTACTGGGCTATATTGATGATGATAGTATATCCGAGAGTACACAAACATTTCTGAGAATAGTATTGTTTTATGCTAAGAAAGCAATAACCTTCCATTGGAAGTCTCCATCCTTGCCCACTATTGCCTTCTGGCTCACAAATATTAACCATGCTGTATCATTATACAAACTGACATATGAGGCTAGAGGGTGTCCGAAAAAATTCAGGAAGGTTTGGGGCTACTGGGTTGATTCTGAGAGCACTGTCTCTCCTGCTCCTTAAAAATTTGACTGAATATTGTCTTCCTGATATATGCCAATTGTTTACCATCTTTCTAAAAGACATTTTTTGCACTGTACTGGATTGGGCGATGTTTGCTCCATGTGTGTCTGTTTGTTGTCTATTGTATGTCTTGTTTTGAAAAAAAACGTAATAAAAATTTACCTTTAAAAAAATAATTATTCGGATGAAGAATGGGTCCCTCCTAAAAGGGCACGGCACTCTGGAAACCAGGCAGCCGCCAGCAACCAGGATTATCCCAGGCCAAGTACCAGCAATATGCCCTGGGAACAAAGGCCCAGTACCAGCGCTGCCGCCAGCAATAGGCCCCAGGAACAAAGGCCCAGTACCAGTGCTGCCGCCAGCGAAAGGCCCCGCAAACAAATGCAGGAAATTCAACTCCCCCAACTACTGGAATGTCACGTCCCCCTGGGTATTTAAATGAGGCCTGCATCCTGCCAATCCTAATTGGGGATTGGTCAGGGCTCTTTAAGATATCCCAGACAGCTCCACCCCTCTTCCCCACCTCTATTCTAGAATCCTCTAGATAGAAGGAAAAGGGAGGTGACAGTGGAGTGATGCTGTATGTGTGTCACAGCTGCTACTCTGAGCCATTCCTAGCCGACACAGATAAAAACAAACAGGCCTAGGGGATCATTAGCTCTAGTGGTAGATGGGTTTTCAAGTGATTCCCATCAGTCAGGAACTATATTTTAAGGGCCTGGCAGCCCATGTTTATTAAAAAAAGGCAAAACACAGGGGTTATTTTCCAGTAAAAATGCACACAAAAATACTAGCCCACCTGTCTCTCTCTCTAGCAGTACCTCTGTTCTTTTCACTGGTCACACAGACCACAGGTTCTTCAGTGTGGACAGCTTCACACTCATGTACACAGCTACCCTGGCCTCAGTCCTCAGGCCATTTACTGTCTCTTGCAGACACACAAGCTTTGTCTGCCACATGCATCCTCTCTGACTCCTGGAGACCTCCTGTTTACCTTGGGTGGAGCAGTCTCCAACTGGGAGCTCTGAGGTTATTCTAAACCTCTATTATGAGGGCTGTGTGCACCTGAGCACACACCCTGCTGGTCCTCTGTAAAACCTGGACACAGGATTGAAGATTCCATCCCACCCAAGACACTAGAGAATCTCCAAACTACAGGGCCCCATCCAAGTATTACAAAACCTGGAGAAAGCTGCAAAAGCAGTTTTCTCTATTACACCTCTACGCTCTGTAGTCCTGCATAGAGCATTTTTCGCAATGAAAAAATATGGCTGCTCTATGTAGGAACACAGAACAGGTTTTTAAAACATTAACGCATATTGATCAAATTGATAAGTTCAAGGAAATCTTACGTATTTTACAACTTTATCAAAAAAAACTAACACTCCCTATAACAAATATTTTGTTCATTTTCTTACCATTGGATATCTGTATACAATTTCAAAGTTGTAGTTTGAGATTTGGGTCAAATTTGTAACCTTTCTTGCTATATAAAAACATTTCGCTAATATCTTCAATGACAATTTTTTTTTTTTTTCTCATGTTTTTAAAGGAATAATAGCATCTGAAAAACTAGCAGAAACAGATCTGAAAAGGGTAAACTCTTACAAGGAGAAGATTAAGTCTGTGTCCAGAAAAACTGGTGTGGATCCAGCTATAATTGCAGCAATCATGTCCCGTGAATCACGTGCTGGCAATGCTTTGGACGCCAGTAAATGGGGTGATCATGGCAATGCTTATGGCCTGATGCAGGTAATCAAAGGTTTCCATTAATAGTAAAATGAATAAGCAGCACGCTGAAAATGCTGATGAAATATAATTTATTGTAGTAAAATAGCTTTTCAAAAGGAGTATACAGACAAGTATGCACAATATATAAACTTTACTACATTTTAACAAATTACACTTGCACATAACAGATATACACACTAGTTAAAGCTGCAAGAACTGAATATAGAAAAGTGAAGACATTAATGTTTTGATTATATTTCTAGATATCTACCTTAGCTTAACATATAAGCTAAATGGTTATTTAAGTGGCAAAAATTGTCAGCTCACGTTTGAGATGCTTGGTACAAAAACTGTAACTTAGCAACAGGACATGCATGTGCATCCTGCCATTGAATATACACATATGTGTATTATGCCCTCTGCACACATTGCTGGAAATGGCAAGATGTAAGCAGGCGCTGTTGCAATTACCAGATGGAAATCAATACCATAAGCCAATTTATATATTGCCAGCATACCACAGATCTTTAAAACACTGACCAAATACTGTATTTACTCAAGTGATCACATTACAATGGTTTGGAGCTATGCAGGACCCCTTTGTCAAGCATATGACATCACATGCCTTTCAAAGGGGTTCTGTGTGGTCCCAAAGGATCCTGGTGTGCTTGTGATACATACTTTCAATGCACACGTAACTGAATATGAAAGGTTAATAAACATCATCCAAGTGTATGTGAAGTGATCCAACAGGAGTGAGCAACATGGCCTCCGTAAATGCCCCATCTATGTACACCGAAAAAGTCCTTGGGGAAAAGCTTGAACTGCAATTGCAACTAAATTACAAACAAACAGAAAAGAAATCAGGAGTATTTGGAAATGCAAAACAAAAACAAAAATATCTTCACAAAGGTTTGGTCATCACTGCAAAACAGGGCTCTAAACAAAACAGAAAAATAGAACATACATAATATAGTAACATCTATGTCAAATAATTAGGTGAATTGCCACCCATCCTATCGAAACGTTGAAATGTTCCTGTATTTATCTTGCCGCTAAGGGAATTTTATGCAAAGTATAAATTCAGTGAAAGTCCACAAATGCTCTACCCAATTTATGACAAAAGACTGAATCTGAGATAGAGTAGGGGTTGAATAATATATAAATGGATATTGGCGCCAGTGGTGAAACAAAAAAGAGAGAGAGAGGGGTTGCTGCACCAGAAAATAGTAATAACGAATAAATGATGTAGTGAAGGGCGCTCCCAAAACAATCACTATGAGTGCAAAAAGTGATCTAAGCAAATAATATATATGTATAGATGTACAGTATATTAGTGAATTGCTTCACTTCAAGCGTGTGCACAAATATTTCAGAGAAAATTAATTGATATGTTTTTTGATTGCTCAAACAAATCTATCATAAAAAGTTCAAAACTGCTCCAGAAATCTTTTTAGATGATTCCGCTCCAACACCATGTGAAAAATAAAATCTGTGTTCCAAATAATATTTGTGACCTTTCACCCAAAGTGACAACAAAATGCGCTCACCAGATGGCTCTGGCCAGCAAGTGACCATAAGACATGAAGTAACTCCTCAATTCCTGGAAACCATTCAACAATCTCCTTCCAATCGATCATTCACATGTATAGTGAACTTGGTCGAATGAACCCGGGATCAACCAGATCAAATCCTTAGTGTCTATCCTCCCATTCGATCTCCCACATCTGCAAATTAAGCTCCGCCAAAAAGAGCCAGGGAAGGCTTATTTATTGTTAAAAATAGTCACTTACAATTTTTCCAGCAGGGGAGTGCATCAGTATATCGGGAATACCTAGTGCAGTGGAAGTCCGTTCAGACAGCGCTATCTGACCAGCGGTGTGTTCTGTGCATTAGGCAACCCCCCCCCAGCGGAAGTGACATGGAGTGCGTGTCAGACCTAGCTTCAAAGCTTTGAATGGTTGAATGGTTCCCAGGAATTGAGGAGTTACTTCATGTCTTATGGTCACTTGCTGGGAAGAGCCATCTGGTGAGCGCATTTTGTTGTCACTTTGGGTGAAAGTCACGAATATAATTTGGAACACGGATTTTATTTTTCACATGGTGTTGGAGCGGAATCATCCAAAAAGATTTCTGGAGCTGTTTTGAACTTTTTATGATATGTTTTTTGATTGTTCAAACAAATATATCAATTCATTTTCTCTGAAACATTTGGGCACACGCTTGAAGTGAAGCAATTCACTAATATACACCTATACAAACGCATATATATTATTTGCTTAGATCAGTTTTTGCACTCATAGTGATTGTTTTAGGAGAGCCCTTCACTACATCATTTACACAGTAGGGGTTGCCCTGAGATATAGAAGTGTCAAAATGATGCTCAGGAAAACGAGTACAATAAAACCTTGCATTGCGAGCATAATTTGTTCCGGAAACATGCCTGTAATCCAAAACTTGTATATCAAAGCGAATTTCCCAATAAGAAATAATGGAAACTCAGATGGTTAGTTTTTTTTTTTTTAATCAAAAAGGTTTTTATTGAACACCAGATAAATCACAACAGTTTCCATTGTACAAAGAATAGCAAAGGTTTCCCTCTGCCGGCGATCTTTTAGACGACACATAAGTACATCACCACAATCTCAGATGGTTAGTTCCACAACCATTTATTCATAGGTCTTTCAGTTTAAAGTCCAAAAAAACGATTATAGCAGAGTGGGGCGTGGCCGGCCATAGCGCAAGATGGATACAGATCTTTGAGGCTCTGTGAACCAGGACAGGCACCAATGACTTCTCAACGGCAATCCGCAGCGTTTTTCCCCACTTACTAGGCTCCCACCACTGCATGTCTCCCCTGCACTATGGCAGCCAAGAGAAAGGACGAGCAGCTGCGCTTACAGAAGTTATTGGCTTTCATGCATCAGCCGGCGGAGAGGCACTGGCAAGATGGCGCTGACTCTGTGCCTTCTTCAATCCTTTCCACTGTCATGTCGGCAAATTATCCTGCAGTGGCTGCAGCTCTCCTCCCAGTACCCCACTTAAAGGAAGCCCAACCAAGACTCGGATGAGGATGGACTCTCCTGCCACAGATCCACACAAGGTGAGCCATCCATCCATTAATCCTGGGTCTATAATAGCTCACTCTTATGCCATTTCTTTGTTCCCTACCACTAACCAGCCAGTGCTGGATACTACATTGAAGGAAATGTTATTGTCTCTCAGGAGTACTTTTCAGTCAGATATGATCCCTCTCATGCAGCAATTTAAGCAATATATCTCCTCCCTGGGGAACAGAGTGGAGCACATGGAAGTTAAAATGGGGGACTATGCTGATACCATCAATGATTTAGTAGATGCTCATTGTTGTGTTACACTATGTGAATTATTATTGCTCTGTGTCTTTAAGCTCTGCTCCCTTCTGTCTAGCTGAACTCTCTCTCACCGTAGTACTTTATATTTCCCCACCACTTCCTGTCTCTTTCACATTAGCCCAGTATACCCTTTCATGCTAAACATCTTTCCATGTGGCTTACAACTGCAACGTTTTTTTACCTATGAATATCCATCATTAAACGGAGCATTCAAAAGGATTCATCATCTGTCTTCTTACAGTGAGTTATTCATTGAGTTAAACTGCCTTTATCGATGCATGGGATAAATAGAAGCACCAGATCCTGTAAGCACTACAGTGAAGCTGGAGATAAACTTTATAGCCTTGTTGTTGGTCCAGAACAGTAGAAAAACAGAGTTTCACAGCCTAATTACAAGATTTCTGCATGACAGTACTGATAGACAAGATTTACTGCCCTCATTGCAAGAAAGGAGAACAGAGCAGCACATGGCAGCCACATAGCTGAGTCAGGCTGCATGGTGTCATATTTCAGCACACAGATCCTGCTTGCTTAACACTCAGTCATTCTGCCATGAGTAACCAAGCTTCTGAATGTGAACTCACAGCTTACCCAGTACAAGTTCCTGAAAAAACTGAGTTACCCAAACGCTCAGTTAAACCCACTTGGAAAGTAATGGAGAACTATGAAGCTTTAAGGACTAAATTGTCAAATAGCTTGAAACTATTCTGGGAGAAAATTGTTGCTAAAGCTAATTCAGTGTCTGTTGAACGTGAACTACTGACACTAGAGGGCGCCATTAAACAACTTTCTGCTTCATATGAGCTTTATCAGCTCACCAGTAACAAATTCACTAATGTCTTACAAAACATGAATACAGAAGATTCATTGGCGCAATTAAAGAGCGTCAACGCTCTTAATCTTGAAAGAGACAGTTTTATCCAGCAAACCAGATTAAAGGCAGAAGCAAAGATCAAGCCGTTACAGGACACTGCATCTCACAGATCTGTTTCCACCAGAAGTTCTAAAAAGTCTTTTAGAACCCATAGTTCAAGATACTTAACACTCAGTGAGCGATTTATTATTGCCCGCACTGAAGTGGAAGCCAGCAAGGTGCAAGTGGCATATGCAGAAAAAAGAGCAGAGTTGGAAGCTCAGACAGCACGTCAAAAAGCAACAATAGAAACCTTAAACCAACAGTGTAAACATGCAGCTATGGCAAAGCTAAGGGTCCTACAGCAAGCTATCAGTGCAGATGAAGGTGCAAGTGAGAAAGACAGCATCAACCTAAACATAGCAGATATGGAAGACCCCCTCAAATGCACTAAAGGCTATGTCCTAAGCCACTGCAGTGTACACTCCATTGTCTCCAATGCTCCTGACTACATAGAGACTCCTTCACAGCTTCAAGTTAAAGAGGTTCCAGCAATTTCCTGCACACAAAATCACTCCAGTGCATTTCTTACCTGCCTACCTAGCCTTCCTTCATATGTTGCAGAGCATCAGAGCAAGCTTCAAGCAAGTCATTTATTTCCAGTCATCGGTACAGCCTTGAATCAACGTACCATTGGAACAACTGACTTCAAGCAAGCAACTCACCTGAATGCATCTGCTGCACCATATTTCCCTGTGTCCTTTAACAACAATGTAAAATATAGCGCAATCAGGACCATTCAGCCAACAGCATCTCGCATAAAGGCAGAGACAACTGAGACAGCAGAGCTTGTGAGGTACATACTGTACTTCGCAGAGAACTCACAAAGACTGGTCTTACAAGTTTTGATGACCAACCTGAGAACTACAGAAGTTGGAAATGTGCTTTCAGAACAGCAATCAGTGATCTTGGCATTACAGCTGCTCAGGAATTGGATCTGCTAATCAGATGGCTTGGTCCTCTATCTGCCATTAAGAACGGTTTTCATGGACAATCCTACTGTAGGCCTCACAGCTGCATGGGAGCCACTAGAGCAAAGTTTTGGCAGTCCAGAAGCTATAGAAAATGCCTTGTTCATGCGTCTGGAAACTTTCCCAAAGATATCTGGTAAGGACAACAAGGAGTTCCAGAGACTGAGTGACCTTCTCCTTGAGCTTCAGCTAGCCAAGGCAGACCCAAAACTACCTGGACTCAGTTACCTTGACACTGCAAGAGGGGTAAACCCAATCGTCTCCAAACTCCCGTATGGTCTGCAAGAGAAATGGTCTGCACTAGGGTCATCATACAAAAAAGAGAACAAGGTTTCCTTCCCTCCATTCTCTTTCTTCTGTGAATTCCTCAGGAAAATTGCAGAGACCAAGAACGATCCAAGTTTTTCCTACGATGAGTACATTCTCTTCTCACTCTTTCCTAAGAGTACCAGTCTTCAGGGCAACTATAGAGACCGTAGAGGCCTAGTATCCGTGAAAAAGACTGACATCCTTCCCACTCCTACCACAGTTGTGGCCACAAACAAACAGAGTAGAAAGATTGAAAACCCTAACAGAGTGTGTCCCATACACAAGAAGCCACAACCCCTCAATAAATGTATCGACTTTAGGAAAAATAAGACAGATAAAATTAATATATAATATAAAGTGCAAGTGTCTGTGATGGTACTAAGCAGTACCTATCTAGTATGGTGCAAATGTGCAAAAGTTATGTTACTAAGCAGTAACAATAAAGTCCTTGATGGGTCCAGTAAAATGACTGTCCTTCTTAAAGGTGAAAAAAGGAAAAAATAAGTGATATTGGTCATGCTACAAATAACAGATATAATCCGGGGGTGGGGAAAAAATCCCTGATTGACGTGCTGTGATTGGTGCTGGGTGATGGGTGATACAGATAGCTTCGTGCTTTTCACACTGTGGCTCCTTAAGCTTATGGGTGGCCCCTTACCTCACTGCTGTGAGGTTACAGCATTTGTGTATAATAGAGCCTTTTATCCGACCTCCTCCTGTTCGAACGATCCTTATACAGCCTGGGTTGGGGTCCTGCCTGGTTCTATGTAGGGTGTTGGAGGGAGGGGGGATCTTGATTCCTCTAGAGGCTCCACAGGTTGGTAGGCATATAATAATGGGGAAGAGCGAAGGAATCCCAAATAGTGTGATATTGTTTTTTGTAAAAAAACATTTATTCACATAATAAAAAGTACTCACATTTAAAATTTCAGAGCAGTGTACATCAGATACGAGCGCCGAGCTCGTCCGCGTCACCTCCGGTGCAGGGAAGTGCAAGCACCGGAGGTGACGCGGACGAGCTCGGCGCTCGTATCTGATGTACACTGCTCTGAAATTTTAAATGTGAGTACTTTTTATTATGTGAATGTTTTTTTACAAAAAACAATATCACACTATTTGGGATTCCTTCGCTCTTCACCATTATTATATGCCTACCAACCTGTGGAGCCTCTAGAGGAATCAAGATCCCCCCTCCCTCCAACACCCTACATAGAACCAGGCAGGACCCCAACCCAGGCTGTATAAGGATCGTTCGAACAGGAGGAGGTCGGATAAAAGGCTCTATTATACACAAATGCTGTAACCTCACAGCAGTGAGGTAAGGGGCCACCCATAAGCTTAAGGAGCCACAATGTGAAAAGCACGAAGCTATCTGTATCACCCAGCACCAATCACAGCACGTCAATCAGGGATTTTTTCCCCACCCCCGGATTATATCTGTTATTTGTAGCACGACCAATATCACTTATTTTTTCCTTTTTTCACCTTTAAGAAGGACAGTCATTTTACTGGACCCATCAAGGACTTTATTGTTACTGCTTAGTAACATAACTTTTGCACATTTGCACCATACTAGATAGGTACTGCTTAGTACCATCACAGACACTTGCACTTTATATTATATATTAATTTTATCTGTCTTATTTTATTTATTTATTGTGTCACAGATTATTTGCACCTTTTGCACTTTATCACCATTTGTTGGTAAATTAGTAATTTATTAATGCAAGTATTTCTTTGTATGTTTATGTGCACATTACCTCAGCAATAACTTATGGATGGTATATAAAACAAATATAGAGGTCTAGCACAGAAACACAGCACACTATACACATCAGCTCAGCACTTCTCCCATATACCAAATTCACTTTAAGGCACACGGAAATTTACCTTTCAGTGCTTTGTAGCAGATGACCCTCACACTTGGATTTGTTTAGTAGCGCGGTATTATTTTCTATACACGACTTTAGGAAAAAGCCTCTTGGAGAGCGTAAGGAGCTTTTAAAGACGTTTTAGGGTATGTTTCAGGTGCTGTGCTTCTACAGAACATTTTGCAAGGGACTGTAATGTGTCCATCAAGGGCATTGAGTGTGGCTCTGAAGGACATGTGCAAGCCCTTCATCCACTTGAGCCCAGTTCTGCACAACCTGCCAACTCTCTTCCCAGGTTAACGCATGGCGGGGAGAATACAGACCAAGTGCCTAATTCTACCATAATTTCTTCATCCTGCACCAAAATTTGTGGAGAAGACTGCTGTGATAAGTCCTCTGCTAAGATATGCTTGGTGAACATATACCACAAGCAGGGCCGTTTGAAGGAATTTGGGGGCCCCAAGCAAAATGGACATGGAGGCCCCCCCAACCACTCCCCGCTTCATGGTGAGCTGTTGCTGACAACTTAAGTAAGTGCATGTAGACAGGGAGTAACTAGAGGGTATCACTCAGAAGCAATGAGATTATAAATTATATAGATATTGGTCTAGCAAATTTCAAACTATTTAGGAACTATGGCTCCTGTACTACCCTGAAGTGGCCCCTCTGAGCATCATCCCTGAAGATGCTGTTTAGGACTGTTTATGGACAGTCAGATGGACAGGGGTGCCGTGGGATGGACAGGGGTGCCGTGGGATGGACAGGGGTGCCGTGGGATGGACAGGGGGACAGTGGGATGGACAGGGGGGCCGTAGGATGGACAGGGGGGCCGTGGGATGGACAGGGGGGCCGTGGGGTGGACAGGGGGATGGTGGGGGGGGGCTGCTGCAGGTGTAGCTATTGAAGGTTGAAGCTATTGCTGCAGTAGCCTATTTGAAGACCTCTGAAATGAATTGGAGAATTACACTGTAGTTTTGTCCTAGGCGAGGCAAAACTCACTCCCAAACCTGCACATACCATACCAAGACTTGAACTTTATGCAGCCGTCCTAGCAGTAGAAATTGCAGAAGTCATACGAAGTGAAATGGACACTAGAATTTATTCTTTCACCTTCTATACAGACAGTAAGGTAGTACTTGGTTACATATACAACCAAACAAAACTATTCTATGTGTACGTCAGCAACAGGGTTGAACGTATTAAGAGATTCTCTCTACCAAGTCAATGGCATCACGTTCCCACTGAACTCAACCCAGCTGACTGTGGGACCAGAGCCGTGTCACCTGCTGTTCTTCAGGACAGCTTATGGCTGTCACCTCCAAGGTTTTTGTGTGAAGAATCCTACTCACCCCCTATTGACACCACCTATAGGCTAGTAAGCCCTGAAGATGATAATAATAAGAAATAAATACTGTGAACTAGGGTTGTCCCGATACCGATACTAGTATCGGTATCGGGACCGATACCAAGCATTTGCGCGAGTACGTGTACTCGCACAAATGCTCCCGATGCCCAGTCCGATATTTTTTTTTCAGAGCGGACGCAGAGAGGGGGTGGAGAGCGGGGGGCGGAGAGCAGGACGGAGAGCGTGGCGGGGGGCGGAGACCAGGGCGGAGAGCGGGGCGGAGAGTGGGGCGGGGGGCGGAGACCAAGGCGGAGAGCGGGACGGAGAGTGCAGCAGGGGGCAGAGACCAGGGCGGAGAGCGAGTCCCTCACCTGCAGTTGAAACTGGTAAGCTGGCAGGGGTGCAGGGCGCAGCCGCATCAGGATCGGTGACCGGTGCTGTCGCATTCGGTCGCCGGCAGCAGCTGAACGTCCCCACGCCCATCTTGGTACACCTTGCACTCGGCTGCAGTAAGCAGCAGCAGACATCTTGTTACACCCAGCCCATATAGCTTAGGCTGGGTGTAACAAGATGTCTGCTGCTGCTTACTTCAGCCGAGTGTAGGGTGTACCAAGATGGGCGTTGCAGCAGTTTTTTTTATTTTAAATCCTGTGTCATTTTTTTCCCCGCAGCATTTCAGTGTCAGCCACCTATCAGTACCCACAAGTGCTACCTATCAGTGCAATCAGTGCCATCTACCAGTGCCACCTATCAGGTGGCACTGGTAGATGGCACTGATTGCACTGATAGGTAGCACTTGTGGGCACTGATAGTGCAATCAGTGCCACCAAGTGCTACCTATCAGTGCTGTCAGTGCCCACAAGTGCCATCTACCAGTGCCACCTTTCAGTGCCCACAAGTGCCACATAGTGTCCACAAGTGCCACCTTTCAGTGCTATCAGTGCCCACAAGTGCCACATATCAGTGCCCACAAGTGCCACCTTTCAGTGCAATCAGTGCCATCTATCAGTGCCCATAAGTGCCATCTATCAGTGCCCATAAGTGCCACCTATCAGTGCAATCAGTGCCATCTATCAGTGCCAGCCACCTATTAGTGCCCATCAGAGCCAGTCACCAGTCAGTGCCCATAAGTGCCACCTGTCAGTGCCACCTATCAGTCCCCATCTTTCAAACTGTCACATGACATTGAAAAAAAAATTATCGGTAATCGGTATCGGCGAGTACTTGGAAAAAAGTATCGGTACTTGTACTCGGTCCTAAAAAAGTGGTATCGGGACAACCCTACTGTGAACACCTCACTGCACACTTCTGTAAGTACAAAACAGAAGCTGCGGTCACACTGTTACAGGCATCAATGGAAGCAGGTGCAGCATCTAGCCAATGTGTTTTGGCATCGCTGGAGGAAGGAGTATCTTCATCACCTTCAAGATCGTAACAAATGGCAAACATCTAAGCCGAATCTTAAGGTTGGAGACCTCATCCTTCTAAAAGACAAGGAAGTTTGTCGGAATGAGTGGCCTATGGGTCTTATTACTAAAGTTATGCCCAGTGATGATAACAAAGTCCGGAAGGTCGAAGTCAAGGTAACCAAGGGAGGATTGACACAAACCTTTAGTCGACCAATTACAGAATTAGTACTCCTCTTGTCAGGTGAGTGATTTGTGCAAAGACTAGCCATGCTGTTGGCACGGGGGTAGTACATTGCTGCTATCTACAGGTTCTACTCAGAACTTTGGAATTCTTTGAAGATATCATACCTTGGACTTCATGTTCTTCAATCCTGTTGAACTTATGTTTATGCTTGTTTTAGTGCATGTTTTTCATTATAGGTTCTAGGACATTTATCATTATTGGACTTATTGAATATATATTAGTTTATGGTTATGAAATCTAAAGAATTCTGCCGGGAGTGTTGTGTTACACTATGTGAATTATTATTGCTCTGTGTCTTTAAGCTCTGCTCCCTTCTGTCTAGCTGAACTCTCTCTCTTACCGTAGTTCTTTATATTTCCCCACCACTTCCTGTCTCTCTCTCTCATTAGCCCTGTATACCCTTTCATGCTAAACATATTTCTATGTGGCTTACAACTGCAATGTTTTTCTACCTATGACTATCCAACATTAAACAGAGCATTCAAAAGGATTCATCATCTGTCTTCCTACAGTGAGTTATTCATGGAGGTAAACTGCCTGTATCGATGCATGGGATAAATAGAAACACCAGATCCTGTAAGCACTACAGTGAAGCTGGAGATAAACTTTATCGGCTTGCAGTTGGTCCAGAACACTCATGAAGCACAATCTGAAGAACACATCTGGATCAAAGACAAATTGGGAGACATAGAAGATAGGTCCTGCCGAAATAATGTTAAGATCATGGAAATCTCCGAAGATGTGCAAGATCTGTCCGCCTATGTTAGAGGCTTACTTAAAACACTGCTGCCAGAGCTCAAAAATATTGAGCTAGTCATAAATTGTATCCATTGACTCCCTAAACCCAGACATTTGTCAGATTCGATAACCAGGGATGTCATCCTGCGCATCCGCTTCTATCACGTCAAGGATCAACTCATGCAAAAAGCAAAATCTGTAGGAACTCTGAACCATATTCTCAGTTACAACTGTATGCAGATATCTCCCAACACACCTTGCAAAGGCGCAGGCAATCAAACACCATGACAAAGGCCCTACGCAACCACAAAATTCTGTATCAATGGGTTAATCCTGCCAAACTTTTAGTTACCTTTCAAGGCTCCAAGCATGTCATTTCCTCTCTCCAAGCAGCCCTACAACAACTGCATATCTGGGGTATAATTCCAGATCCTCCTGCTTCAGAAAACCCAGGTCCAGCGCATCTGATGCCATTAACCAGCTTTCCGCAGCCTCAACGCAACAAGCAGAGACTCAAACCACGTTAACTGGCGCCAAGGATCACCTCATAACTCATGAGCCCAACCTGGTACCTACTGACCTCGCTTTACAGAACTTTTACCCTGTGTTTCTTTCCTGGGCACCGTTGTGCCTTATACACAAGAAGTGTTTAACAGTTGTCAACTCTTTTTTATTTTTTTGAGATGCTGTTTTACTGTACTTTTTTGCCGGCTCCAACCAACCAACCAGTCCTTGTAATAGCAGCTCAACGTAAGTACGTTTGGGTAACACATCCTACTGTCCTTACTTATCGCAGGCACCCGAATCTCAGTGTCCTATACATCTGGCAACCCATTAACACAAAAGGCTTAAACCACCCATCTATTAGAGCTTCGCTTTGGAAACTAGCCCTGTCACCCCAGAGCGACATCCTCTGTGCACAAGAAATGCATTTTCATGCTCTCCACACATATTTACTAAAAAACTCAGGAAAACAGGTATACAAGCGCTGCAGCTCCACCCAGTGCTCAGACCTTGAGCCTGGTGACACCTCCAACGTACTAGAATAAAGGAAAGGGATGGTCAGCCATGACTAAGGACTAACGTCCGAAACGCGTAGGGTGAATTACAGCTTTGTACATGCATTTAATAAAGAAATATTCCTTTGTATATCATCCTGAGTGCCGACCATCCCTGTCCTTGCTTAAAATAACTCTCCCTACATGCTCGTCAATGTACAGTATCTCACAAAAATGAGTACACCCCTCACATTTTTTTTAAATATTTTATTATATCTTTTGATGTGACAACACCGAAGAAATTACACTTTGCTACAATGTGAAGTAGTGAGTGTAAAGCTTGTATAACAGTGTAAATTTGCTGTCCCCTCAAAATAACTCAACACACAACCATTAATGTTTAAACCGCTGGCAACAAAAGTGAGTACACCCCTAAGTGAAAATGTCCAAATTGGGCCCAATTAACCATTTTCCCTCCCCGGTGTCATGGGACTCGTTAGTGTAACAAGGTCTGAGTTGTGAATGGGGAGCAGGTATGTTAAATTTGGTGTTATCGCTTTTACTCTCTCATACTGGTCACTGGAAGTTACACATGGCTTCTCATGGCAAATAACTCTCTGAAGATCTGAAAAAAAGAATTGTTGCTCTACATAAAGACGGCCAAGGCTATAAGAAGATTGCCAAGACCCTGAAACTGAGCTGCAGCACGGTTGACAAGACTATACAGCGGTTAAACAGGACAGGTTCCACTCAGAACAGGCCTCACCATGGTCAACTAAAGGAGTTGAGTGCACATGCTCAGCGTCATATCCAGAGGTTGTCTTTGGGAAATAGAAGTATGAGTGCTGCCAGCATTGCTGCAGAGGTTTAAAGGGTGGGGGGTCAGCCTGTCAGTGCTCAGACCGTACACCGCATGCTGCATCAAATTGGGCTGCATGGCTGTTGTCCCAGAAGGGGTTTGGGGTTCCAAGTAATTTTCTATAAAAAAAAATATTTAAAAAAATTATTTTAACTTGTAAACACAGAGTCTGAAAAATAGGCCCGGTCCTTAAGTGGTTAATGCGGTAGTATTAAATGTATGTACTTTTTAAATCTCAATTAACAAATCATATGGTTTTCTTAACATCAGATCGACAAAAGGTGGCATTGTGCGCAAGGAGCGTGGGACAGTGAAGAGCATATTTTACAGGCCACAGAAATACTGTGTTCCATGTGTGAAGCAATCAAGCAAAAATTTCCAAGCTGGTCAACAAACCAGGTTATGAAAGGTAATCGTCCACATGATCAAATGTGTAATTCGTGGAGATTCAAATGCACAAATATCCAGCAAACTTTATGTATAAAATGATTACATATCTTAAAAAGAACATGTCATGTTAAATATGGGAGCTGTCAGTGATTTATGTTTCCCTCATCTTTCCTAATTGTCAAGTAACTACCTTCTGGAAGAGGAATATATTGTTGTATTGTAAAATGGACAAAGTACAAGTATGCTTTAAACTGAACCTGTTAGCAACAGGTTAATTTTAATGCTTCATTCTTTGACTCACCATTAAAGTGGTTGTAAACTCAGAAGAAAAAAAAACCTGCAAGTCAAAGGCATAATGAGCTAGTATGCATAGCATACTAACTCATTATGAAATACTTACCTTAGATTGAAGCTATTGCAGCGGTCCCCACACACTGTTGTGACCGGCGTCATGTCTCCCGTAGTTATTTCCGGGTTCGCAGGCTCTAGCGTGGTGATTGTCTGAAGCCACAATGACGTCACTCCCACTCATGCAGGCCGTTTCTTCAGTGCGCATGTGCCGATGACATCGGTATAAGCGGATACAGTGAATATCTCCTAAACTGTGTACGTATTATAGGCTTACCTGTAGGTAAAAGTTGTGTAACAGGGTTTCAAACCACTTTAAGAAATCAGAAAGAAAATAAAAGAGACCCCTTTTCATCCCTCAGTCCTGTGAAACTCTGGGCTTATACAAAGATCCCTTTCTATCGGCAGTGGAAAAAAGGAAAGGTGAGATTAAAGGGAGGAGTTGCTGAAGGCAAACAGACTTCACTTTGTAAGAGAATTTTTTAGAGGGCTTGGTGAATGAGATGAGACTCTCTATGATTGGGTGACTTGTATCATTCACTCATATGCAGGCAAAAAAGCTGTTTGGGTATTATTTGCAAAGTGAATTTTCGCCACATTCACTAAGTTCTGGGGAACATTCTCTAGTAAACTGCAATTTCCCTTGCAAAGTTTTGCAACAGCTTATTTGCCTTTTGTAGGCACATGATATTGTCTTTTTTATACCGCATTGGCCAATTTTTATACAATATAATTTCTTTTTATGTTACAGGTGCTATTTCTGCATACAACGCTGGTCCAGGGAACGTCAACAGTTTTGATACAATTGACAGTCGTACAACTGGGAAGGACTACTCAAATGATTGTGTTGCACGGGCAAAGTTTTACAAAAGAAATGGATTCTAAAGTCCATGCTGTTGGCATCTAACATTAATACTCTACAACACATAAATAAACAAATTATGAAACAAATTGGCAAAAATAAATGTATGTGTTGTACTTTTCTTTATTAAAAATATCATTACATATAAAAATACAGTAATAACAACATTCTCATTATGAGAACACACAGAGTAAAGAGATATGTATATAATTCATGAGATTATAGAAAAGCTCTGTATGCATACCTTTCACTTCCACATACACTGCCTTGCAAAAGTATTCACCCCCTCCTTGGCTTTTTACCTATTTTGTTACATTACAGCCTTTAGTTCAATGTTTTTTTTTAATATGAATTATATGTGATGGATCAGAACACAATAATCTAAGTTGGTGAAGTAAAATTAGAAAAATATTTTTATAAAACTATTTTTCAGAAATAAAAAACTGATAATTGGCATGTGCGTATGTATTCACCCCCTTTGTTTTGAAGCCCATAATAAGCTCTGGTGCAACCAATTACCTTCAGAAGTCACATAATTAGTGAAATGATGTCCACCTGTGTGCAATCTAAGTGTCACATGATCTGTCACTACATATACACACCTTTTTAAAAGGCCCCAGAGGCTGCAGCACCTAAGCAAGAGGCACCACTAACCAAACACTGCCATGAAGACCAAGGTACTCTCCAAACAAGTAAGGGACAATGTTGTTGAGAAGTACAAGTCAGGGTTAGGTTATAAAAAATATCCAAATCTTTGATGATCCCCAGGAGCACCATCAAATCTATCATAACCAAATGGAAAGAGCATGGCACAACAGCAAACCTGCCAAGAGATGGCCGCACACCAAAACTCACGGACCGGGCAAGGAGGGCATTAATCAGAGAGGCAGCACAGAGACCTAAGGTAACCCTGGAGGAGCTGCAGAGTTCCACAGCAGAAACTGGAGTATCTGTACATAGGACGACAATAAGCCGTATGCTCCATAGAGTTGGGCTTTATGGCAGAGTGGCCAAAAGAAAGCCATTACTTTCAGCAAAAAACAAAATGGCACATTTTGAGTTTGCAAAAAGGCATGTGGGAGACTCCCAAAATGTATGGAGGAAGGTGCTCTGGTCTGATGAGACTAAAATTTTACTTTTTGGCCATCAAAGAAAATGCTATGTCTGGAGCAAACCCAACACATCACATCACCCAAAGAACACCATCCCCACAGTGAAACATGGTGGTGGCAGCATCATGCTGCGGGAATGTTTTTCAGCAGTCAGGACTGGGAAACTGGTCAGAGTTGAGGGAAAGATGAATGGTGCTAAATACAGGGATATTCTTGAGCAAAACCTGTACCACTCTGTGTGTGATTTGTGGCTAGGACAGAGGTTCACCTTCCAGCAGGACAATGACCCAAAACACACTGCTAAAGCAACACTTGAGTGTTTTAAGGGGAAACATGTAAATGTGTTGGAATGGCCTAGTCAAAGCCCAGACCTCAATCCAATAGAAAATCTGTGGCCAGACTTAAAGATTGCTGTTTTCAAGCGCAAACCATTCAACTTGAAGGAGCTGGAGCAGTTTTGCAAGGAGGAATGGGCAAAAATCACAGTGGTAAGATGTGGCAAGCTCATAGAGTCATTTTCCAAAGTGACTTGGAGCTGTGATAGCCGCAAAAGATGGCTCTACAAAGTATTGACTTTAGGCGGGTAAATAGTTATGCACATTGACCTTTTCTGTTATTTTGTCTTATTTGTTGTTTGCTTCACAATAAAAAAAAAACATCTTCAAAGTTGTGGGCATGTTCTGTAAATTAAATGATACAAATCCTCAAACAATCTATGTTAATTCCAGGTTGAGAGGCAACAAAACACGAAAAATGCCAAGGGGGTGAATACTTTTGCAAGGCACTGTATGTATTGAGTGACAGAGTTGTAGGATATGGTATTCTGTGTTCCAAAGTGACCAAATACAATACAAATTCTAATCATACACAGGACAGTTTTCAGATAAATTTAACTAGCTGTCAATCACAGAAATAAGTGAACAGGTCAAGGCAACATACTACCAACAGTTTCTTTCAAAGTCCTAAAACAAAGCTATGAATGGCAGGTTACCGTAATCTATGTCATCAACCGCTGGTGGCTACATATAGCTGTGTGTACGGGCAGCATAAGATTGGAAACTCAATGACTCTTTGTTCTACCACGCATTTCACAGAATGCCTACAATGTATTTTTATGCACTTTTCAAGCAGCTAGTAAGCATTTGGAAAGCAGTCTGAAAGCATCTCGAATGCGAACTACACAATGAGAAAATGGCACACACTCAAGAAGCAATAGTGAACCACTTCTAAATGTTTAACCACTCACACTGTGATAAACGGGAGCTGATGGCAATGGTAGGCTGTGAGATGCATACCGGGATCATCATCATTTCAAACCTGTGCAGTGAGCAGCTGGAAAGGTTCCCAGCTACATGCTGAACACTTATGAACACCATCTACTAGCAGCAGTCTTTAGGCTAATCTCCACACACAATTTCTGATCATGCAACTGCGAGATTAAAGAGAAACAGTCACTGACAAATCCGAACTTGAATAAAAAAGAAAACAAAACATCACTTCAGGATTTAAAAGCTAAGTTCACCTTTTTGTTTTCCTAATTCCAGCTCCCCTATGTACCAATACAGCATTAATGTACTTAGTTTGCAAAAATAAAACAGCTTTCTATTTATTCTACACATGCTTACCTCACTGTCTACCTAGCGGTTTAAAAACACTGCTCCATTACTTCTGAATTACTTCCTGGTCAGATTCTACGTCATGACACAGGAATGAGTGTACCAGCTGAGGGTAGATGATGCAGGGTGTGTGCTAACGAGATCAGCTGGTCTACTCCTTCCTGTGTCATGACCAAAGTCTATCCAGGAAGTAAGGCAGAGGTAATGGAGCAGTGTTTTATTAACCGCTATAAATACAATGAGGTATGCGTGCATAGAATAAATAGAAAGCTATTTTATTTTTGCAAAAGAAGTACATTTATGCTATATTGGTATATAAGGAAGCTGGAATTTATAAAAAAATTAAGTGAACAAAGGTGAACTTAGCCTTTAAATTTTATGTGCCACAGATATTTTCTGCCTTACTGTTTACAGTTGTCTTCCCTGTGCACAATTAATTATTCTTCTCCTTCCATCATAATGTTAATGCTATTCTTTCCTTCACAATCATGTTAATGGTATCCAACATTTAAAATGTGTGCGCTCCCCCAACATTTCATATTCCTGATATATGTCTATGTTATAGTGTACTTTCAAAGTGCCAATGTCACACATGGAAGTACATCTATCCCACAATGGTCAATCTACAATCTTAGTAATGTTGAACATATATATTTGGGCCGCTGCTGTCAGTATTGTCCCCACTAGAGGGCCAAGAAGGAAAGAATAAGTGTCTGCTCCACCTATAGGTTGTACTAAATACCAGTGTTACAATACTCTATATCTGTGACTACACCATACCAGTGTCATATACCAACTTGTGCTTGGTGGATCAATAGACTGAATAAATAGTACAATGAAAATCAGCATATAAGTGCATACATTAATAACTGCTTGAGATAAAGTCCAATTTTGTAAATTTATCCAAATAAATCAATCCGTGATTTATGGAAACTTTAACGCAACATTTATAGTGCATATGGTGATGGCTGTGCAAAACAGTCTTTCCTTGTGAGAAAGTGCTATAGTGCTCCGTTCTTATTAGTATCTGTGCATCCACCTCGTGGGGGGCTGTGAATACTCATGTTAGACTCCTTTACCTTTTATCAATAGGAGTCTACTGTGCTTGTAGGTCATTAATTGGGACCTATTCCACTGTGATATCCTCTGGTTTCTCTCGCTGGTGTAGGTTACCTCCAGTGATGACTTCGGGGCTCCAGTATCAAAAAGTGAAGGTGTGCGGTATATAAAAAGAGAAACTCCTCATAGTGTAAAATCCTCAGACGGTTTATTGAAAAACAGCATTATACAAAATAAAAATCCATTGAAATAGTTATAGCTAAAACTGTCAAATATGTCCAGATTGGGCATTACAACAGCAAAAACGGCCTTATACATGTGTAAGTAGTAGTCGCTGCCTATAACATGGCACTCGTTCCACCCTCCGGGCCGATGGTGACGTGTGGAAGCTTCAACTTTTGCATACTACTTGCACCCAGCATGCCTGTACTCCAGTGGTCAGACTTATGCTAACACACCCCCTGCGCAGGTAATATCTGGTAAGATCATTGTACGTCTGTTTCTTTACCTCCTGGTGACATGCCGCCCTGCAGTCTTCCCCTTCTCTTCTCTAAGCCCCTTATGTAGCTGATAACACAGGCCATGTGATCACTTATTTAATAAAAAGCATTTATAATGTGTGCATGTATAACTAGTTAAAAAAAAAAAATCTGGATCAGCAGACAAGTAAGCAATGTGCATTTCCATATAGACAGGGTCAGCAAGGGCATGCTACCTATTTATATTGCAGGTTTCCTTTAGTGGGTGCCTATAGGAATTATGTGATTGCCACATTTCTGCCCCCTCAGTCACCTCTCCTTCCTCAGTATTAAAAATAAAAGGGGCAGGAGTACTATTACAGAATGTGCTCTCCCATCCTGTAAGTGTAAGCCACCCACCAGTGCTAGAATGACAATGGAAAAGACCCTTGATTGTCCCACACTACTCCCTCTCCCTTGTACAGTCCTGTCATGCAGAAAAATATTAGAGGTGAAAAATGAAAAAAGATTTCATGTACATGTAGCGGAGTATCGTTCCCTACCCATAGACTACAGTTCCCAGCACGCTTTGCGGCACCCAGGGTGCAGTTCCCCGTGCAAGGACTGCTGGGGTGGACTTTAAAAGGGGGAGGAGGAGCCTCTCTCTTTCTCTTTGGACGCCGCCCTCCCTGCAAGAGGATCCCTGCACTTACCTGCTGCGCGTGCAAGGCCTGAAGCCTGGGCCTTGCATTTGTTCCAGAGAGCCTTCCGCTCCACCGAGAAGCCTGCGGAGCATCTGATCCACCTGAGGTGCCACCATCTTCTGGAGGACCGAAGAACCGGCGCATCGTGTGCACTGTGAAGCAACTCACAGTAGCGGAGGTACCGGACAGGAGTCGGTCCGGTCAGGTGAGAGAGCGCCAGCTCAGAATCGCATCTGACTAACTTTGTTACCTACTAACTTTGCCTAGGCCCATCAGTGATTACAGTTATATTCTGGAGAGACTGTTTGCTGAACTGAGTTTATTAGTCTCCCCAGCTTTACCAAGTTAGCGATCATCGCTATCCCTTTTGGATTACAGTTTGTTCTTTATGTGCACCACCGAGAGTTGCTAGCGAAGATTCTTCACAAACTATGCCCCAAGTTATAGCCAGGGTAGCATAGGACATTGCTGGGCGCCATTTTTTTGCTCACGAGGGAGGATAGCTGTAGCGGGGTTATTATATTATCATTGCATTGCTGAATGTTATACCCTTTTGATGTGTACACCTATATTGCAGGGATCTGCATGAGATATTGTATACAAATTACCTTTTATACTTTTACCAATAGTAAAAAGTTATAGTTAAGTAATTTGGTTGTCAGTGTCAATTACTGCGCTGGAATATGAAGGGGTTGTGCCATATAACAGTGTAGCGGGGTGTTCCCCTTTAATCACGCAAGACCACATCTCCCAGTACATCTTGCAGCACCCAGGGTGCATTGCCCCATGCAAAGACTGCTGGGGCAGACTTTATAAAGGGGAGGCGGAGTTTGTTCTGTCTCTTTGGACACCCCCTCTCCTAGAAAGAGGATCCCTGTGCTGAACTGCTGTGTGCTCAAGGCCTGAAGCCTGGGCCTTGTGCATTTCTCCAAAGAGCCCTCTGCCAGCCTAGCGGAACCTCAGAGACATCTTCCCATCCTTGCTGTACTACATCAGAAGGACCGGAGACCTGTCGGTGGATTCCTGTTTCTAGACGAATCGGCGGAGGAAACGGACTTGGACTTGTCTGGGTGGTGAGAGAGCACTTGCTCATAGACAGATACTTTATCTTCACTATTCATTTGGATTATAAAAGTTTGTTCAGCAAGTGCACCACCGAAAGATTGCATGCGAAGATTGTTTCCTTGAACTTCCATTTAGATCAGTCAGGCCTGACTGTAGGTAGATACTATTGAGAGTTAGAAGTGATTGAAAAGGGGCAGCGATAGAGCCGCATTGCATTATTTGAGTTATCCGATTGTTTGTTCATTTAAATACTGTTTATTCTTAAAATCTGCACTTTGTTATACTGTCAGTTTATTAATTGCCCATTTGCATTAGTAAAATATCTGGGTCAAGTAGAAATGGTGTCAGCTTCCGTTACTTTTATAGGAGTTTAAAAGTATATTGCTGTGCATGCTTGCTATAAGACTGCGTCACCAACAGTTGCGGTCACACGGTCTTATCCCACTACTACTAGCTGTGCCACGGGAGGTTAGAGCCGATTGCCAGGGGTTGACAGCGGTGCATTACAGGGCCCAAATCAATACCAGCAGCCCTCTTAACTGGGGGTACTGCTACAACAGTATAGATATAGTACAGTTATACCATCCTCCCCCTTTCCTAACTGTGCCACGAAAGGTTAGAGCCGATTGCCAAGGGTTGACAGCGGTGCATTACAAGGCCCAAAACAAACAGGCAGCCCTCTTAAACTGAGGGTATCGCTATATACACTTTTCATATCTGCCTGGAGCTTTGGGTATTTGTTCTACCAACAGTGCATATTGTACAATATGCAAAGTTATTTATGTACTGATTTTATGCTGGGTTGGGGGGGGGGGTAATAGTTCTGAATGTAAATGTAATGAGGATTCAGAGATATGACATCACCAGTAGTGAAGATGCATCAATAGCATCTGTGTATACATACGACCAATTATTTCTAGCAGTCATACAATATCATAGTTACTTAGGGCTGATATTGTTACACCAGAGAAATCAAGTCTTCCAGGTAAGTCATGGCTTCCTAACAACAGAATATCCAGTAAAGCATGGGTGTTGCTCGTTTATGATATCACCAAGTTATTTTTTATTTTTATGTACTCTGTTGCACACACTTCTAATTGCACCTATAAACATTTCTCCAAAATCCTGCATTCAACGTTTCTAGTACCATGACCCATAAAAAGGATATGATTACAGTAAGCAGTTTTATACTGTGTGGAGATATAATACACATAATTAAATCCATGTATATGTGCTCAAATAACAGTCCAAAATCAGCAATATGAATATGTTGCAAATATTACAACACTTTACTTGGCAAATTATAAATGGGACTTTAGACAGCCCCATTTTATGCTACTTAAAAATCTTCAGTGCATTACCCTTATAGGCATTTAACTGCTGGGGTAAGCAATAATGAAGATAATGTTTATTCATTGTTTCAAACTCAGAATGATGTCACCCTCCTTGGTGTCTAGGGATAAGATTTCTGACATTTTAGGGATAATTGTTATTTCCACAGATATCGAGTGCAAATGGTAGGAAGTTTCTGCAGTTTAGTATAATAGCTTCCTGATACAGACACAAAACTAAATAGTTATCTCACGTTCTCATTTAACAGAATTTGCAAGTTTTATACGCTACTACAGGGGTAGGCAACCCCCGATACTGGTGCCACCAGCGGTACCCAAAGCTTCTTTTGCCGGCACTCGACTCCCTCCCCATCAGCAGAGCAGCGCAGAGAAGTGTCAGTGAGACACTAATGCATTCCAATTTCAGAATTCCCCACACCATACCTGCACTGAGGGGGAGGCACTGTGCCCCACACACTGTAAAAGATGGGAAACATTGTTTGGTTCTCTAACTTTGCTGTAGCTGCGATCGTCAGCTTTTGTGATGGGGAAAAGATTGCGTGCAGTTCTGCTGGGGGGGGAGGGGGCGGTCCCTGTTTCCAGGAGGAGGAAGACTGTCATTGGCCACTGCTAAAGCCAATCACAGTCCTGCTAGCCCCACCCACCATCAGGAGGAAGATATCTTGGTTGCCACTACCAATCTCAGAAAGAAAGGATTTCACTGTGATTGAGAAAACCACAATCAGGTGACAGTTTGTGGAATTACTGTTGAGCTTCTGGGAACTTTGTTGAAATTATTCCTGAACCTTTGCATCACTTACTACTGAACCCCTGCCCTCTGTGTCCCTTTAAGCCATAGCCAGTATTCAGCACAATGAAAATCCCACCCAACTTTTGCTATTTGTTCCCCTAATCTGATATTAAAAAAGGCTTTGATAAGCATAATGTTTCAAAACATTATGATATCCGTGACCCTAGGGGCACCACCTTTGTTGCCCTGGAAAAATATGTGCCCCACTGGCGTGGGAGGAATGGTATACAAAATATATCTAGGGCTGAGACCAACTGGATATTCAGATTGGGGTCTCATGTGCCTGGGGGCTTGAATGTAGAGTGCGACAATAAGTGTTTTATTAATAACACTTGATGGTCCCCCACTGGATATAAGCTATAATAAGCATATACGTCTTTTTTCGTATTCTTTCCCCCCCTTTTTTTATACCTGGAGGTTTGAATATTATGTGAAATCTTTTTTCTTTGATCAAGTTGTGGATACCATTGTGAATGTAGATTTGCCTTGATTGCATTTTTTATCTATCTCTGTATGGGATGATTTACTAATCATGTTCAGTATTAATTTAAAATACCGTAAAAGAGATACTGTTTCAGTGTTTTCTAATGTTGGGGAACACTGGGACATATATTTATATATGTTTCCTATTGTATTTTCATACTCATATATGTTTTTACATTGTATTTCCATCATTGGGAATATATGAAAGCAGGCCTCCTTTTTTTACATTTTTAATTAAAATTTATAGCATTGGCTGCATTTTTAATTTTTGACCACATGAGTCTGTCACATTTTCAATTAGTGTGTGCTCTTATTGGTTAATGGATACCTCTGTTCACCTATTACTGCAAGGATTGTGTCTTATTCTTTCTATCACATGTATCCACTGAGTAAGTCTGGATTATCTGACCTAACCAATGGCAGTGCTACTCTGTTCTGCCAAAAGACTATTTAGAGCATCGGCGCAGGCGTGAGGGCGTACCCCTGATGATGTCACATCTGACAAAACGCTCATCGGGACGCTATGCACACACGCTCTGCGCATGCGCGATCGCCTTTACATGTTGATGTGATTTTACTCTGTTTGGAATTCCATTTTTTACTTGGAAAAAGTGATTAAGTGACTCAGTTGTGGGTCATTCCGTCACATGCAGCATTGCATTGCCCTCCAATAAAGCACTTTTAAGCGGTTTTGCACTATTGGAGGTTTTTTCTTTTTACATATCCGCTTACCTGCACTCTGGCATTAATGCTGTGGGATTGGATCCAACTGCCGTCGGGTATCTGTGGAAGATCCTTTGGTGGGGAAATCATCAGGATATCTTTCCAATGGATCCCAGATCCAAAAAGCCTTTTATTACCCCCCTGAGTAAGGGCGGTCGCTGGCTTTCCGGTAAGCCTCTTGTCTCTCTGTGGTGACAGGTCTCACTCGGTCAAGTTTATTCATTATGTCTCACATCTTATGAATGATCCACATCACTGAATTCACATTGCACTAGAGTTTTGATTCATGAACTTAAGTCACTTATGTATCATACGTATATGTGTTCAGTTGTTCTGATTTCTGAGCACTCTATGACGTATTGGACTATTACTTTATAATTTTTTTTGTTGTACACTGTATTTACATGACTAATATTTAAAAGCTACGGTCAATATTTGCACATTTGCACTTTAATATTTTTGGTACATGTATATGTGTATCAATTTATTTTCATAGCGCTGCACTTTTTGTTATATATCTGTTTTTGTGCCTACTTTTATAGTTATACATGTTATAGTGTTATAGTGCTTAGCGGCTGTATGTTGTTGGTTTACTAAGCGCAGATATTTATCTAATGTTAATCTAATAAAGAGGAAGTAGAGGCCATTGAGGCCCTAGTATCCTTGCTTCAAGAAAACACAGATTCCGATTCTGACATAGAACTGTCAAACCCTACATGAGAACATCCTCGACCATCTACTATTCAAATTAGATCAGTCAAGATGCCACCCCTGTCAAAGCATAAGTGGATATGTTTATTCCTTGACCAAGTACAGAAAGATTTAGCCAAAATAAATTGGAACTGGAAGGGAATTGACAATTTAACTAAAGAAGAATGAATAGCGCTTTAAGAATTGGAGGAAGCACCAAATATAATCATTAAGGGTAGCGATAAGGGTGGTAATATCGTCCTCCTATCTCAGGCACAATATGAAGAAGAGGTGATTGTCATGTACCTGGGTGTCTTCAGACCGGGATCCGGGATGTTCCTGGTCCCACAGCTGCAGTCTTACCTGTTGTGCCACGGAGGAGCCCCACCTGCTGCCAGCTGTGGACAATGTACAATCAAGCAGCCCATAAATAGCAGCACTTCCTGTTACTCAGTGCCCGTTTATGTGGACTAGCTTCCTGGGTGTAGTGATAGCTTTGTGACTCTGATTACCGTGTATGAACTTCTGCCTGAATTCTTGACTACTCTCTAGCCTGCTGATTTTGTACTTCACTGCCAGCTCGTGTATGACCTCTGCCTGCCTGACCACTCTCTGGATTTCGATCGTGTACTGCTTTTCCTGATCTGTTGCCGACCTGACCTGCCTGACTAAGTTTTCGCCTGAATCCTTAGCACACAAGCTCCACTTTGGACACTACCTACCACAGGTACCTTACAGTGATGCATCAACTCCTGCATACATTTACATATCGGAGATTGACCTTTAACCCCTTTTCAGCCATTGTTGAGGCATTCAATTTAAAACTTAGCCTAGCCCATGAGGCTGGACTAATTACTAAAAAAGAACTCAACTACCTCAAGGTCCATGAATTCAATACACCAACTTTCTATATAATTCCAAAGCTCCATAAATCAATAGTCAATCCCCCGGGCAGACCCATAGTGTAAAGATTGAAAGATTAGGGAAATTTACTGATGCCCTTATTAAAGAACTTGTACGAGACTTACCTTCCTTTGTTTAAGACACCAGAGATGTCTTACACCAACTGGAAACCACCACCTTCCAAAGGGAGCCATTCCCGTTGGGATTGAAGTGGAATCCCTATACACGTCAATCTCCCATGAATGGGTACTACAATTTCCACTCCTGGGTGCACAAAACAAATTCATAGTTGATTCACTCTGGAATTTATGTTGGAACACAACTGTTTCCAATTCCTGGGGGTTAATTATCAGCAACTAAGAGGGACCTCGATGGGGGTCCCTTGGGCTCCATCCTATGCCTGCCTCCATCTGGGTCTCTGGGAGGAGGAGGTTGTTTATTGATCATCTCTGTACCTCAGCCATAGTACCTTGTGGCTGAGGTACATTGATGGCGTGCTTATGATCTGGGGGGGGGGGGGCACAGTACAACAACTTTCCCAGTTCATTGACAAACTAAACTGTAACAACAGGAATATTAGGCTTACTTTTTTCTATCACCATCAAACCCTACCCTTCCTAGATCCAACTATAGGTGTGAAGGATGACAAAATTTTCACCAAAACGTATCCTAAGGGGACAGCAGCTAATACGCTATTGGAGGCTACTAGTCATCACCCAAGCTCACTTATTCAGGGAATACCTGTTGGCCAATTCCTTAGAATTGAAAGGAATTGCTCACAGGAAAAAGACTTCTGTGTCGAAGCAACAGACATGTATAGAAGATTTAAAGAAAGGGGTTACTCGCATTAAATCGGAAGGGCGAAAAAAAAAAGAGCCATAAATGCTGATAGGCGAGACCTCTTACACACAACTCAACCAATTAGACATGATATTCCACAACAAACCGCATTTAGGATTATCACTCCATTTGGGGCCCAATGGGATCAGGAACATCTTAAGCCATCACTGGCATATCTTGTCAAGGTCGCCGATCCTGGATGAGATTGTGGGGGATCGGCCCTTAATGACAGCACAGAGATCTCAAAACCTTGGGGATAATCTTACTCATTCTGAATATCTGAGATCCCTAAAAACTAACTGGTTGACTGATCTTCCCCCACTAAAAGGTATGTACCCCTGTGGAAGATGTACAATTTGCAGACATGTGGAAAAAAAGGATGTGTTCACCAGTTCTGATGGTAAAAATAAATTTAAGATGAATAACTTCATTAACTGCTCAACCACATGGGTTATTTACACGCTAACCTACCCCTGTGGTAAAATATATGTGGGCATGACTAAGAGACAGAATTGGTGAGCACATCCAAAGTATCATTAGGAAAGACGATGAGCGTCCCTTGGCGTTACATTTTGTCAACTTCCACGTGGGTGAGCCCAGGTGACTTTTGGACAAAGGAATTTTTAGACTAAATCTACCCTCAAGGAGAGGCGACTTTGACAGAATTCTTTATCAGAAAGAAAAAATGTGGATTTTCAATCTGAATAGTCTACAGCCTTTGGGGTTTAATTCTGAATGCAATCTGTTTGATTTTCTTGGAACCATAGTCTCTAATTATTTTGCTATTAGCATTACTGCTGGGGCAGATATGTATATCTATAATCCTTAAAAAAATCTTAGGTTCAACTAATTGATATCTTTTAATGCAGAATAAAATCATATCAGCAGCTGCCTCTATACATCATTCTTTGGTCACTTTTTAATTTGGTTTGCCATCATTTTCAGCTGATCCTCTGAGTGAGGTCTATATGTAATACAGTGAAACCTCGCTTTGGATTACAAGCATGCTTCTGGAATGGATTATGCTCGTAATCCAAGATACTACTGTATTGATAAAACTAATATGGATCTTTTTTTTGATATGCATGGGGCTTTGCTGCACTTCCTGACTGGGTACCCTTACTGTTCTCCCTGTGTGGTTGGCTAGGTAACCCGAAGTAGATGTGTGATGAATACCTGGTGGAGACACTAATTGGTGTGGTTTACATTGATTATAAAAGGACTTTTACCACACGTCTATTCATGCTCTGAAGAAACTTGTGTCTCGAGTGAAACGTGTCAGAAGACGTCATCATGCTCTGTGAAGTTAGGTCACAGACTGTCTGCCAGAAACATCCCCTATCTGACACCCCCGGATGTTTGTAGGTGTGCGGAAGTGATTCCCGAATGCTAGCAGGAGCTGCGGCGTGAGACGCCAGTGGAACAAGCTGAGCAGTGAGTGGATTTATTTCTTTCCCATCTCGTGAGGATATAGAATTCTACCTTGATTGAATGGTCTGGCAGTTTGACAGCCTGGAGGTTTGTAACGAACTGGGAACTTGGAGAGTGGTGAGCTGTATCCATATCAACTACACCCGGCTGGGAATTGATTACTTACATACACACTCACCTTCTCTACAGACATCCACCAGTCTTTTCATATTTGCACCATGGGCTTAGACTGTCTAATTGTGAGAACCCAGTCTGCTTTCTCATGCTAAACCCCTACCTTTATTTCAATCACCGGGATCCTCTGCCACCTCTCAATTAAGAACTTATTTATGTATATTATTCCTTACATCGGGGATTGTTCACTATACGGACCACACTCCTTTATCCCTCATTGAAACTATCTGTGGAGTTGTCATTTCTCTTCTGTGGAGTATCACACTGAAATCATATTGAGAGACCAGCTCTGCTAGTTTTGTGACAATTCCTTTCATTAGAGCCAGCCTTCGTTGATCTAGTGGTCCAAGAATTATGTGTGGAGTGAATGTCTATGGTAGCTACCTGTCCCCTTAGACAACATTGTCTAATTTTACAGCAAGGTGTTGGAAACATTCTTCAGAGATTTTGGTCAATATTGACATGATAGCATCACGCAGTTGCTGCAGATTTGTCTGCTGCACATCCAGGATGGGAATCTCCCATTCCACAATATTCCAAAGGTGCTCTATTGGATTGAGATCTGGTGACTGTGGAGGCAATTGGAATACAGTGAACTCATTGTCATGTTCAAGAAACCAGTGGTGTCTAGATTCCAAAATCAAAGTAAAACTTGGAATAAGCTCCCCTTATCGTTAATAGGCCGTACTAATCTAATTAAGATGATATGGATGCCTCAGCTTCTTTTTTTTTTACACAATGTACCAATCTGGATACCCATAACCCATATGGATTTTTATTAAGATTAATACCATATTTAGGCGATTAATATGGCGTAACAAAACCCCTCAAATTAAATTGGAGGTTCTACAACACACCAAAAATGCGGGCGGTCTGGCAATTCCTAATCCAAGGTTATACTTTTTTGCATCCCGACAGCAATTTGCTGGATGGGAGTCTGAGCAGACACTTCTTCCTGCTCGATTATTATTTTCTTATGCATTTAGGTTCAATAAATTTTTATTGTTTTATCCAAGCTACAAACATAAAGATAAAGAAACAGGATCAGGAGCCCGATGAAGGGCTATCTGGTCTGAAGAAGAATATAACACATATGCATACAACATCATGTAAACAGGTGTGTACAAATGAGTACCTCGTGACTACATCCGTCAAACAAATTAAATTATACAAAGCTAATCAGCGTCCAAAAGGATCTTCCCTAGGCCTGGGCGCCCCTGCGGGAACCTGCTGCGCCCAGGGTCCAGGGAAGTAAAAGGGAGGCAATTGGAACATAAGCGCTGTCAGCATCATAACATCAATGAAATTGTAAATCACATAAAAAAAAAAATTTAAAGTAACAACTGAAACGTACAGGGTGAATATGAGTGCTGAGTGCGGCCAATCGGGATTGGCCCAAGAAATTTTCTTATGCATTTAAGGGTCGGTTACCACTCTATGTTTTAGGTGATGAAAGAGGGGGTGTCTCGCTTGACGATTTGCCTACCTGCGCGTTACTATGTAAAATATGGGATACAGTTAAAAAAATATTGGGTGTCTCTTATCCTACTAGATACACTTCCATAAGTTAAAATGATAGACTTCTTCAAATTTTGGCCCTTAGAGGCTTTCAGAGATGGGGGAAATTAGGAATAACAACTCTAGCTCAGTTATACGAAAACGGTATACTTAAATCCTTTGAAGATCTAAGGGGAGAGTTCTCTCTACAATCTAATTGGTTCTATTAATTCCTCCAACTATGACATGCTTTACATGCCCAATTCTCTTCTGCTAGGATATTTTTTCCCTCTATCCTTGTTCTTGATAAGATAGTACAGGCAGGGTCAGCAAAAGGTCTCACCTCTGCTACATATAGGGTATTGTCACATAGGTTTCTACTGAACTTTCCCATCCGCTCTAGGGCTGGTTGGGAAAAAGATATCGGTTCATTCCCCGAGGAGGTCTGGGATGATATTCTTCGGTCATCGCCCCAGGTGTCTCTCTCTCCATCACACAGACTGACACAGATCTTTATTCTTCATAGAGTCTATAGAACTCCCCAATTTCTGTATGCAATTGGATTGAAATATGAGCCAGCCTGTGCTAGATGTGGTATCATGTAAACTAATAGGTACTATATACTTTGTAATATTGGATGCTGTTTTTTTTCTGTCCTTTTTTTCTCTTTTTTTCCCCCCCATACATACTCCAAGAGGAGGGTGGGGGTTGGGGGATAGGGGGGATTTTGTTCAGGTGGGGTGGTTTGGGGTTTCCTTTTCCTTTTCTTGAGTTGTGTTTGTGCAGGGAGCATTTCAGCGTTTTTAGTGTTTTTGCAATAGCGTTTATTACAGACATGGGAGTAAGTCACACATGTGCAAGTCACAAGCAAGTCTCAAGTCTTAACCTTCAAGTCTCAAGCAAGTCCCAAGTTACTGTGACGAAAAGCAAGCAAGTCAAGTCGAGTCCCTGCTAGAAGTCAAGCAAGTCAAGTCAAGTCATTTATTTTGGTCAAGTCACAAATCGAGTCAAAATACTGATCTACCCCATACTGTATAAAAATAATAGGAGGGATACCAATAAATAATATTGGTTATATGCCCATGCCTCACTGTGCCCGTGTCTCACTGTGCCCAATGCCTCACTGTGCCCAATGCCTCACTGTACCCGTGTCTCACTGTGCCCACGCTTTACTGTGCCCGTCAGCCGTATACCTGATCGGCGGCATCCCGGCGGCCATTCCAGTATTCAAAAGCTGTGCCTCCTCCTCGTCTGTGATAGGTGGAACACTCAATTTCCCAGCATTCAGTGTTCCGCCTATCACGTACATCCGCTCATCCTCATAACACAGACGAGGATAAGAGGATGTCCGTGATAGGCTGAACACTGCCTGCTGTGAAATTGAGTGTTCCGCCTATCACAGACGAGGAGGCGCGGCTTTTGAACACTGCAATGGCCGCCGTCTGTCTGCATGACACGCTGATCAGGTAGGCAGACGGCGGCTTGCGGTTAGTGTTAGTTAGTGGTGCCAGGTCATTGCAAGTCATATAGCCCAAGTCAAAGTCATGTCGCAAGTCATTAGTGACAAGTCAAAGTCAAGTCGAGTCATTTATTGAATTCTGTCAAGCAAGTCGCAAGTCCTCAAACAGGTGACTTAAGTCTGACTTAAGTCAAGTCTTGTGACTCAAGTCCCCCACCTTTGGTTTATTAGCGTTTTTCAGTGTTGCGTTTTTTAGCTTTTTTTTTTTTCAATGGATCAAAAAACGCTAAAAAACGCTGGCCAGCTGCTTTTTTAAACGGTTTTGAGCGTTTATTAGCGTTTTTCGCCGAAAAAACGGCACTATGAACGCAAATTGCTTGCGTTCAGAAAAAAGCCCATTAACTCCACTGCTCATTAACGCTAAAAAACGACCATGTGTGCATGAACACATAGGCTAACATAGAGTGCAGTTAATGGGCTTTTTAAAAAAACGCCAAAACGCCAATAAACTGCAGTTTATCAGCTTCAGTGTACATGGAGCCTAAATGTGATTTTGTTTGTATAATTTGTCTGTATTGTCGCCATGTTGTTTGCATATAAAAATAAAACCAGTGGTGAGATGATTGGAGCTTTGTGACATGGTGCATTATGTGACAGTGTTCCTTCAGTCCCACCCATCGCACAGGAAGAGGAGGAGGAGGAGGAGGATTGTGTCAGCATGGAGGTGGAGCCTGGCACTCTGCATCAACAGCAGCAGTCTTTTAGGAATGATTTACAGTCCCAAGAAACCCGTGGACTTGTACGTGGCTGGGAGGAGGTGGCTGCGGATCATGTCGTCCTTAGTGACCCAGAGGACTCCGGACCGAATGCCTCAGCTAACCTACGCTGCATGGCCTCCCTGATCCTGCAAAGTCTGCGGAAGGATCCTTGTATTCTTCAGATCAAGGAGAGGGACCATTACTGGCTGGCCACTATCCTTGATCCACGGTACAAGGGTAAGGTTGCGGACCTTATCTTACCGTCGTAGAGGATGAGACAGAAAGGTCTGTGCAATGCGTTCCCAGAGACTGGGAGGTTACAAACTCCTGGTCCTGGACAACGAGTTGCTGAGGCTTCGGTCAGTCAAAGAAGGAGCGGTGGGGAAGGTGGCCAACTGACCAATGCGTTCAGACAATTTTTTAGTCCGCAGCCCCAAGGTATGATCAGTTCCAGCAACCATCACCAGCGTCTGATATACATGGTGCAGGAATACCTAGGGGCAAGGTCAGACTTGGACACCTTTCCCACCGAAAATCCTCTGGCTTACTGGGTCTTGAGGATGGATCACTGGCCAGAGCTTGCACAGTATGCAATTGAGCTACTGGCCTGTCCTGCATCCAGCGTTCTTTCGGAACGCACATTCAGTGCTGCTGGAGGCTTTGTCACGGATCATAGGGTGGGCCTGTCCACCGACTCGGTTGATCGACTGACCTTCATAAAGATGAACCAGTCTTGGATCACCATCAGCTACCAAGCACCTGAAGCTGATATAACAGAATAATTTATTTTGAAATGTCACATCCCTTCAAGACTGCCTATGCTGATGCTGAGTGACTGTCCTGTTATGTTGACTGACTATCCTCCTCCTCCTCAATGATCTGATTCATGATGATAGCTTGGAAGAACATTTTTGTTTCTGGGTGCCGCCACCAGTGGCTAAGGCCCAATTTTTCAGCCCCTGTTTAACAGGGGCGTGTAATTACAATTTTTGATGCAATAGTTTGCAACAGGTCTCATTGCTGTGCTCCAAGTACAGTATCTGTGAGGGGTTGCAGTGTTGTGGCACCAGTGCCTAAGGCCCAATTTTTCAGCCCCTGTTTAACAGGGGCGTGTAATTAAAATTTTTGATGCAATACATTGCAACAGGGCTCATTGCTGTGCTCCAAGTACAGTATCTGTGAGGGGTTGCAGTGTTGTGGCACCAGTGCCTAAGGCCCAATTTTTCAGACCCTGTTTAACAGGGGCGTGTAATTACAATTTTTGATGCAATACTTTGCAACAGGGCTCATTGCTGTGCTCCAAGTACAGTATCTGTGAGGGGTTGCAGTGTTGTGGCACCAGTGCCTAAGGCCCAATTTTTCAGCCCCTGTTTAACAGGGGCGTGTAATTACAATTTTTGATGCAATACTTTGCAACAGGGCTCATTGCTGTGCTCCAAGTACAGTATCTGTGAGGGGTTGCAGTGTTGTGGCACCAGTGCCTAAGGCCCAATTTTTCAGCCCCTGTTTAACAAGGACGTGTAATTACAATTTTTGATGCAATACTTTGCAACAGGGCTCATTGCTGTGCTCCAAGTACAGTATCTGTGAGGGGTTGCAGTGTTGTGGCACCAGTGCCTTAGGCCCAGTTTTTCAGCCCCTGTTCAACAGGGGCATGTAATTACAATTCTTGATCTAATAATTCAGAGCAGGGCCCATTCCTGCGCCCACCAAGATTAACTGTGAGGGCTTACAGTGTTGTGGCAACACCACCACCACCACCACCACCAAAGGCCCAATTTTTCTGCCCCTCTTCAACAGGGGCATGCAATTACAATTCTTGATCTAATAATATACAGTAGGGCCCATTCATGCGCCCACCAAGAGTAACTGTGAGGGCTGACAGTGTTGTAGCACCAGCACCACCACCAAAGGCCCAATTTTTCCTACCACTGTTCAACAATGGCATGTAATTACAATTCCTGATATAATAGTTCACAGCAGGGCGTTCCAGTGCCCACCAAGAGTAACTGTGAGGGCTTACAATGTTGTGGCAACACCGACACCTAAGGGGCAAATTTCTGCAGAGTATATACGGCAGGCCCCTACTTTCAAACATCCAACTTACAAACGACTCCTACTTGGAGACAACAGGAAGTGAGAGGAAATCTACCCCTAGGAAGGGAAATTCTCTCCTTTAAAAGTTAATATGGGAAAAAGGTGTCTCCTCTCTACTGATGCTTTATCACCAATCCTTGTTTCAATAAAAACCCCACTTTTCCAAATACATTTGTCTTTGGGACGGAAAGTGAGGTGAAATCTTCTGAACAGGTGCACAGACAGCAAAACAAATGTTACAGGGGTGATAACCCTTCCCTATGTTCTCCAAAAAGCTTAAAAATAGATTTTTTGGCTAGAGCTACACTTAAGAAATGTACCTCTTCCAAATTAGAAAAAGATTCTACTTAAGAACAAACCTACAGTCCCTGTCTTGTTTGCAACGCCTGTATACTGCTGTTCAGAGTATATAGGGCCTTTTTTTAATTTTGGGTGCGGGGTTCCCCTTAATATCCATACAAGACCCAAAGGGGCTGGTAGTGGGGTGGGGGGGGGGGTACCCATGCCAATTTTCTTAATGATTTTCATCCATATTGCCGGGACCAGACATTACATTAAAGCCGAAAGCAGTTTTAAAAGACCATTTTTTTCCTTTAGAAATGTCATTTTGTGCAGGGACAGTTCTAAACACAGGAAACACTTGGCACTTCACAGGTATACTTTAGACACCCCCAGGTACGATATTTAAAGGAATATTTCACTTCTTTTTTTTCACTTTATGCATCATTAAAATGACTGCTCCCAAAAAAAACGTCAGTTTTTAAAACTTTTTTTTGCATTGATACATGTCCCCTGGGGCAGAACCCGGGTCCCCAAACCCTTTTTAGGACAATGACTTGCATATTAGCCGTTATAATTAGCACTTTTGATTTCGAACGTTCGCATCTATTGTATTTAATAGGGTTCTAAAGTTCGCGTGAACTTTCGGTCCGTTCGCAAGTTCTGGTGCAAACCGAACCGGGGGGTGTTTGGCTCATCCCTACCCTTGAACAATGGGCCACCATATGGTCTTGGGCGGCCAAGAGTTCTATGTGTACTCTTTACAAAGAGAACACATACAAGGTACTCTTCCACTGGTACTTGACTCCGTCACGCCTGCATGCTATTTTTCCATCGGCCTCGGATCGCTGCTGGAGGTGTCTCCAGGACCGAGGAACGCTACTTCATGTTTACTGGAGCTGTCCATTCCTCCAGCCCTATTGGCATTCGGTCCAGGGACTGCTTCACCGGCTGTTCGAGGCAAATATCCCTCTCTCCCCTAAGTTCTTTTTACTGGGCCTCCCCCTCCTAAGCTTTCCACACTAGCTAAAAAATTGGCCACACAAATTTTAACAGCAGCCAGATGTCTAGTAGCCCTTTACTGGAAACAACTAAACCCTCCGTCTCTTTCTGATCTTTATTCCAGAATTAAGGATGTGGAGGTCGTGGAGTCCATGATGGCTAGGCTGGCGGACCGGGTGGACCGACATACAGCAACGTGGGAACCATGGCATCAACGAATAGACCCCCCATGATCTCATGAGATCCCCCCCCCCCCTCTGTTCTGTACAACGCGATCGCTTGAAGCCCAGGAGAGACGCGCCCTTCTGTTTGGGACTTTCTTATACCCTTTCCCTGCTCTTCCCCTCTCCTCTCACCCCCCCCCCCTTTCCTCTCTCTCTTCTTCTTTTTATTACTTTTCTTTTTCTCTTCTCTTTTTTTTCCCTCTGGAATAGCGGGCCACGCAAATGTAAATCATGGACCCCATTGATGGTCTGTTTTGGTAGAGAAGCCTGCGCTGTAATTAGTTCAGCGCTACCTCTGCCTGATACATAGTGCTGTTGTTTGTTGATCTATATCTGTGGTTTGTGTGTTAATTTTATAACATATAGACCTCCATGCCCATTCCAGAGCTGTTGGTGACTGCTAATTCCCTTGTATTTCTTTATTCTCTTTTGTTTATGTTCTAAACCACTATATGACATATGTTGAAATCTAATAAAAATTGTCAATTATAAAAAAAAAAAAGAAACAAAAAAGAAATACACAGGAGAAAATGCATGTTAACAAGGGGAGTGTAGAGGTGGGCGAGGAGTCTACTGACATCACGACTCCACCCACCGAGCTACGGACAACAGACCCACTCACAGAATCTGCAGTTTTTCGGGTCTCATAACAGACAGAGGGGAGACATTTGACAGGTAAGGATACATGCAGGAGGCATGTATAGCCGTATAGATAACCATTATGGTAGTAGTTTAGAAAGGATGAGAGTGGGTTTACATCCACGTTAATTTTTTGTAGGGATTTCTGATGGTCTGAGACAATGAGTAAATGTATGTCTTGTCTGCAGCTGAGGAGTGCAGACTGTACTAAGGATGATGGGTTAGCTTTATGTTGTGTCTCCAAGGTATTTAGCTTAGCTAACAGTTCAGATAAGGCTTGAGTCCTCCACCTCTTTTCCCTGGATGCTGCTTTAATGAATAAATCCCTGCTAGACACTTTGTGGGCACACTACAAGGAAAAAGTGTTAACCTCTGGGGAACGATTGCAAGTAAAAAACTAATTTATCTGTTGATTCAACCTGTCTATATATGTGGGGTTGTTCAGCAAAGCAATATTGTTGTGCCATAACTGTACTAGTAATGCATTATGATGTTCATTAATAACAAGTAAAACAGGAGCGTGGTCCGACCATGTAATAGAATGGAGAGTGACAGACACAACCTTTTGTAGAAGTTACAATTCAGACAGAAATAAATCTATTCTGGTATAGGATTTGTGAGGAGCTGAAAAATAAGTACCTTCTTAGTGAAGTTTACACATCGCCACATTTCATACAGTGTAAAAAGGGTTGCAGTTCACTACTTGCAGACAGATTAGATGAGGAGCAGTCTATATTTTTGTCCACAACACAGTTCAAGTCTCCCCAATATAGCAGAAGGCCTTCTTTTATTTTAACCACACGTTTGAGGATAAAGGTCAGTTGTCCAGAGTTGGGAGCGTATATGTTAACCAGTGTATAGGTGACATTGTTTAAATCGAAAATAAGGTTTATATATCTCCCGCTGTATCACGTTGTGACAGGAGTCACTTTGGGTGGGGGGGGTTTGTGCAACTCAGCTTATCATGGAGAGCTCTGGAAACTTTGTGTCCAGCTTCCACAGGCCCTCTTATGTGTAAATCACCCTGTGTCTCTAATAGGGACACAGGGTGACCGAGAAATCCAGTCTGATCTGTACTAATCAGACTCACTGTACAGCCACATAGGAATGTTGTGTGTTTATATAGTGTATATTGTCTCATTTTGTTGGTGAAAGGCCCCAGAGTGTTTAATAGTGATCAATACTCCACATTTTCTAATGGTTGCGGAGGCTGTAAATATATGGGGGAAAAGTTTATCAGTACACTTGGGTTATTTCTGTTCAACAAAGTGCATTTCCTGAGTGCATAACACATTTCACTTCAATTTCCTTTTTTTCTGCCACACAGCTCTCCTTTTGAAGTGGCTATTGACTTTATGGATGTTCATTGACACTATTTTAAGCACCAACGGTAAAGGAAAAAGGAAAGTGCTAAGCTGGGATGAGGTATATTTCAATTGAAGGTGTAAGTATAAAACAGTACCTGTAGGTGTTAGCAGAGAACACGCCATGAAGTAGCAATGAAAAGTTTCTGGCACATGATGATGGGAAGCAAAATCCAGGCACACTTCACCGCAACATTCCAGCATATTGTTTAGGTGGTATAGAAAAGAGAACAAAAAAGCCAAAGGTAAAATAACATAATAAACGTAAAAAAAAATTGGAGGATAACCTCAACGTGTGATCAGCTTTGCATTGGTATAGTTGGGGGTTATAGCTCCATGCAACCAACATAAACTAGTTCAAATAGTAATCATCCCAAAACCTTCTGGGTCAAGCTTTAGGTGGTATCAACTTGTCTCCACTTGGGAGAAATTCGTCCCTGGGGATGACTTAGATATCATGGTGTCTTCGTCGGTGAGTAACAGACCCCACTTTTTGGCCAGTTTTAGCCCATCCTCCACAGATGTGATGGCGTCAGTGCGATTATCTTTCGTGACAATTAGTTTAGTATTAAACTCCCATGAGTAAGTGAGTATTTTAGTAAGGGGTATCAACTTCTTTCGCACCATCATAGTATATTGGGATAGATCAGCATAGATCAAGTTTCCTGCATAGGGATCCGGCAGTGGGGAATGTTGCTGTGTGAATGTGAAAAGTGTATTCGGGCTATAAGGTCCCATGGCACTTTATCTGGAAGATATTGTGGCTTGGGCAAGCGATGGGCACGATTTAGAATGATTTCCCTGTCAGGCATATCGGGAAGCAAAGTGGCTATCAGCTGAACACAGTGCCTAAGCTCAGAGGGGGTACATTCTCCGCCACCCCCGCAGTTTAACATTATTCCTGTGTGACCTGTCCTCCAGCTTATTTTTAATAGACTGAAGTTCCTCCTCTTTCTTGTTGTGCGCATCCACTAGTTCATTATGTGCCGTGGCAAAGTCACTCATCTTGTTTTCTATATGACTGACCCTTTCTCCCACTTCTGCTATCTCTGACTCTGGGAGCCGCACAGGGAGGCGCGCTGGTGGCTGGAGGCAACAGCGCCATCTTGGCAGCGAGGCATGCTCATTTCATTTTTGCCTATCTTGCCGCTGGACTGTGCAGGAGGCTCGAGGACTCAGAAGGGAGGGTGAAATCTGCCCCACGTTGCTGCTATGAAGCTGGAAGTGCCAACGATCACCGGAGCTCTCCTCTCACATGGCCATCTTCGCCAGCTGCTGGCCACGCCTCCCTGCTCAATCACTTTTACAGGTGGCGGAAAAGGGTCTGCTGTTGCCCGGTAATGATCAAAGTGATTGTGGAGAGTCGAAGGAAGTTCCTCCCCCCCTGAAACAAGGATTTTGTCACTTCTGGTTTTGGTTGGTTTTCCATTACCGACTTGTAAAGCAGTCACTCAAACTGATCTTGGTTTGATGGGTTGCTTTGGAGGACAGAGGAGAGATATAGGGTCCCTAGATATCTCCAAAAAGAGGACCTGTCATGGCCCATGCTATCACTATGATGTTTATCCCTTGTGATAGCAATACAGTTGATCCCCAAAAAAACAAAAAACAAAAAAGGTATAGTGTAAAAATAAATTAAAAAAATCATAAAATAAAAATGTAAAGTGCCCCTGTCCCCCCATGCTCACACACAAACGCAAAAACACATGTGGGTCCTTAATGCACATGCAAATGGAGATCGTACCACACACATGAAGTATCACTGCGAACCTCAGAGTGAGAGCAATAATTCTAGCACCAGACCTCCTGTGTAATGCTAAACTGGTAACCTGCAAAAAGCTTTTAGGTCAGGTTAGGGATGAGCTCGATGAGCTCGATGTTCAGGTCGAACATAAGTTCGACTCAAACATTGGGTGTTCGCCCATTTGCAGAACAGCGAACATTATGGGGCGTTCGCGGGAAATTCGAGTGCCGCATAATGCACTGCAAGATCGCTGTGCATTGCTGTATGATGATTGGCCAAAGCATGCACCTGACCTGCATGCTTTGGCCAATCACAGCGCGCTCTGCTGAGAGAGACATAATTGGCCAAAGGCAGGGTGCCTTTGGCCAATCATAGCTCAGGGGGACTAAGTCCATGTCCCACACTATATGAAACTGCTTACATAGCGGCCGTGTGTAGTGTTGTTGGCGTGGACAGAGAGATAGCTTGAGTAAGATTAAGCAGGCAGGTTATTTGGTTAGTGGCAGTGTATTATGTATATATATATATATATATATATATATATATATATATCTCCAAACTTTGGGTGGGTTACTTCCCTCTTGTTTTTTGGAATAGAATGGAGAAACGTCAGGGTGGACTCCCAAATTCCACCATCAATCAAACAGTCACGACAAAGGGACACTTGCTCCAGTTTGTAAGAACGACATCTTTACTTGTAAATCTTCAATCAATGCCATATACAGACAACATTTTTTTTTTCAAAAGCATAGCATAGCTACTGTACAGTTGCGAGCATCCCTGCTCTTCCTAAGGCTAACAGGCTAGGTGTAAAAGTAAAATTCAAAAAAGACCTCACTTTATCCTAAACACCTGTGGGTGTAACCCAACAGGTGAATCCCATTTCGCTTGATCGAGGAGCGATCCAACCAGATGGTTTGAGACTCAATTAGCCCTATATATATATATATATATATATATATTGTGAGGGGGTTAACTCGGTAGCGGGTGTGTGTGACCCCCTGGTTGGGCTCCCCACACAAAAACAGGGCCAGCAGACGGAGGTTGTGGTTTTCAAAATCAAAAGGTGCGGTTTATTTCTCTATGTACAGTGACAAAAACACAGCAAAGCCAAAAAGAAACATAAACAAAATAAATCCTGGTCAGTTTGACCTCTGACTAAACATGCAGGTTTCCTAAACTAACAACTGGGATCAGCCTGGTGCTGTCCTAGTCCCTAAGTCCCTGGTTTAGTAAAAGTCCAAACAAATAGCCACACAGGCTTTGCCTCACCGCACAGGGGTTCACTCTCCCTAGACAGTCCACACAGGTCTGGTTCCAGGCATGAGCTAACATCTAATGAAGCTGGGAGTTCTTATAGAGGCCTAAATGAGCTGACAAGGTTCAGCTGGTCTCCTCATCTCTGTCTGCACGACGCCCCACACTCTCCCTAGAGGTATGAGTCATCCATGAGCCCACTAGCCTTATACAACTCTCCACCTAGTTGTATAAGTCGGCATAAAGCCTGAATCTGGGAGAAATATATCTACCCCCCTGGATGCAACCAGGTGACTTTACCTTCCTGCTGTCACATACCCCCCCCCCTCTTGTTTTAACCTTGGGGTTGGAACACCAGCAATCAGGCATTCATGTACTCGAGACAAAGCATCCACATTCCCCATTTGAACGCCAGGGCGATGCTTTACTGTGAAGTTGAATTCCTGTAGGGCCAGGAACCACCTATTCACTCTTCTATTTGTCTCCTTGTTTTGAGCCATCCACTTTAACGGAGCGTGATCCGTAACCATGTCAAAGTGCCTACCTAGCAGATAGTACCGAAGGGAATCTAGAGCCCACTTCACCGCTAAACACTCCTTTTCAACCGTGGCGTAATTTACCTCATGGGACTTCAACTTCCTGCTGAGGTAAATGACTGGGTGCTCTTCCCCGTTCCAGACCTGGGACAATACTGCTCCTAACCCCACATCTGACGCATCACTTTGTACGACAAAGTCTTTAGAGAAGTCGGGTGAGTACAACACTGGCTGGCTACATAAGGCTTGTTTCAAGAATTGGAATGCTGCCTCAGCCTCGGGGGTCCATTTAATCATGACCGACCCTTTCCCTTTCGTCAGGTTGGTTAGGGGCACAGCCTTAGAAGCAAAGTGGGGAATGAAGCACCGATAATAACCCGCGATTCCCAGAAAGGCCCGTACCTGCTTCTTGCTGTTGGGACGTGGCCAACTCTGGATGGCCTCGACTTTGTTGAGTTGGGGTTTTATCACTCCCCTGCCAATGGTGTACCCAAGATATTTGGCCTCCTCCTGCCCAATGGTACACTTCTTGGGGTTAGCCGTAAACCCCGCTTCCCGGATAGAGTCTAGGACTGCTTGCACTTTTGGCAGATGTGAGGCCCAATCTGTGCTATGGACAATTACGTCATCCAGGTAAGCCGCAGCATACTTCCGATGGGGCCTCAGTATCTGGTCCATTTTCCGCTGGAATGTGGCCGGCGCATTCTGTAACCCGAACGGCATTCTCTTATATTGGAACGCCCCGTCTGGGGTTACAAATGCGGTTTTCTCTTTGGCCGACTTGGCCAGGGGAATTTGCCAATACCCTTTTGTGAGGTCAAGAGTCGTCATGTATCGGGCTGTTCCCAGCCGGTCGATCAACTCATCTATACGTGGCATGGGGTAGGTGTCAAATTTTGTAACTTTGTTCAACTGACGAAAATCGTTACAAAATCGCCAGCTCCCATCCGGTTTAGGCACCAACACAATGGGACTAGACCAATCACTTTGGGACTCCTCTATCACCCCTAAGTTCAGCATTTTCTGTACTTCCTCCCGTATTGCCTCCCGTCGGGCCTCTGGGATCCGATAGGGTTTTAACTTCACCCTTTCACCGGGCGGGGTAATAATATCATGCTCTACCCCAGATGTTTGTCCCGGCAGCTCAGAGAACACCTCCTTGTTGCGAAGCACAAACTCCTTAACCTCCTGTTGTTGGGGTTGTGACAAGGTGGCTGCTATTCCAACCTCCGGAATCACGCAACCAGTTTGAGCTGGTGACCAAGTTTCTGCGACTAGGGACTCTCTATCCCTCCAGGCTTTCAACAGATTAACGTGATATATCTGTTCGGGCTTTCGCCTTCCTGGTTGTCTGACCTTGTAATTCACTTCGCTCACTTTTTCCATTATCTCGTAGGGGCCTTGCCATTTGGCAAGGAATTTACTTTCAACCGTAGGGACAAGTACCAATATCCTATCCCCCGGGGAAAAGGTACGGGTCTTTTCTCCACGGTTGTACACTCTCTGCTGTGCCAACTGCGCTTGGGCCAAATGTTCCTTCACGATGGGCATTACCTGTGCAATTCGATCTTGCTTTAGGGCGACATGCTCAATCACACGCCTGTGGGGAGAACTCTCACTTTCCCAAGTTTCCTTGGCAATATCCAACAGCCCTCTTGGGTGTCTCCCATACAGTAACTCAAAGGGGGAGAATCCCGTAGAGGATTGGGGCACCTCCCTAATAGCAAACATCAAATAAGGAAGTAGACAGTCCCAATCCTTTCCATCTCTATCCACCACTTTCTTCAACATTTGTTTTAGGGTTTTGTTGAATCTTTCAACCAGCCCATCGGTTTGGGGGTGATACACAGATGTACGCAATTGCATCACTTTGAGCAATTTACACAGCTCTTTCATAACCCGGGACATAAAGGGTGTACCTTGGTCCGTAAGCAGTTCTTTACAAATACCCACCCGGCTAAAAACAAGAGATAGCTCTTTGGCTATGGTTTTGGCCGAGGTATTTCTGAGAGGGATCGCTTCTGGATAACGGGTGGCATAGTCCATTATAACCAATATGTACTGGTGCCCCCTAGCGGACTTGATTATAGGACCTACCAAATCCATTGCGATTCTCTCAAACGGGACCTCAATGATGGGTAGAGGGACCAGCGGGCTACGGAAATGTGGCATCGGGGCCGACCTCTGACACACAGGGCAGGAGGAACAATAATTTTCTATGTCCTTCATCACTCCAGGCCAATAGAATCTCTGTAATACCCTCTCTCGGGTTTTCTCTGTCCCCAGATGACCTCCAAGAATGTGCCCATGGGCCAACTCCAACACCAACTTCCTGTAAGGTTTGGGCACCACAAGCTGCTCAACGGTTTCTTCTGCCCTTTTTGCCACCCGATACAGTAGGTCCTTCTCTACGCTGAAGTATGGGTAAGTGCAGGTATTATCTGGGTTCACTAACTCGCCATCTATTTCCACTACGTTTTCCCGTGCCTTTATTAGGGCGGGGTCTTTTAACTGTTCTGTGGCAAAATTTTCCCTGTGAACCTCCAGATCAGAAAACTCCACAGACGGTAGGTTTTCGTCTGAGGAGGTGGGCTCCTCTCCAGTTTCTTGAGTCTCCCCTGCCAATACTGACAAGGGAAATTCTGGAGAGTCCTCACCACTCTCAGAGGAGTTCTGGCTATCACATTCCTGGTACATAGGGGCACCAGTGGGGGGCTCAGGATCATCCCACAGTTCCCAGAACTTCGGAAAATCCCTTCCCACAATGGCGTCATACGGTAACTGAGATACTAAGCCCACTGGATGAGAGAGGGTACCTTTGGGGGTCTCGAAACACACTGTAGTCACTGGATACTCTCGGGTGTCCCCATGCACACAAATAACAGCTACCTTGCTATTCCCAGAGACCTCTGTTTTAACTAACTCAGCCTTTATCAGGGTCACAAGGCTACCTGAATCCAGCAATACCACAACATTTCTACCATTAACACACATTTTGCATAAATGTTTCTCAGTTCCTCGAATGGCAGTGCATGCGACTGTCGCACACAGCGACTGACGTCTGCCCGTCAGAAAGTCACACTGCATGGGTTCCTCCACAACCGGGCAATTGGCTGCAATATGTCCCGCTTGCCGGCAGCGGTAGCAAACGATCCTTCTTGCCGCCTCTTGAGCCGCTGATTTCCCAGGCTGTTCTCGCCAAACTTGGGGTAGAGCTCCCACCCTCTCACTCTCTCCACCCTTACCCCTTGGAATCCTCTTATCCGCCCCTGGGGGTGGTCTGGTCTTAGGGTGGAAAGTCCGAGTGTCTCTGGAAGAGGCCGTCAGGTTCTCTGTAGCCAAGTATTTCTCTACACGATCCACAAGACCACCGGCCGTCTCTGGGTCTCCATGGCTTACCCACTTTTGGATGGCAGTAGGAAGAGCTCTCAAAAACCGATCCATTACAACACGTTCCACAATCTCTGGTGCGGACAAAGTCTCTGGCTGTAGCCACTTCCTGCTCAGGTGAATGAGATCATACATTTGAGACCTGGGGGGTTTTCCAAGCTGGAAAGTCCAGTTATGCACACGCTGAGCCCGGACAGCCAGGGTGACACCCAGCCTTGCCAATATTTCAGCTTTTAGCATCACATAGTCTTTTGCTTGGTCAGGCTCTAGGTCATAGTAAGCCTTCTGCGATTCACCAGTTAACAGAGGAGCCACCAGTCCAGCCCACTGCTCCTCAGGCCACTTTTCTCTTTCAGCAGTCCTTTCAAATGTGGTCAAAAATACCTCTGGATCATCCTCTCCAGTCATTTTTGTCAATAAACGACTCACCCCAAAGGACGCGGTATTAGTGGGACGGCTTTCCTCACTGGTCTGCGGACGTTGCTGCATTACTGCTTCCATTTGTTGTAGTCTCTGCTCTTGCTTCTGTAACAGGTCTATGAAGCGGGCCTCAGATTGCTGCTGGGCTTGTTGATGAGCTTGCTGCTGGGCTGCAAGGCTCCTTTGCAAACCTGCATTTGTCTGCTGTTGATTGGCATTTGCTAGAGCCAGCTGTTTCAGTATCTCCTCCATGCTGGCTTAAAAAAAACTGCCACTGGTTCTCCACCAACTGTGAGGGGGTTAACTCGGTAGCGGGTGTGTGTGACCCCCTGGTTGGGCTCCCCACACAAAAACAGGGCCAGCAGACGGAGGTTGTGGTTTTCAAAATCAAAAGGTGCGGTTTATTTCTCTATGTACAGTGACAAAAACACAGCAAAGCCAAAAAGAAACATAAACAAAATAAATCCTGGTCAGTTTGACCTCTGACTAAACATGCAGGTTTCCTAAACTAACAACTGGGATCAGCCTGGTGCTGTCCTAGTCCCTAAGTCCCTGGTTTAGTAAAAGTCCAAACAAATAGCCACACAGGCTTTGCCTCACCGCACAGGGGTTCACTCTCCCTAGACAGTCCACACAGGTCTGGTTCCAGGCATGAGCTAACATCTAATGAAGCTGGGAGTTCTTATAGAGGCCTAAATGAGCTGACAAGGTTCAGCTGGTCTCCTCATCTCTGTCTGCACGACGCCCCACACTCTCCCTAGAGGTATGAGTCATCCATGAGCCCACTAGCCTTATACAACTCTCCACCTAGTTGTATAAGTCGGCATAAAGCCTGAATCTGGGAGAAATATATCTACCCCCCTGGATGCAACCAGGTGACTTTACCTTCCTGCTGTCACAATATATATATATATATATATATATGTAGCACACAGATCCCTTCCTTGCTTACCTCCGCTAGCAGGTGGGACACACCATGCCACATGCCCAGTATCGTTCTTGTTGCAGAGGGTGAGCGGTGTTATCTGTTTTGGGTCCTGCAGTGAGTTACCTCCTTCCGTTGGATTCTTCAACCTAGAGTGTAGGAAGAAGTCTATTCTCTCTCTTTACTTCAAGAAGGCCATTGTCCAGACAGTATTTAAACCCAACAAAAGGTTTATTTTGGTTGCTTAAGAACTCGATAGGAAAGTTGGAGATAGAGAGAAATGAACTAGGAGGCAGGTTCAGGCATGCAGTACTCAATCATCAATCGTCGCCACTCAGGCCTGAGTGGGTTTTTGCTCACCCGGATAGTCCCTCCAAGAGCGGTCCTAGCAGCCGGTGTGGAGCACGGAACATTTACTTGCAGTTTCCTATGGATACGATCAGGAGATAATTTCTAAGTCCCGAACTTCCCAGCCTAATAACATTTAAGTCCTTAGGTGCCAATGAGGCACGTTACTAGGCTTGTGGCGGATTATGGAATCCCTCCCTCTGATAGGCAACCAGGCCTCTCCAGAGACAGGGACTTCTTTCACTTGTCCCCTTGGAACCGATCCTCCCCTGGCTTCCTCTCCTTCAGAGTGTGTCACCCCTTACTCGGGCACCCTGGGACTCCTCTTCGGGTGTAGGCCTCAGCTAAAGGTGCTGGGCCTACCTGGAACAATGCAGCCTCGGGCTAAAGGTGCCCGGGGCCGAACACACACACACGCACCCCTGGCCTGGAGGGCCGGGAGGCGCGAACTGTTCCCTGAATAATGGTGTCTGCCCTTTTTGTACCCCCTCCCAGCATGCACAGTGGTTAGACCACGCCCACTGCACAACTGCCGAGAGAGGACACCCAATGGCGCTGTAATGCTACCTGTGGTTCAACCTGAGCCTGAGGCGACAGTGCCACCCACAGGCCACAGGGCACTGTACTGCCAGGCAGCATCACACCCAGGCAGAAGCAAATTTGTACACAATCAATAGGTCTGAGACCAACTACTAGCTCAGACCACCCCTAAATTTAAGCATATAGTGCCCCAGAATTGGGGGGGCGCTACATACACCCCCTCCTAAATAAGACACTGTCCCCAGTGGCTGAAATAAATCAAAGACCCCCTTAATCCTGAGTAGGTGTTGATTTATTCGCAAACTATATACATCAAAATTTGAAATGGTGCCTGAACCAAAAATTTGGGGAAAAGGGGAGGGGAGGAAGAAATGGAAGACATAGAGTAACATATAAATTGACATCCCATTCTCAATGTCACATTTCCTTAACGGGAATACAGAGCAATGCACACAAAAACACATATTACACATCCCACCCTCTCCTAAATATCTTCCCCACCCCATTCTCCGGTGGAGCTGATAACAGATCACACACCTGCAGAGGGAGAGAGAGAAAAAAAACAACATGCATCATAATAAACATCCTATCTACTACTCATAAGCTATACTACAAGAGAAGAAGACCACCCCCTCGGAAGGGGATAATTTCCTTCAATAAGTTTCCCTATGCTAAGCCTAGCATGGTGAGGAAAAAGAAAAACACACTAAGCATTTCTGAGTCTATTAGTAATAGCTTATCTGGCAGACCACCGCCACTTAGCGTCAGTGGGGCCTCAAAGTTCTGTACACATTGTGCATGAGACGGCACATCAGTCCCAATACTTTTAGCCTTGACACAGCGCTGTCCTTCACATGAACTCCTATCTATCTACCCCAAAGTTCAGTTCGGAGGAGGAAACATAATCACTTTCCTTCGTAGAAAAAAAAACAGCTCTCCAATTTCCTCCATGGAGTAGATTTCCTCCGTAGCAGAGGACAGAGTTACTTGAATCCAGGGCAGTTTGTCCATGTAATACATGAGAAAGAAAGAAACAAAACACAAGTTCCTGTTTCAAAGATAGTAGTGGGGATCAGAGAGAATGAGAGTCTTCCACTGTTTGTCCAGGGTTTCAATAGAATACACAGCGTCCTCTCGCTCCTTGCTACAGATCACCACCCGATCAGCATGTATGTGCCGACCATAATTCCACTCCTTGCCACAACCCTTGAAGCGATCAGCCATGGCGGCTGATCGTGCAAAGTATCTGCGGGATTTAGGCACTTCAAGGTAATCCCATATGGCATCGGAGTACCACCCCTCTCGATAGGCTTCTATTTCAAATAGCGGGACATGTACTTCTGAGGTGGCGGAGGCAGCGTCCGCTGCGGTGTCCGCCAATGGCTCTGCAGCAGCCGAGACATCCTCATTCGCCACATCCGTGGCAGTCAATGTGGTGCGCGTGGGCCTGGCTGTAGGGGTGCAGGCATCCTCCTCGGGAGTGACGGCGCCTGTAGGGCAGTTGACCCGGTAGGCTCGGGGTGATTCGGTGGGCTGGTGCACCTCAAACAGAAGTTCCCCACAAGTCAAGCACCTTAAGAACGGCCGTATTTGTACAGCCAGACCACCGCATCTGAGACAGAGCACGCCCAGGGCCTCCGCATCTCGGCAGGTGTACAGTGCGAAACGGCCCCTAGGCTTGAGCTGGATCCCCGTATACGTGAGTGGGGCTGTAATAGGAGCAATGTCCATGGTAGTGGTAGCTGGGAACATCCGAGGTCCCAATAAAGTGGAAGTCCATGGGGTAGTAGACATTTTGCTTCTCCTACTAGTCCAGGCTCTCTCTGTCACCTGGCGCCAAATGCACCACGTGTAACTCACAAATGGCGGGGACTCCTCCCCCTTTTTCCCTTTCTGCACACAGCTCGCGGGCTTTTCTTCTTTTAGGATATGCCCACTAACTACGCAGTTAGAAAAAGTCAAAGAACAGTCCTGTACCTCCTTTTCTCTCGCTAAAATAGTGACGCAGTCCAATTTTTCCTTAATGGCCGACCTCCACAAAACACATAGACAAGAGAAAAATAGTCCAACTTCCAGGGGTAGCTGCAAAATCCCGGACTCGAGCCCCCATGTGTAGCACACAGATCCCTTCCTTGCTTACCTCCGCTAGCAGGTGGGACACACCATGCCACATGCCCAGTATCCTCCTTGTTGCAGAGGGTGAACGGTGTTATCTGTTTTGGGTCCTGCAGCGAGTTACCTCTTTCCGTTGGATTCTTCAACCTAGAGTGTAGGAAATAGTCTATTCTCTCTCTTTACTTCAAGAAGGCCATTGTCCAGACAGTATTGAAACCCAAAAAAAAGGTTTATTTTGGTTGCTTAAGAACTCGATAGGAAAGTTTGAGGTAGAGAGAAATGAACTAGGAGGCAGGTAAAGGCACGCAGCACTCAATCATCAATCGTCGCCACTCAGGCCTGAGTGGGTTTTTGCTCACCCGGATAGTCCCTCCAAGAGCAGTCCTAGCAGCCGATGTGGAGCACGGAACATTTACTTGCAGTTTCCTATGGATACGATCAGGATATAATTTCTAAGTCCCGAACTTCCCAGCCTAATAACATTTAAGTCCTTAGGTGCCAATGGGGCACGTTACTAGGTTTGTGGCGGATTATGGAATCCCTCCCTCTGATAGTCAACTAGGCCTCTCCCGAGACAGTGACTTCTTTCACTTGTCCCCTTGGGACCGATCCTCCCCTGGCTTCCTCTCCTTCAGAGTGGGTCACCCCTTACTCGGGCACCCTGGGACTCCTCTTCGGGTGTAGGCCTCAGCTAAAGATGCTGGGCCTACCTGAAATGATGCAGCCTCGGGCTAAAGGTGCCCGGAGCCGAACACACACACATGCACCCCTGGCCTGGAGGGCCGGGAGGCGCGAACTGTTCCCCAAATAATGGTGTCTGCCCCTTTTGTACCCCCTCCCAGCATGTGCAGCGGGTAGACCACACCCACCGCACAACTGCTGAGAGAGGACACTCAATGGTGCTGTAATGCTACCTGTGGTTCAACCTGAGCCTGAAGCGACAGTGCCACCCACAGGCCACAGGGAACTGTACTGCCAGGCAGCATCACACCCAGGCAGAAGCAAATTTGTACACAATCAATAGGTCTGAGCCCAACTACTAGCTCAGACCACCCCTAAATTTAAGCATATAGCGCCCCAGAATTGGGGGGAGGGCGCTACATATATATACAGTCGGTCTAGTATATATACTCTGCATTTAGCATTGACTGAAAAAAGGGCTGATCTGTAACTAGGAGGATATGGATGTGAAAAGTGGTCATACCATGTTTAGTAATTATGCATATAATTTTAAAAAGGCATTAATTGGGTTTTACCAACCCATTGTTTTTTTTACAATTTCCCAACAATTTACTGGAATCAGATGCAATTATTGTAAACAGCTGAGCTAGAAACCACACCTCTCCTTAAGGCTTGGATCACACTGATGTGACATAGGATACGACTTGTGAAACCCCAAGTCAGGTGACATGTCAAACTTAAAGAGGAACTGCAGTCTGCTCACATAATTTGTAATAAAAACATCTTTGCCTTTCTGAAGCCTCCCCCCAACCACTTTGCATATTATTTTATAAATACTGTGATTCTGTACTTGAAAAATATGCTGCAAAAATCTCCCTCCACGGAGCCATTTTAACTGTGGACAACTGAAGCTGCTACCTGTTCACTTCCAGGATTTGCACAGACACACAGAGGCACACCTCCATTAATGTAGCTCTCATTTGCCCTCTTATGACTCATCCCCCCTCCCTTCCTGGCAAACTCTCATGAGAGTTAAAGCTGTGCATGATGTTATAAGCCTAGGCTTTTTACCAGACAAGAAACAGGAAGTGGACTGTATAAGGTATTTACTGTCAGAATTTTTTTTTTACTCTCCAAAGTGAAAACAACAAGGGCAGAAGATTTAATAGATAGAAAGTTGAAAAAATGACTGAAGTTTTGCTTTAATGTTTCCCTAAGAGAGACATCTTAACTGATTCTACATGTAGCGGCCTCACCCTCCGTCCCCTTTTAGTAAATAAAATGGCTTGCTTGTCTAGGGGTATGCAGGAAGAGGATGAGGTCCACTACGGCCCATGTCCTCTAAGGTGTAGAGGTGAAGGCCAACACTATTTTACTCTCCAAAGTGAAAGGGCAGAAGATTTAATAGATAGAAAGTTGAAAAAATTACTGAAGTTTTGCTTTAATGTTTCCCTAAGAGAGACATCTTAACTGATTCTACACAAGTCGCTCCAACTTTGGAAAAGATTCCTGCACTACTTTGGTCTGATTTAGGTGTGATTCCAGCCCTTTTACAGGCTCCGCAGTAGCATCCAAGTTGGATCAAGTCGGAAGGAAGTCACAGCAGTGTGAACCAAGCCTGGGCTGTAAAACTTACATCAAGCTTCGTTCCACATTCTACACAACAAGAAGACGGAGATAGAACAAACACTGATTCTAAACAAATATTTTAAACCAGGTCTTGGAATGCTGGCTGTATTAATGTTTTTGTTTCTTCTAGGTATTTCAAGAATACAGGAAAGGAGGACCCCCGCCTTGCCAACATCCAAATATTAGAAAAAAGGATTGAGAAAGTGAACTAGACTTTCTTAAAAAATACTGGACTTTGTGGGCACAACATGAGGCAGTACATGTAAGAACAAAATATTCTTTATTACAAATTGTTTAAAAAAAAACCACACATAGTAAAAACACTACAGCACCTGCTACTCAACAGTAGTTCAACTGATACCCAAATACAAACATGGAGGCATGAGTCCAATCATATAAAGCGTATAAAAGTCCATTGGTATACAAGAGAGTATTAATAAATGTGAAAAGTCAGGTCCATGAACTCCTCCATGCATGCTTGTCAATGCGTTTCGCAAAGATTTGCTTCCTCAGGACAGATTGGATAGGTACTACTAAAAATTTAAAATTTTACAAGAACAAAAGAAGTACATAAGTATCATATCTTAGAACTGTGTATATTCATGTCTTTAAATGTATTGGTGTATCTGGGGGGAAAAAAAAAAGAAAAAGGAAAAGAAGGAGAAATAAACATATAATGCCAGATTTAAAAAGACACACACCGGACAGGAACAGTTCCCTGGGAAGGGGACACAGGAGTCTCCAAAAGGAGACCCAATGATGCCAGATGACCAATAGAGTCCAACTCCCAATGTTTGGCCGGGGAGAAAAACACCTCCCAAGGTAGCCAAAAAAAATGTATCTGGCCACTCTGTAAATATAAAGAATATAAATAGATCTTGTATACTTGTTAAATATAATATATAGGGAAGTGGGGCATTTATAGTGTCTTACCTATTGGGGCAAAGGTGTAAAAGTTAGTTCCAAGGGGGCCAAAAAAGTATACAGGAGGATAAACCACAACTCAACTTCGGATATCTGGAGATGTAGAGGGGACCCGAATATTAACTCCTTACCGCCGAGCGTACGCACATATGCATCTTCGGCTTTAAGGGGTTATACCGGGATAATGCAGCTGCATGCATCATCCCGGTACCGTTTTTTAAAGCAGGCGGTCGGCTTTTCAGGGATAACAATAACAGGCTGTTTTACCGGAGGAGCGAGAGGGGACGTCCCCCCCTCCCGCCGCCTTCTGCCGCTCTTCCCGGGCCTCTTGTCCCACCGGGAAACCCAAGACACGATTCAGCACTTCTGTCGGCTAAAGTAAGACTGGAACAAAGCCGGAAACGGCTTTGTTACAGTCTCCTTTCTGTAAACACGGAAGCGACGTCACAACGTCTCTTCCTTTTTACTCGGCTGCCCATGGCGCCATTTAAAAAAAATTACAGTATTCAGAATCAACGTTTTTGACGATCTGAATACTTTGAAGTGTAAAGGAGGGATTTGGGATCTTTTAGACCCATAAAGAGTACCACCTATTACTGTCACAAGAGATGCTTACATTCCTTGTGACAGCAATAAAAGTGATCACATTTTTTTTTTAAAGTAACAATGTAAAAAAAATAATATGTAAAGCTTCCCCGTCCCCGCAAGCTCGTGCAGCAAAAAAACGCACACGTAAGTCGCTTCCGCATATGTAAATGGCGTTCAAATCCTACGTGAGGTATCGCCGCGATCGTCAGAGCGAGAGCAATAATTTGAGCATTAGACCTCCTCTGTAACTCTAACCTGGTAACCGTTATATTTTTTTAAAGTGCCGCCTATGAAACAATTTTCTATCAAAAAATACGGATTTTAACTTGCAAGCAACAAATGTCATAAATAGACTTATGTCGCGTACACACGACCATTTTACATGATGAGAAAACTGCCATTTTTTAGATTGGTCGTGAAAAACAGTCGTCTGTATGTTCCATAGCAGTTTTCTCGCAAGAATTTCTTTTAGAACCTGCTCTATTTTTTCTCGTTTTTTACGTCGTTCTTTTTAACGTCGTGAAAAACGGTCGTGTGTATGCTTTTACGAGGGGAAAAAAAACACGCATGCTCAGAATCAAGTATGAGACGGGAGCGCTCATTCTGGTAAAACTAGCGTTCGTAATGGAGATATCACATTCGTCACGCTGTAACGGACTGAAAAGCACGAAGACTGAAAAGCGCGAATCGTCTCTCACCAAACTTTATTAACACGAGGATCAGCAAATGCAGCCCAAAGGGTGGCGCCATTTGAATGGAACTTCCCCTTTATAGTGCCGTCATACGTGTTGTACGTTACCGCGCTTTGCTTGAGCGTTTTTTTTCATGAACGTGTGTATGCAAGGCAGGCTTGAGAGGAATCACAACGAGAAAAATGTTGTTTTTTTGCATGACATGAATAACGGTCGTGTGTACGCGGCATTAGTCATGAAAGGGTTAAATAAAACAATAGTATCTCTATGACATATTAGCCTGTGGCTCAAATTAAGCCTATAAATGAGTCTACATCGTACCCACCTTATGCAGCCATGATATCAGAGAACGCTCCTCCAAAATGATTGTCTACTAAAGTGATCTCAAATTAGGCATACTGACCACTAGATAGAAATTGAAGATACCTATATAATATATAAGGAAAGGGACAACCCAATAAGGTTAAGAAAGTAAAAAAAGAGGGAGAGAAAAACAAAATTGCTTGTATTCCCAAACCATATAACACCCACCTTGTTGTGATGGAATCAACCCTAACAAGGAAAAAGTATCCCCCACTCGGGAGTTTACAAGTAGAGCTTAGCCAACCACCCGATAGGGTGGGGGAACCTGGAATAATAAAGAAAGAGAGGGTCGAGTACAGGTGTCCCAATTCCACAGTATTCCAAAAGAGCAGGGGCAAATATAAGCGTATATAGTGGTCTGAGAATGCTCTAGTGCCAATCAGAAACAATCTTCACAAAGGCCTCACCTCACCTCACTTGGAAAATACACGCATCTATGATGTCCCCGCCTGCCCACAAAACGGGAGCTCTGGCTCCCTCCTTATAAATCCTCTATGGTGCCAAAGTTCACTGGCAGGTGATGGGCACCCCGCCGATGACGTTAGGACATCGCGCTCGCGTGCACCGCGGCAAACCGCGCCATCCCAGACACCCACAGCGGCTCACATGGAATCGGAGCGACATCACCTTGCGATGGAACACACCCAAAATGGGGGAAGGGGGAAAGGGGAGGAAACCCAGCGTCAGTGTATGCCCCAGACTTCTACATCGGAAGACATCCAGGCATAATAAGTGTGTATAAGCACAAGCCTACAAACAGAACAGTAGGCATAATATGGTGCACATAAAATCCGACCATCATGAAGCATGCACCCGCACCTGTGCCACTTGGGGAGGCCAACCAAAACAAAAAAAAACAAAATTACCAAAAAAAATGTGGATAAACAGTAATTAGGGTTGTCCCGATACCGATACTAGTATCGGTATCGATACCGAGCATTTCCCTGAGTACTTGTACTTAGGAAAAATACGCAGATGCTTCACCCGATACCTGGGCAGTCAGGGATGATCGGTGCGGCGGGGGGGAGTTACATGCATCGATCTCCCTGTATAGATTTCTATAGAGCTTGACAGCTTCTCCCCGGACCCCCCCCCTTTTCAGCTGCTTTAGTGTAATTCATACAGCGGTGATCGGTGCTTGTAACTCCCCCCCAAAGCCGCACTGATCACCGCTGACTGTCCCTGTATCTGTGCTGCTCTTCCCCTCCAGGAGGTATGTGTCCCCTGCCGTGCTCCGTGTTCCCCCCAGTGCTGCGTGTCCCCCTCCGGGAGTTACATGTCCCCCTCCATGCTGCGTGTCCCCCTCCGGTAATTACATCTCCCCCTCCGTGCTGCGTGTCCCCCTCCGGTAATTACATCACCCCCTCCATGCTGCATGTCCCCCTCCGGTAATTACATCTCCCCCTCCGCGCTCCGTGTCCCCCCGTGCTGCATGTTCCCCTCCGGGAGTTACATCTCCCCCTTCGTGAGTTATATGTCCCCCTCAATGTCCTCCTCCACCCCCTCGATCTGTCAGGATGGAGAGCGGAGGTAGGAGCCGCTAAACCCGGCTCCTACCTTTTCCATCACTGACTCTGTCTATTCATATAACTGAAACATCGTAACCTGTGTTTACGATGCTTCAGTTTATGAATGGAGAGGAGCCTCCTGTCCATTCATTTTAGCTGAGGCTGCAGAGAAAGGGACTGGGGAATCTGTGTCCTTAGTCCCTTTCTCTGTCTCAAAGGGGAGATGTCAGGGGTCTGTTAAGACCCCTGAAATCTCACCAAAGCCCCCCCAACAGGTGTAAAAAAAATAAAAATAAAATTGCAATAAATAAAAATGTAAATAAAAAAAACACACTGACACAATCCAACCCCCCCCCCCCCCCCCGGCCCCAAAAAAATAAAAATAAAATAAGAAGGAAGCACTGTAAAAAAAACATAACAAAAAATCGTAAAAAATAAAATAAAAAATGCTGACACATGTACCACTGTCACGTGACATTGGAACAAAAGTATCGGTTATCGGTATCGGCGAGTACTTGAAAAAATGTAACGGTACTTGTACTCGGTCTTAAAAAAGTGATATCGGGACAACCCTAAGAGCCGGTTCACACTGGGGCAACACGACTTCCAGCGCGACTTTACAAGGCAACTTCAAGGCAACTTCGAGGCAACTTCGAGGCAACTTCGAGGCAACTTCAAGTTTCCTCTAGGACAGGCGACTTTGCCAGTGGCCAATCAAACAATAATCAGCTCTGTGGGAGGGAGGGGTTTGCCTGAGAAAACTATTTTCTCTTCCTGTAAAGTTGCTTCACTTAAGACACTGATCCGACTTTGGAGGCGACTTCCATTGAAATCAATGGGTACAAGTCGCCTAGAAGTCGTTTTCAAGTAGTACAGGAACCTTTTTTGAAGTCGGAGCGACTTCTGTAGTGTGCATAAAGACGGCTCCATAGACTAACATTACAGCGCGACTTGGGGCAACTTGGGGCGTCTCGGGGCGACCTGAAGTCGGATCCTGAGTCGCCCTGGTGTGAACCGGCTCTAATAGTAATTATAAAATATAAACAGAATGCCACATAGCAGAGCTAAATCCCTCGAAAAGACAGCTATTCTGGTAAACACACCAAGGAATCAATGAACCTTTATGTAGCGGAGCCTCCCTCTCCCTCTCGGTTTTCTCGTTTGAGTGGCTTGTGTCTAGGGGTACCTGGGAGACGAGAGTGCAGGAACATGTTTATCCCTTGTGATAGCAATAGAGTTGATCCCCAAAAAAACAAAAAACAAAAAAGGTATAGTGTAAAAAAAAAAAATCATAAAATAAAAATGCTAATACACAAACGCAAAAGCACATTTAATGCACATGCAAATGGAGATCGTACCACACACATGAAGTATCACTGCGAACCTCAGAGTGAGAGCAATAATTCTAGCACCAGACCTCCTGTGTAATGCTAAACTGGTAACCTGCAAAAAGCTTTTAGGTCATTGCTTATTAGGGATGAGCTCGATGTTTGGGTCGAACATAAGTTTGACTCAAACATCGGGTGTTCGCCCATTTGCAAAACAGCGAACATTATGGGGCGTTTGCGGGGTGCCTTTGGCCAATCATGGCTCAGGGGGACTAAGTCCATGCCCCACACTATATGAGGCTGCTTACATAGCGGCCGTGTGTAGTGTTGTTGGCGTGGATAGAGAGATAGCTTGAGTTAGATTAAGCAGGCAGGTTATTTGGTTAGTGGCAGTGTATTTGATATATGTATATATATATATATATATATATATATATATATATATATATATATATATATATACAGGCATACCCCGCTTTAAGTACACTCACTTTACATACACTCACGAGTTAGGACATACCCCCGAGTGTATGTAAAGTGCCTTACAAGTACTGTACAGACATTTTGCAGCCGCAGTAGAAGGAGTTGAAGCTCCGAGAGCATATCCCGCCCTGTTCCTGTGTGCCCCTGACACCCCCACTAGAGCCCCTGAGACCTCAACTACAGCTCCTGACACCCCCACTGCAGCCCCTGACACCCCACTACACCCTAGAAGTGAAAAAAGGTATTGTTTCACTTTAAGTACATTTTCGTTTTACATACATGCTCTGGTCCCATTGTGTACTTAAAAGTGGGGTATGCCTGTATATATATATATATATATATATATTTTTATATATATATATATTTATATACATATAATGTAGCACACAGATCCCTTCCTTGCTTACCTCCACTAGCAGGTGGGACACACCATGCCACATGCCCAGTATCCTCCTTGTTGCAGAGGGTGAGCAGTGTTGTCTGTTTTGGGTCCTGCAGCGATTTACCTCTTTCCGTTGGATTCTTCAACCTAGAGTGTAGGAAGAAGTCTATTCTCTCTCTTTATTTCAAGAAGGCCATTGTCCAGACAGTATTGAAACCCAACAAAAGGTTTATTTTGGTTGCTTAAGAACTCAATAGGAAAGTTGGAGATAGAGAGAAATGAACTAAGAGGCAGGTTCAGGCACGCAGTACTCAATCATCAATCGTCGCCACTCAGGCCGGATAGTCCCTCCAAGAGCAGTCCTAGCAGCCGGTGTGGAGCACGGAACATTTACTTGCAGTTTCCTATGGATACGATCAGGATATAATTTCTAAGTCCCGAACTTCCCAGCCTAATAACATTTAAGTCCTTAGGTGCCAATGGGGCACGTTACTAGGCTTGTGGCGGTTAATGGAATCCCTCCCTCTGATAGGCAACCAGGCCTCTCCAGAGACAGGGACTTCTTTCACTTGTCCCCTTGGAACCGATCCTCCCCTGGCTTCCTCTCCTTCAGAGTGTGTCACCCCTTACTCGGGCACCCTGGGACTCCTCTTCGGGTGTAGGCCTCAGCTAAAGGTGCTGGGCCTACCTGAAATGATGCAACCTCGGGCTAAATGTGCCCAGGGCCGAACACACACACACGCACCCCTGGCCTGTAGGGCCGGGAGGCGCGAACTGTTCCCCAAATAATGGCGTCTGCCCCTTTTGTACCCCCTCCCAGCATGCGCAGCGAGTAGACCACGCCCACCGCACAACTGCCGAGAGAGGACACCCAATGGCGCTGTAATGCTACCTGTGGTTCAACCTGAGCCTGAGGCGACAGTGCCACCCACAGGCCACAGGGAACTGTACTGCCAGGGAGCATCACACCCAGGCAGAAGCAAATTTGTACACAATCAATAGGTCTGAGCCCAACTACTAGCTCAGACCACCCCTAAATTTAAGCATATAGCGCCCCAGAACTGGGGGGGTGCTACATATATATACAGTCAGTCTAGTATATATACTCTGCATTTAGCATTGACTAAAAAAAGGGCTGATCTGTAACTAGGAGGATATGGGTGTGAAAAGTGGTCATACCATGTTTAGTAATTTAGCAAATAATTTTAAAAAGGCATTCATTTGGTTTTACCAACCCATTGTTTTTATTACAATTTCCCAACAATTTACTGGAATCAGATGCAATTATTGTAAACAGCTGAGCTAGAAACCACACCTCTCCTTAAGGCTTGGATCACACTGATGTGACATAGGATACGACTTGTGAAACCCCAAGTCAGGTGACATGTCAAACTTAAAGAGGAACTGCAGTCTGCTCACATAATTTGTAATAAAAACATCTTTGCCATTCTGAAGCCTCCCCCCAACCACTTTGCATATTATTTTATATATACTGTGATTCTGTACTTGCCAAATATGCTGCAAAAATCTCCCTCCACTGAGCCATTTTAACTGTGGACAGCTGAAGCTGCTACCTGTTCACTTCCAGGATTTACACAGACACACAGAGGCACACCTCCATTACTGTAGCTCTCATTGGCCCTCTTATGACTCATCCCCCCTCCCTTCCTGGCAAACTCTCATGAGAGTTAAAGCTGTGCATGATGTTATAAGCCTAGGCTTTTTACCCGACAAGAAACAGGAAGTGGACTGTATAAGGTATTTACTGTCCGAATTTTTTTTTTACTCTCCAAAGTGAAAACAACAAGGGCAGAAGATTTAATAGATAGAAAGTTGAAAAAATGACTGAAGTTTTGCTTTAATGTTTCCCTAAGAGAGACATCTTAACTGATTCTACATGTAGCGGCCTCACCCTCCGTCCCCTTTTAGTAAATAAAATGGCTTGCTTGTCTAGGGGTATGCAGGAAGAGGATGAGGTCCACTACGGCCCATGTCCTCTAAGGTGTAGAGGTGAAGGCCAACACTATTTTACTCTCCAAAGTGAAAGGGCAGAAGATTTAATAGATAGAAAGTTGAAAAAATTACTGAAGTTTTGCTTTAATGTTTCCCTAAGAGAGACATCTTAACTGATTCTACACAAGTCGCTCCAACTTTGGAAAAGATTCCTGCACTACTTTGGTCTGATTTAGGTGTGATTCCAGCCCTTTTACAGGCTCCGCAGTAGCATCCAAGTTGGATCAAGTCGGAAGGAAGTCACAGCAGTGTGAACCAAGCCTGGGCTGTAAAACTTACATCAAGCTTCGTTCCACATTCTACACAACAAGAAGACGGAGATAGAACAAACACTGATTCTAAACAAATATTTTAAACCAGGTCTTGGAATGCTGGCTGTATTAATGTTTTTGTTTCTTCTAGGTATTTCAAGAATACAGGAAAGGAGGACCCCCACCTTGCCAACATCCAAATATTAGAAAAAAGGATTGAGAAAGTGAACTAGACTTTCTTAAAAAATACCGGACTTTGTGGGCACAACATGAGGCAGTACATGTAAGAACAAAATATTCTTTATTACAAATTGTTGAAAAAAAAAAACACACATAGTAAAAACACTACAGCACCTGCTACTCAACAGTAGTTCAACTGATACCCAAATACAAACATGGAGGCATGAGTCCAATCATATAAAGCGTATAAAAGTCCATTGGTATACAAGAGAGTATTAATAAATGTGAAAAGTCAGGTCCATGAACTCCTCCATGCATGCTTGTCAATGAGTTTCGCAAAGATTTGCTTCCTCAGGACAGATTGGATAGGTACTACTAAAAATTTTAAATTTTACAAGAACAAAAGAAGTACATAAGTATCATATCTTAGAACTGTGTATATTCATGTCTTTAAATGTATTGGTGTATCTGGGGGGAAAACAAAAAAAAAAAAAAAGGAAAAGGAAAAGAAGGAGAAATAAACATATAATGCCAGATTTAAAAAGACACACACCGGACAGGAACAGTTCCCTGGGAAGGGGACACAGGAGTCTCCAAAAGGAGACCCAATGATGCCAGATGACCAATAGAGTCCAACTCCCAATGTTTGGCCGGGGAGAAAAACACCTCCCAAGGTAGCCAAAAAAAATGTATCTGGCCACTCTGTAAATATAAAGAATATAAATAGATCTTGTATACTTGTTAAATATAATATATAGGGAAGTGGGGCATTTATAGTGTCTTACCTATTGGGGCAAAGGTGTAAAAGTTAGTTCCAAGGGGGCCAAAAAAGTATACAGGAGGATAAACCACAACTCAGCTTCGGATATCTGGAGATGTAGAGGGGACCCGAATATTAACTCCGGAAACGGTTTTTGTTACAGTCTCCTTTCTGTAAACACGGAAGCGACGTCACAACGTCTCTTCCTTTTTACTCGGCTGCCCATGGCGCCATTTAAAAAAAAAATACAATATTCAGAATCAACGTTTTTGACGATCTGAATACTTTGAAGTGTAAAGGAGGGATTTGGGATCTTTTAGACCCATAAAGAGTACCACCTATTACTGTCACAAGAGATGCTTACATTCCTTGTGACAGCAATAAAAGTGATCACATTTTTTTTTTAAAGTAACAATGTAAAAAAAATAATATGTAAAGCGCCCCCGTCCCCGCAAGCTCGTGCACCAAAGAAAACGCACGCGTAAGTCGCTTCCGCATATGTAAATGGCGTTCAAATCCTACGTGAGGTATCGCCGCAATCGTCAGAGCGAGAGCAATAATTTGAGCATTAGACCTCCTCTGTAACTCTAACCTGGTAACCGTTATATTTTTTTAAAGTGCCCCCTATGAAGTAATTTTCTATCAAAAAATACGGATTTTAACTTGCAAGCAACAAATGTCATAAATAGACTTATGTCGCGTACACACGACCATTTTACATGATGAGAAAACTGCCATTTTTTAGATTGGTCGTGAAAAACAGTCGTCTGTATGTTCCATAGCAGTTTTCTCGCAAGAATTTCTTTTAGAACCTGCTCTATTTTTTCTCGTTTTTCACGTCGTTCTTTTTAACATCGTGAAAAACGGTCGTGTGTATGCTTTTACGAGGGGGAAAAAACGCGCATGCTCAGAATCAAGTATGAGACAGGAGCGCTCGTTCTGGTAAAACTAGCGTTCGTAATGGAGATAGCACATTTGTCACGCTGTAACGGACTGAAAAGCACGAAGACTGAAAGCGCGAATCGTCTCTCACCAAACTTTATTAACACGAGGATCAGCAAATGCAGCCCAAAAGGTGGCGCCATTTGAATGGAACTTCCCCTTTATAGTGCCGTCATACGTGTTGTATGTTACCGAGCTTTGCTCAAGCGTTTTTTTCATGAACGTGTGTATGCAAGGCAGGCTTGAGAGGAATCACAACGAGAAAAATGTTGTTTTTTTGCATGACATGAATAACGGTCGTGTGTACGCGGCATTAGTCATGAAAGGGTTAAATAAAACAATAGTATCTCTATGACATATTAGCCTGTGGCTCAAATTAAGCCTATAAATGAGTCTACATCGTACCCACCTTATGCAGCCATGATATCAGAGAACGCTCCTCCAAAATGATTGTCTACTAAAGTGATCTCAAATTAGGCATACTGACCACTAGATAGAAATTGAAGATACCTATATAATATATAAGGAAAGGGACAACCCAATAAGGTTAAGAAAGTAAAAAAAGAGGGAGAGAAAAACAAAATTGCTTGTATTCCCAAACCATATAACACCCACCTTGTTGTGATGGAATCAACCCTAACAAGGAAAAAGTATCCCCCACTTGGGAGTTTACAAGTAGAGCTTAGCCAACCAGGGTGGGGGAACCTGGAATAATAAAGAAAGAGAGGGTCGAGTACAGGTGTCCCAATTCCACAGTATTCCAAAAGAGCAGGGGCAAATATAAGAGTATATAGTGGTCTGAGAATGCTCTAGTGCCAATCAGAAACAATCTTCAAAAAGGCCTCACCTCACCTCACTTGGAAAATACACGCATCTATGATGTCCCCGCCTGCCCACAAAACGGGAGCTCTGGCTCCCTCCTTATAAATCCTCTATGGTGCCAAAGTTCACTGGCAGGTGATGGGCACCCCGCCGATGACGTCAGGACATCGCGCTCGCGTGCACCGCGGCAAACCGCGCCATCCCAGACACCAACAGCGGCTCACATGGAATTCACATGGAATCGGAGCGACATCACCTTGCGATGGAACACACCCAAAATGGGGGAAGGGGGAAAGGGGAGGAAACCCAGCGTCAGTGTATGCCCCAGACTTCTACATCGGAAGACATTCCAGGCATAATAAGTATGTATAAGCACAAGCCTACAAACAGAACAGTAGGCATAATATGGTGCACATAAAATCCGACCATCATGAAGCATGCACCCGCACCTGTGCCACTTGGGGAGGCCAACCAAAACAAACAAAAAACAAAATTACCAAAAAAAATGTGGATAAATAGTAATTAGGGTTGTCCCGATACCGATACTAGTATCGGTACCGATACCGAGCATTTCCCTGAGTACTTGTACTCTGGGAAATTACGCCGATGCTTCACCCGATACCTGGGCAGTCAGGGATGATCGGTGCGGCGGGGGGAGTTACATGCACCGATCTCCCTGTATAGATTTCTATACAGCCTGACAGCTTCTCCCCGGACCCCCCCCCCTTTTCAGCTGCTTTAGTGTAATTTATACAGCGGTGATCGGTGCTTGTAACTCCCCCCCAAAGCCGCACCAATCACCGCTGACTGTCCCTGTATCCGTGCTGCTCTCCCCCTCCGGGAGTTATGTGTCCCCCGCGGCGCTCCGTGTTCCCCCCAGTGCTGCGTGTCCCCCTCCGGGAGTTACATGTCCCCCTCCGTGCTGCGTGTCCCCCTCCGGTAATTACATCACCCCCTCCGTGCTGCATGTCCCCCTCCGGTAATTACATCTCCCCCTCCGCGCTTCGTGTCCCCCCGTGCTGCATGTTCCCCTCCGGGAGTTACATCTCCCCCTCCGTGAGTTATATGTCCCCCTCAATGTCCTCCTCCACCCCCTCGATCTGTCAGGATGGAGAGCGGAGGTAGGAGCCGCTAAACCCGGCTCCTACCTTTTCCGAATGAACAGAGTCATCACTGACTCTGTCCATTCATATAACTGAAACATCGTAACCTGTGTTTACGATGCTTCAGCTTATGAATGGAGAGGAGCCTCCTGTCCATTCATTTTAGCTGAGGCTGCAGAGAAAGAGACTGGGGAATCTGTGTCCTTAGTCCCTTTCTCTGTCTCAAAGGGGAGATGTCAGGGGTCTGTTAAGACCCCTGAAATCTCACCGAAGCCCCCCCAACAGGTGTAAAAAATAAAATAAATAAATTGCAATAAATAAAAAAAATGAATAAAAATGTAAATAAAAAAAACACACTGACACAATCCAACCCCCCCCCCCCCCAAAAAAAAAAAATAATAATAAGAAGGAAGCACTGTAAAAAAACATAACAAAAAATCGTAAAAAATAAATAAAAATGCTGACACATGTGCCACTGTCACGTGACATTGGAAAAAAAGTATCGGTAATTGGTATCGGCGAGTACTTGAAAAAAAGTATCGGTACTTGTACTCGGTCTTAAAAAAGTGATATCGGGACAACCCTAATAGTAATTATAAAATATAAACAGAATGCCACATAGCAGAGCTAAATCCCTCGAAAAGACAGCTATTCTGGTAAACACACCAAGGGATCAATGAAACTTTATGTAGCGGAGCCTCCCTCTCCCTCTCGGTTTTCTCGTTTGAGTGGCTTGTGTCTAGGGGTACTTGGGAGACGAGAGTGCAGGAACACTACTCCGAGCTCTCCCCTTGTATGTGTATGAGGGTTGAGCAAAGTCACTTGAATTACCTCCGGGTCTGTTCACTGCATACAATGCCTCTCCCTGTACCGTGGAGATGTGTCTGCCAATAATAGAGCCCCACACCAATCAAAAGTCCAACACTCCTTTATTTCTCTGCTTTCAGGGTGAACACGATTAGTTGAACTTTTAGTAACAGACAAACAGAGGTGTGGATACGAGTAGGCCCAGGCACAAATGAACTCTCCTATTCCTTTGCTAGCGAATAGGCCTGGCGCACGGTCTCTGCCACCGTCCGTGAGTTTTGGTCGCTGCCACCGACCAGATGAACTGAGTTGAATAGTTGGACCGCTGCCAACGGTCATAGAACATGAACCACCTTCCTCTATGAACTTGGCCCCTGTTCGGGAAAGATATCCCTCTGGGCGGTCTCCAGAGGTTCACCCGGCACTGGCAATATGCTGCACCAGATCTTCGGATGAATCCCTTCTCCCGCTTCTTACGCCTCTGGATTCGGGTGCCCAACTCCCGGGGCACCCTAGGACAATGCCTCCCTCGCGGGACAATCCCTCCCCCAGCAAGCACAGGGGGTTCCCCGCCCCGCCGTACAACTGCTGCGAGAGGTCACAAAGGGTACGGCACTGCAGTGATGAGATCAGATTTGTGGCATTGGTGGCAGTGTATGCATTCATCCATTCATTCTTACAGACAGTTTATTAAATTTTTTGAAATCTTTTTTATAAGTATAGGGTATCAGACCCATTTGTTTATATACTCATTTATACACATTTTTAGATTTTTTAAAAAGAGTGATTCATTCCAGCTAGTAGGCCAGGAGCTTTTCATCATCCAGAGACGGCTCTCTAATTAGGCAAAAAAGGCAGCCGCCGAAGGCCCCACGCTTCCAGGGGCCTCGGGCGGTCAGTGTCTCCAAGCTGGCAGGGTGAGCGGGCTGGTAAAGAATCGCCATCTTTCTTATACTGCGCTGCCTGCTGCAGACAAATTGTAGGGGAGGTGGAGCTGCCAGGCCGGCCACTGCTGAACCCGCCAGGAGGTAGGGGCGGACTGAGAGGGGGGGCAGGGGGAAGGCCTCGTAAAAAATGGCGCTTCCTCCGCACTACTGAAGACAGCCGTGACACCCGCCGGCCGCCGGTTAACTGTCTGCAGTGCGACCGTGCGAGTATGCTGTCAGTCCAAACGACCGACGCATTCACTTCCCTGTCAGACGGAGTGATCTCCGCCTGACAGGAGCTTCTAAGTCCCGCCTGGCGTGATGTCACTGACAGACCGGGAGGCGGGAAGAAAGAGCCGAGGAGAGTGCTGCTGTGAAGACCTGCAAGCGAGGCGCCAGTGAAGCCCCATGCCAAAGTGCAAGTACGTTTGCAGAGGCTAAAAACTGTTGTCACGGTGGCTTAGCTGTGTCAACCTGCCTGAAGTGTTTAACTCTTTGGGGGGGATTTACTTTGGTATTTGTGATATTCAGCAATAGGGGGTTATTGCATTACTATACATTAGTGACCACTGGCAGTTAATTAACCCCCTTGTGCTGCATTTGTGGTACGGGTATCAGAGTTAATTAACCCCTATATGGTGCAGCATCAAAGGGTTCACAAACTCTGATACCGGTGCCACTAATGCAGCACAAAGGGGTTATTTACTGCCACTGGTCACTAATGCGTCAGTGGTCAATTTGATACTACCCACCTATACGCACCCCTCTCATGTACATACTACCCACCTATATACACTCCGCACCCTTATCATGTACATACTACCCACCTCCATACACTGCACCCCTCTTATGTACATACTACCCACCGCCATACACTCTGCACCCCTCTCATGTACATACTACCCACCTATATATACTCCACACCCCTCTCATGTACATACTACCCCCCACCATACACTCCACACCCCTCTCATGTACATACTACCCCCCATACACTCCGCACCCTCTTACGTACATACTACCCCCTATACACTTCGCACCCCTCTTACGTACATAACACCCCCCACCATACACTCCGCACTCCTCTCATGTACATACTGCCCCCAACCATACACTCCGCACCCCTCTCATGTTTATACTACCCGCCGTCATACCCTCCACTTTCTTCTTCTACTCAAGTTTACAGTAGGGGCCCCTACTAGGGAGAGAGTGACCCGTGCCATACAGAAACATTTGTATGTGTGGCTAAATTATGTCTTTTTTTTTTTTTTAAGATTTTTGGTTTCTTGGTAAGATAACAGGGGTCTAAACAGACCCCTGAAGTCTCACTTTTGAGACAGAGAAAGGAAATGAGGAAACGCATTCCCCAGTTCCTTTCTCTGTAGCCTCAGATGCACTGCAGATGAATGAACAGGAGACAGAAGCACCTGTTAATTCATAAACTAAAGCTTAGTAAACACAAATCAGTTCCAATCACTCACTGTGTTCTTTTAGAAAAGGCCTTTTCCCGGCCTCCATCCTGAAGATCCCCCACAGCAGTCAGCGGAAGGGCAGAGAAGGGAAGTCGGCAGCGCTGTGGGGGGGGGGGGGGGGGGCACACTGTTATTTTTTTATCGCTTGAATTATTTTTCCCATTATGGGTGTAAGTGGGGCCTCATGTCTATGTTTTGCCTAGGGCCTCACAAAGCCTAGAGCCGCTTCTGCCATCATCCGCATCTATCTGTGCTTCTCCCGAAGAAGCAAGACTCTTCTCGCGAAACACATCGAGACCTAGCACAGTCATCCTAGACCACTGACAGTCATCTGCATGACATAATCAGATCTCATGGAAAGGTCTATAACAAAAATGCAATATTGTTTTATATGTTGACATTTAATATGTGGTTTTTTCTTCTGTATCAATTGTTGTTTTTAAATGTTTGTTAAATAAATCATTTATACTTTTTACTTGAGGTGTGCTTTTTAAAAGTCCCAAGGGCATTTTTGTTTTTTGTTGTGTGCATACTATTGGGGACTAAGCATCATCTTCACCCATATTGGGCTAGCTTAACTTCGTCTTTAGTGTATTTCTTTTATATCTTTTTAAATTACGTTTGCAAAACTGCGGCGCAAATACTGCGTGACATAAAAATTTGCATGTGGTTGCGCAAAGTGGAGGATATCAAAAAATTGGAGGACTCGATCCTCACTGCCCAAAACAAACAGGAGAAGCATTCTAAGGCATGGAGGCTCTGGAACATCTTTATTTTCTCTGATGAAGGATCAGCCCTGCTTAACTCTTAATCTGGCGAGGGGTTACTGCCCGGCTAGCCACTGTGACGGGTGACACGCTATCAGCCCCGGGTCACCCTCACCCCCCCCCCTTTTTTCATCCCTCCCCCACTCCCCCCCCCCCTCTCTCCCATTTGCTCTTTCTCTTTTCCTCGCTCTTTTTTCTCTTTTCTTTTCCTCTAGTGATTTTAGTTTTTTTTTTTCCTCTCCCTCTATTTCTCCTTTTTCATATTTCTTTTCTTTTTTTTTTTTTTGTCTTTTTGATTATTAAAGGAGTCAGGAAACTTGGACAGGGCAATCGGACTCCGGTTAGTTGGGGAAGGGCGATACCCTCTACTTTAACGACCCTAGAGTAATGTTGCACGTCTGAGGTGGTTTGCGGACGGATAGCCAAGAGCCCTGGGATTATAGTTTTCCTTGTAGTGGGGTCTAAATCAGATGAATGTCCAGCCCTGTCTCAGATAAATGTGTGTGAATTCCTTATGTTACACTCTATTAGTACGGTAATGCTATTTTCTCTTATCATCCATGGACTGACACGGTGTCTCTTTACACTTTACACGTGGGTTATGTCCCTGCTTGCAGGAGAAGACCTAGGCAGAATGTGAGATGTTATACATACATTCTAAAAGCCAGAGCTGAACAGCCCCACCCAGGGGGCGGTCCCTCCGGGCATAACCCTCCCACTACAGTCAGCAGACTTCAGTTTTTTTCTGCCTAGCAGAAGGAGAAGACGTGGCTCCCTCAGGAGCCAGTCTCCTGACCTATTTTATTCCTTTTTGGAATTCTTTTTTATTTTATTTTTGAGAATCTTCTATCAACTGTCGGCTGGGCAACAGGTTGGGTACAAGATATCCTCGTAGTCTTCCCTGTCCGACCATCGAGCGTGCTGATCCTCGCCTTCTGTGCGTGAGACTCAGTTCACGACATACCCCATGGCTCCAGGGGTGGCCGGGTTTGCTTTCATGCTCCCACGGTCCTCTCAAGACTGAACAGCTCCTGACTGACTGTATCTTTCGCGGTGGACCGGGCCGACAGCTACTCAGTACTGCACTGTGATAGTCCTGTCAGAAACACCAGTGTGTCCCTCAGGGGACGGGTAAGTAGTCTCTCCTGCCTGCAGGTGAGTACAAAGGGCTGTGTGTTTCTCTGTGGGGGATTTTCCCTGTCTCCCCCTGTATTTTATTGTCGCTCTCTGTCACCATTACTGGCGCTGACTGTGTGGGGTGCTTGGGGGTCACACTGTTCTTGGGGGGCTCATGCTGGTCTGCAATGTATGCCTTGGGGCTTTTTTTTTTTTTTTTTTTTTTTGGGGCCTGAGCGCCGAGTGGCGCTGTGCGTGTGTGCTGTTTCATTTTAACTGCGTCATGGCGGCCATCTTGCCGCGGATCGCCTCAGTAAAGTGCGGCGGCCATTTTCTTGTAGCCCGCGCACTTTTCAGCACTAGTTTGGCCTCTAGCGCTGCTATAGCAGCGCAAATCTCCTCACAGTCTCCTCACAGCTTACCAGCGCTGACACAGCGCGGTACAGACAGCGGAACTAAGCGGTCCCTGGTCCGGTTTGGTGAGTCCCCTGGGCGCCCCCTCCTCAGTCAGCACAGCCTGTGGGTGGACTTTTTATCTGAGAGAGTCTCAGAGAGGGACAATATGGAGTCTGTGTCACCAGCTTCCCCTAAAAATGTCAGTGGCAACAGACAGTGCTTCAGCACTGAGGTCCCTATGGACCTGTTGTGGGCAGCCCTGGAATCAATTTCTGACCAGGATGGGAGCTGTGTGCAAGCGCAAGGTGCAAAAAGGCGCCCTCTCCCCACTTTATCTACTCGAGGGCAGTGCGCTGATTCAGATATGGGCCTAGCCACTATCGCTCAGGACCCTAGTTCTGAATGTATGGATGGTTTTGAACAGGACATTCCTTATGAGGGAAACTCCAGTTCTGAGTCAGTAAATGACAGGGCGCTTGTTAGTGTGCTCATGACTGCGGTGAGGGACACTCTCAAGCTCAAATGCTGCGGATGCAGAACCTCAGGCGGATACTGTCTCCTTTGGTTCTTTTAAGGCCAGGCCTTCTAAAGGGGTTTTTTCCATTGTACTTTCTTTGACCAGCTCGTTGATAAGGTCTGGGAAAAGCCGCAGAAGAATTTTTTTATGGTCCCGCGGCGTTTGTCTATCAGGTACCCCTTGAAGATGCCCTACTTAAAAAGTGGGCTTCTCCCCCAGTGGTCGACCCTCCAGTCACCCGGTTGAACAAGGCCATCACTCTCCCGATGGAGGGGACTCCTGCATTTGAGGACCCCACTGACAGGAGGTCAGAAGTGGTGAGCAGAACCATGTTTGCCTTGTTGGGATCCGCCCTACGACCTGTGGTAGCGGCGACCCTTGTGTCTAAAACACTTACAGGTTGGGCAAAAATGTTGCACCTAGCTGTACAGGAGCATATTCTTCCTCCAGACACAGTTGCTCTGGCCCACCAACTGGTTCAGGGCCTGGTTTCTGTGTGCGACGCCACGCTGAACACGGCCCCTTTAATATCCAGGGCCTTTGTCTCGGCGGTGGTATTGCGTCGTCTTATCTGGTTGAAATGCTGGTCTGCTGACCTAGCCTTAGGAAGCTCCTGACGGATCTACTATTTTAAAGGCGGTAGACCTTTCGGTGCTGCTCTGGATGACATCGTCATGGATGTCACGGGAGGTAAACGCACTCTTCTTCCTTAGACTAGCAAGGGTGAGGAGGCCCGCCGCAAACAGGGGCCTTCCTTTCCAGCAAAACAGGGGTTTTTTCGTCAGTCAGAGTCCACAGGTAGGCCCTCTCAGACTGACGGCAGTGCGGCTGGTGGGCACAAGTGCCCCTGGGTGCGTAAGCCAAACAAGCGGCTCCCAAGCCCGCCTCCGCGTGAAGTCTTGCCTCCGCCCGACTCTGGGGTGGAGGGACGACTTCGCAGGTTCACGGATCGGTGGACCTCCCGAATCTCCGACTGGTGGGTGTGCGAGGTGGTCACCTCAGGTTATAGGATAGTATTCCGATCCTGGCCCCCACACAGATTCTTTCCCTTGAATCTTTCTCTCCTTCCTACCTGTCGGGCAGCCCTCTTGGGGGCTGTACAGGATTTGATCAGGTCCGGAGTGATTGTGCCGGTTCCGTCACAGGAGAGTTTTCAGGGATTCTGCTCGAATCTGTTTGTCGTCCCAAAAATAGGACGTGGTTCGACCTATCCTGGACCTCAAGGCCCTGAATGCCTTTGAGAAGGTGCAGAAATTCCGCATGGGATCCATTCGCACGGTGATCGCTACACTCCACCAAAGGGATTTTCTTCTGGCGTCCTTGGACTTCAAGGACGCCTACTTGCATGTTCCGATCTGCGCAAGTCACCAGAAGTTTCTGCGCCTTGCGATCAGCGAAGTCCACTCTCGATTGTGGCTCTTCCTTTCGGCCTTGCCTCGGCACCAAGGGTGTTCACCAAGGTGCTTGCTCCGGTTCTAGCCTTCTGTTACAGCGAGGTATTGCTGTCGTGGGCTATCTGGACGGTCTTCTGCTATGAGCAGAAAGTGGCTCAGACTTAGAGGAAAGGTGACTATCGTCAATTAGACCCTCAGGGACTTCGGGTGGTTCCTGAACATTCAGGAGTCAGTCTTGGTCCCGACTCAGTGTCTGGAGTCTCTAGTTCTGGTTCTGGACTCCTTGGAGGCAAAGGTATCCTACCTCTGGAGTAGTTGCTGACACTTCAGTCTGCGGTGCGGGTGCTGACATCCCGAACATGGTTGTCAATCCGTTGTTTGCATGAGAGTCCCGGGACTCCTGGTGGCCTCCTTTGCGGCCGTTCCGTATGCCCAATCACACACCAGGGCATTGCAGAAGGAGATCTTGTCCACCTGGGACAAATCCCCGTTGTCCTTGGATCTTCGGATCCAGGTGATTCACCTGGTCAGGGCGTCCCTGACAGGGTGGTTGGGACCCTCGGCTCTTCGGTCCGGAAAGTCGTTCCCCTCCCATCCAATGGACGGTACTCACGACGGACGCCAGCCTGACGGGCTGGGGTGGAGTCTGGGGAGTCCTGTCGGCTCAAGGCCTTGGACTCCAGACGAGCCCGTTTACCAATCACTGTTCTGGAAATGCGGGCCATCAGACTGTGTCTCTCCTCAGGTCGGAGAGAGTATGGGGTCGCTCCATCAGGAGCCAGTCGGACAACGCCACGGCGGTGGCGTATGTAAACCATCACGGGGGGACTCGGAGCTCAGCTGCGGCTTCCGAGGTAATCCGTATCCTGAAGTGGGCCGGAAGAAACGTGCCGGCTCTGTAGGGGCGGACTATCTGAGTCGCCAATCGCCAGACGCCGGACCAGGAAGAGTGGTCCTTGCATATTTCAACTCCTTTGCCGACGGGGGGGCACGTCGTATGTGGACCTGATGGCCTCTCGACTCAGTCGCAAGGGTCGAGGTTGTGGCCAGATCCAGGGATCCTTGGGCGATGACTCGGATGCGTTGGTGGCCCCATAGGGTCCTTATCGCCTGATATAATCTCTGGTGATCCTAATTGTTCCGGATTGGCCTCAGCGTCACTGGTACGCTGATCTGGTACGTCTCGTTGCGGACGTTCCCTGGCGGTTGCCGATGAGGGAGGACCTTCAGTCTCAAGGTCCTATGTTTCATCCGGCTTACAGACTCTGGCTTTAACGGCAGAGCTGTTAAAAGCCAGGTATTGAGGGACCGAGGTCTCTCGGACTCTGTCATTTTGACCATGTTAAGGACACGGAAGTCTTCCTCCAGGCAGATCTATCACCGTGCCTGGAAAGCTTATATCGCCATATGCAAAGCGCTGGACTGGCGTCCTCGGACGTATTCCGTCCCCAGAATCCTGCGTCCTCTACAGTGTGGAGTGACCCAAAAGCTTGCTTTGAGTACCATCAAGGATCAGATTTCGGCCTTTGCCGTCTTCTTTCAGCGACCTCTAGCGGGTCATTTCTTGGTTAGCACCTTGTGTTGGGGGTTCGCCATGTGCTCCCTCCTGTCAAGCCTTCTCTCCCACCGTGGGATCTGAATTTAGTGCTCTAGGTCCTCCAGGAACCTCCTTTTTGGGAATATCCGGGATATTCCTCTCTTGTCTTGTCTCAGAAGGTGGCCTTTTAGTGGCATCACTTCTGTTTGACGAGTGTCTGAGTTGGCGGCTTTGTCCTGCAAGTCGCCATATTTAGTCATCCATAAGGATAAGGCGGTGTTGCATCCGCAACCTTCCCTTTTGCCAAAGGTGGTGTCTACCTTTCACCTACATGAGGACATTGTCCTCCCGTCCTTGTGTCCTCACCCATCGCATCCCAGAGAGTTTGCGCTGCACATATTGGATGTGGTACGAGCCTTACGGGTGTACCTGTCTGCTACTGCTTCTATTCGGAAGTCCGACTCACTGTTTGTGACTGCCCCTGGTCCATAACAGGGCCAAGCGGTTTCGTCTGCCATCATTTTTAGGGGAATCAGACAAACCGTCATTCAAGCCTATGCTCTCAAAGGGCGGGCGCCTCCCTTTCCGGTTACGGTGCATTCCACCAGGGCAATTGGTGCTTCCTGGGTTTTCCGACATCAAGCGTCGGTTGCACAAGTGTGCAAGGCGGCGACCTGGTCGTCTGTTCATACCTTTTAAGTTTTTTATAAGGTTGATGTGGCTGCATCTTCGGATGCTTCCTTCGGCCGCAGGGTGCTGCAGGCCGCTGTTTAAAGTTGCGACTCCTCCGTTAAGGAGATCTGCCTTCTTGGAGTGAAAGTTTTTGGTTTTTCCATTTATACTGCTCCCATCCCTCTTGACACTGCTTTGGGACATCCCACGTGTAAAGTGTAAAGAGACACCGTGTCAGTCCATGGATGATAAGAGAAAATAGGATTTTTTGTACTCACCGTAAAATCCTTTTCTCTGACATCCATGGACTGACACGGCACCCACCCTTCCTTTTTAAGTTTGTACTGCTTTGTTACGAACTGAAGTCTGCTGACTGTAGTGGGAGGGTTATGCCCGGAGGGACCGCCCCCTGGGTGGGGCTGTTCAGCTCTGGCTTTTAGAATGTATGTATAACATCTCACATTCTGCCTAGGTCTTCTCCTGCAAGCAGGGACATAACCCACGTGTAAAGTGTAAAGAGACACCGTGTCAGTCCATGGATGTCAGAGAAAAGGATTTTACGGTGAGTACAAAAAATCCTATTATTTTATGTATGTTTTCGTTTTTATTTTATGTATGTCTTTATCTTTAAAAAACAATAAAACTTTATATTTGAAAAAAAAAAAAAATTGCAACAATCACCTAATCACCAGGGTCTCTACTAAAAACAAATATATAATGTTTGGGGGTTATAAGTAATTTTCTAGCAAAAAATACTAATTTAAACTTGTAAACAAAAAGTGCCAGAAAAAGCCTGGTCTTCAAGTGGTTAAAGTGATTGTAAAGACTTTTTTTTTGTATAAAAATAACAAACATGTGTGAGGGGGTTAGCTCGGCAGCGGGTGTGTGTGACCCCCAGGATGGGTTCACCACACAAAAACAGGCACAGCAGACAGAGTTTGTAGTTGCAAAAACAAAAGGTGCGGTTTATTTAAACTATTTTCAGGGGAAAAACAGCAAAACAAAAAGAAACATACAAAAAGAAATCCTGGTCAGCTTGACCGCTTACTACACACGTAGGTCCCCTGTCTGACAACTAGGTGCAGCCTTGTGCTGCCCCAGCCCCTATCTCCCTGTTTTTTTTAAGGTTTTAGCCACACAGGCTTTGTCTCACCGCACAGGACAGAAACACACTCCCCAGTCTTGCACAACACAGAACTGGTTCCAGGATGGAGCATCTCCCTTAGCATGCTGGGAGTTCTTGTAGAGGCCTTAATGAGCCACTTGATTCAGCTGGGCTCATTAACTCTTCCCCCGCAAGACTCCCAGCACTCCCACTAGTGGTATGAATCTGCATAAAGCCTGAATCTAGGGCATACATACCTACCATCCTGGATGCAACCTGGTGATTTTACCTGCCTGCTGTCACACATGTTATACTTACCTGCTCTGTTGCAATGGATTTTCACAGAGCAGCCCAGATCCTCCTCTTCTCGGGTCCCTCTTCTGTGCTCCTGGTCCCTCCCTCCTGTTCAGTGCCCCCACAGGGTCCAAGGTACGGGTCCTGGCTCCACGGTTGTACACTCTCTGCTGTGCCAACTGCGCTTGGGCCAAATGTTCCTTTACGATTGGCATTACCTGTGCAATTCTATCTTGCATCAGGGCGACATGCTCAATCACACTCCTGTGGGGAGAACTCTCCACTTTCCCAGGTTTCCTTGGCGATATCCAACAGCCCTCTGGGGTGTCTCCCATAAAGTAACTCAAAGGGTGAGAAACCCGTAGAGGATTGGGGTACCTCCCTAATAGCAAACATTAAATAGGGAATTAGACAGTCCAAATCCTTTCCATCTCTATCCACCACTTTCTTTAACATTTGTTTTAGGGTTTTGTTGAATCTTTCAACCAACCCATCTGTTTGGGGGTGATACACAGATGTACGCAATTGTGTCACTTTGAACAACTTACACAGCTCTTTCATAACCCGGGACATAAAGGGTGTACCTTGGTCCGTAAGCAGTTCTTTACAAATACCCACACGGCTAAAAACAAGAGATAGCTCTTTGGCTATGGTTTTGGCCGAGGTATTTCGGAGAGGAATCGCTTCCGGATAACGGGTGGCATAGTCCATCATAACCAAGATGTACTGGTGCCCCCTAGCGGACTTCATTATCGGACCTACCAAATCCATTGCGATCCTCTCAAAAGGGGACCTCAATGATGGGAAGAGGTACCAGCTGGTTACGGAAATGTGGCATCGGTGCCGACCTCTGACACACAGGGCAGGAGGAACAATAATTTTCTGTTTCCTTCATGACCCCAGGCCAATAGAATCTCTGCAATACTCTCTCTCTGGTTTTCTCTGTCCCCAGATGACCTCCAAGAATGTGCCCATGGGCCAACTCTAACACCAACTTCCTGTAAGGTTTGGGCACCACAAGCTGCTCAATGGTTTCTTCTGCCCTTTTAGCCACCTGATACAGTAGGTCCTTTTCCACGATGAAGTATGGGTAAGTGCAGGTCTCATCTGGGTTCACTAACTCGCCATCTATTACCACTACGTTTTCCCGTGCCTTTATTAGGGTGGGGTCTTTTAACTGTTCTGTGGCAAAATTTTCCTTGTGAACCTCGAGATCAGAAAACTCTACAGACGGCATGTTTTCGTCTGAGGATGTTGGCTCCTCCCCAGGTTCTCGAGTCTCCCCTGCCAATACTGACAAGGGAAATTCTGGAGAGTCCTCACCACTCTCCGAGGAATTCTGCCTATCACATTCCTGGTATATAGGGGCACCAGTGGGGGGCTCAGGACAATCCCATAGTTCCCAGAACTTTGGAAAATCCCTTCCCACAATGGCATCATGAGGCAAGTGAGACACTAATCCCACCCGATGAGAGAGGGTACCTTTGGGGGTCTTAAAACACACTGTAGTCACCGGATACTCTCGGGTGTCCCCATGCACACAAATAACCGCTACCTTGCCATTCCCAGAAACCTCTGTAGGAACTAATTCAGCCTTTATCAGTGTCACGAGGCTACCTGAATCCAGCAATACAACAACATTTCTACCATTAACACACATTTTGCATAAATGTTTCTCAGTTCCCCGAATGGCAGTGCATGCGACTGTCGCAAACAGCGACTGACGTCTGTCCGTTAGAAAGTCACATTGCATGGGTTCATCCACAACCGGGCAATTTGCTGCAATATGTCCCTCTTGTCGGCAGCGGTAACAAACAATCCTTCTTGCTGCCTCTTGAACCCCTGACTTCCCAGGCTGTTCTCGCCAAACCTTGGGTAGAACTCCCACCCTCTCACTCTCTCCACCCTCACCCCTTGGAATCATCTTACCCGCCACTGGGGATGGTCTGGTCTTAGGGTGGAAAGTCCGTGAGTCTCTGGAAGAGGCAGTCAGGTTTTCTGTAGCCAAGTACTTCTCTACACAATCCACAAGATTATCGGACGTTTCTGGGTCTCCATGGCTTACCCACTTTTGGATGGCAGTAGGAAGAGCTCTCAAGAAACGATCCATCACAACACGTTCCACAATCTTTGGTGCGGACAAAGTCTCTGGCTGTAGCCACTTCCTGCTCAGGTGAATGAGATCATACATTTGAGACCTGGGGGGTTTTTCAAGCTGGAAAGTCCAGTTATGCACACGCTGAGCCCGGACAGCCTGGGTGACACCCAGCCGTGCCAATATTTCAGTTTTTAGCATCACATAGTCTTTTGCTTGGTCAGGCTCTAGGTCATAGTAAGCTTTCTGCGATTCACCAGTTAACAGAGGAGCCACCAGTCCAGCCCACTGCTCCTTAGGCCACTTTTCTCTTTCAGCAGTCCTTTCAAACGTGGTCAAAAACACCTCTGGATCATCCTCTCCAGTAATTTTTGTCAATAAACGACTTACCCCAAAGGACGCGGTATTAGTGGAACGACTTGCCTCACTGGTCTGCGGATGTTGCTGCATTAACGTTTCCATTTGTTGTAGTCTCTGCTCTTGCTTCTGTAACAGGTCTATGAAGCGGGCCTCAGATTGCTGCTGGGCTTGTTGCTGAGCTTGCTGCTGGGCTGCGAGGCTCTGTTGCAAAGTTGCATTTGTCTGCTGCTGGGCTGCAAGGCTCTGTTGATGAGCTGCAAGGCTCTTTTGCAAACCTGCATTTGTCTGCTGCTGATTGGCATTTGCTAGAGCCAGCTGTTTCAGTATCTCCTGTGCTGGCCTTAAAAAAAACTGCCACTGGTTCTCCACCAACTGTGAGGGGGTTAGCTCGGCAGCGGGTGTGTGTGACCCCCAGGATGGGTTCACCACACAAAAACAGGCACAACAGACAGAGTTTGTAGTTGCAAAAAACAAAAGGTGCGGTTTATTTAAACTATTTACAGGGGAAAAACAGCAAAACAAAAAAGAAACATACAAAAAGAAATCCTGGTCAGCTTGACCGCTTACTACACACGTAGGTTCCCTGTCTGACAACTAGGTGCAGCCTTGTGCTGCCCCAGCCCCTATCTCCCTGTTTTTTTAAGGTTTTAGCCACACAGGCTTTGTCTCACCGCACAGGACAGAAACACACTCCCCACTCTTGCACAACACAGAACTGGTTCCAGGATGGAGCATCTCCCTTAGCATGCTGGGAGTTCTTGTAGAGGCCTTAATGAGCCACTTGATTCAGCTGGGCTCATTAACTCTTCCCCCGCAAGACTTCCAGCACTCCCCCTAGTGGTATGAATCTGCATAAAGCCTGAATCTAGGGCATACATACCTACCATCCTGGATGCAACCTGGTGATTTTACCTGCCTGCTGTCACACATGTTATACTTACCTGCTCTGTTGCAATGGATTTTCACAGAGCAGCCCAGATCCTTCTCTTCTCGGGTCCCTCTTCTGTGCTCCTGGTCCCTCCCTCCTGTTCAGTGCCCCCACAGCAAGCAGCTTGCTATGTGGGAACCCGTGCTGAGTCACAGCTCCCTGTGTCCATTCAGACACGGAGCCCCAACCCGGCTCTGCCTCCTCTCTTACCTGAGAGAGACCCCAGGTAAGTGTTAGGGGGGCTGCTGCACACAGAAGGATTTTTATTTAACCACTTAAGCCCCGGACCAATGCGGGCCATTATGACCAGGCCCCTTTTTGCGATTCGGCACTGCGTCGCTTTAACTGACAATTGCGTGGTCGTGCGACGTGGCTCCCAAACAAAATTGGCGTCCTTTTTTTCCCACAAATAGAGCTTTCTTTTGGTGGTATTTGATCTGCGGTTTTTATTTTTTGCGCTATAAACAAAAATAGATTGAAAATATGAAAAAAATTACATATTTTTTACTTTTTGCTATAATAAATATCCCCAAAAAATATATAAAAAAACTTTTTTTTCCTCAGTTTAGGCCGATACGTTTTCTTCTACATATTTTTGGTAAAAAAAAAAACGCAATCGGCGTTTATTGAGTGGTTTGCGCAAAAATTATAGCGTTTACAAAATAGGGTATAGTTTTAAGGCATTATTTTTTTTTTTTTTACTAGTAATGGCGGCGATCAACGATTTTTTTCAGGACTGCGACATTATGGCGGACACATCGGACACTTTTGAAACATTTTTGGAACCATTGTCATTTTCACAGCGATCAGTGCAATAAAAATGCACTGGTTTCTGTGAAAATGACACTGGTAGTGAAGGGGTAACCACTAGGGGCGCTGGAGGGGTTAAGTGTGCCTAGGGGAGTGTTTACTACTGTGGGGGCGTGGCTACGACTGACACGTCACCGATCTCAGCTCTGATTACACAGAGCGGAGATCGCTGACATTGTCAGTAGAGGAGCGGGGAGATGTTGTGTTTACACACACATCTCCCCGCTCCGAGCCTCAGTGAGGCGATCGCGGGGATCCCCGTGGCGATCGAGTCCGCAGGACCCGTGGTCCCACTCACGGGGAAGGCAGGGGGGTCGCGAGTGCGCCGGCGCGTGCGCAACCCCGACGTCGGCAGTTAAAGGGCCACGTACAGGTACGTGATTGTGCCTGTACGAGCCATTCTGCCGACGTATATATACCGTGAGCGGTCGGGAAGTGGTTAACCACTTCAGCCCCGGAAGATTTGGCTGCTCAATGACCAGGCCATTTTTTGTCATACAGCACTGCGTCACTTTAACTGAAAATTTTGTGGTCGTGCGACGCTGGACCCACACAAAATTCGTCCTTTTTTTCCCACAAATAGAGCTTTCTTTTGGTGGAATTTGATCACCTCTGCGGTTTTTATTTTTTGCGCTATAAACAGAAGAGCGACAATTTTGAAAAAAAACACAATATCTTTTACTTTTTGCTATAATAAATATCCCATTTTTTTTCCCAAAAACTTTTTTTTCCTCAGTTTAGGCCGATCAGTATTCTTCTACATATTTTTGGTAAAAAAAAAAAAAAAAAAACGCAATAAGCGTATATTGATTGGTTTGCGCAAAAGTTACAGCGTCTACAAAATAGGGGATAGATTTGTGGCATTTTTATTATTTTTTTTTACTAGTAATGGCAGCAATCTGCGATTCTTATCGGGACCGCGATATTGCGGCGGACACATCGGACACTTTTTGGGACCATTGACAACTATACAGCGATTAGTGCTATAAAAATGCACTGATTACTGTATAAATATCACTGCCAGGGAAGGGGCGATCAAGGGGTTAAAAGTGTTCTCTCACTGTGTTCTAACTGTAGGGGGGATAGGACTAACTAGGGGAAGAGAGATATCGGTGTTCATACATTGTATGAACACATGATCAGTCTCCTCTCCCCTGAAAGAACCGGGATCTGTGTGTTTACACAGATCCTGGTTCTCGCTCTGTCACGAGCGATCGCAGGTGCCCGGCGGTCATCGCGCGTCCCTAGTAGACCAAAAAGCGAAGCGGCGTAAGGTAACTCCGCTTCGCCCAGCCGTGCCATTCTGTAGCAGTAAAACTGTGGCGGATGGTCGGCAAGTGGTTAAATGCATAGAATGCATTAAGATAAAAAACCTTTTAACTTTACAACTCCTTTAAAGGGGTTGTAAAGGTTTGTTTTTTATTTTCTAAATATGTTCCTTTAAGCTAGTGCATTGTTGGTTCACTTACCTTTTCCTTTGATTTTCCTTCTAAATATTTGTTTTCTTTGTCTGAATTTCTCACTTCCTGTTCCTCCTCAGTAAGCTGTTCAGTAAGCTGTTCTGGGTGACTCCACACCACTCGGATGATGGTGTGAAGTTTACTGAGGAGAAACAGGAAGTGAGAAATTCAGACAAAGAAAAAAAAATTTAGAAGGTAAATCAAAGGAAAAGGTAAGTGAACCAACAATGCACTAGCTTAAAGGAACCTATTTAGAAAATAAAAAACGAACCTTTACAACCCTTTTAAGGTTAAACCACTCGTAATAAAAAATCGTTATAAAATTGACCTCTAAAAAGGAAAACCAAGAGAACTGAAACCCCGAGGATGAATGGGAAGCAGCCGAAATTGCTGACTTAATGTCCGCATTAGCCATTAATGTACAATTACGTTGGAGAAGTATTAGGGCTTCATCAAAAGATGAATAAGTAATGGTAGCAGGGGCGTACCTAGAGCATTTGGCACCCGGGGCGAATCCTACATCTGGCACCCCCCCCCCAACTTTAAATGGAAAAACACCCACAAGTCCAGTGCTTCTTCATCCAAATCTCAATATGTGCACCAGCAAACTGTGCATGGTGGACTACAAAACAACTCCTTCTCAGAATACAAAACCAATGCGCTTTTGGTGATCACACTAAAATTGTGCACTCACCAGACCTCCATAACCCTCTTAACTTAATTAGTGGGTCCACAGTAGCTTACATTTACGATATCCAAGGCAGCCTACTGAGTCCCTTCCATCCAGTTTTTGATCTTTACACCTACGTGGAACACACGTAGGAAACAAACAGGAAGTTGGGTCAGTGGTGGCCATCTTGGAATCATGTGGTATAGTAACCATACTGAATGCTGCCATTTTTATTTTCAATATTATTGCAGACTTGGAATTATAGCAGCTGCTAGCAACAGCCGCAATAGAATCCGGCAGGCTGGTTGTACCCAAGCTGATCGATCAAACCGTGTATGGCCAGCCTAAGCTACTGTGGACACAATAAAGAGGGTCATGGAGGTCTGGTTAGTGCAAAGTTTGAGTGTGAGCACCAAGAGAGCATGGGTTTTGTGTTCTGGGAAGGAGGTGTTTTGTAGTCCACCACGCATGATTTACTGGAGCACATACTGTATTGAGATTTGGATAAAATAATAAATATATATTGTAAGATATAACAGCAATTAGGGCCCATTCACACCGCCAATGTTAGGTTGTGTTGGGCTACATTGCCCAATGTAGTCCCAAGCAATCCCTATAGTTTAAAGAGGAGTTTCGCCCCCACATACGAGAAAAAAAAAATCAGCAGCTACACATACAGTAGCTGCTGACTTTTAATAATAGGACACTTACCTGTTCTGGAATCCAGCGATGTCGGCACCCGCAGCCAATGTTTCCATTGGCTCTCGGCTAGTGCCGCCGCCATTCGTAGTAAGGGAACCCGGCAGTGAAGCCTTGGTAGGTTCCCTACTGTGCATACGCGAAGCGCGCTGCACTCTCTTACTGGCCCGGCAGCAGGGGAAGGAGGAGGGGGGCTGAACTTCTGACGTACCTCGCCATGGCAAGGTCTGACGGAAGTGAGGATAGGCTCCCCCCCAAAAGGTGCCAAATGTGGCACCGGAGGGGGGGAGGAAACAGATAAGTGGAGCTTATAGCTCTACATAGCATAGACATTTTTGCACCGTGCAATCTGACATGCTGAATGCATCACAATGTGCTACAGCACTAAGTAATAATAATAGAAGTAAAAAGAAAAGAAAAATATTGCAATGTGTATTACCTGTCAGCACAAGGTAAAACGCCCACAATCACATGTTCATAATGTGCACACTAATAGGTGTACTGTGGTGTGAATGAACCCTTCCAGAGAAGAATTTTTTAATGAATTTATACCTAAAAAATTACTTAGAACCCCCAAACATTATATATATTTTTTTTAGCAAATGACAGTCATTGCAATATTTTATGTCACACGATATTTGCGCAGCTGTCTCTCAAACGCAAATTTTGTGTAAAAAAATACACTAATGTGAAAGATGATGTTACACTGAGTAATTGGGTACCGAACATGTCACACTTTAAAATTGCACACACTCATGGAATGGCGACAAACTATGGTACTTAAAAATCTCCATAGGCAACGTTTTAAAATTTTTAAACGGTTACCTGTTTAGAGTAACAGGGGAGGTCTAGTGCTAGAATTATTGCTCTCACTTGAACGATCGTGGCGATACCTCACATGTGTGGTTTGAACACTTATTATATTTGCGGGCGTGACATAGGTATGAGTTTTCTTTGGCGTGCGAACATGGAGGGATTGGGTGCATTAAACCTTTTTTTTTTTTTCTTATTTCATTTTTTTTTTTACACTGTCCCTTAAAATAAAAATTATGATCACTTTTATTGTTGTCACAGGGAATGTAAACATCCCTTGTGACAGTAATAGGCAGTGACCCCAAACCCCTCCTCTGCCAAGATCAGTGTTTTTGAATTATGATTTTTTTTTTTAAATTGCGCCGTTGGCTGCAGAGTAAACCGGAAGTGACGCTGTGATGTCGTTTGAGTTTCTACATTGGAGACCTAATCAAAGGCAAACCCAGACGTGCCAGCTGGTGGCTCAGGTCTCCGGGTGGGATGGGAGACCTGGGCGGAGCTGTGGGGGGATGGGGACGTCCCCTCCCGCTCCTTGTAATGACAGCTGATGCTGTTCATTCATGGCAGCCAGTGAAAATAGATGGGACAGGCAAGAGGTGTCAGTCACTCAGGTGAGCAGATCCCACATATTTAGACAAATCGGTGCCACGGTCAGGGAAGTGGAGAGCTGGACTGGAGCTGCTATGAGGGAGACATCAGAGTGAGATGGGGAGACAGCTGACAATACAAAGTATGGCCCATACTTTGCATTATCTGTTGTCCGACTCCTCAGGGACAGATCAGATCCAGCGATCCCACTGTATGGCGATCCCCCATCCAGGGACAGCAGACATTGGCATTGATGATTTGACCTGGATTTTGGAACTGACCTGCTGACAAGGCGTATTGCTTGCTGGACCGCGGACGGGATCTGATGGCCGCAGGGAAGATGCTGCTGTGACCTGCTGCTTGCTGGACCGATCTGATGGCTGCAAGATGTGGGTGTAGGTCAATGTCTATTTACACCTGGGATACAGACACCCCCCCTTATCAGACCAGCTCATCTACTATACCTGGGTTGTGAACAAAGCAAACCCCCCCCCCCCTTATCAGGTAAGCTCACAGCTCAGCTACTTCAGGTGGGTAATATACAGCAAACGCCTGGATTCTGCATCCTGTAAATCGCACATATCTACATTCTGCACCCTGTAAATCGCACATGTCTACATTCTGCACCCTGTAAATCGCACATATCTACATTCTGCACCCTGTAAATCGCACATGTCTACATTCTGCACCCTGTAAATCGCACATATCTACATTCTGCACCCTGTAAATCGCACATATCTACATTCTGCACCCTGTAAATCGCACATATCTACATTCTGCACCCTGTAAATCGCACATGTCTACATTCTGCACCCTGTAAATCGCACATGTCTACATTCTGCACCCTGTAAATCACACGTCTGCATTCTGCACCCTGTAAATCGCACATGTCTGCATTCTGCACCCTGGAAATCGCACATGTCTGCATTCTGCACCCTGTAAATCACACATATCTGCATTCTGCACCCTGTAAATCGCACATATCTGCATTCTGCACCCTGTAAATCACAGATGTCTGCATTCTGCACCCTGTAAATCACACATATCTGCATTCTGCACCCTGTAAATCACACATATCTGCATTCTGCACCCTGTAAATCACACATATCTGCATTCTGCACCCTGTAAATAGCACATGTCTACATTCTGCATCCTGTAAATCGCACATGTCTACAATCTGCATCCTGTAAATCGCACATATCTGCATTCTGCACTCTGTAAATCGCACATATCTGCATTCTGCACCCTGTAAATCGCACATATCTGCATTTTGCACCCTGTAAATCGCACATGTCTACATTCTGCACCCTGTAAATCGCACATATCTGTATTTTGCACCCTGTAAATCGCACATGTCTACATTCTGCACCCTGTAAATTACACATGTCTACATTCTGCACCCTGTAAATCACACATGTCTACATTCTGCACCCTGTAAATCGCACGTCTACATTCTGCACCCTGTAAATCGCACGTCTACATTCTGCACCCTGTAAATCGCACATATCTGCATTCTGCACCCTGTAAATCACACATGTCTACATTCTGCACCCTGTAAATCGCACATGTCTACATTCTGCACCCTGTAAATCGCACGTCTGCATTCTGCACCCTGTAAATCACACGTCTACATTCTGCACCCTGTAAATCGCACGTCTGCATTCTGCACCCTGTAAATCACACATATCTGCATTCTGCAACCCCCCAATCAGATCAGCTACAGTGCTACACTATACACATGGCAGGGGGTGGTGGACACAGCAATCACCCCCCCTCCCCCCAAATCAGGTCAGCTACATACAGTGCTAGTACACATGGCAGGGGGTGGACACAGCACCCCCCCCTCCAAATCAGGTCAGCTGCATACAGGACTGTGCTAGTACACATGGCAGAGGGTGGACACAGCACCCCCCCTCCAAATCAGGTCAGCTACATACAGGACTGTGCTAGTACACATGGCAGGGGGTGGACACAGCACCCCCCCTCCAAATCAGGTCAGCTACATACAGGACTGTGCTAGTACACATGGCAGGGGGTGGACACAGCAATCACCCCCCCACCCCCCCAATCAGGTCAGCTACATACAGGACTGTGCTAGTACACATGGCAGGGGGTGGACACAGCAATCACCCCTCCCCCAATCAGGTCAGCACAGCGTGGTAGAGCAGAAAGACACACACTCCTCCAGGCTCTTCTTACAACACCCCCCCAGCTCCCCCGCTCACCAGGAATCCTGACTGTGTGTGTGGTAGCAGCTGAGCTGCCCCAGCGGAGAGAGATGATGACAGACACAGTCAGGCTGAGGCCACAGTGGTGGGTGGAGGCGGAGCTAGCAGGAGGGAATTCAGTCACTGAACGAGTGGACGGTCTGGACCAGTCCATTGCGGCCCTGGCGGTGGGGGTGTTCTAAAAAACACCTAAAGGGAAAGGGAGCAGCCAGAGCCAGCAGGGATGCCCTTGGGATGATCGGACGGTGTCACCCGACTCGGGTGCCGAGCGCACCCCATATAGCGAAGTCACTCGGCCACTGACACCCCCCAATGTGTGCTACCTGGGGCGGACCGCCCCCCGCCCCCCTATTGGTACGCCCCTGAATGGTAGCATCGAAATCAGACACCTCATCATTAAGGGATTAGCCCGAATAAGAAAGGAAAGAGTCGGGTTCCTTCTTGGAAACCATGCTTAATAGGGACACTCTAAAGTTAGGAAAGCGGGAGATGAAAATGGACCTGCAATTCTACCCTCCTTCAGCTCTTTCTCAATCTTGTCTTTCACAACTTCTGGATGAAAAGAAACTGAACGTAAGTTATTGACTATTACAAAACCATTACCTAAAAATCCAGGTAACGTATATACTCGAGTATAGGCCGAGTTTTTCAGCACATTTTTTTGTGCTGAAAATGCCCCCCTCGGCTTATACTCGAGTCACCTTTTTGCGCCTGATCTCCCGGAATTTGGTGACCCGGTACCGACCGGCCGTAGGTCCCCTGGACCCCACACTTGGCACACATGTAGCCCCATTTCTCCTCTATAAGTGTGCAAAGTTTTTTGTGTGGGGGACCTACGGCTCAGGAGCACCGATTTTTCTAATCCGGGCACCCCTTTCCATAGAATCCCATGTTAAACATCAGTCTAGTCATGGGCACAGTGAGGCATGGGCACAGTGAGGCATGTACATGGACACAGTGAGGCGAAGTGAGGCACATGGACACAGTGAGGCGAAGTGAGGCACAGTGAGGCATGCAGATGGACACCCTAGGCTTATACTCGAGTAAATACGTTTTCTCCGTTTTTTGTGGTAAAATTAGGTGCCTCGGCTTATATTCGAGTCGGCTTATACTCGAGTATATACGGTACTTAAAAAACATTTTTAATGCCATTCTACTGTTTCTACGGTTTGGATAGATTTATAGCCAGGGCAACATGCTTGACAATTTCACTGGCGTCAGTGCTTATTGGAGTAGTGTCCTTAGACTGAGACTGGGTTGGCGCTGTGGCAGCCTTGCGGTAGCATCTGCAAGCAGGGTATGCCCCTGAACAAAGCACTCATGTTTGTACCTACAGTTAGACTAGACATGAATCTACATTGTCCTTTATTAATGGCAATGCAAAAGCCATTGCAAAAATAATTGTATCCACCTTCTTAGCGGAGTTCCTAGCTTCTCCCCGCATCGAGTGCCCCCACGGAGACCCGCATTCCAAGGGGATAAACATGGGGGCGCATTTCCGAGTCCTGCTGCTGACACAGACAGCAGGACCTGGCCCCGCCCCCAGCTCCCGTGTCACTGGATTTGATTGATAGCAGCGGGAGCCAATGGCTTCACTGCTATCAATCTATCCAATGAGGACCCGAGACAGTGGCTGGAGCTGCTGTGCTCGTCCCCGTCGATGGAATGATCGGGTTCAGGTAAGTAAAAGGTAAGGGGTGTCTGGGGGGCTGCTGCAATACAGGTTTTTCACCTTAATGCATTAAGGTGAAAAAACCTTGAGGGTTTACAACCCCTTTAACCACTTCCTTACTGGGCACTTAAACCCCCCTCCTGCCCAGACCAATTTTTAGCTTTCAGCGCTTGAAATGAATGACAATTGCGCGGTCATACAACGCTGTACCAAAATTAAATTTTTATATATTTTTTCACATAAATAGAGCTTTCTTTTGGTGGTATTTAATCACCACTGGGGTTTTTATTTTTTTGCTAAACAAACAAAAAAACATGGAAAATTTTGAAAAAAAAAAACATGTTTCATAGTTTGTTATAAAATTTTGCAAACAGGTAATTTTTCTCCTTCATTGATATGCGCACTGATGGGTGACACTGATGGGCACTGTTGAGCACTGGTAGTGGACACTGATGGGCAGGACTGGTAGGTGATAATGATAGGTGGCACTGTGGGCGGAACTGTGGGCACTGATGGGTGGCGCTGGTGGTCACTGGTAGGCAGCACTGTTATTCAGGTAGCACCTCCCCTTCATCGGGACCGATGTCCCTCTGACAGCCGCCGGTGATCGGCTATTTTTTTCTCCTCACGCTATCAGCGTGAGGAGAAAAAATAGCCGATTAGCGGCTCTGTTTACTTAACATGATCAGCTATCATTGGCTGACAGCTGATCACGTGGTCTCATTGACTTGCTGATCACAGAGCGCGCGCCCTGCAGGCGACGTGCAGGCCGCTTGAGCACTGGAGGACATCCAGAGACGCCCTCCCGGCAATTCAGGTCTGCGCTGTAGCCGGATTTTGGCTATAGCGTGGATCTGAAGTGGTTAACCTCTTGCCGACTGCCTTCCGCATATATACTGCAGCAAGGCGGCTTGGCTACGCAAACAGGTACGTCGGTCTGTGCATGTGGTACTGTGGGCGCGCGTGCCCATCACGTGCCATGGGAGCTCGCCCGTGGGTCCAGCGGACTCGATGTCAGCCGACCACCCGCAATCATGGTGAAGAGAGACAGAACGGGGATCTGCCTATGTAAACAAGGTGGATCCCCGTTCTGACAGGGGAAGAGAGAGAGATCAGCTGTTCTTAGTGATCAGAAACATCGATCTCTCTCTACTCCCAGTCAGTCCATCCCCCTGACAGTTAGAAACACCTCCCTAGGGAACATTTAACCCCTTGATCGCCCCTAGTGTTAACCCCTTCCCTGCCAGTGCCATTTATACAGTGATCAGTGCATTTTTTTTAGCACTGATCACTGTATTGGTGTCACTGGTCACCAAAAAGTGTCACCTAGGGTCAGATTTGTTGGCAGCAATGTCGCAGTAAAAACAATAAAAAAAATAAAAAGTCCCTAAATCTTTCTCCTATTTTGTAGACGCTATAACTTTTGCGCAAACCAATCAATATACGCTTATTGCAATTTTTTTTACCAAAAATATGTAGCAGAATACAAATTGGCCTAAACTGATGAATACATTTTTTTTTTTTAATATATTTTTTGGGATATATATTATAGCAGAAAGTAAAAAAATTATCAGCTTTTTTTGTTTATAGCGCGAAAAATAAAAACCGTAGAGGTGATCAAATACCACCAAAAGAAAGCTCTATTTGTGGGGGGAAAAAAAGGAGATCAATTTTGTTTGGGTACAATGTTGCGTGACCACGCAATTGTCAGTTAAAGCGACGCAGTGCCATACTGCAAAAAATGGCCTGGTCATTAAGGGGGTAAATCCTTCCGGGGCTGAAGTGGTTAAAGAAACAGGTGACTTAAACTGTGATTGAGATTTCTGGGGTAACATAGGCCGACATCCTCTACTCCCCAGCTCAAGGAAGGGTGAGCTGAGAGCTTCTGCCTAAAGTTTTCATTTTAATGGAAGCAAGAAATACCACCAAAATGCCCAAAAGCCTCAGCAACAATGTCTAAGGCCGGGTTCACACCGTCGCCGCATGCGGCTCACAGCAGGGGTCCGGTGCGTGCTGGTTCACCATTTCAGGTCCGATTTCAGCCCGAATTTTGGGCTGAAATCGAACCTGAAACGCACCGAAAAAGGCACACGTTTTTCCAGCACACCGCACCGGACCCGCTGCAGAGATATGTGAATCGACTCCATAGAGAGCCAGTCACATTCTCCTGCTATGTGAATTGAATGCAGGGAAACGCGCATTCAATTCACATAGGTGTGAACCCGGCCTAAGTGTTGAAACAATGCTTAACATTTGTCTGCTTTCTTCTTCTCCCTTGTGACAGGTGGGTGGGAGGAGCTGGCTGACAGTGAATCCCCATTCACCTCCATGGGTCAGACAGGCTGGGATGAATGATAAGCTGGTTGGCTTTGAGTGGTAGGGGTGTCTTCAGCCAAGCACCACCTAAGCCATTCCTCTCCCCCAGAGTTTTCAGCTTTCTCAATGAGCTGGAGAAGCAGGACATGAATGACGAGTGGCACAGGTGAGCGCTGACGGTTCCTCCTCAGGTGGCTAGCAGCATTAGAGCGGGGTCCAGCTTAAATAGGGAGAAAAGGGGAACGAGCCAAAATATCCCAACAGGCAGCTTGTTGCTGGGGGAGATTTCTCTGGAGATAACCAATGACCTCCGGGGATAACCTGCAAATCAGAAAGGTGGGGAGGAAACACAGCAGTGGTGGCACTTTGTACTAGTAAATTCCCTTTTTATTGCATGCAAATAGTCTGCTTGCTTTGCTTGCTGCAGCTTGACATCGCATGCTATTGCTCGGTCTGTCTTCTACTAGAACCTCCAAATCTTTCTCCCCCTAGCGAGTAACTTGCATTTATATTCTTAGCCCCCAAGTGTATTACTTTACTATTTTCAATATTAAACCATATTTATTATGTAGTTGCCCACCCCATTATTTTATTGAGGTCTTCTTGTAAAATTTCTATATCCTGATGTGAAGTTATTGCCCTACTTATTTTTGTGTTCTCATAAAAAACTGAGATTGAGCTATTTATCCCATCCTCTATATCATTTATAAATAAATTAAACAGAACATTTCTTATTCTTTCCCCTCTGGCTGGTAAGTACACTAAAATGAAATACATTCCAAAATTATTGTATGTTTTATTCCTAATCTGTAACCAAATATGATGAAGCTTACAAACCTTTAAAAAAAAATAAAAAAATGCTTGATTACTATTGATATACATGTACCAATGCTTTGATACTGACAAAAAGAACCAGGTATAATAATGTACTGTTGTAATCTTGGCTTCTGTGGTAATAAACATAAGTTCTAGTCAGGGCACAAGTACACAAAAGACACAAGTCCATCTAGTTCAACCAATAAAGGGAAAATAAAAAAGATCATACTATCCTATACACACCAATTCTATACCCACAGTTGATCCAGATGAAGGCAAAAAAAAGAAGAGCAAAGCATGATCCAATTTGCTCCAGCAGTGGAAAAAAAAATCCTTTCTGATCCCCCCAGAGGCAATGGGATATTCCCTGGATCAACTTTACCTATATATGTTAGTATCCAGTTACAGTAAATTATGTACATCCAAGAAATAATCCAGTCTTTTTTAAATGTATGCAATGAATATGCATTACACTAAAGCAGTATGCATAACCTAACTGTTGAAAACTTCTTGCAGGGGCTATTGCTGGATACAATACCACATCAGACTTTTTCCAACGGGAAATCCGGTCGTGTGTACACAGCATTAGGCATACAATGCATAATATTTTTTCTCTGGTATACCAGAAATGATTCCAGCCATAGGTGTGCGCACAGGGTGTGCTGTTGTGCCTAGGCACGCCCTAATCCCCCCAATGCACATTAGTATCATCGCTCTGTGTGGCGGCAGGAAGACGGGAAAGATCTCGCTCTTGCCGGCTATACCATAAGAGAAGTGTTTACGCTCTTCTCTTTCACTGTGCAGGAAGGGAGATCAATGTGCCGTGGTCATATATACAGTATCTCACATTTTTGTAAATATTTTATTATATCTTTTTATGTAACACTGAAGAAATTACACTTTGCTACAATGTAAACTAGTGAGTGTACAGCTTGTTTAACATTGTAAAGTTGCTGTCCCCTCAAAATAACTCAACACACAGCCATTGATGTCTAAATTGCTGGCAACAAAAGTGAGTACACCCCTAAGTGAAAATGTCCAAATCGGGTCCAAAGTGTCAATATTTTGTGTGGCCATCAATATTTTACAGCACTGCCTTAACCCTCTTGGGCATGGAGTTCACCAGAGCTTCACAGGTTGCCACTGGAGTCCTCTTCCACTCCTCCATGATGACATCATAGAGCTGGTGGATGTTAGAGACCTTGCGCTCCTCCACCTTCCATTTGAGGGATGCCCTACAGATGCTCAATAGGATTTAGGTCTGGAGACATGCTTTGCCAGTCCATCACCTTCACCCTCAGCTTCTTAAGCAAGGCAGTGGTCGTCTTGGAGGTGTGTCGTTATGTTGGAATACTGCCCTGTGGTCCAGTCTCCGAAGGGAGAGTATCATGCTCTGCTTCAGTATGTCACAGTACATGTTGGCATTCATGGTTCCCTCAATGAACTGTAGCTCCCCAGTGTCGGCAGCACTCATGCAGCCCCAGACCATGACACTCTCACCACCATGCTTGATTGTAGGCAAGACACACTTGTCTTTGTACTCCTCACCTGGTTGCCGCCACACACGCTTGACACCATCTGAACCAATTACGTTTATTTTGGTCTCATCACACCACAGGACATGGTTCCAGTAATCCATGTCCCTAGTCTGCTTGTCTTCAGCAAACTGTTTGCAGGCTTTCTTGTGTATCATCTTTACATGAGGCTTCCTTCTGGGAAGACAGCCATGCAGATCAATTTGATGCAGTTTGCGCCATATGGTCTGAACACTGACAGTCTGACCCCCCACCCCTCCAACCTCTGCAGCAATGCTGGCAGCACTCATACATCTATTTCCCAAAGACAACCTCTGGATATGACGCTGAGCATGTGCACTCAACTTTTTTGGTCGACCATGACGAGGCTTGTTCTTTTTGATTTGATAGAGGAATTGTAATGTGCTCCTTATGGGAGTGTGTCTAGGCGCACATGTCTTTGGAGTGTCGGAGGAAACCGGAGTACCCGGAGGAAACCCACACAGACACAGGGAGAACATGCAAACTCCAGGCAGATGGTGTCATGGTCGGGATTCGAACCAGTGACCCTATTGCTGCTAGGTGAAAGTGCTAACCACTACACCACTAATTCAAAACAATGGAAACTAAAATAGAAAAGAATAGAAAAAAAATAGAACAGAATAGAATAAAATATATTATATATTGTTTTTCTTTTCTATTCTTTTCTATTCTATTCAAATCTCTTCTATTCGAATTTGAATTCATTCATTCATTCTCTGCGAAATTTTAATTTCTTATAGAATGAAATCGAATTTGAATAGAATAGATTATAATAGATTCGTTTCTTATTAGAATTTGAAAACATTTTGACCGAATTCAAAAAAAGTCGATCAAATTTGAAAAATTTTATCAAATTCGAAAAAAATCTACCGCATTGGAAAAAATCTACCGAATTAGTAAAAAACGATCAAATTCAAAAAAAATTTGACCGCATTCGAAAAAAGTAAACTATATATAACCGTTTTCCAAAATTCGAATTTCGTATAGAATGAAATCGAATTAGAATAAAAAAGATTCGAAATAGAATAGAAAATAATAGCAAAGAGTAAACTAGAAAAACAATAGAAGAAAATATAATACATATTATATTTTATTCAATTTGGTTCTATTGTTTTTCTAGTCTATTCTTTTCTATTATTTTCTATTCAAATCTTTTCTATTCAAATTCAAATTAATTCTAAACAAAATTGGAACTTCTGAAGCCATCTCCTGAAATTTGAATTTCATATAGAATGAATTCAAATAGAAAAGATTACAATAGAATAGAAAAGAAAATAGAAAAGAATAACATAGAAAAACAATAGAACAGACTAAAAAAAAATATTATACAGTGGGGCAAAAAAGTATTTAGTCAGCCACCAATTGTGCAAGTTCTCCCACTTAAGAATTTATTTGCAAATTATGGTGGAAAATAAGTATTTGGTCACCTACAAACAAGCAAGATTTCTGGCTCTCACAGACCTGTATCTTCTTCTTTAAGAGGCTCATCTGTCCTCCACTCATTACCTGTATTAATGGCACCTGTTTGAACTTGTTATCAGTATAAAAGACACCTGTCCACAACCTCAAACAGTCACACTCCAAACTCCACTATGGTGAAGACCAAAGAGCTGTCGAAGGATACCAGAAACAAAATTGTAGACCTGCACCAGGCTGGGAAGACTGAATCTGCAATAGGCAAGCAGCTTGGTGTAAAGAAATCAACTGTGGGAGCAATAATTAGAAAATGGAAGACATACAAGACCACTGATAATCTCCCTCGATCTGGGGCTCCACGCAAGATCTCACCCCGTGGGGTCAAAATGATCACAAGAACGGTGAGTAAAAATCCCAGAACCAGGGGGACCTAGTGAATGACCTGCAGAGAGCTGGGACCAACATAACAAAGGCTACCATCAGTAACACACTACGCCGCCAGGGACTCAGATCCTGCAGTGCCAGACGTGTCCCCCTGCTTAGGCCAGTACATGTCCGGGCCCGTCTGAGGTTTGCTAGAGAGCATTTGGATGATCCAGAAGAGGATTGGGAGAATGTCATATGGTCAGATGAAACCAAAGTAGAACTGTTTGGTAGAAACAATTTCTCGTGTTTGGAGGAGAGAGAATGCCGAGTTGCAACCAAAGAACACCATACCTACTGTGAAGCATGGGGATGGCAACATCATGCTTCGGGGCTGTTTCTCTGCAAAAGGGAACAGGACGACTGATCCGTGTACATGAAAGAATGAATGGGGCCATGTATCGTGAGATTTTGAGTGCAAACCTCCTCCCATCAGCAAGGGCATTGAAGATGAAACGTGGCTGGGTCTTTCAGCATGACAATGATCCCAAACACACCGCCCGGGCAACGAAGGAGTGGCTTCGTAAGAAGCATTTCAAGGTCCTGGAGTGGCCTAGCCAGTCTCCAGATCTCAACCCCATAGAAAACCTTTGGAGGGAGTTGAAAGTCCGTGTTGCCCAGCGACAGCCCCAAAACATCACTGCTCTAGAGGAGATCTGCATGGAGGAATAGGCCAACATACCAGCAACAGTGTGTGACAACCTTGTGAAGACTTACAGAAAACGTTTGACCTCTGTCATTGCCAACAAAGGATATATAACAAAGTATTGAGATGAACTTTTGATATTGACCAAATACTTATGACTTATTTTCCACCATAATTTGCAAATAAATTCTTTCCAAATCAGACAATGTGATTGTCTGGATTTGTTTCCACATTTTGTCTCTCATAGTTGAGGTATACCTATGATGACAATTACAGGCCTCTCTCATCTTTTTAAGTGGGAGAACTTGCACAATTGGTGGCTGACTAAATACTTTTTTGACCCACTGTGTATATATATATATATATATATATATATATATCTATATCATTTTTTTTTTATTCTGTTCTATTGTTTTTCTATGCTATTCTTTTCTATTCTATTCTAATCTTTTCCATTCGAATTCATTCTATACAAAATTCGAATTTCGGAAGATGGCTTCTGAAGTTCGAATTTTGTATAGAATGAATTTCAATAGAACAGATTTGAATAGACTAGAAAAACACTAGAACAGAACAAAAAAAAAAAATAAAAAAAATAAAAAAAAATTATATATATATACATACATACATACATACATATGTAACATCTCCCGAAATTTGAATTTCATATAGAATGAAATTGAGTTTGAATAGAAAAGATTAGAATAAAAAATATTAGAAAATAATAGCATAGAAAACAATAAAACAGAATAGAAAAATATATTTTTTTTATATATATATATATATATATATATATATATATATATATATATATATATATATCTCTATCTCTATCTCTATCACCTTCCGAAATTAGAATTTCGTATATAATGAAATCGAATTTGAATAGAAAATATTAGAATAGAATAGAAAAGAATATCATTAAAAAAAAAACAATAAAACAGAACAGAAAAAAATATACTATATATGTGTGTGTGTGTGTGTGTATATATACCATCTTACAAAATTTGAATTTACTATAGAATGAATTCGAATTTGAATACAAAAGAGTAGAATATAAAATAATAAGCTAGAAAAACTAATATTATATTTTATTCTATTCTATTGTTTTTTATTCTATTCTTTTCTAATCTATTCTAATTAAAAATCATTCTATACGAAATTCGAATTTCAGAAAATGGCTATATATATATATATATATATATATATATATATATATATATAACCATTTTCCACAATTCGAATTTTGTATAGAATGAATTTGAATAGAAAAGATTAGAATAGAATAGACTAGAAAAACAATAGAATAGAATAGAATAAAATATAATATATATATTATATTTTATTCTATTCTGTTCTATTGTTTTTCTAGTCTATTCTTTTCTACTCTATTCTAATCTTTTCTATTCAAATTTGAATTTGTTGTATATGAAATTCAAATTTCGGAAGATGGTTTTATATCATTATATATATATATATATATATAAATAAATAATATGTTTTTCTGTTCTATTGTTTTTTCTATGCTATTCTTTCCTATTATTTTACATTCTATACTAATCTTTTCTATTCAAGTTCATTCTGTACAAAATTCAAATTTCAGAAGATGGTTATATGTATATATATTTATATAGATAGATATATCTATTTATATATATATATATATTATATTTGTTTTCAATTCTGTTCTATTGTTTTTCTATTATTTTCAATTCTATTCTAATGTTTTCTATCCAAATTCATTCTATATGAAATTCGAAATTTGCGAGATGTTAGAAAAAAAATAATTATATATATATATATATATATATATATATATAACCATTTTCCGAAATTCTAATTTCGTATAGAATGATTTTGAATTAGAATAGAAAAGATTTGAATAGAATAGAAAATAGAAAAACAGTAGAACAGAATAGAAAAAAAATATAATATATAACATCTTCCAAAATTCGAATTTCGTATAGAATGAATATATATATTATATTTTATTCTATTCTGTTCTATTGTTTTTCTATTATTTTCTATTCCAATTCAAAATCATTCTATACGAAATTAGAATTTCGGAAAATGGTTATATATATATATATATATATATATATATATATATATATATTAGGGTTAGGGTTCATATAGAATGAATTTGAATAGAAAAGATTAGAATAGAGTAGAAAAGAATAAAATAGAAAAACAATAGAACAGAATAGAAAAGATATATATATAATATATATATATATATATATATATATATATATATATATATATATATTATATATATATATCTTTTCTATTCTGTTCTATTGTTTTTCTATTTTTTCAATTCTATTCTAATCTTTTCTATCCAAATTCATTCTATATGAAATTAGAATTTTGGAAGACGTTAACATTTATTTATATATATATATATATATATATATATATATATATATATATATATATATATATATATATAATTTTTTTTAACATCTTCCAAAATTCGAATTTCATATAGAATGAATTTGAATACAAAAGATTTGAATAGAAAATAATAAACTAGAAAAACATATTATATTTTATTCTATTCTGTTCTATTGTTTTTCTATTGTAGTCTATTCATATAATGAATAGAAAAGATTAGAATAGAAAAGAATAGACTAGAAAAACAATAGAACAGAATAAAATAAAATATAATATATGTCTTTCTAGTTTATTCTTTTCTATTCTAATCTTTTCTATTCAAGTTCATTCTATACAAAATTCCAATTTCAGAAGATAGTTTATATTTTTTCTATGCTGTTCATTTCTATTATTTACTATTCTATTCTAATCTTTTCTATTCAAATGCGAAATCATTCTATACGAAATTCGAATTTCGGAAGATGGCTTGCAAAATTCGAATTTCTTATAGAATTATTTTGAATTCGAATAGAAACGATTAGAATAGAAAATAATAGAAAAGAATAGCATAGAAAAACAATAGAACAGCATAGAAAAAATATAACATATATATATATATATATATATATATATATATATATATATATTGAAAAGCTTTTTCGGCCTCTGCATTCCACTTTATCATCACCGACTTTCTGCCCTTGGTCAAGTCAGTCAGCGGTGCCGCAATGGTGGCAAAGTTGGGGACAAACCTCCTGTAATAGCCAACTATGCCGAAAAACGCTCTGACCTGCTTCTTGGTTAGGGGGCGGGGCCAGTCCTGTATGGCTTCCACCTTACTCATTTGGGGCTTCACCAGCCCCCTACCCACAATATACCCTAGGTACTTGGCTTCCTCCACCCCAACGGCACACTTTTCCGGATTGATGGTGAACCCTGCTCTTCTCAAGGTGTCTACGACTGCCTGAACCCGGGGAAGATGGGACTCCCAATCAGCGCGGAAGATGACTAGACGGAAGCGTACCGTTGATGTGGATGCAAAGTTTTGTCCATGGCCCTTTGGCGGGGGCAGAGTGTAGACCAAATGGCATCCTTTTGTATTGGAAGTGGCCTTCCGGGGTAGAGAAGGCTGTTTTCTCCCTGGCTTCCTTGGTCAGGGGAATCTGCCAGTACCTTTTTGTGAGGTCCAGTGTGGTGATATACGTGGTGATATACCTGGCAGGACCCAACCTCTCAATTAGCTCATCTACCCGTGGCATGGGATATGCATCAAACTTGGAGACTTCATTAAGTTTTCTGAAGTCATTACAGAAGCGGAGGGTGCCGTTGGGTTTGGGTACCAACGCGATTGGACTCGACCACTGCCTCTGTGACTTTTCAATGACTTCAAGTTCGAGCATTCCTTAAACCTCTTCAGATACTGCCACCCTATGAGCTTCTGGGATATGGTAAGGCTTTAACCAGATTTTACGTTGGGCTCGGTTACAATGTCATGCTCGATGACGTTGGTGAGACCGAGCAACCCTGAAAACATGACCCTATTTCTTTGCAGAAACTCTTTTGCCTTTGACATAAAAGGGGTGCCCTGGTCCGTCAGTATCTCTTTGGGGAACCCAGTTCGTCAGAACATTTGAAACAACTCCCGGGCAATGGCCTTAGAGGAAGCTTTCCTCAAAGGGACTGCTTCTGGATACCTAGTTGCGTAATCTAGGATGACTAATATGTATTGGTGCCCCCTTGCCGACTTTACCAGGGGTCCCACAAGATCCATAGCGATCCTCTTGAATAGGACCTCAATAATTGGCAAGGGTACTAGAGGGTTTCTATAGTGGGGCACTGGGGCAGTTAACTGGCAAATGGGACAAGATGCACAATATCTTTTAACCTCGGCCTTCAGCCCTGGCCAGTAAAACCGGTGGGTTATCCTGGCCTCGGTTTTCTCCGCCCCCAGGTGTCCTCCCAGTGCGTCATTGTGGGCTAGATCAAGGAGCATCCACCTATACAGTTGGGGAACCAGCAACTGCTCTACAGTTTCCCCTCGGCTCTCAGCTACTCGATATACCAAGTCTCCCTTCAACGAAAAATGAGGAAACCTCCGATCTGCACCTGGCATTTGTGAGACCCCATCAACAACAGAAACCTGCTCTCGAGCATTGATCAAGGTAGGATCCTATAATTGGGCGGTGCCAAAGGCACCCTTGGATACATCCAGGTCTAGATGCACTGGCCTCAAGGGTGTTTCCCCCTCATCCTCCTCAACCGGAGAGGGCTCCTCATCATCCTCCCCCAGCATAACTTGTAATGGGAAAACCCCCCCCCCTCAGAGATCAACTCGGTTTTGAGACCTGGAGCAGGAACATTATCATCCAAATTAGCATTCTCTGTAATTTCACTATCAGTGACGGGTATCTCCATATTAGAGGGGTGTGTTGTGGGGGTTTCAGGCCTGGACCCCTCAGACTCTGTCCCTTCCAGGCCCAGTGTCCCCAGTACTCCTGGCAGCCCAATCTGTACCTGGTTCCATAGTTTGAGAAATAGTGGACAGTTCCGCCCCACTATGATGTCATGTATTAAACTTTTTACCACCCCAACCTCTTGTGTAACTGAGGTATGGCCATAGGAAACCGTCATCGGGACCAGGGGGTACTCCCTGGTGTCCCCATGGATACACACTACCCGTAGAGTCTTATTTACTGGTCAGAGTCTCCCGACCACCCTGGCATGTACAAATGTTTTCATGCTACCGGAGTCCAGTAGAGCCTTGACAGGAAGGTGGTTCACCCACACTTCACACTCGAACCGTCCTGCAGCCAGATCAAGATGAGTGGCACACGCTCTTTGCACATAGAAGGAGCCTCTCTGACCAGTCCCACAGTCCATAGGCTCCTCCTGCAGTGGGCACTGTGCCCGGGTATGCCCCCAGGACCGACATCACCAACACTGTAGGTCCCCCATCCTTGGGACAGGAACCAACCTTTGCGGTTCTGCGGAAGATGATGCAGGTTTGCGGGCTCCAATGTCAGGCAGGGCTTCTCTCCTAGGTGCTGTGGCTGGTCTGGTTGCCCTTGGTGTGGGTTCCCGACACTTGGCAGGCCCAAGCAGGTCCTCTACCACGGTGTACCTTTTTACCAACTCAACCAGCTGGTCAGCAGTTGCAGGGTCTCCATTGCTTACCCAGCGCTGTAGGTCATCTGGCAGGGACCGCAGGTCCCAGTCCATCACCACCCGTTCCACCATTTGTGGGCCCGACAATTTTTCCGGCTGCAGCCATTTTTTCACCAGCTGCACTAGTTCGTGCATTTGGGACCTAGGTGGTCGGTCAGGTTTGTACTGCCAGTGATGCACCCTCTGAGCCCGGACAGCTGTGGTCACTCCCAAGCGGGCCAGGATCTCTGCCTTCAGTCGCTCATAGTCGCTGATGTGCTCAGATGGGACGTCAAAATAAGCCATTTGCGGGTCACTGGTGAGGAAAGGGGAAAGGGGAGATAATGCCAACCCATTGGTCACAGGGCCACCCCTCTCTCTCTGCTATCCTTTCAAAGGTAGTGAGAAAGGCCTCTACGTCATTGCTGGGTGTTAGCTTTTGTAAGAAATGGCTGGCTCTTATGGACACTTGCTCTCGTCCCTGAGCCAGCCGCTGTACCGCCTCCTGCAAGGCAGCCACCTGTGCTTGAGTGGACTCCTGTTGCTGAACCATCGCTTCCTCATGGCGACAGTTTGCCTCTGCTAAAGCTTGCTGCTGGGTCACAGTGGCTTGTGCCAAAGCCTTGATGACCTCCTCCATGCTTTTGTCTGCTGTTTTCAATGTCTGAGCTGACTTCACCCGAAACATGCCATAAGCACACTGTCTCTTTAAATGTCAGTTGTTTCAAACGTTTTTTGCGGCTGCAAATGCACTTAGTACAATATATATATGTAGCAGGTGTTAAATTTAGTGGGGTGTATCTGGGCCATAGATGGCCCAGATACATTGATTTCAGGGATTTATGGACATTTTGGAGTGTGGGAGGTATGAATGGTGTCATGTTCCCTGCGGTCCCTGGGTGGCGCTGTCGCCTGGGACCGGGGTTGAACTCCCATTCCAGAGCCGTGCCCTTTTTGTCCTCTCGCGGCAGTAGTACGGCGGGGCGGGGTACCCGCTGTGCCTGCTGGGAGAGGATATAAAAGGGGTGGACATCTTGCGCACAAGGTCCATTCCCCAGGCACCTTCGGCCTGGGGGCTGCTGCGGTTCGTCTGTGCCCAGGTGCCCTTGGCCTGGGCGCGTGGAGTCGAGTTCCATCCCAGGCACCTTCAGCCTGGGGTGAGGTACTACACCAGGAGGCCTGGGGCCCAGGACCTTCGACTGGGTCCCGCGAGGGCGAAGCATGCCTAAGGAACCCCCGGTATTGGGTGCCTGAATCCTGGGCGTAAGGGACCGGAGACGTGACCTCCCCGTAGAGCCAGCGCAGCATTTGCTGGTGCCGGTGGAGGCCTCTGGTGACCGTCCGGATGGATGTCTTCCTCTGACAGGGGTCGTTTGTTCTAAAGGAGGTACTTCATGTTCTAATGGTCTGTGGCAGGGACCCAACTTTCTCAGGTCAGTGGCAGGCCTCATCCAAGGCCTGTGGCAGGGGTCGCAACGTTCACCCAGGTCAGTGGCAGTGACCAAATTCACGGTCGGTGGCAGCGACTGTGCGCCAAGCCTGTTTGCACTAAACGGAAAAGGAGGAACTTTAATTCATCAGTTGTGCCTGGACCTACTCTTCCCTACACCTTGTCTGTTCTCTTAAAAGTCACCCAGTTTCAAGTCAATAAAACAGTGTTGGACTTTTCTTGGTGTGGAACTCGTGTTAATGGAAGCTAAGTGTCCCTGTCAGTCACAGTGACAATCATCCTCCATAGGAGAAGTTGAGACTCCGGCCTAAAACACAGACCCGAGTGTAAAGGTTTAGCTCATATCTCTGCATCCTACATCAGAGAGCCGAGCTGGTGGTGTGCATCTTTCCCCCTTCTCCTAGATACCTCTAGACATGTAGAACAAGCCGTGAAGAGAGGGGAGAAGCTGGTGGAGGACCGGTACATACCGTATTTTTCGCTCCATAAGACGCACCTGACCATAAGACGCACCTAGGTTTTAGAGGAGGAAAACAAGAAAAAAATATTCTGAACCAAATGGTGTACTAAAATATTTTATATTATACTACTACTATAGGTGGGTGGTGGACACACAGCAATACCACCCCCCCCCCCCCCTATCAAATCAGCTCAGCTACACTATACCTGGGTGGTGGACACAGCAACCTCCCCCCCTTCCCAGATCAGCTCAGAGTGGCAGGGCAGACACAAACACCCCTTCAGCCTCTTCTATCACAACAGCTCATGTGACTGGGCAGTGGATATCATGCCAGCCCACACCTCCCATCCCCTTATCACCAGTTCAGCTCACCTCAGGCAGTGGAGGACACTGTCATTACAATTCACAACCCCCTCTGGCTGGCTGGCTGGCTCTCAGCCTCAGATGTACATGGGCAGCAGCTAGGAAGGAGGACTGGGAACATAGTTTACAACAGCAGCAGCTGCCGGGGGAAGGAGCAGGAAGTGAGACTGGACCAGACCACGGCGCCGGGGGGGGGGGGGGTTCCGGCGGAAAAAAAAAACAGCCAGGGTTCTCGCCGCTTTCAAGATAATGTCACCTCTGGCGGGTGTCACCCGATTTGGGTGCGGAGCGCACCCCCATAGCAGCGCTACTGACACGTTTTGACACCCGGCCGTCTCCCCCCCGCTCCCCCTTGGTATGTCCCTGCCAGGATCCGCCTCACTCCCTTTCTCTCTCCTTCACAGAGAAGCCGAGCACTGGTATTCTGACGCGGCGACGGAGGGGGGGGGGGTCAGTATTCGCTCCATAAGACGCAGGGACATTTTCCCACATTTTTTAGGGGGGAAAAAGTGCGTCTTATGGTGCGAAAAATACGGTATATATATATATATACATATTAGGGCTGCAACTAACGATTATTTTCATAATCGATTAGTTGGCCGATTATTGTTTCGATTAATCGATTAATAACCGTAAAAAAAAAAAAAAAAAGTAATTTTGCTGCGATTTGCATTTTTACTCTTTTTTTTGGCCAATTTGTTGTTGGGCAGACTAAAAAACACAAATTGCTGCAAAAACACATTATGACATGCTTTTCTGCAGCTACTCTATTGAAGTATATTGAACCAAAAAAACAAAATAGCACCGTTTTGCGTTAAAAAAAGTACTTGCCCTTTTCAAATACGCAAGCAGCTGAAAAAATCATGGATGTGAACGTGTCCCATGTAAATGACCTGTAGTGCGTTTCTGCAAAAAGCACCAAAAAAACACAGAGGTGTGACCCAGGCCTGAGATGTTTAGTGACATAATGGTGTTAAAAAAAAAAAATTGTACAAAAAGAGCAAATAATCGCTGTAAGGGGTTAATTTTTTATTGTGGGACAGTGAAAGTAATATTTACAGTAGCGATTTGCTCTTTTTGTACTGTAAAGGGCTCATTTTAGTTTTTTTTAACCCCATTATGTTACTGGCCGATTAATCGATTATGAAAATAGTAATCGCTTAATTTCATAATCGATTAGTTGTCGATTAAGCGATTAGTTGTTTCGGCCCTAATATATAGATATATATATATATATCTATATATATATATATCTATATATATACTGGATATATATATATCTATATATAATATTTTTTTCTGTTCTGTGCTATTGTTTTTCTATGATATTCTTTTCTAGTATTTTCGTTTCTATTCTAATCTTTTCTAATCAAATTCGATTTCATTCTATATGAATTTCGAACTTCGAAAAATGGTTATATATAGTTTAGTTCAAATGCGGTATAATTATTTCGAATTTGATAGTTTTTTCGAATTCGGTAGATTTCCTTTCTAATGCGGTAGAATGTTTTAGAATGCGGTCGAATATTTTCGAATACGAAACGAAACGAAACCCGAAAACGAATGCAATGAATTTAACTAAACAAATTTAGTTAATTAACAAATCAAAACTAAACAAAACTTTTCATCCTGCACATGTCTATCTGGTGCATCTTTTCAACTTTATTGGCCTGACACCAGTACCAATCCTATTATATGATATATGAAATGTAATTAATTTCTTTATATGTCTTAAAGTTGTTGTTTTTTAAATAAAATTAAGTGAGCCGCACTGACACCTCAATAGTAGTGTGCAGCTTTTAGATATATTTGCAAAGGTATTTAACCAACACCATACCCCCCACCAAAAGAGGGCTACACCATCTTAAGCAAAGTAATGCAAACATAGGACACAGGAAATATAACTAGACTTATACTTAGGTCAGGGCCATCTTTAACACAGGGCAAAGGGGTGCAGCTGCCCTAGGCCCAATCGTTGCTGTGGGGCCCAAAGCAGCTGCCCCTTAAGCCCACACTAATAGTTGACAATGAATTTGGGAGGGCCCAAGAAAATGTTTGCTAAGGGTCCAATCAATAATAAAGATGGCCCTGACTTAGGTAAAACAATGAAAAAGCATACAATGCTTATATATTGTGTTTCTGGGTCTGGTGGTAGCAGAATAAGTTTACACTAGATGCAAATCAAAATCGCAACCTTTGTGAACACCCATGCGATCCGATTCCAGTGCAGACAAAAAAAGGGTCCTGCATGAGTTTGGTCTGAATGCGATGTATGGCTGAATTTGCATCGCACAGACATCGTATGTGATCTATGCGGTGCGAATCACATGCAATGCCTGGAATCGCACTAGTGTGAACTGGCCCTGAAACTGCATCAGAAAGTACACACATCTACTTATCCACCTGACCTCCACCTATCCATCAGAATGCATGTGCTTCCATTGTGGAGTCTCTCATAAGCTATAAGATAGGACCACAGATACCAGGGTGCCGTGACGAGGCTCTGTGGCTTACGCATGTATTTGCAAATGTGTGCAGACTAAACCCCTGTTTTAATGCATAGTGTTAGATAGGTTGATTAGGTGGTCAGCGGGCTGGTCGGTGAGTAAAGCTTGGATCTTTCCTTGGATTTATCCTTGGTCTTGTTTATCCCTTTCCCGCCGAGCGGATGCATTTATGCGTCCTCGGCTTTCGGGGGTTATACCGGGATGATGCCTGCAGCTGCAGGCATCATCCCGGTACCGTTGTTTATAGCCGGTGATTGGCTTTCCAGGTATAACAACCGATGTGGCTAAAAGCCGCTCGGTTGTTATACCGGAGGAGCGGGAGGGGACATCCCCCCCTCCCGCCGCCTGCGCCTCTCTTACCGGGCCTCCCGTCTCACCGGGAGACCCGATCCACGATCCGCCACCTTGGGCGCCTAGAGAGAGACTGAATCGAAGCCGCGAACGGCTTTGATTCCGTATCTTCACTGTAACCACGGAAGCGACGTCATGACGTCACGTCCGGGTTACTCGGCTGCCAATGGCGCCGGATTTAAAAAGGTACACAGTATTCAGAATCGTCGTTTTCGGCGATCTGAATACTTTGAAGTGCAAAGGAGGGATTGGGGGTCTTTTAGACCTCCGATCTCTCCATAAAGAGTACCTGTCACCACTTATTACTGTCACAAGGGATGTTTACATTTCTTGTGACAGCAATAAAAGTGATCAAATTTTTTTTTAAAAAACACTATTTTTTATTATAAAAATAAATAAAATAAATAAGAAAATATTTTTTTTTTTTAAAGCGCCCCTGTCCCCGCGAGCTCGCGCAGCAAAGAAAACGCATACGGAAGTCGCGCCCGCATATGAAAACGGTTTTCAAATCACACATGTGTGGTATTGCCGCGATCGTCAGAGCGAGAGCAATAATTATAGCCATAGACCTCCTCTGTAACTCTAACCTAGTAGCCGTAAAAAAAAATTAAAGCATCGCCTATGGAGATTTTAAGGTACCGTAGTTTGTCGCCATTCCACGAGTGCGGGCAATTATAAATGTAGCGGCCTCACCTCTCTCCCTTTCTTTATCGGTTATATGGCTGTTGTCTAGGGGTACCTGGGAGAGAGAGATAAAACACACCACGGCCCATGTCCTCCGTAACTGGGAGTTGAAGGCCAGAGATTGGGCTTTTGTGTAGGTGTCCTAGAGTCAAGTCCAGTCCTTCGTCCCTGACTCCTTTGCTTTAGTAACCCAAGTACCACACAGTGAATAGGTACAACTCAGGCCTCGTACACACGGCCGAGATTCTCGTTGAAAAAAACATGTCGTTTTTTTCGACGAGATTCTTGGACAAGAAACTTGTCCCGGCGGAGTGTACACACGCTCGTTTCAAAGAACCCGCGGTTCTTTGAAAGGAGCGTACGCGGTGACGTCATCGACTACGTCGAGCATGCGCTCGTCACATTCGATGCCGTCGCCGCCATCTTGGTATACCCTACGTATGCCTAGGAATCTACCGCACATGCGTCAAATTCATTTCGAACATGCGCGGGCTTCCGGGAGGACAGGTAAGTGTACACACACTCACTTTTCTCGTCGAGAAACATGCCGACGAGAATCTCGACGAGAAAATAGAGAGCAGGTTCTCTATTTTCTCGTCGAGGTTTCTTGTCGGTTTTCTCGACGAGAAACCCGATAGCAGCGTACACACGACCGATTTACTCGGCAAGACCTCTCTGCCAGCAAGTTTCTTGCTGGTTCTTGCCGAGAAAATCGGTCGTGTGTACGAGGCCTCAGTTTTATTCTTCTTGCCAAGCAATAAAACAATCTTTCTCCTTTGGAAAATGAGGGGGACAGATCGAGGCACAATCCTTTCCCGTTTTTGCTGCTGCCCACTGTGCTGTCACCAGTGGTGAATAGTCACTGCCACTGACTAGGTAATATAGAACGTGAATTTACCTTCGCTCACTTTGCCCCTGTCAGGGGAAGAAATCCGTCCAAGGGAGAAGGGGAGGCCTCTCCGTCACCAGCGATGCTGCGCCGGGCTCTTCAGAGAAGTTACTGCGCACCAGTCTTCACGAACTCAGACACGGGCACCCAAGGAGTTAGGGCCCCCTCAGGTTCCTCCACCCTCGCGGAACTCAGTCGAAGGTACTGAGCCCCAGGCATCCGCCATAGTACCTCACCCCAGGCTAAAGGCACCTGAGATGGACTCCATCCCTGCTCCAGCTAGGCCAAGGGCGCCTAGGCCTGAAACACCGGAACGCCAGCACCCAAGCTGAAGGTGCCTGGGTGCGGCCGCGTCCTCCGCCTCTCTTCCTCAAATCAGGGCGTCCGCCCCTTTTATGACCTCTCCCTTTGCGTCACAGCGGGTTCCCCGCCCCGCTGTACCAGCTCCAGGGGAGGACAAAAAGGCACGGTTCGCGGTGTGAGTTCAACTCCGGCCCCAGGCAACAGCGCCACACAGGGACCCCAAGGAACCTCACACCACCAGAGTCCTCACATAATTCAAATACCCGCTACATAAAGCATGACATGTTTGGTATCTATTTACTCGGCGTAACATCATCTTTCACATTATACAAAAAAATTGGACTAACTTTACTTTTTAATTTTTTTTAAATTCATGAAAGTTAATTTTTCCAAAAAAGTTGCGTTTAAAACACAGCTGCACAAATACTGTGTGACATAAAATATTGCAACATTTGCCATTTTATTCTCTAGATTCTCTGCTAAAAAATATATATATAATGTTTGGGGTTTCTAAGTAATTTTTTAGCAAAAAATACGCATTTTAACTTGTAAACACCAAATGTCAGAAATAGGCTTAGGCATGAAAGGGTTAAATCTTATTTCTTATCCAGGCAACCATGAGCTTTGAAATAGGAGGGAGTTTTCTCTAAACAAGAATGCGTGTGAATCACTTCCCCCACGTAGATTATTGTAATTTTTCATGGTTCCAGGAAAACGATCCTCAGCTTGGTATTTTCACTTTCAGTTTCTAAGTGGGCAGGACACACCGTCTCTATAAATAGGAAGGATGTGTGCCAATCGCTTTATTACAGGAAGGGAGGCTGTGCAAATTATCTAGAAGAGGTAAGTGCATGAGATAAATGGATACAAATGTTAGTTTGTATATATTCTAGATTTTACATCTATGTTAGGATCACAGTTATTCTGTCAGTTGCAGGATAATTCTTGGTGAAAATAATAAAAAACCAAAAATTCAGCTTTTCAGCAGTAAATATTTACCAACATATCTCAATATTATATAAAAATATTGGAAACAGCAGTAAAAAGGTTTACATACCTGGTGATAAGTATACAGCAGCACCGCCATTATTTAAAAGGATTTTTATTTATTTTTTTGAGTAAAAGTACAGGGATCTACCAATCTATAGCTTTAGTCTGATTTCTTGAAAGAGGTCTTTTGTATTCAGAAGGCATATCTTTGGCCTTTGAAGGGCCACATGATCTTCTTATACTTTCTTATATATGATGTTTTTAATTGCCAATCACAATGAATATTGCTCACTAAGCTTTGCTACTCTCCGACATGCAGCATTTTCTAGTACAAAAAGCCTTTCAGCTTTGGGCTATACATACAGGCGTAAAAATCTCTTTGCTACTTGGAGAACAAAAAAAACAATTGAATCTTCTGGAGTTTTTTTTTAGCTTTTTTTGTAGCTAGGAGGCATAAAAAGTGAAATACCTGATGATTTGGTTTGGTTCGGTTTTAAAAGATAACTGTACTTCAAGGCTGGCCATACACTATACAATATGATTGTACAATCTCCTTTAGGCATAGGTGTGCGCAGCCTATAGCATTAGGGTGTGCACCCCAAAGCTCAAACACAAAACAGATGCACCGGCTAGGGGTGTACATACAACACTATGATTCACAGCCATGGCAGAAATTACAGAGTGCAAAGTACATGTAAACAAGTCCTTCATTTATTTTTTTTATTTTTTTATTAAATCTTATTTACATGTGTGTTTTTTTTTTTTTTTTTTTTTTTTTTTTATTAATTTTTTTTTTAACTGCCCTTTTGGGGGACTTTGGTGAAATATCAAGGGTATAAAAAGACCCCTGAGGTCTTACATTAAGGACTGAGAAAGGGACTGAGCACAGGATGGAGGAGCAGATGCTAGAACTGATCCCCTCGGAGGGAGGGAGAGGAGGAGGAGAATAAGCAAGCAGAGCTGCAGGGGGAAGGAACAAGAGGATCAGTATCTGCAATGAGGCAGTACAAAAAAATTGAAGGAACAGGTTGGAAAATCCTAAACAAAAATGATGTATCAAAAAACTGTATAGCAAGCAACAGTAAAAATTGCATCAAAGTAGCGCTAAAATCAGTTAATAAAAACCGACTTGTGAATATATATATATATATATAAAAATACATATGAAAATACATAGATAGGGAGAGCTTGATTAAAGCAAAAGGACACAATGACTAAGCATGAAAGGTCCGTAAAATAGGAGAGTCTATGGGAAGTGGGAGAAATAGATCAAAATCACTTTTCACGCGATGGGTGACCTCTCTCCAAAGATAACTTCCCAGATATATTCCACACACCCCTTAGGGGTTTAAACTCACCACAGTGATGAAAATATTATGCCTGAACGATATCCAAAGCGGACTGCTCAGTCGGTGTGTCTCAGCAAACTTCCGTCATCCAGGAACATAGGAAGACAAAGGCTCCACATAGTGTAATCCCGTTTCAAATGTATTTATTAAAACAACATAAAAATTCCATCAAACCAGATGCTGCAAAAGTTCCCACTCGAGAAAATATGGCTCAATGTCAGCATTAATTGCATCGGTGTATCACTCAGCTCGCTATTGCTGACAGTCTGAATGAACCTGATAAGCCAAATGAGCCGCTGGATGTTATCTCTGTGTTAAAAGAAACTCCAGTGTGATCCCCTAATTGTTTCCTGCTCCTCCACAGGATCTGTGGGAAAAAGAGAGAGCTTCTCTGTTTGAAATGTCTAAGCGCTGTGAAATCACTCCCTGACCGGTTTCATCCTTACGATTTTGTCAAAGGGGTATGGTCTCACAGCGCAGCTTCTCAATATAAATGTAAAAACAGCCACAGGTGAGGAATTAACCTCATGTGTGCCAATAATTACCATGGCACTCAACGATCAATCCTGTGGGCTAAAGCTACATAAAATAAAGACTAATTTAAACTCATAATAGCACCCATGATTAGCTAAAACTGAACCATAGATAGCTATATAATCAATTAATTGAAACAAAAACACTTTAAATGAATATAGACAATAAACTGATATAGTGCTGCACTTGATAAAATAAATAAAATAATATCAAATGTCCAGTCTCCAACTGATAATTAAAAACAGGGAACAGGAAGAAAAAACAATACATATCCATATCTCCAGATCATACAAATCCACTATAGAGGACTAGAGTATAAATACACGCATAAGTACACATATATAAATATACGCACATATAAATGCACGTACATGTGATCAAAATAATATTATGATCTGTGTGTAAAGTTAATATAAATATATTAAAATACACTTCAAATTATGGAAAGATGTACATGACATAAACTATGTTAATTCTATTGGACTAAAATCATACCAATATAAACTCCCCAACTAGAGAAGGCGGAGACAACAGGCTCCAAATGGGCAAATAATAAAATTAAAGGTGTACAGACCCAAATACAAAAAAACAAAAAAACATCATTCCCATAATGAAATCGATAAGATATCATCGTGGGGATGACCTGAGATACGAGATGTAGATGCAAAGTGTAAATATACACCTGATTGGTAACCAGAAATAAAAACGTAAAAAAGTGTGTGATCTTGCAAATATAAACTGACAGGTAAAATAAAAACCAACTGACAGGTAAATTGAAACCTACATGACCTGGATCAAAAATCACTTATAAAGCAGTTTAGATCCAGCTCTATATTTAACCCTTTCGGTGCCAAAGTATCAGTTAAAAAAATCCACTGAGTTTCCCTCTGTGAAAGCTCTCTAACTAAATTGCTTCCCCTCCAGGCTGGCTTGATATGATCAATACCCCAAAACCTCAAGCCAGAGGGGTCCTGGTTGTGGTGCAACTTAAAGTGGAGAGATACGTGGTGGTCTTTAAAACCTATGTGGATATTATGTACATGCTCAGCAATCCGTATTCTCAATAAACGTTTAGTTCTTCCAATATACATTAACCCGCAAGGACATTGCAAGGCGTACACTACATGAGTAGTGTTACATGTAATAAATTGTTTAATTGAGAACACTTTGTTATTCGAGGTGGACGGAAAATTCTCTACTCCCCTCATTGGTCTAGAGACTGCTTTGCATGCCTTACAACGTCTACAGGCAAAAAATCCATCCCTATCCCAGAAGGATGGGTTTCTGCCTGGTGGATCCACAACTTTCTTCACAATTCGGTCCCCAAAGCTGGGAGCTTTTCTATAAATGAACTTAGGCTTCACTGGTAGTACGTTTTTGAGGGTTCTGTCTAAACGTAACACATGCCAATGGGTGTTGAATATGTTCTCCACTTCCCTGTATTGAGAATGGAAAGAGGAAATAAACCTCCATTCATGATCCATATTATTAACATCTATAGCCCTATCTCTCAGACAGTTCTCTCTTGGTAGAACACTAACCTCCTCTATTATACTGTCTAGATGTTGTTCCCTGTATCCTTTTTCAAGGAACCTATTTTTCAGTATCAAGGATTGTCGTTCAAAGTCCAATGCTTGGGAACAATTCCTCTTCACCCTCATTATTTGGCTTTTGGGAACGTTCTTTAGCCAAAGAGGGTGATGCCCACTATGTGTAGGCAGGAAACTATTCCTGTCAGTGGACTTAAAGAAAACTTTTGTCTGAAGGCTGTCCCCAACCCGGAAGATATTAAGATCCAGGAAGTTGATATCTCTTTTACTCCACTGGCTAGTGAGTATAATATTCTGTGCGTTATTATTCAGATGGTCCAAGAATTCCAATAATGTGGATTCTGGTCCTGCCCATATAAATAGTAGGTCATCAATGTAGCGTCTATAAAAAAGAAGTTCAGCCCTTTTATTCTGAAATACAAATTTATCCTCCCACTCCCCCATGAACAAATTGGCAATACTGGTCGCAAATTTAGCGCCCATTGCAACACCTCTTTTTTGTGTATAAAAAGTATTGCCAAACCAAAAATAGTTCCGCGAGAGGCAGAAATCCAATGCCTGCCCCAGAAAAACTTTTTGTGAAAATGGGAGGTCATCACGTGAACTAAGTGCCCAATTGAGAGCCAACAAGGCATCCTCATGTTGGATCACTGTATAAAGACTAGTCACATCCGCTGTTACTAAAAAAACTTCTTCAGTAATCCCCCCTAAAGATATCTCCTTTATAGCTTGTAGTAAGCTTTTAGTGTCCTTAAGATAGGCCTTAGTAGAAGTAACACTTTTCTGCAAGAAAATATCCAAATAATGACCCAACCTAGAGGTTACTGAGCCTATCCCATTCACGATAGGCCTAGGGGGAGGATTTATAGGGTCTTTATGAATTTTAGGGAGGGTATACAAAGTAGGGATACGGCAACTGCTCGGGACTAAATATCTTTTTTCTTTCACTGTAAGAACATGTGACTGATAGCCAAGGCCAATGAGCATTTCCAGCTCAAATTGATATTGTATGGTGGGGTCCCTGTCCAATTTTCCATAGGTGTCTGTATCTGACAAGAGTACATTTAGCTGATCATTATAGTACTCTTTGGATAAGATCACGACCCCACCCCCCTTATCTGCAGGCCTTATAATGATGTCCTTACTAGTTTCAAGGGACTTAATCCCTTCTGAAATATAACGTGGGTTGACATTCTTTTTAGGAACCAAAATATCAAGGTCACGTAAAACAAGGCTTTTAAACACATCCAGATGCTGGGTGGCTATATTTGGTGGATTGAACAAAGAGCGTTTTTTGAGGCCGCTGTCCACTGCAACTGATGAGTTACCACTCGCATTAATCGGATTAGAGTTTTTATTCAAAAAATATTTTTTAATGCTAAGTTTACGCATGTATTTGTGAATATCCACATATGCATCAAATTTGCGCAGTGGTCTTTTCAATCCACATTTAAGCCCCTGATGTAAAATGTTGGTCTCCTAATGCGACAGCGTAGCATTACTGAGGTTAAAAATACCCCCTACTCCTTTACTCTCCTTCTTTTGTTGGACCCTGAGACCTGCTCTGCACCCTCTGACTCGTCTCTCCTTTGGCCTTGTGGTGGGAGTTGATTCCTCTCCCAATAAGTTTGATCCCTCCACTCGGGTTCTCTGTAAGGCGATGTCATGAGAGGGTATGGGTAAAGAGGTGGACGGCCCCTGTGAGATTGGGAACCTCTCCCTCTCCGTTGGTTCCCTCTGCCTCTCCCTAAAAAAGGACGTGCTGCATGCATATTATAGTCCCTATTGGGATCTAACAGAGATTCATATCTATTAGAGATGGGTACCTGATAAGTTTGATCATAGTAAGGGGGTGGGAGATTTCTCGCCATACCGCCTCTACCTCTCATTCCATTACCAGGATTGCCATCAACCCTAACGGAAAATCCTGCCGAACGAACGATAAATTGAAAGGTTCATGTGTTTCTCACCCGAACTATTTGCACTAGGCATATGTAAAAAAAAAAATGTCCATTGAACGATTTATTGACTAAAAATTCAGTCAAAATTGTTTGCTCTCACGGCCGAATGTTCATTATTCAAAAACGAGTTTGAACAATTTTTCCTATAGTGTATGGCCACTGGATAGCATTACTTATAGCGCTGCCATGATTAATAGTTTATTATTATCCTGCTTCAAGACTTTCCAAAAATGTGTGGTGTGAAATATGGCAAAAAAAAAAAGATAAAATATTTGAATATGAATAGATTAAATAACATATTAATTAGCAATGGTGACCATACTGTTCTAAAAAAAAAAAGCATGTAAGTATTTTATTAGATTACATTCTCTGTATAATTACAATTTTATAACCTTTCTAAAATGACAAAACTACAATTGATGTTAATGATAACATTTTGTTTTCTGTTACTAGGAAAATTTGAAAAGCCATCATGTGTGAGTATTCAATCATTACTATAAAAATGTTATCTTTGGTGGAGACTATAGAAATCTGGTGTTCTACCAAAGCAGTGGTGCCAAACTGGCAATGGACAACGCATACAAATAAGAACATGCTTTCCTAAAACTAGTTAGGCTGTCAGAATGTGATATCCCTAACAAGATGATTATTCTAATTATTTTGCGGCTATTTTAAACAAGTAAAATCTTTCAGTTTGGTTTTATCAGAAAATCCATTACCATCCTGTTATATACGTAGTTGAATAGTGTGATGTGTCACAACTAGACATTTGTGGATGTGCTTCAATTGTATGGCAATTTGTAATGGACAACCATTGAAGTCAATTTATAATGACAGATTTATTCAATAAGTAGGAGTAAAAACTATCAGTGAGGTGACAGGTGCAGTAATCCATAGCAATCAGTTTAGGCCTCGTTCACATGTGTCTTAGTGGGAATGTGGGTTCCTGCTAGCGATTTGAAAAGCGAGATTCAAGCGTGTTTCGCTCGTCCACTTAACTGGGCTGCCCTATGGGCGTTTGTCGTGCCAACGAAGTTTAGGGACCAAATTTTAGCTTCGAGCCAGGTGCGATTTTATACATATGTTTTTGGATTCAGAATGAATGGCACCCAAAACGTTTGTTGTCCATTTTTCTGCAATTTGGAATCGCAGGAGGAATTGTGTCTGTTCTGCTCGCAACTCCTTACCGCCCAAGTGTGACCAGGGTCTTAAAGTGGTTGTAAAGCTTCGTGTTTTTTCACCTTAATGCATCCTATGCATTAAGGTGAAAAAAACACCTTGCAGTCACCACCCCCCCCCCCCCCTTACCTGAGCCCTGAATCTCCGTGGGCGCGATCCCGCGTTGCTTTCCCCCAGCTCTTGTCGGCTCTTCATTGGCTAGATTGATAGCGGCTCAGCCATTGGCTCCCGCTGCTGTCAATCAAATCCAGTGACGTGGCCACCGGGGGCGGGGCCGAGTCATACAATTGGCGGCTATGGACGCCGATCGTATGGCACGGGAGCGTGCCCGCAAGCTAACCCCCTCTGGAGAGAGCTTCCCAGAGGAGGTTAGCTCTTGCGGGGAGGAGCCGCGAGAGGCCCGTGGGACCCCAGAAGAGGATGATCGGGGCCACTCTGTGCAAAACTAACTGCACAGTGGAGGTTAGAATGACATGTTTTTTTTTTATATTATATTCGAACCTTTACAACCCCTTTCAAGGATATTTTCACTGTTGCAGCCAAATTCCAGCAAGAAAAATGCTGCATAATTCTGTTTGTTTTTAGAGGGGCAGGGAACCTGTGTTTACCATAATTAACTCTGTCTGTACTGTGCAGATAGATATCATCTTATCACTTGTACTAGATTTGAACACTGTCTGTTTTAACAAAGAGTGTAAAGCCCCGTACACACTGGCAGAATGTCGGGAGACATTTGCCGGTACAAAAAATACCAGCCAACATTATGCCAGTGTGCATGTTGGTCTGTCCGACAGAAGCTTGCCGTTTGGATGGCTTCTGTCAGACATGCATGCTGAAAAACGGCGGTGGGGGGATCTACAATCACGGGTTTCCCTGTGTGGCTTTCAATAAAGCAGCTGCCAGCTGCTGTTTCTCCTCCTCTCCCACCGCGGCTTTCAGCTGCTTTATTGAAAGCCACACAGGGAGATCGGTGATTGTAATTCCATCACACCGATCATCCCTGACTGTCCCCTATATCCTCTTCTGGTCCCCCTCTGTGTCCTCCGTGTGGTCTTATGGCCCCCCACTGGTCCTCCTCCGTGTGCTCCTCCCTGTTCTCCTCCAGCCCCCCTGTCCCAGATCTTTCAGGATGGAGAGCAGAGGAAGGAGCCGGTAAATATGTTATGTACCAGACCCTTCCATTTCTGAATGGACAGAGTCACTGACTCTGTCCATTCATAACTGAGCATCGTAAACTGTGCTTACGATGCTTCAGTTTATGAATGGAGAGGAGCAGCTGTCTCCTGTCTTTTCATCTTCAGTGCAGCTGAGGCTGCAGAGAAAGGGACTGGGGAATCTGTGTCCTCAGTCCCTTTCCCTGTCTCAAAGGGGAGATGTCAGGGGTCTGTTTAGACCCCTGACATCTCACCAAAGCTCCCCCCCACCCCCAACAGGGTTGATAAAAAAAAAAGGAAACACTGTAATAAATAAATATTTAAAAGTAGAATTGCAAGAACACAAAAAAAAAAAAAAAAAAAAAAAAAACAGACACCATCCACGCCCTCATCAGCCCTGCATATTAGTGCCACTGACACATGACATGACAAAAAGTATCGGTAATCGGTATCGGGGAGTACTTGAAAAAAAGAATCAGTACTTGTACTCGGTCTTAAAAAAAGTGGTATCAGTGCACCCCTAGTTAGTACAACGGCTCCCGACCAGAGCTGTCACTTTTTTCTTTGTGCAAAAAAAAATACACGGTAGAGTGTACCCGGCTTTAGGTTTAGGAGCTTGGCTTCGCTTTTGTATGTTATTGAGAACTTGACTCCTAATGCAGCTATTGAGACAGACTGTGCTACTCTAGTTGTGAAATTCTTGCAGTCAACCGTGGAACCCTTTCCTTAGAAACCTCTAAAAAATGTATTCTAACAAGTCTAGTTTACACCACTGCAGCGCTTTCATGTGTGTGTAAAAAAAAGTACAGCATGCTGCATTTTTTTATGCCGCAGACTGCACCAAAAAATGCATGCAAACACACAACAAATGCGTATGCAAATGTGTGAATGCAACTTGGCTAAGAAAATACATTTAAATAAATAAAAACATTATTCAAAAAACACAGCAAACGCATTGCAAATGCATGTATGCACTAAAAATGCGCATGCAGAAATGCACAGCGATCACAGAGATTGTGGTGTAAATGAACCCTAAAGCATTTGAAACAATGAAAATTAGGTTACTACTCTTTATCTTATTAAATTGGTACTAGTCTTTTTACCTTAACGTTAACGCATTCCCTACATTAAGGCAAAAATGTTCCACTAACTCTTAGCTACCTCCCCCTCCCCCCCAAAAAAAACATTTACCCGGCTCCTCTTACAATCCAGCACTGTCCCGGTTGCAGCTCTTCTCCCTTCACATCCTGGTCTCACAGGAGACACAGGCAGCAAGGGGAGCTATTGGCTCCCACTGCTGTCAGTCAAATCCTATGAAGAGGGATCTGGGGGCGTGGATGGACACACACCGCCTGGCTCAGGAGTGTGCCCGTCAGGGTGCCCCCTCAGCGCACGACTTGCTGAGTGGGCACCCACAGAAAGCAGGAGCAGACAGCATCTGCGGGGGACTGAAAAAGAGGAGGTAAGCCACTGCTCTGCAATATCCTTGCACAAAGCATGTAAGTATAACATATTTTGTATTTTATAAAAAAGAAAATAAAAAAATATTACTTTAATCCCTTCTCACCAATCAACCCCCAGCACAATGTCGCATACCAGGGATACATATATAAATACCCCCTCATTAAAGCCACTTTATGAAGCACTCAATGCGCTCACTGGGTTGTGTTGCTGACAGCTCGTGCCACCACTGATGATTGATTGGTTCCCAAAGTGGTTCCCAAACTAGATTACTCTCAGCTATGACAGTGATCACATGCAGGTTGGAGCACTCAGCATGCAGATGAATACTGCCACCCTCAGGCCACAGTGTCATATGTCTAGGAGAGAGAGAGAGGGGAGAGAAAAAGCTTTCTGAATGTACATAGTTAGTTGCCTGGATCAAAATACTTTTTTCAACTGTAAATTGTTTTTCACAGCCAAATATGGTAATCTCAACGATATTCCTACTACTGGTGCCTCACTTGAAACCGGCAAACAAGATGGGGAAAATATTTCAGGTGAGTACCACCACTTTCTGTATTTTAATGCATATGGTTAAATAAATTCAACTTGATTCAACTCCTGCAATGTATTTTCTGTGCACATGTACATATCCAAAACATTTTGGCCCCTTTCACACGGTAGGGCCAATCGGGTCGGACCTGATCAGGCCACCCATTGTCCTCTATGGATCGGTGTCCGTTGACACCTGCCGACATCCGATCCTATTCACTAGAAACAGACTTTTGGGATCAGTTCCCCATCAGTCTATCGGATTGGATGACAGTCAGAGGGAAACGGACAGGCGGTCCATTTCCATCTGATCGCCCATAAAGGAAAGCGTCTGTGTCCTTGTCCGCTCTGCATCAGTGGACATGGACCTGTTATCTGCCTGCTCAGCTGAGAAATCCCCCACTGAGCAGGCGGATCCGCTGGCAGACTCTGCCAGTACGAAAGGGGCCTTATAGTTTCAGATAGATGTTTGTCCTGGTGAGCATTATCAATTGGATAGAAACGGATGTGAAATACAATTTTACAGTAGTCACCAAAACAGAAGGTGAGGGAAATCTTTTTTTCTCAATAAAGGGGAAATTTTGTAATTGGGGAAAATATATATATTTATATAAAAGTGGGATTAATTTCCTTCCTTTCCTGCTAAAATGAGAAGAGAGCAGGTTCAGATTTATAAAAGTAAATTATTTGGTCATTAGACTGTTACCTTTAAACTTGCCTGTTCTAGTGACAGCATCTCCACAAAGAGGCCTCCCCAGCCAACTCACACTCACCTTGCCCAGTGCTACCCTTCTGCTCCTTCCACTTCTTTTGGGTATGGGGGAACATGTGGCCACATTCCCTGTAACAGTGCTCAAGTCTAGTAGTCAATCAGTCGGACTGAGCAGTGTTGCATAACATTACTGCTTTGCATAGTTATTAACAGGGGATTTTAGTGCCAGCTGTGATGGTGGAAGGCGCAATGAAGGAGTTTAGACAAGGTTAGAATAGGGCAGCCTTTTTCAACTGGGGTGCCTTGGCAAAATGTCAAAAAATATCAAAAAATTGCCCAAAAAGACAGCAGATGGATGAAGCCTGCCTTTTAGTTACACAAAGCCACAGGTTTTCATTATACAAGATTACGACCTTCTAGCCGCCAGCGTCCTAACAACCAATGACCCTCATCTGCCCCTCTTTGTCAGCACTAGGGTCACATTAGCTGAGTGATGAAGAAAAATTGAGGCAGAAAAGAAACATTGGAATACTAGTCAGTACTAGCAAGGCCGTCTTATTGAGCGGGCACCCCTGGGCACAGCCCAGGGGCCCCAGGTGCGCCTGGGGCCCCATTAGGGTCAGTTCTATCACAACCCTGCAGGATGCGGCAGAGCTGAAAGGACAGGACAGCAGTGTGTGGTTTGGTCTCTGCACTGTGTGGAGCGTTGGGGCTGCCTGGTTCGGGAGTCGGGCGGGCGGCTGCTTTGATTCTGCTTCTGCTTGCGGGGCAGAGGGGCTGGCTGTCACTTGTCTCTGTCCTCTCCTTCACTCTTCCCTGGCTGAGAGATCTGAATGTGGGCAGATGCTCCGCCTCCACGGCAGCAGGTTGGGACTCCCCAGTGAAAAAGTGCTGCCTTTGTATCTGCCTGTGCCATTACTGCATGGTCATTAATATTATCACAGGAGGATTCAGAGTGAACAGCACGGGACCTCAGTGTGCTGAAGACCCCTGTAACCCGACCAATCCCTGATTCCATGCTGTGCCCAGCCAGGCTAGCAACCCCACCCCCTGATGTGCACACAGCATGGTGCTAGATAGGTGTGTGTGCAGCTGCAGCATGAAAACTGTAATTGGAGGAGACTAGAGGCTGGAAAATCGGTAAGTCCACACCCCCCTCAACATAACAAATCTCCTTCTCTGCCACTCTGAGCCGGTTCACACTATGTAGTGTGGGAACTGCATGCGAGTTTAAACAGGAATCACACCGCATTCCTGTTCAAATCACGTGATTCTTCAGCAGTGCGAATTGAGCCATTCATTCTGTATGGCTGAAATCGCATCAAATCTGCACCAAAGTGTTGCAGGACCCTTTTTTTTTGGGCCGCCCCTGAATCAATTCTGCGAATCACACTGCATTTTGAAAACCAAATTTCAGGGTGTCGTTACCTTAACATACACACCTGCAGCGGTTCGAATGAACGGGTGTGATTTGGATTTATTGCGGAATCTGCACAGAATTTGATGCGAATTCACAGCGCAAAAGTGTGAACCGGCACTTAGTCTCTTACTTTAAAAAACTGTTGCACATGGATTGCTTTTCAGAGGTATTAGATGGGCGGTGAGGAGGCGATATGTTGCTTCCTCACCACCTATTTTAACCCCCTAAAAGCAAAATCAAAGCATCGTGGCTCCACGTTCCAAACGTAGGTAGATATAGATTACGGTGGCGGAGCGGATCGGCTCTCCTGTGCAGCATCACGTACCTAGTACATGATCCTGCACTTCCAGGTCTGGGGCGCGCACGCTGCTCTCAATTCACTCCCACTTTGATTGGACACAGCGGGAGCCAATCAGCAGGTCCGGCGGACTTGATGTCCGCCGACACCTGCGATCGCTCAGGACACTAGCAGAATGGCAGTCTGCCTATGTAAACAAGACAGACTGCCGTTCTGTCAGTAGGGAAGGTATTGATCCTGTGTTCCCGTAAAACAGGAACATGGATCAACGCCTTCCCCTAGTAAAAGCACCTCCCCCACAGTAACCAAGCACAGGCTAGGCACACAGTTAGCAAGCACTCCCTAGACACACAGTGAACCCCCGGGTATCATTAGTATAGTGACAGTGCATGTTTTTAGCAGTAATCACTGTATTGGTGTCACTGGTCCCCAAAAAGTGTCACTTAAGTGTCCGATTTGTCTGCCGCAATGTCGCAAGCTCTCTATAAAAGTCACTGATCGCCGCCATTACTAGTAAAAATAAATAAATAAAAATTCCATAAATATATCCCATAGTTTTTAGATGCTATAACTTTTGCGTAAACCAATCAATATACACTTATTGGGATTTATTTAACCAAAAATATGTAGCAAAATACATATTGGCCTAAACCAATGAAGAAATTAGATTTTTTACATTTTTTTACTAGGTATGTTTTATAGCAGAAAGTAAAAAATATTGTTATTTTTTTTTTAAAATTGGCGTCCTTTTTTTGTTTATAGCGCTAAAAATAAAAACCGCAGAGGTGATCAAATACCACCAAAAGAAAGCTCTATTTGTGGGAAAAAAAGGACATCAATTTGTTTGGGTACAGCGTCGCACGACCGCACAATTGTCAGTTAAGGTGACAGTGTCGTATCGCAAAAAATGGCCTAGTCAGGAAGGGGGTAAATTCTTTTTGGGCTAAGTGGTTAAGGAATATATACTCAGTCCTTTTCTCTGTCTCAAAAGTGAGATATCAGGGGTCTGATTAGACTCCTGATATTTCACCATAGCCTCCCTCCCCCAAAATTGTTGTGAAAAAAAATGATTAGAAAAATGTAAAAAATAACAAAGAATGTAAAAAATTCATAAAAGGCTCTTTCTCATGGGCTCTCTGACCCATCAAGTGTGAATGAGCAGGTTGTTTGTGCGGTGGGAGCCATCGGTTAGGCCCCTTTCACACTGGGGCGGGCAGGAGCGGTGGCGGTATAGCAGCGCGATTTGCAGCGCTGCTATACCGTCGTTCTTACCGCGGTATGCGGTCGCTAGGGGGGTGAATTTAACCCCCGCTAGCTGCCGAAAAAGGGTTAATACCGCCCGCAAACCGCGTATTACCGCGGTGTCCCATTGATTTCAATGGGCACCCACGGTACAGAAGCGGCTAGCAGGACTTTTGGAGCGGTCCTGCTAGCGCACCGCTTCAGTGTGAAAGCCTTCGTGCTTTCACATTGAAGGCTACAGGGCAGGAATTTTTCATGCGGTATAATAGCGCTATTATTAGCGCTAAACCGCATGAAAAACGCCCCAGTGTGAAAGGGGCCTAACTCTATGTGGATGCAGCGGCTGTATGAACACAGGCACAGGTCCTAATTTGACAGGTGTGGGTGAGTGGTCCGGATTGCACACTATGTTCAGAGCCATACAGCTCCTTCCACATGCATGTCAAATCAAGACCTGCAGCTGTGTTCATAAAGCCACTGAAACAGTGCCACATAGCTGGCCTCCACAGAGCTCCAACCACATAAATAGAAAAAAACAAAACACTGAATCACACTGTACATGCCATAGTACCCATGTAATGGATTTGGAAGAATAAATCACCTCTAACATTGGGTGTCCTACGTATGTGGATGTTAATGTATTATGATGCATTGGCAGCAGCAGGGCTTTAACACATGCTATAGCAGCCAGGAATGTGTGGACTGGAAATCTGACAAGCCTGATTCCTTCCATGTACCCCTGTGCATTTGTCCTCCCCGCACATGTTCCCGCCCTTTATACCAGCCTCCATTTATACCAGCCTCCACGCTCCCAACTGTGGAGCCATGACTGACATGACAGGTGCTACCAGGTATAGGGAAGAGACCAGTGAACCTCTGTTCACTGATCTCCTCTACCTAGTAAGAACTCATAAGCAATGTGTATTACATCACTTCTGGGTTCGGTTGTCAATTTCCCTAGCTGCCACAGCCAGGGAAGAAGTTAATGGAGCGCAATCTGTACTTCATTAGCTTCAATGTGGGCAGGTGAGACATCAGGGATTAGAAGACCCCTGATGTCTCATTAAGGCGAACCTGTCACAACCATACTGCATCACATAGGGGACTTTTGGTCTCCTGCATGATAAAAAAATAAAATTTTAATGAAACAAAACAACCAAGCATTTAACCCCCCCCCCCCCCCCCAAAAAAAAAGTGTTAAGCCTCAACCCCACCTACATGCACATTTGAATGTAAACACATGTGTTGGGGCACCTACGTAAGAAAACATTAATTGCAATACACATGTTGCATATTGTCGTACACGCCAGAATGAGAAAAATAATTCTAGGCCCATTATTTGGGGTTAACTCTAAACTGATGACCTGTAGAAAATGTTGTCAATAGAAAACTTAGAACAGCAAGCTTCGTCCTTGTTTAATGGGCACAATTGATTGACATGTTAGATATCTATTTATTCTCTGCAACCTCATCTTTTTTTATATTTTATCAAAAACATGGGTATGTGCCCAAAAATTTAATTTAGTGTATTTTGACCGAAATGTTATGCTTTATAAACTGTTCCACTAATATTGTATGACATAAAAAAAAACTACCACTGTCTTATTCTCCTGGGTCTCAGATAAAAAAATAAAATAAAATTGTGTGTGTGTGTGTGTATATATATATATATATATATATATATATATATATATATATATATACACACACATATATATACAAAAATTGTTTGCAGGCCTAAAGATTTTTTTTTACACGTGTCTAAAAAGGGCTTTGACAACGAAAGGGCTGAACCTCAGGATAATTGTCACAAAACTTCTACACTAAGCTATTAATCCCTCCATTCTAACAACAATTCTCCCATGGTAGCAGTGGTGTCACTAGGGTTGGGGGGGGGCAGATGGGGGCCATGAACCCCCCAACATTATACTGTGCCCCTCCATGTGCCCCAACAATTAAGACACCCTTTTGTTTGTATTTATAGCGGGTGTCCCGCATCTTGCTTGGGTCGCCGCCGAGTTGACACTGAGAGGGAGAGCATCCCTGTCACTCCTGCGGGGGATTTCTCCCCCTTCCTCTCCTCATTGACACTCTGCATAATGCGAGCAGAGCTTGCACAGCCACGGCCGCCCAATCTGCTTCCTCATTGGCAGGGTGGAAAGTGACTTGCAGGAAGGACTCCATCAGCACTGTGGGGGGACCCCACACCTCCCATTATCTCAGTGACATAGAAAAAAACAGACTGATTTCTCCTGTCCATAGGACAGGAGAACCAGTCTGTAAATTCTGAAACTGGTGACTACTGCATCTGAGCCGAGTGTCTATGACACTCTTACACAGTCCATCGAAAACACCCACCCCCCTCACGGACGGGAGAGCAGAGAAAAATACAGCTCCCCATCCTCCTCCAGCCCTTGTTCCTCCTGTGTCTGCCCGTCCTGCCCACTCTTCTATCCCCGGCGTGCAGCTGTATCTGAAAGAGAGGGGATGTGTGGGTGGGAAATATTAAAATCAGCAGCTGCAAATTCCTGGCTGTGTCAATGATGCCTGACCCGTGGGTGAGCGTGCACTGCAGTATACTGTGATCACTGAACTGTCCCTATCTCCATCCCTCTCCCTTCTCTGCCCCATCTGTCTCCCTCCCTCTCTTGTACTTCCCAGACCGTCACAAACGTTCCCTTTCAGTTAGGCTGGCAATAGATGGTACAAATTTCTTTCCTGCAACCACAGATTGCAGGAAAGAAATGTGCATTATTCCCCCATCAACACAGTCAGTGCTGATAGGGAAATCCCTTCCCCCGAGCAATTGTATTCTCCTGACAAACAGTGATTATCACTAGCAGCTATAGCAAGCGCTAACGATAATCATAAGAGTATCCCGCAGGCTGGTTGTACCCAAGTTCATCGATCAGCTTGGTACAGCCTGCCTATTAATGGTTCAAATCTCAGCCAGTTCCTGATGAACCGGCCGAGATTTAAACTGTCCATGGTTGGTCTCAGCACTTAGGCAGCCCATACATTGATCACTTTTTTCATTCAACTATTAGGTTGAATGAAAAAAAATATATGATCCAATTCCCCCATCTACACATTATAGGTGGTTGGAGTTGCTGTCCTGCCTATTGACAGCACCGGTCTCTGTCTCCATGGCAGCAGCGGCAGCGCATTAGGACCCAGTGCTGATTACTTTATGGGGCTAATGGGCTCATGCACAGGAGGGCCAGCACAATTGGTTGTTAGAAATGGGATCAGGCATGTTCAAAATCCCACGTGCCGATCCCGCCAGGAAGTCGACACTGCACGCCGCTAATCACAGGCAGTGAGACATTTCCCAATCCGCAGCTGCACATATCAGGAAATGTCTCACTGCCTGTGATTAGTGGTGTGCAGTGTCAGCTTCCTGGTGGGCTCAGGCACGTGGGATTTCAAACATGCCCAAGCCCATTTGTAATGGTTGTAGACAGTTGAGCTCCCTGCAGGTTGCTTAGCAGCAGTGGAGCCTTCTCTGACATGCTGATCAGGATGCAATCCAGATAATGCTCCAATCAAATCTAATGTTAAATATGATAGTGATTTTATTGATCAAAGCCCACACCTTACAGACATGGAGCTCACATGGCTGCTGAACTTACAGTTGAATATATATATATATATATATATATATATAATCGATACCCCCGAAGGAGCTGCTGGATTAATTTTGGGTCCTGCGGGGCGTGGCCAACGACTGGGATGTGAGGACGTGCTTAGCCTGAGCTCCATCCATGCCGCACACATCCTGACTCAATCCTACTGACCTGTTCGCCACCATCCAGGGATCCTGTTTGTCCCCACAGCATCCAGGGAACCTTGTGCCCACCGGGAGATGGTCAAATATGGACCACCTATGGAGGAAGCCTCAGGATCCGTCCCGCCACCCCCGCCATGCAAACAGAGGCAAGATGGCGCCGGTCACCATGCTGCAGACACACTCAGCCAGCCATCCTCATACTCCTCAGCGCTGAAACCGAAGCATGCAGGGAAGGGTGAGTCACACTTTTCCCCCCCTGTTCTAAGCCCGGAAGATCCTTTCCTACTCTCTCCGGCTGAGGACATTGCCCCTGATAACCCCAGCGAGGACACTGCTGATGCAGGCCATGCAGAGCCATCCCTGTCCCAGATCATGGAGGCCATCCAGCACAGCCATGCTTCTCTGACCACCCAAATGGACTCCATAAAAACAGACTTATCCTTCCTAAAACAGGATGTCCATAACCTCCGCCACAGTGTGTCTGGAGGATGAGACCCGTCCATTACAGGGCTCTGTTAGGGAGCTACGCCAGGCCCAGGATTACACAGCAGATAAGCTCACTGAAATGGAGGACCGTTTACGGAGGAGCAATTTACGTTTCCTGGGGTTCCCAGAGGGGGCTGAGGGTAGAACCCCGGAGGTCTTTATGGAAAGATGGCTGGTCACCACATTCGGCGCCTCCACCTTTTCACCGTTATTCGCTATTGAACGGGCACACAGGGTCCCCCTGTGCCCCCTACCACCTGGGGCCCGGCCACGTGCCATGATTAATAAACTGCTTCACTTCAGGGACAGGGAGGCAATTCTTGGTGCTGCCAGAGAAAAGGGAAGGGTGTCCTTTAATGGGAGTGTAATTACTATTTTCCCTGACTTCTCTGTAGCTACACAAAAGCAGAGGGCCACTTTCCTGGCTATTAAACGCAGGCTCCGTGAGCTTCATCTCCCCTATGGCATGTTATATCCTGCTCGATTGAGGATTGTTTACCAGGGCAAGGCCTACGTCTTCACTGATCCTTAGGAGGCATCTCACTGGCTGGATACCCTGGGACATCCTGAACGCCGGAATCAGAGTCAAAGATCTCCTCCACGCCGACATCGCACCTAACCTGCACTTTTTGTTAGCTACACCTTGTGCCTTATATAGCCTACGTTACCCCTTTCCAGCAAAGGACAGCTGAGGGGGGTAGGAGTGGGCCTGAATATCCTTACGCCTATGATCATCCCGCTCCCCTATTTCCAGTTATATGGAGGTGGTGAACTACATACTACTAACTCTGTTTGTTTCCTACTTGTTTGATCTGGATGACTGCTGCATTTTTTCTTTCAGACTTATGCCGCGTACACACGATCATTTTTCCCGTCGGGAAAAATGACTTTTTTTTTTCGCCGAGAAAAACGATCGTCTGTGGGCTTTATGCCGTTTTTCTCGTTGAGAAAAACGGCAGGAAAAACGACGAGAAAAATTAGAACATGTTCTAAATTTTCTCATCGTTTTTTCCATCATTTTTTTCCGCGGCAGTTTTCCCATAGGGAGACACTGCCGCGGAGCCCACAGACGGTCGTTTTTCTCGACAAAGAAAAAAATGACGGGAAAAACGGTCGTGTGTGGGGGAAAATGCCGTTCCCTCGTTTTTTCATTTAATTTCATGTCGTGATTCACGGCGGTGTTTTCACCGCCGTGAATCACGATCGTGTGTACGCGACATTAGGCCTCGTACACACGACCGATTTTCTCGGCAAGAACCAGCAAGAAACTTGCTGGCAGAGAGGTCTTGCCGAGTAAATCGGTCGTGTGTACGCTGCTATTGGGTTTCTCGTCGAGAAAAACGACAAGAAACCTCGACGAGAAAATAGAGAACCTGCTCTCTATTTTCTCGTCGAGATTCTCCTCGGCATGTTTCTCGACGAGAAAAGTGAGTGTGTGTACACTTACCTGTCCGCCGGGAAGCCCGCGCATGTTCGAAATGAATTTGACGCATGCGCGGTAGCTTCCTAGGCATACGTAGGGTATACCAAGATGGCGGCGACGGCATCGAATGTGACGAGCGCATGCTCGACGTAGTCGATGACGTCACCGCGTACACTCCTTTCAAAGAACCGCGGGTTCTTTGAAACGAGCGTGTGTACACTCGGCTGGGACAAGTTTCTTGTCCAAGAATCTCGTCGAAAAAAACGACATGTTTTTTTCAACGAGAATCTCGGCCGTGTGTACGAGGCCTTAGAGTTAACTAGCATACTTGTCCTGTGAGGACACGGACGGTGGCCCGCGTCTAAAGGGACTTTAACGCTCCTCAGGGTTGGTTAGTTTGGGGTCTGTGTCATGACCCCCCTGCTTCACAGTTTTGGTTTTGGGAACAAAGCTCTCATAGGTTTGGGAGCCGGGAGGGTTAGGGTGGGTGGGGATGTTTGGGGATTTTTGTTTGAAGTTTTTATTTTTATGTGTTTTGTTTTGCAGTGCTGGTATCCATTTGTGCATGTCCATCTACAGGCTGGTATAACTGACCCTTATGATATGCATCTGATCACTATATTTCCTATGCTCTTGCCTTATCTTTTAGACCTGTTTTATACCTTGCGCACTTCCCCTGGTTCGCGGGACTTCTGGCCTTGCTTGTGTCCGGCAGGCCATGGGAAGTGGGTACGGTTAGTCATGTGCTTTACGCCTCCCTTTGTCTAAGCTACGTTTAGTGTCTTGGAATGTACGGGGGCTGAATTCCAAGGTGAAAAGATCTCTGATGTTTGACTATTTGGCACGCCACAATCCGCATGTAATCCTACTTCAGGAAACCCACCTCCAGGGCTCTAGAGTCATGGCCCTCAAACGGGCAAAAATTGCCTACGCCCTTCATTCCACATATGCCAGGGGGACCACCATCCTAATAGCCAAATCAGCCCTGGTTAGTATTAAGCATGTTAAACTAGATCCGCAAAGGGTATTTTGTAGTTGTTGTACTCAAACTTATGGGTAGACCATATACCGTGACTAGCCTGTATGCCCCTCCCCCTTCACTAAATTGTTCTTTGAAAAGGGTTATGACCTCCATTCTGGCGATAGCGTAGGGTCCTTTATTGATAGCGGATAACTATAATACAGTACTGGATAATTCCATAGACAGGTTACGTTGTTCTTCGATACCCCCCACTCCCCTGGGTTCCTTCTTAAATCAATTTGACTTGGTGGAGGCCTGGAGGTGGAAGCATGCGGACAGGAAGGAGTATTCGTGTCACTCTGAGTCACACGGTACTCTGTCTCTTAATGATTTGTGTCTGGTCTCATCGGATCTGCTTTCCATGGTATCAGAGGTTAAATACCTCCCTAGGGCGGTGTCCGACCATTCTCCTTTGATGGTGGACCTCGCCCTGGGCCCCTCCTCCTCCTATCGGGTGTGGCGACTGAGCCCACTGTGGTTGGCGGATGAGATCGTGGTGAACCAATGTATGACAGAGATGAAATCTTACTGGCTACTTAATAATAATCCAGTGGTATGGGATGCCTTTAAGGCCGCTACACGCAGCTCTTTTGCTGCGGCGGTTGGTCAGACACGCAAGGCCTCTATGTCTAAGTTGATGGATGCAGAGGGGGCTCTCAGGGAGGCAGAAGCCGCTTATAACGCGGCTCCCTCTCCTGAGACACGTGCTGCCTGGAAGCATGGGTCCAGAGAATTGGACCTAGTGCTTTTGGGACGCACCCAGAAGAAGCTGTTATACCAGAATCAGCGAATCTTTGAGTTTGGTGACAAGAACAGCCATTTGTTGGCATATCTTTCTAAACCTGACTATCAGCCATGCAGCATACCCAGAATTAAGAGCGCAGAGGGCATAGTGGTAGAACAGAACACTGAGATCATGGAAACCTTTATCTCCTTTTACTCCTCCCTATATGCTACTAGAGCTCACTACACGATTGTGGAATTGGATGACTATCTTGCTGCTATCTCGTTGCGCATACTTCAGACCCAGCAGGTGTCAGATCTTGACGCTCCTCTGACGACTGAGGAAATTGGGAAGGCTATCCAATCCTTTGCCAGAAATAAAACGCCGGGACGGGATGGGTTCCCCATCAAGTGGTATCTGCAATACAAAGATTTGCTTATACCCCATCTAAGCAAGGTATATAATTTTGCTATGGAAATGGGACAGCTACCCCCCTCTATGTCGGAGGCATTGATTGTTCTCATTCCTAAACCACATAAGGATCACCTCCTATGTGAATCTTACAAACCAATATCACTCATCAACTCAGATGTTAAGATTTTGGCCAAGGTGCTCGCCCGGCGATTGAACCCAGTTATTGCTACCATTATTGGTGCGGACCAAACTGGGTTCATCCCTGGGCGATCGACCTCCATCAACCTGCGGAGATTGTTTACCAATCTTCAGGCCACTCATGCGGAAACGGGTTCCAGGGCGGATCTAGCCCTGGACGCACACAAGGCATTTGATTCAGTCGAGTGGCCCTATCTGCTGGAGGTCTTGGCAAAGTTTGGTTTTGGCAGTGCCTTCATCAGATGGGTCCAGTTGTTATATTCGAAGCCCACTGCTCGACTGAGGGTGAACGCGGCCATGTCTGATCCCTTTCCGATAGAGAGGCACCAGACAGGGGTGCCCTCTGTCGCCGTTGCTCTTTGCACTGGCGATAGAGCCCTTGGCAGCACTGATAAGATCCTGCGGAGAGGTTGCGGGACTGACGATTGGGGGTCTGGAGGAGAAGGTGTCCCTTTATGCTAACGATATGTTAATATATTTGTCGGACCCCCAGTCGTCTCTCCCAGTCCTGCTGGAGATTATTGGCAAGTTTGGGCATTTCTCCGGGTTCCGGGTTAACTGGGACAAGTCCATCCTATTTCAGATTGACCAGGCAGACCCCACCCATGATACCCTCCTCTTGCCCACTACAAATAGTCACCTCATTCCGATATTTAGGAGTTTTGGTACAGCTCCCTATTACCTCTTATGCTAAACTCAATATAGACCCCCTTATAGGGAGAATGAAGACCACATTCAAAACCTGGGAAAATCTCCCACTTACCTTATTGGGCAGGATTAATATTTTTAAAATGATATTCCTGCCGCGATTTCTGTATGTATTGGGTAATTCACCAATATATGTCACTAAGCTTAAATTTAAAAAAATAGACTCCATCCTTACTTCCTTTTTGTAGAGGGGGGGGGGAGTAGTCAGGATTGCCAAGACCACCCTCCAGTTACCGGTACTGGAGGGCAGATTGGCCTTACCCTGCCTCCACACCTACTATATTGCCTCACAATTAGCTCACGCACATTGGTGTTTTTTTCCTGAAGCCAACAACGCAGCCACTGCTTTGGAGGCTGCTATCCTTACATCCTATGAATCCCTGCAGAACCTGATTTATCGTATGTCCCTTAGAGGGCGGGAGGGTACGAGTGTCCTGGCAATGACTATAAGGCTTATTAAGCTAACAAAACTACAGTCGTTCGCTGACAGTAATACTTACTCGCCGAACATTCCACTCTGGGGCAACCCGACTCTACCAGAGTTCTTCCGCAGATCTGACGGGGGATTCTGGTCGATAAGGGGGGTAAAAACTATTCTGCATTTATTCTCAGACAATGTGTTTCGTTCTTTTGATGAATTTCGTAGAGATTACAATCTACCACGCACAGCTTACTTCCTCTACCTACAGATACGCCACACTGCAGCAACACAGTTTGGTCTTCGCAACATATCTATTCAGCTCTCCCCACTGGAATGTATGTTGACCGACCCCTCTCACACCAAGCTAGTTTCTACATATTATAGGTCCCTTCTGCATTCCACGACTCAAAGGCTGAGCAAGACGGCTGCCAGCTGGAGAGCCGATATCCCCGAGCTGACGGAGGAAATCTGGCAGGAGCTTTTGCCCCTCCAGGTTCCCTCTGTCATCTCTTCTCGTGACAAGGTAATACAAACTAAATTGTTATACAGATCCTACTTTACTCCATGCTTACTATTTAAACTGAATAGATTGCCCTCTGCATTATGCTCTCATTGTGGCATTGCTGACGGCACGTTCTTTCATTTAATGTGGGAATGTGCTCCGATCAGGCAGTTCTGGTCCGAGGTCACGGCCTTCATTAGTTCATTGACTCAATTACCTAATGTATGTAATCCTCTAAGGTGTTTACTGGGTGATATTGATGATGATAGTATATCCGAGAGTACACAAACATTTTTGAGAATAGTATTGTTTTATGCTAAGAAAGCAATAACCTTCCATTGGAAGTCTCCATCCTTACCCACTATTGCCTTCTGGCTCACTAACATTAACCATGCTGTATCATTATACAAACTGACATATGAGGCTAGAGGGTGTCCGAAAAAATTCAGGAAGGTTTGGGGCTACTGGGTCGATTCTGAGAGCACTGTCTCTCCTGCTCCTTAAAAATGTGACTGTTTATTGTCTTCTTGATATATGCCAATTGTTTACCAGCTTTCTAAAATACATTTTGCACTGTACTGGATTGGGCGATGTTCGCTCCATATGTGTCTGTTTGTTGTCTATTGTATGTCTTGTTTTGAAAAAAAAAACGTAATAAAAAAATTTACCTTTAAAAAATTTTTGGGGTCCTGCCATTACCCCACACTTCACTGTCCCAGAACTTAAGAGTCTATGTTAGTAGTTTTGAAAAAGGTGATTGCCAGTCACTTAGTCTTTTTCTCAATTGCTTTATTACACAACTTCAGGTAGGGGATGGAGGGTTAGGGGGAAGTTCAGATACCTTGGTTTCTTTCAGATCACTAACACGATTCTTGAATGCAGATGACACAGCTTTCTGCCTCTGGTTCTTGCAACTACCGGATAGGCCTCTCATACTGACCTAGCAGCCGGTATGAAGCACGCACAAAGTCTCTGCCACAGACTTGAGTAATCATGGACAATGTCCCTGCCACAGACTTTAGCAATAAGTGGAAACTCCTGGATAATCCCCTGCCACAGGATTGTTAGCCAGTAGTCAGTTTGTTAGATCAGCTGCACAGTACCTGAACCTTTAAGCCATTCGGCAGTACTGTAAGGTAGGTCACTTGGGTGCATCCTTTAAACGAGTCACCAGCCCGGTCCTCTCCATTAGGGTCCTCCACTGGAATATTCTCCGCTTGTGTGGCTTCTTCCCGCAGGTCAGACAGCACAGGATCACCTTTAGTTAAGTAGGCCCCAGACAGGCTTCTGGGCCTACTTACAGCAAACACAGCAGCATACCAAAAAAAAACTAGGCAAGAACGAACCCCGGAGCACATGGCACTGCCCCTTAAATATCCTTCTCCCAGCATGCCCAGCTACAAAGAAGCTCCTGATTGGGCTGTTTTCGGGGAGGAAGAATATCCAATACACTTTAGCTGGCTGTATTTCTCACACTGGCCTGTGACAACAGTGACACCTACTGGCAACAGTGGGAAATACGTACAACAGCCAAAGCTGGAACAGAACCAACAATTTACATAATCAACTCTGCGCTACTTACAGCTCAGATAACCCCTAAATTTACACATAGCGCCTACTTGAAAAGTAGCAGAGCGCTACATTTTATTTATATATATATATATATATATATATTTATTTATTTTATATACACACACTGTAGATATGTATGTGGTTGTACTCTTGATTCTAATAAATACTGTGTTTATTATATCTTACTGGGAGCATCACTTGGATCACATTCGAATCGGCATGTCAACAGAGATTATACACTACAGCATTACTGCTGCTAGAAGACCAGCTGGGGGCTGCTCATGTCACTAGCACTAGGTCCTAATAGACTGCCGCCGCTGCCAAGGAGACAGACACCTGACCAGTGCTGTCAATAGCAGGGGCAGGACAGCAAGAGAAGCCTGGGGAACCCCACAGTGGTAGAACACCAGAGCCCGGTCACAAGTGCAAATTTTGCAACCCTCGTAGTTCTCCCACTGCTTTGGTGACATATCTCTTGTGTTCTGCCACCCTGGGGGGCCCCCAATACAGTAGAAAGGGGGCTCACTGCAGAACACGCGAAAGGGTCCCATTGCGGGACCGAATAAAAGGGCACTGCAACATAAGTAAAGGGCCCCAGGAGATATATATATATATATATATATATATATATAAAATTGCATTTTATAGTTGGCCCCCCTACTTTTGTCCCTGTCCCCCCATGTGCCCCTCCTAAAAATGAATGCTGGAGACGCCACTGCATTGCAGTGAAACCTCATATGTAGCCTCAAATGTATAGTTACCTGCAACACCATCTCTCTGCACTTCTCATTCTTCTCCCCCTGAACTATGTGGGTGGGCACACTGATTAATTGATTAGAAAATGAATTATTATTTTTTTCTATAAAAAAAAAAAAAAAAAAAAAAAAAAGGAGCTTTTCAGTAAAACTAACTTTAACTATTAATATAGCAATGGACAGCCTTGAACCTCTGGACCTTAAATGCACTACTATAGCTTCAGTTATTAGGCTGATATTTATACAGTACGAAACCTGTTTAACAAGTAGTAAACAAAAAAAAATATTGAAAGGAGATATAATTACATCCCAGATACAGTGGGCAGCTGGTGGGTTTTTAGTTTGGGGGGGCGGCAAACAAGCACCCCCCCCCTCCGGGCGGCTGGCCACACCAACCTGAGGTGAGCCTTTGGAGACATGGTCATGCCCATTGTTGTTTTGTGAAGTATGTTTATATTCAAATTGATCTATGCATAATAGACAGAGATTATATATATATATATATATATATATATATATATATATACACATATATATACACACATACACATACACACACACACACATATATATATATATATATATATACATACACACACACACACACACACACTAGGGCCGAAACAACCAATCGATTAATCGACAACTAATCAATTATGAAAATAGTAATCGATTAATGTCATAATCGAATAATCGGCCAGTAACATAATGGGGTTAAAAAAAAAACTAAAATTAGCCCTTTATAGTACAAAAAGAGCAATTTGCTACTGTAAATATTACTTTCACTGTCCCACAGTAAAAAATGAACCCCTTACAGTAGCAACTATTTGCTCTTTTTGTACTAATTTTAGTTTTTTTAATCCCATTATGTTACTCAGGCCCGGGTCACACCTCTGTGTTTTTTGGTGCTTTTTGCAGAAACACCCTACAGTCCATTTACATGGTTTCCTATGGGACACGTTCACATCCAGGATTTTTTCAGCTGCTGCGTATCTGGAAAGGGCAAGGACTTTTTTTTAATGCAAAACGGTGCTATTTAGTTTTTTTGGTTCAATATACTTCAATGGAGAAGCTGCAGAAAAGCATGTAATGCGTTTTTGCAGCAATTTGTGTTTTTTAATCTGCCCAACAAATTGGGCCAAAAAAATGTAAAAATGCAAATCACCGCAAAATCACCTTTTTTTTTTTTTAAGATTGTTAACCGATTAATCGAAACAATAAATTGGCCAACTAATCGATTATGAAAATAATCGTTAGTTGCAGCACTAATATACATACATATACACACACACACACACACACACATATATATATATATATATATATATATATATATATATATATATATATACACACACCATATATACTCGAGTATAAGCCGACCCGAATATAAGCCGAGGCACCTAATTTTACCACAAAAAACTGATAAAACGTATTTACTTGAGTATAAGCCTAGGGTGTCCATCTGCATGCCTCACTGTGCCTCACTTCGCCTCACTGTGTCCATGTGCCTCACTGTGTCCATGTGCATGCCTCACTGTGCCCATGCCTCACTGTGCCCATGACTAGACTGATGTTTAACATGGGATTCTATGTAAAGGTGTGCCCGGATTAGAAAAATCGGTGCTCCCCAGCCGTAGGTCCCACACACAAAAAACTTTACACACTTATAGAGGAGAAATGGGGCTACATGTGTGCCAAGTTTGGGGTCCAGGGGACCTACGGCCGGTCAGTACCGAGTCACCAAATTCCGGGAGATCAGGCGCAAAAAGGTGACTCGAGTATAAGCCGAGGGGGGCATTTTCAGCACAAAAAAATGTGCTAAAAAACTTGGCTTATACTCGAGTATATACGGTATGTATATATATATATATATATATATATATATATATATATATATATATATATATATATATATGTGACAGCAGGCAGGTAAAGTCACCAGGTTGCATCCAGGATGGAAGGTATATATGTCCTAGATTCAGGCTTTATGCCGATTTATACCACTAGGGGGAGTGCTGGGAGTCTTGCAGGGGAAGAGTTAATGAGCCCAGCTGAATCAAGTGGCTCATTGAGGCCTCTACAAGAACTCCCAGCATGCTAAGGGAGATGCTCCAACCTGGAACCAGATCTGTGTGGATAGTCTGGGGAGTGTAATCTCTGTGCAGTGAGCCAAAGCCTGTGTGGTTATTGTAAGAACTTCAAAAAAAGCAGGGAGCTAGGGACTGGGGAAGCACAAGGCTGTACCCAGTTGCTAGTTAGGGACACCAACGTGTGTAGTGAGCGGTCAAGTTGACCAGGATTTATTTTCATGTTTCTTTTTGTTTTGCTGTTTTTTCCTTGTAAATAGTTTGAATAAACCGCACCTTTCGTTTTTGTACTACAAACTCTGTCTGCTGTGCCTGTTTTGTGTGGTGAACCCATCCAGGGGGTCACACACACCCGCTGCCGAGTTAACCCCCTCACAGATGGTGGAGAATGCGGGCAGTTTTTTTTAAGGCCAGCATGGAGGAGATACTGAAACAGCTGGCTCTAGCAAATGCCAATCAGCAGCAGACAAATGCAGGTTTGCAAAAGAGCCTTGCAGCTCAACAACAGAGCTTCGCATCCCAGCAGCAAGCTTATCAACAGAGCCTTGCAGCCCAGCAGCAGAGAAATGCAACTTTGCAACAGAGCCTCGCAGCCCAGCAGCAAGCTCAGCAACAAGCCCAGCAGCAATCTGAGGCCCGCTTCATAGACCAGTTACAGAAGCAAGAGCAGAGACTACAACAAATGGAAACGTTAATGCAGCAACATCCGCAGACCAGTGAGGCAAGTCGTTCCACTAATACCGCGTCCTTTGGGGCGAGTCGTTTATTGACAAAAATGACTGGAGAGGATGATCCAGAGGTGTTTTTGACCACATTTGAAAGGACTGCTGAAGGAGAAAAGTGGCCTAAGGAGCAGTGGGCTGGACTGGTGGCTCCTCTGTTAACTGGTGAATCGCAGAAAGCTTACTATGACCTAGAGCCTGACCAAGCAAAAGACTATGTGATGCTAAAAACTGAAATATTGGCACGGCTGGGTGTTACCCTGGCTGTCCGGGCTCAGTGTGTGCATAACTGGACTTTCCGGCTTGGAAAATGCCCCAGGTCTCAAATGTATGATCTCATTCACCCGAGCAGGAAGTGGCTACAGCCAGAGACTTTGTCCGCACCAAAAGATTGTGGAACGTGTTGTTATGGATCGTTTGAGAGCTCTTCCTACTGCCATCCAAAAGTGGGTAAACCATGGAGACCCAGAAACGGCCGATAATCTTGTGGATCGAGTAGAGAAGTACTTGGCTACAGAGAACCTGACTGCCTCTTCCATAGACTCCCGGACTTTCCACCCTAAGACCAGACCATCCCCAGTGGCGGGTAAGATGATTCCAAGGGGTGAGGGTGAAGAGAGTGAGAGGGTGGGAGTTCTACCCAAGGTTTGGCGAGAACAGCCTGGGAAGTCAGGGGTTCAAGAGGCAGCAAGAAGGATTGTTTGTTACCGCTGCCGACAAGAGGGACATATTGCAGCAAATTGCCCGGTTGTGGATGAACCCATGCAATGTGACTTTCTAACGGACAGACGTCAGTCGCTGTTTGCGACAGTCGCATGCACTGCCATTCGGGGAACTGAGAAAAATTTATGAAAAATGTGTGTTAATGGTAGAAATGTTGTTGTATTGCTGGATTCAGGTAGCCTGGTGACACTAATAAAGGCTGAATTAGTTACTACAGAGGTCTCTGGGAATAACAAGGTAGCTGTTATTTGTGTGCATAGGGACACCCGAGAGTATCCGGTGACTACAGTGTGTTTTGAGACCCCCAAAAGGTACTCTCTCATCGGGTGGGACTAGTGTCTCACTTGCCTCATGATGCCATTGTGGGAAGGGATTTTCCAAAGTTCTGGGAACTATGGGATTGTCCTGAGCCCCCCACTGGTGCCCCTATATACCAGGAATGTGATAGCCAGAATTCCTCTGAGAGTGGTGAGGACTCTCCAGAATTTCCCTTGTCGGTATTGGCAGGGGAGACTCGAGAAACTGGGGAGGAGCCAACATCCTCAGATGAAAACATGCCGTCTGTGGAGTTTTCTGATCTCGAGATTCACAAGGAAAATGTTGCCACAGAACAGTTAAAAGACCCCATCCTAATAAAGGCACGGGAAAACGTAGTGGAAATAGATGGCGAGTTAGTGAACCCAGATTAGACCTGCACTTACCCATACTTCATCGTGGAAAAGGACCTACTGTATCGGGTGGCTAAAAGGGCAGAAGAAACCATTGAGCAGCTTGTGGTGCCCAAACCTTACAGGAAGTTGGTGTTAGAGTTGGCCCATAAGCACATTCTTGGAGGTCATCTGGGGATAGAGAAAACCCGAGAGAGAGTATTGCAGAGGTTCTATTGGCCTGGGGTCATGAAGGAAACAGAAAATTATTGTTCCTCCTACCCTGTGTGTCAAAGGTCAGCACCGATGAAGCATTTCCGTAACCCGCTGGTACCTCTTCCCATCATTGAGGTCCCCTTTGAGAGGATCGCAATGGATTTGGTAGGTCCGATAATGAAGTCCGCTAGGGGGGCACAAGTACATCTTGGTTATAATGGACTATGCCATCCGTTATCCGGAAGCGATTCCTCTCCGAAATACCTCGGCCAAAACCATAGCCAAAGAGCCATCTCTTGGTTTTTAGCCGTGTGGGTATTTGTAAAGAACTGCTTACGGACCAAGGTACACCCTTTATGTCCCGGGTTATGAAAGAGCTGTGTAAGTTGTTCAAAGTGACACAATTGCGTACATCTGTGTATCACCCCCAAACAGATGGGTTGGTTGAAAGATTCAACAAAACCCTAAAACAAATGTTAAAGAAAGTGGTGGATAGAGATGGAAAGGATTTGGACTGTCTAATTCCCTATTTAATGTTTGCTATTAGGGAGGTACCCCAATCCTCTACGGGTTTCTCACCCTTTGAGTTACTTTATGGGAGACACCCCAGAGGGCTGTTGGATATCGCCAAGGAAACCTGGGAAAGCGAGAGTTCTCCCCACAGGAGTGTGATTGAGCATGTCGCCCTGATGCAAGATAGAATTGCACAGGTAATGCCAATTGTAAAGGAACATTTGGCCCAAGCGCAGTTGGCACAGCAGAGAGTGTACAACCGTGGAGCCAGGACCCGTACCTTGTCCCCGGGGGATAGGGTATTGGTACTTGTCCCTACGGTTGAAAGCAAATTCCTCGCCAAATGGCAAGGCCCCTATGAGATAATGGAAAAAGTGAGCAAAGTGAATTACAAGGTCAGACAACCAGGAAGGCGAAAGCCTGAACAGATCTATCACATTAATCTGTTGAAAGCCTGGGAGGGATAGGGAATCCCTAGTCGCGGAAACTTTGTCACCAGCTCACTCTGATTGCGGGATTCCTGAGGTTGGAATAGCAGTCACCTTGTCAAACCCCCAACAACAGGAGGTTAAGGAGGTTTTCTCTGAGCTGCCGGGACAAACGTCTGGCGTAGAGCATGATATTATTACCCCGCCCGGTGAAAGGGTGAAACTAAAACCCTATCGGATCCCAGAGGCCCGACGGGAGGCAATACGTGAGGAAGTACAGAAAATGCTTAAGTTAGGGGTGATAGAGGAGTCCAAAAGTGATTGGTCAAGTCCCATTGTGTTAGTGCCTTAACCGGATGGGAGCTGGCGATTTTGTAACGATTTTCGACAACTGAACAAAGTTAAAAAATTTGACACCTACCCCATGCCACGTATAGATGAGTTGATCGACCGGCTGGGAACAGCCCGATACATGACAACTCTTGATCTCACAAAAGGGTATTGGCAAATTCCCCTGGCCAAGTCGGCCAAGGAGAAAACCGCATTTGTAACCCCAGACGGGGCGTTCCAATATAAAAGAATGCCGTTTGGGTTACAGAATGCGCCGGCCACATTCCAGCGGAAAATGGACCAGATACTGAGGCCCCATCAGAAGTATGCCGTGGCTTACCTGGATGATGTAATTATCTACAGCACAGATTGGGCCTCACATCTGCCAAAAGTGCAAGCAGTCCTAGACTCTATCCGGGAAGCTGGGTTTACGGCCAACCCCAAGAAATGTACCATTGGACAGGAGGAGGCCAAATATCTTGGGTACACCATTGGGAGGGGAGTAATAAAACCCCAAGTCAACAAAGTCGAGGCCATACAGAATTGGCCACGTCCCAACAGCAAGAAGCAGGTACGAGCCTTTCTGGGAATCGCTGGTTATTAACGGCGATTCATTCCCCACTTTGCTTCTCAGGCTGTGCCCCTAAACAACCTGACAAAAGGGAAAGAGTCGGTCATGGTTAAATGGACCCCAGAAGCTGAGGCAGCATTCCAATTCTTAAAAAAAGCCTTATGTAGCTAGCCAGTGTTGTACTCACCAGACTTCTCTAGGGACTTTGTCATACAAAGTGATGCATCAGATGTTGGGTTAGGAGCAGTATTGTCCCAGGTCTGGAACGGGGAAGAGCACCCAGTCATTTACCTCAGCAGGAAATTGAAGTCCCATGAGGTAAATTACGCCACGATTGAGGAGTGTTTAGCGGTGAAGTGGGCTCTAGATTCCCTTCAGTACTATCTGCTAGGTAGGCGCTTTGACATGATTACTGATCACGCTCCTTTAAAGTGGATGGCTCAAAACAAAGAGACAAATAGAAGAGTGAATAGGTGGTTCCTGGCCCTACAGGAATTCAACTTTACAGTAAAGCATCGCCCTGGCATTCAAATGGGGAATGTGGATGCTTTGTCTCGAGTACATGCATGCCTGATTGCTTGTGTTCCAACCCCAAGGTTAAAACAAGAGGGGGGGGGTATGTGACAGCAGGCAGGTCACCAGGTTGCATCCAGGATGGAAGGTATATATGTCCTAGATTCAGGCTTTATGCCGATTTATACTACTAGGGGGAGTGCTGGGAGTCTTGCAGGGGAAGAGTTAATGAGCCCAGCTGAATCAAGTGGCTCATTGAGGCCTCTACAAGAACTCCCAGCATGCTAAGGGAGATGCTCCAACCTGGAACCAGATCTGTGTGGATAGTCTGGGGAGTGTAATCTCTGTGCGGTGAGCCAAAGCCTGTGTGGTTATTGTAAGAACTTCAAAAAAGCAGGGTGCTAGGGACTGGGGCAGCACAAGGCTGTACCCAGTTGTTAGTTAGGGACACCAACGTGTGTAGTGAGCGGTCAAGTTGACCAGGATTTATTTTCATGTTTCTTTTTGTTTTGCTGTTTTTTCCTTGTAAATAGTTTGAATAAACCGCACCTTTCGTTTTTGTACTACAAACTCTGTCTGCTGTGCCTGTTTTGTGTGTGATGAACCCATCCAGGGGGTCACACACACCCGCTGCCGAGTTAACCCCCTCACAATATACACACACACACACACACACTATATATATATATATATATATATTTATATATATATTACACACACACATACACACATACACACACATACACACCAAAAATTATAGATATAAAAAACAGGATGGAAATAATATACAGTGTATATATATAATATATAGTAACATGCAGATTAGTTGCTAGAGGGTACTGTCACTGCAATTCGTCTGGCTCTGTATATGAAACTGTTGAGATAATGTATAAGCCACATTTGAAGTGCTTTTTTCTCAGTATGACAACTCATAAGCTTGCATGGAGAACATGCACAGCATGAATATGTAATGCATAAATATGGCTGCCCCATGTAAGGACAGTTTTTTTAAAACCTTAACGCATATTGATCAAATTGATAAGTTCAAAGAAATCTTACTTATTTTACATCTTTATCTAAAAAAAAAAACACTAATGCCGTGTACACACACGAGAAAAATAAAAAAATTTTAAATGGTCATTAAAAATGATCGTGTGTGGGCTTCAGAGCATTTTTCACGACATGAAAAGCGGCCATGAAAAAATTGGAACATGCTCTAATTTTTCATGTCGTTATTTACATCGTCGTTTTTCTCGTCATGAAAAACGGCCGTGTGGGCTTTAACGACGTGAAAAAAAATGCGCATGCTCAGAATCAAGTATGAGATGGGAGCGCTCGTTCTGGTAAAACTAGCGTTCGTAATGGAGATAGAACATTCGTCACGCTGTAACGGATTGAAAAGCACGAGGCTGAAAAGCGCGAATCGTCGCTCAACAAAACTTTACTAACATGAAGGGTGGCGCCATCCGAATGGAACTTCCCCTTTATAGTGCCATCGTACGTGTTGTACGTCACCGCGCTTTACTCGAACATTTTTTTCCACGATAGTGTGTAGGCAAGGCAGGCTTGAGAGGAAACACAAAAAATCACGTCGAGAAAAATGCAGTTTTTTTCAATGACATTGAAAACGGTCGTGTGTACGCGGCATAATATTCCCTGTAACAAATATTTTGTTAATTTTCTTATTGGTTATCTGTATAAATTTTCAAAGCTGCACCTTGAGTTTGTCAAATTTATAACTTTTCTTGCTATAAAAAAACATTCCACTAATATCGTCAATGTTCTTTTTACTTTCTTAAAGGAATAATAGCATCTGAAAAACTGGCAAAAACAGATCTCCAAAGGGTAAACTCTTACAAGGAGAAAATTAAGTCTGTGTCCAGGAAAACTGGTGTGGACGCAGCTATAATTGCAGCAATCATGTCTCGTGAATCACGTGCTGGCAATGTTTTGGATGCCAATAAATGGGGTGATCACGGCAATGCCTTTGGCCTGATGCAGGTAATCAAAGGTTTCCATTAATAGTAAAATGAATAAGCAGCAACTGGAATGGTTGATGAAATAGAATTTATCCTAATAGAAATACAGACAAGTATGCACAATATTTAAACTGTACTACAGTTTTACAAATTACACTTGCATATAAAACAGTAATACACACACACACACACACACACACACACACACACACACCAGTTAAAGCTGCAGGAACTGAATATATATTAAAAAGTGAAGACATTAAAAAGGAGTTGTAAAGTCTTGAGGTTTTTCACCTTAATGCATTCTATGCATTATGGTGAAAAACCTTCTGTGCTGCAGCCCCCCAGAGCCCCCCCCCCTTTTTCTTACCTGAACCCGATCATTCCAACGTCAAGGACGAGCCCAGCAGCTCCAACCACTGTCTCGGGTTCTCATTGGATAGATTCATAGCAGCAGGAGCCATCGTCTCCCGCTGTCAATCAAATCCAGTGACACGGGAGCCAGGGGGTGGGGATGAGTCCTGCTGTTTGTGTCAATGGACGCAGCAGCAGGACTCGGGAGTGTGCCTGCACAAGTGCCCCCATGGAAAGCAGCTCTCTGTGGGGGCACTGGATGAGGAGGAGGAGCCAGGAGCGTCGCCGGGGGGACCCCAGAAAAGGAAAATCAAGGCCGTCTGTGCAAAACCCTTGCTTGATTTCCATGTTTGTTATATTAAAAAATTTACCTTTACAATCACTTTAAGGTGCCATTAATGTTTTGGTTATAATCTTTTCTAGATTGCTACCTTAGCCTAACATAGGACCTAAATGGTTATTTAAGTGCCAAAAATTGTCAGCACATGTCGGAAATGCTTGAAACAAAAACTATGACTTGGCAAAAGAACATGCATGTTCATCTTGCCATTAAATGCACACGTGTATTATGCCCATTGCACACGTTCCTGGAAATGGCAAGATGTAAGCGGGTGCTGTTGCAAATGCTGTTGCAAATGCCAGTTGGAAACCGGTACCATAGGCCAAAGTATATATTGCCAGCACACCACGGATCTTAAAAACGATCAAAACATTTACTCAGGTGATCACATCACAATGGTAAAGTGCAATGGTTTGAGGGCTATGGAGGACCCCTTCGTCAGGCATGTGACATCACAGGGGTTCTGCATGGCCCCGAAGGATCCTGGCGATATAAACTTTGAATGCACACGTCACTCAGAGGTGGACTGGGCCGGAGGGCAGGGTGGCAATTTTCCCCCCGGGCCAGGGTGCAGGGTCGCAATTTCCCCCCGGGCTGATCTGATGCCCCCAGAAAAGGCTGCAGCGCCACTTTACTGGGTATATGTGAGGGTTTACATCCACTTTAAGATGCATTCGGCCTGCATGCTTCTAAGTTCCTTCACAAGTTTTTAAAGCTGCAGAGGGATGTATATGCATTCCCATCGCCTTCCAGTGGCAGAAAAACTATTTTGGCACAAATGCCTAACACACACAGCATCCATTACACTGTGTTTGAGAAGACTCATTAAAGCGGTAATAAACCCAAAAGCAAACCTTTATTATATTGCATCCTAAATGTGTGAGATGCGCTGACTGTGTGATGGGATTAAAAAATTAACCCACATAAAAGGGAATGAACTAGGGTTCACACTTTTTCTTCAAGCCAAACCCGAACACTTTAGCAATGCTTTTTTTTCTTCAGTATACACAATAGGATAACAGACCTGGGACATCGTTGGGTACTCCAAAGAAAATAGTAAAGCGGCGTGCCTAGTGCCCCCTCACCCTCCTGTCAGACCCTGTTCCGAGCCACATTCATGTCTGAATAATGTGTCTGGGTTAATGTGTCTGGATTTCAGGGGGGCTGAAACCCAGACACATTCAAAACCTGAACTGTCCGGGTGAATCCCGGACAGGTGGCAACCCTAGAATGAACCTGTGTTAATGCAAGGAATTGTGTGTATATCCTGGTCTGTCTGATGAGTATCACTGCCAGATATACATGTAGATGAACACAAATAATAATAAACCTGTGTGAAATGACAACAAAGTGTGTGTGAGCTTATCTAACCAATCAAGGTACAAATAAATAAACGCAGACCAAAAGCTGTGGATCAGCACACACGCTCAGTGACCCATGTGGTTCTGGTAAGCAGTCAATCTAATTACCTTTGAGCATGGTGGTGTTTTCGTGCCATAGTCTGAGGCGACCGTACACCTTGGGATCTGCATCCTAATCTATTTGGGACTTTTTAGATTGTTCTTTAGTTCATTTTCTAATTCATTCACCTTTGTTATTTTTGTTTGTGTTTAAAATGATTTTTAGATATTTTTTATAGATACGTTGCACAATTTATCTGTACCCCGATTGGTTAGAAAAGCTCACACACACTTTGTTGTCATTCACACAGGCTTATTATTATTTGTGTTTATCTACATGTATATCTGGCAGTGATACTCAGACAGTCCAGGATATACACACAATTCCTTGCATTAGCACAGGTTCATTCCCATATTGTGGGTTAATTTTTTAATCCCATCACACAGTCAGAGCATCTCCCACATTTAGCCTAGGTTCACATTGATGTGATTTGACATGTCAAATCGCATGCCAAATCAGCAGCTATTGCCGGCAATGGCACCATCCGAATCGGTACTATGCCTTATTTCCATAGACCTGGTGTTCAGGAAATCCCAGGTGCAGCAGACTATTGCTAATTTAACTGGCTGGCGCTTTCCTCTACCACTTAAACTTATTATTGCAGCTTACCAATTCTTAGATGTGATGGCTGCATTTGTTTATTGAATTTTTTTAGGCTCTTTCTTCTATTTTCATCTGCTGATCTGGCTGGTAAGGTTTTTTTTCCAAAAAACAAGCTCTTGCAAAAGTATCAGATACAGGGATGAGACAAACAATTCAACGCTGGCAGGGGTGCTTGCAATTACACATTTTATTCCAAAAGTGGAACCTCCGCTTATCTGCTTCCTCCTCCCCTCTGGTGACATATTTGGGGGGGGGGTGGAAGGGGTACCTGTTTTTGCCAGGTACCCTTCCCCACTTCTGGGAAACAGTGCTGCCCCTCAGAGGTTCGGCCCCCCTTCTCCTTCCTCCCCCCTTCTGGGCCAGTTAGAAAGCACAGCGCACTTCGCGCAGTAGGGAACCAGCTGTGAAGCCAAAAGGTTTCCCTTATGATGAATATGAATGGTGGCGGCGGCAGCACCCGACCCGAAAATTGCCCGGGGTGTAGTCATTGCGGGCTCCCTGGACAGGTAAGTGTCCATATATTTAAAGGCAGCAGCTACAGTATTTGTAGCTGCTGACTTTCAAATTTTCTTTCCCCCAGGCAGCACACCGCTTTAAGTGTTAGCTGGAGTTCAGCTTCAATTTGTTAGTGTATTTACATTTGCTAGTACAGCTAACACTCCCCTCCCCCCAGACTGACAATGCTGCTGTCTGCTGTCCCCATTCATCCATAGTGGGAGCACTCCAATTCAGGTGGTATATTACTGGCCAGATCACCAGGTGAAAACAAAGGGGGAAAAAAACTAAAAAGATAAAACTACCACATCTAAGGATTTTAGGGTTTAATACCACTTTATGTAGACTTTAATGGAATACAGCATTTCTTCCCCAAGCTGCTGCAACTAAATGTGGTAATATTAATTGTATGTACTTCTTAAAGCTCAACTAACAGATCATATGATTTTCTTAACACCAGATCGACAAAAGATGGCATACTCCACGAGGAGCATGGAACAGTGAAGAACATATTTCACAGGCCATAGAAATACTGATTTCCATGTTTGAAGCAATCAAGAAAAAATTTCCAAGCTGGTCACTAAGCCATGTTATGAAAGGTAATCATCCAGATGATCAAATGTGTAATCCGTGGAGATTCAAATACTCAAATATCCAGCAAACTGTATATATAAAATGATTGGATATCTTAAAAAGAACATGTCATGTTAAATATGGGAGCGGTCAGTGCTCTATGAAAGCCGATTGCCTCCTTCATCTTTCCTATTTGTCAAGTCACTAATCTCTAGTAATCTCTAGCAGAGGAATATCTTGTTGTATTGTAAAATGGTAAAAGTAAAAAGTATGCTTTAAAGTGAACCTGTTACCAACAGGTTAATTTTAATGCCCTCTCCTTTGCCTCACTATTAAGGCATCAAATTTTTTTTAAAAACCCTTCCAGCGCTCAGTCCTGTGAAAGTTCGGAGCAACCCAGGGCTTATACAGAGGTTCCTTTCTATCCACAGAAGAAATACTAAATTATAGGGTTGAATTACTGACAGCAAATAGACTTCACTTTGTAGGGGAATGGAGGGAATGTTATGCAAGCAAAAAAGTGTTTTTTTTATTTTTTTTTATTTTCCATGCGCATGATTGGGTATTCTTTACAAAGTGAATTTTTACCACATTCACCAAGCTCTGGGGGACATGCTTTTGTAAAGTGAAAAGTCTATTTGCATTTTTTTAGGCACATAATATTGTCTTTTTTAAATTGTATTGGCCAATTTTTATATATTTTTTCACAGGTGCTTTAGCAGCATACAACATGGGTCCAGACAACGTCAGGAGTTTTGATGCAGTTGACAGTCATACAACTGGGATGGACTACTCGAATGATTGTATTGCACGGGCAAAGTGTTACAAAAGAAGTGGATTCTAAAGTCCATGTTGTTGGTATCTAACATTAAAACTCCACAATACATAAACAAATTATGAAATAAACTAGCAAAAACACATTTGTGTGTTGTACTTTTCTTTATTAAAAATATCATTACATATAAAAATACAGTAATAACATTCTCAATATGAGAACACACAGAGTAAAGAGATATGTATATAATTCATGACATAATAGAAAAGCTCTGTATGCATACCTTTCACTTCCACATATGTACTGAGTGACAGAGTTGTAGGATATGGTATTCTGTGTTCCAAAGTAACCAAATACCATACAAATTCTAATCATACACAGGACAGTTTTCAGATAAATGTAACTAGCTGTCAATCACAGAAATAAGTGAACAGGTCAAGGTAACATACTACCAACCGTTTCTTTCAAGGTCCTAAAACAATCAAAGCTATGGATGGCAGGTTACCTTGATCTATTCTATGCCATCAACCGCTGGTGGCTACATATAGCTGTGTGTACGGGCAGCGTAAGATTGGATACTCAATGACTCTTTGTTCTACCACGCATTTCACAGAATGCCTACAGTGTATTTTTATTTTTTAGGCTACTTTCACGCTGAGGCACTTTACAGGCATTTTAGCGCTAAACAGAACGCCTGCAAAACGCCTGTAAAGCACCTCTCTTGTCACTCCAGTTTGAAAGCCCGAGTGCGCTTGAGGGACATTAAAAAATGTCCTGCAAGCAGCATCTTCGGGGTGCTTTAAGAGTGGTGTATACACCGCTCCTAAAGCGCCCCTGCCCATTGAAATCAATGGCCAGTGCCGCCGAAGCGCCTGCAAAGCGGTTTGGCAGCGGCGCTACACAGGCGCTATTAACCCCTTCATCGCCCGCTAGCGGGGGTTAAAATCGCCAACGCCCCCACCGCCTCAGTGTGAAAGTAGCCTTAGGTAGCTAGTAAGCATTTAGAAAGCAGTCTGAAAGCATCTCAAATGAGTACCACATCATGAGAAAATAGCACACACTCAAGAAGCAATAGAATAATAATTCTAAATGTTTAAAAACTGCTTAACCACTCACACTGATAAACGAGGGACGCATACCGGGATCATCATCATCATCATTCAAACCTGTGCAGTGAGCAGATGGCAAGCTTCCCAGCTACATGCTGAACACTTATGAACACCATCTACTAGCAGCACTCTTTAGGCTAATCTCCACACACAATTTCTGATCATGCAACTGCAAGATTAAAAAATAGGAACAGTCACTGACAAATCCGAACTCCAATATAAACAAAACATCACATCAGGATTTGATTATGCTTCTCCTTCTTTCCATCATAAGGTTAATGCTATCCTTTCCTTCATAATCATCATGTTAATGGTATCCAACATTTAGGCCCCTTTCACACAGGCGGCTGTTCTGCCGCAGTTAAAAGCATGTTTCTTTCTTTTAAAATTCAAGACCCCAGGCACAGCGATCAGCTGCATTTGTACACTGCGATTAGCTGCGTTTACCTGCGGTTGGCTATTATTGTCATCCCCATAGCAACCATTTTTATTTTGATGTGCTTCCTGTTGTTTTTTTCTTTTGTTCACGCTGCTATCCACAGCTGACACAGTGCACTGCGATTACCTGCAGTTATGTGCAGATAGCTGTGCTACATCGCACCTGGACGCATTCAATTCTATTTTTTCTATTCGCACCAAACCGCATGTAACAAAATCGCAGCTAAACGCGGTGTGTGAATGGGGCCATAGGAAAGCATTGCGTGCTTTTAGCTGCGGTAGAAAACTAGAAAATCCACAGCTAAAAGCACCATTCTATCCGTCCGTGTGAAAGGGGCCTTAAAGTGTATGCTACCCCAACATTTCACATTCTGCATATGTGTGTCTGTGTCATCGTGTACTTGTATGAAAAAGTATCCTGTTCTCTTTGCTTTTCTTCCTTTTGTATAAAATACCTGGTGATCCTGCCAGTCCCCTGCTTTCCTATTTCAAAGTGCCCATGCCACGCATGGAAGTACATCTAACCCTGAATGGTCCGTTTTCTTCTTTGCATTCTATATGCGCACAGCCTGCCTGTACTCCAATGGTCAGACTTAAGGCCCATATTCACGATCAGACTTTTTGACAACAAACCTCTGACGGAACAGTTTTTGCAGACAATCCTACCGTGTGTACGCTCCATCGGACAAACTTTTTCGCTTTTTCATCAGACAAATGTTCGCTGTGAGAACAGACAAACTTTCCGGCAACAAATGTCCTACGTCGGCTAATCCAATCGTGTGTACACAAGTCCATCGGACTTAAGTCCAAAGTACAAATACGCATGCTCCGAACCAATGCTAAAAATCAACCAGCAATAGCAGAAGTTGCCCAAAGGGTGGCACTAAAGAGCAGAAAAACCACGCCGTATGTCAATTACGTCACTACGTTCGTGTTTGCTGGCTGAAAAAGTCCTGCCGTGTGTATGCATACCAAGTTCACGGCCAACGCCCTTCGGACAGAAATCCATGGAAAAGTTGGTTGGAAGTCCGATCGTGTGTATGAGGCTTTATGCTCCTTCTGCTGGCATACCACCCTTACTTCTCTAAGCCCCTTATGTAGTTGAGAACAAAAGGCCATGTGAGCACATATTTAAAAAAAAAAAAAAAAAGTATTAAAAATGTGTGTATAGATAATTTTTTTTTTTTTTTTTTTTTAAAGAAAGGTCATTGGATAGGCACACAAGCAAGCAATGTGCATTTTCATGTAGACAGGATCAGCAGTGGCATGCTACCTATTTATATTTCAGGTTTCCTTTAGGCTGGGTTCACACTTATGCAAACTGGATGCAGATTTTCTCTGCATCCAATTCGCATGACAAGAGACTGTGACCAGCTCTCAATGGAGCCAGATCACACAGCTCCAGGGCAGCCACGGTCCGCACTGAAAAAGGGTCCTGTGCATCTTCTGGTCCGTTTCAGGTGCAAATTCAGCCAAAAATAGTTCTGAATGTAAACATAATGAGGATTCAGAGGTATGACATCACAAGTAGTGAATGTCGTACATAATAGTCTGTGTACGAGTATAGAAAAGACCAATCACTTCTAGCAGTTATACAATATCATAGTTGGGGATGATTTTGTTACATCAAAAAAATCGTGACTTCCAGATCAGTCGTGACTCCCCAACAACACGGTATCCAGTAAAGCATGGGTGTTATGCGTTTATGATATCGCCGAGTTATCATTTCTTATAATGTACTCTGTTGCACATACTAATTGCACCTATAAACATTTCTCCAAAATCCTGCATTCAAAGTTTCTAGTAGCTTGACCCATAGAAAAGGCTACGATTACAGTAAGCAGTTTTATACTCTGTGGAGATATAACACAAATAAATAAATCCATGTATATGTGCTCCAATAACAGTCCAAAATCAGCAATATAAAATTGTTGCAAATATTACAACACTTTAATTGGCAAATTATAGATGGGACTTTAGACAGCCCCATTTATGCTACTTAAAAATCTTCACTGCATTACCCTTATTAGCGTTCATCTCCTGGGGTAAGCAATACTGAAGATAATGTTCATTCATTTTTTTTTTTTAAACTCAGCATGGTGTCACCCTCCTTGGTGACTAGGGATTTCTGATGTGTAAGGTATAATTATTATTTCCACAGATATTGAGTGCAAATGGTAGTAATAGAATAGCTGCCTGATATAGATACAAAACTAAATCTCAAGTTATCATTTAACAGATCTTGCAACAATTATACGCTACTATATGCTGGGAAAGTACCAAAAGGAAGTGCTTCATATTTTATCTCAAACACATCACTTCATGAAGTGTATAAAGTAAAGCGCAAGAACACATGCCAAGTAAGAAAAGCTGTGTTTGCATGCTTCCATATAACATCAAATAAATTACTTATCAATAAACACAATTTTATAAATAAAATATAAAAGGCATAAAACACAGGTATGGTTCCCTGATAAAACAGATTACGTTGAATGAATGTTCAGTATACTAATACAGTAACAGAAGCAGTAAAATGACAATTGTTGGTTCTTCCAAAATGGAAAGTTTTTGTGCCCCAAAGCACACTTACACCTTCGATGGTTCCTGGATTCGGTTTCAGGACTGAAAAACAAGATATGCCAAACTTTCCCACCGCTCCAAAAGCTACTTAGAACACCTCTTTAAAATGACTCCATCGTACAGACTTTAGTCATGTTTTTCTTGTGTGATTGTTGTGGAAGATATCAACTGATGTTTCGTAGCAGGGCCGCAAGTCGTAGTCACAGGAGCCAATAGAAAAACGACTCTATAAATACAGGGCAAACAGTTAACTATATAATAAAATAAAAAGTCTGCTACGTTAAAGTGGATGTAAACCCCATTCATGAAATTTGATCTGGGCACATATAACTCCAGTGTTTTCTTATCACTCTTTAAAGCCCTAAGTCCCGTGGCTTTCTCCTGCTCCGTTCTGTTATCAGCATAATAACTTCTGACAAGTTCTCTGTCAACTGTGAGAAAACCAGGCTGAATTTTGTGTCAGGGTGGGTGCTATAAATAGATTAGCAGAGAGCTGGTCTATTCACAGGGCAGCTCTGAAAGTATCTGGCTATGTGGAGGGTGGTGTGTGCCTTTCCTCCAATCAGCTGTCTCCCAGTGTAAGCAAAGAATCCACACCTAGTGCTGAACGAGGAAGTGAAAATTCTAACAGGACGTGCACTTTCTAAACAGTATATAAAGCTGAAGACAGCAGATATACAAGTAAAACGTATGTAGGGAGATTTGTTTCATCCCTGTGTATCATCTGGGTATATGTAAGGACTTACATCCACTTTAAATACTTACATAACATGACAAGATACAAGTTAAAAGGGGAAGATACAAATTTGAATACACACATACACACACACACACACACACACACACAGCAGCCAAAAATGAAACAACGTGAAAAAACTCAATGGATTGAAGATAAAAGGTTAAGACAGAAAATGTTCAGCATGTATAAAACAGGGATTCGATCCTGATCAACCGCTTACATGATAGCACATCTAAAGCCCAGCTGTCTTATTATATTCCAAGAGCTGGGAAAGTCAACATCCAAATAAACAGATCTTTACTCAGGTGTCAAAAAATCTACAATTAATAGTACCTTCTTTCCACATAGGCTATTTCTACTTGCAATATAAAATTAAAAAGGAAAAAAAAAAAAAAAGGGACACAAAACAAATTTAACCAGTTAGTAGCCAATAACAAGCATATAATTGGATAAAACTCAAAAAATTTCTGCCATAAATGATGCAAGGTGACATTTTCATAGTAATATTGTCAAGCCTAATGGCCCTTTCACACGGGCGGACTGTTCAGGTCCGCCTGTCGGTTTTTTAGGCGGCCCTGAACGGGCGCTCCGTGCACCTCTATGGAGCCACGGATGTCAGCGGTGACATGCCCGCTGACATCTGACCTGCTCCGATCCGCCAAAGTGTGACGGAGAAAAACCCTATTTTTCATCCGTCTGGCGGATCGGATGACAACGGACTCTACGGTCCGTTGTCCTCCAATCCCCCAAAGGGGAGAGCGGCGCTCTGACAGGTCTGTCCCTGCACAGTGTGCGGAGACAGACCTGTCATCTGCCTGCTCAGTGGGGATCAACGGAGCGATCCCCGCTGAGCTAAAGCGGAGCCCACATACGGACAGCCCCGTGTGAAAGGGCCCTAAGGGTGTTTATGAGGATCACCCAACAATTACCCTAAACATTCATCTGTAATAGAATACCTAACAAATGCAGATATTTGCAGTATATAACCTTTAGACCTCATGCACACTGGACATGACCATTATTTCATGCATAGCTCCAGTGAATCAATTGCATATATGAACAGCTCTAACAATAAACTAAAACAAGCACCCGTCGTGTTTCAGTCAACTGACTGACAGTAATTCTAGTCCACCTATTTGCTTCCAGCCTAAATTTTGAGTGTGTTGTCCAAGCCAAGCCAGACATCAAACTATCACCATGTTTTAGTACAAGACCACACATGGCATGCTGATGAAAATATGATGGCTTCACCAGCTGACAGCATATGTGTACATGTTCCATTCAGTTTTCCTGGAGGATAAGAGCAGAAAGTCACGTTTAAAACAAATCTGCAGATCTGCCCCTGAAGCCGATGTATGATGGGAAATGCCTGAACCTAAAAAATAATGTGCACCCATAGACTTGCACATAACATGGAGAATGAAACAAGCTTCAGCACAATTTGCAGTGTGGGAAGGCAGTGTGTCAGTAACTCAACAGTGCAAGAGCCAACTTTCCTCCACCTTTCCTTATTCATTACACCAGAACTCCTATTACAGCCCTCCTTACACCAGTAAGCCCCAGACCACAGCTCTCCTATTACCTGCTGACTAGTCAAGCCTCCAACAAATAAAAAAAAAAATAGGATTTTTTACTCACCGTAAAATCCTTTTCTCTGAGTTCATGGACCGACACAGCTTCTCTATTGACATAGTGGGTATTATCCGTTAATTAGGAGTGACTAGGCAGAAAACTTGTAAAAAGTGTTGCATCACACCTTCTACAGTACCGCCCAGGGGGCGGACCCTCTGGGTATAGCTCCTCACTCTGCATCTCGCAGATCAGTTTGTCAAAAAGCAGTACAAACTTAAAAAGGAGGGGTGGGTGCTGTGTCGGTCCATGAACTCAGAGAAAAGAATTTTACGGTGAGTAAAAAATCCTATTTACGCTTTCGTTCATGGACTGACACAGGTTCTCTATTGACATAGTGGGACGTCCCAAAGCAGTGTCAGAGAAAAAACGAGGGGTGGTAACAGCATTTAAAACGTCACCCCAAACAGAGCTCCTCCAAGGAGGAGTTGCAACTCTAAACGGCCGTCTGCAATATCTTGCGGCCGAAGGAAGCATCCGAAGATGCACACACATCAACTTGTAAAGTTTAGTGAAAGTGTGAACGGACGAGCGGGTCGCCGCTTTACACACCTGGTGAAAACAGACGCTTGATGCTCTCAGAGCTCGGACAGCGTCCAAAATATCAACGTCGTTTCCTTAGGATTCGACGGATGAGGACACAAGGATGGCAGTACAATGTCTTTCTTGATGGAAGGTCAAAAGGCCTTAGGAAGAAGAAGGCTGGGGACGCAGCACCACCTATCCTTGTGGAAGATCAGATAAGGAGCCCTGTATGACAAGGCTGCAAGCTCAGAAAACCGTCTTACTGACGTAACACCAAGAGGCATCTATTGCCCTGGTTGAATGCGCCGGAATGGAGGCGCCTGACCCTTCATGGCGTAAGCCTGTTTACAATCTGTCGGATCCACCTAGAATGGTGGCCGACGAGACCGCTGGGCCCTACTGGGGACCAGCCACTGAAAAATAAACAGTGAGCCTGGATTCTGGAACGGAGCAGTACCAGACAAGCATTCTCTCAGAGTTTGGACCACGTCCAAGAATGCAGCGTCGTCTCCATAGGATTCGATGTATGAGGACACAAGGCTGGCAGTACAATGTCTTCCTTGAGATGGAAAGTCGAACACGACTTCTAGGAAGAAAAGAAGGCTGCGGACGCAGCACCACCTTATCATTGTGGAAGATCAGATAGGGAGGCTTGCATGACAAGGCTGCCTGCTCAGAAACCCGTCTTAGCTGGCGTAACAGCCACCAAGAGGACCACTTTCTAAAAAAAAAAAAGTGTCAACAAGGGAATCTCCCTGATGTTCTAAACAGTGGTTTCTGAGACACTTAGAGGCCATGCCGTTGAAGCCATAGCCTGCAAGCAGGATGGCATATGGGACCCTGCGCCAGCAGGTCCTCTCGTAGCGGTAGACACCAACAGGGCGTCTGCTACACAAGCCCCACGGAGGTAGTGGAGGGTGGAGCGGAGGGCTGCCTGTCGAACCCACTGCAAACATTCTCACTAGAGAGTGAGCCACCAGGGGTCGTTGAAAAGACAGCCAGGGCAGATATCTGCCCCTTAATTTGTACTTAAGTAAAATCTTTTGTCCAGTTCCTTGCTGAAGAACAGCAGGACTCTGAAACCAAATAAGTACGCGGATGCCACCTCATTTCCTACAATTGGATATGCAGGTCTTCCAAGTGCAATGGTAATCTTCCTAGGGGATGATCTCCGAGCACTCCTCATGGTAGAGATCACCGAGTCTGACAGGTCCCGGTCTCTTAGCACCTGGCTGTCAAGCCATGCCCTCAAGCCAGTGACTGTAAAAACAGGATGGCGTCTGGGATCTAGCGAAAGCAGGTCCTTCTAAATGGTAGATGCAAAAAGGCGTTTGCTACCAGATGCACTAGATCGGCGTACCAAGGACGCAGAGGCCAATTTAGAGTAATTGGGACCATTGTAATCCTCTCTGTCACCAGTCTGTGAAGCAGATGAGGAAGGAGCTTCCGAGGAGGAAGCCATAGCCTAGTCGGTACTGACTCCACAGTGCCATTAACGCATCTGTCGTGTTTGCCCATGGGTCTCTTGACCTGGCCACAAACCTCAATACCTACCGAATGGAGTAGAGAAGTCAGGAGATACACAACTGGCATGTTTTTCCTCTGGTAAGGGAGCCCTTTAGGAGGTGAGCGACCTCCGATGCTGCAGCAAAGCTGCTTGCTCCTCCTTGATGATTGAAATACGCCACGACTGTGGTGTTTGTCCGACTGGATTCTGACTGGACGCCCTTGTAGCCTCTGAGACCAAGTAGGGAGGCAAAGCCAGATCGCCCGGATTTCAGGCCATGATCTGCAATGGGACTCCTACGGAGTCCAGCGACCCAGGTAGACTGAGTTCTTCAGACTCCTTTGTAACCGGGAAGACAGGTGTCCGGCGTGATCACCCTCCAGTAAACAGGAAGGAAGTCTCCCCGACAGAACTGCCGGTGCTGTCGGCCACCAACTAGGAAGGTCCTGCTTAGGTGGCGCACCCGGATTTGATAATCCAGGGATGAAGGGCAATTGACCCTTCAGGACAGAGTTACCTTCTGTAACACTCGCGTGTGAAATAGTGCCTATGGTACCGCCTCGAAGGAGGCTACCATGAGGCCCAGGACTCACATGCAAAGTGGCGTGACAACCTCTCTTTGGGATGTCAACTGCCGTACTGCAGCCCGAAGGGTCTTCAACTGTCCCCTAGGGGGAAAAGACGTACACCTCTGAGGAGTCCAGAATCAACCCTAGACACACTAGGAGGTGGGATGGATTCAATACTGATTTCTGAGTGTTCAGCACCCAACCAGTCTAGGAGGGTCTGACAGGTTATAGACACGCTCACTTCTAAATTTAAGTTTGAAGTGACCCACAGAAGAAGATCGTCCAAGTTGCCCATGATAGTGATGTCGCGCTGTCTTAGTAGGCCCAGAATCGGGGCAAGCACCTTGGTAAACACCTTTGGTGCTGATGCCAGGCCAAAAGGGGAGAGCCACCATGTAGTGGTCTTCCCCGGCCGCCAACTCAGACATCTCTGATGTCTGGTGCATATGGAGACATGCAGCATGCATCCTTGATGATCAAGGCTGCCGGGAAATCCCCTGGATGGAGGGCAGCGCCAACAGAGCGAGCCAACTCCTTTCCGGAATCTTTGTACTTTTACAAAGCAGTTGAGGGTCCTGATATCCAAGCTAGGATGAACCCCCTCCAGTAAGACGAACAGATTTGAGTAGAACCCCTGAACCCATTCCTGTACTAAGACAGGAAGGCTTACCCTGCGTTTCAGCAGGTCTTGTACCGCCCCATGTAGGGCTTCCCAACAAGTCGGCAGAAGCTGGCGGTTAAGAGGGAAAATATCTGTTCGGTAGGCAAGCAAGGTTGGGCTTGCAAACCCAGGGACACTTCTGTCCCTCAGCAGGCGCTTTATCGGCCTGGGGTTGTTTACTTGCAGCACTAGGTTGACGAAGTGACCACTTGTTTTGCGGTGAAGGAGGGCCCTAGCCTATGGCGTGGCTCCTTACCCTTATTTGGATTGCCGAAGCAATGTGCTCTTACCTCCTGTGGCATCTTAAATTATGTCATCCAGCGAGGCCCCAAAAGTCTGTCGCCCTAAAAAGGGCAGCTCCAACAGGGCCTTCTTGGAAGATTGGTCCGCAGACCAGCACCTTAGCCAGATCAGGTGGCGTAGCGCCACCGCATAAACTGAGGCTCAAGACAGCAAGGGGATAGTATCCATGTCTGACTCGCAGACAGACTCGAGGCCCTGTGCCAACTGGTCGGCCAGAGCTACCTCATACGGAGGAGCCTCCCGTGCTTTTAACCCTTGGAGTAGGTACCTTGCCTACTCAGTAAGTGTCTGAAACATCAGACAAACCCCAGCCAATGCTGGACGTACCTCTGAGCCCCCCACTGTGTATAGGTAGCGAGTGTCCCTGAAGACAGGAGCCCCCTCCACTGGATTTGTGGTAACTTGTTAAGTCTGGACACAGGGGGGTCCACTATCGGGGGAGAGGTCCATCTTTTCAGGAACTCTCCTCAAGGGGTACCTGACCGCCCCAAAAAAATAAAAAATATATAATTTTTTTAGGGCTGAAAAAGGAAAAAACCTCAGTGGGATTTCCCACTCCTTGTACAAGAGCTTATTATTATAAGACACACAAGGAACACCTTAGCAGTGCGGGCTGGCTTTAGGGAACCCAAAAAGGGGACCGGTGTCTCTGCTGCTTCTGCAGCATTCTCTATTCTTAGCGTACTCCGCACTGCAGTAATAGGTCAGATACCAAAGCCTTTTTGCGTGCTGACCTGGACTTGGAGCATTCTCACCGTCCGACAGGTCACGGTCTGCAGTCTGATGCATCTGCATCAGGATTATCCCCAGAAGATTGCAGGGGACGGGGGCGTTTACTACCCCCTGTATTCCCATGTGCTGCTTCCACCCTGGCAGCAAAGCCTCTAGGATTGCAGACATAGCGCCCATAGACACATCAGGGGCACCAGCTGCTAAATCTGGTCTTTCAGGGGGAAAAACATCTGGCTCAGACGCCATGCTGACCACGTGCTAACACCCACAGGGCTCCAAGCAAGATATTAATAGGCCACCCTCCTAGCTGATCAGAGATGCTAGGTCACCCAGAGGACTCACCACCCTTGGATCGGTACCGCTATGCTGCCGTGTACTGCGCCTGTGATGCTATCCCACCGCTGCTGTGTCAGCCTGATAGTTTATCAGCGTTTCCTGTGTAGAATTTTTCGCGCCAGTGTAATGCACCCTAGAGGCCGGAGACTATCGCAAAATGTATGGAAAAATGTGGGCTCCAAGAAAATGGCCGCCGAGCCGAATATAGAGGCAAAAGTGGCTGCAGACCCCAAAAAGATGGCCGAGCGGCGGTAAACACATACAGCGTGAATCATAGGAAACATGGCCACCGAACAGTCAATAGAGGCCAAGCAGGTGCGAACCACAAGAAAATATATATACATATAGGCGCAAAACTACAATAAAATGGCCGCCGGGCAGTCACTAGAGGCCGAAACAGGCATGGACCACCGCAAAATGGCCGCCGACAGCATGGAGGGGGAAGAAGCGCACGCACACAGGTAAGCAGAAATTAGATCTTTTAAATGACAGTTACAGCCAGCCCTGCACCAGATGGAACCCCTTAGGTGACCCCCAGCACCCTTAGCCAGAAGCCCAGGGAGGAGGGAAAGGCAGGGAGAGAGGGAAGAAAGGGGCCATAACCACTTACTTGATCTCTCCAGGAATGTCCAGCCAAATCACCCAGCCGAGGCAGGGGAGTTTACTTACCTATCCTGCATGTATCATGCTGGAAGACATTCCAAACAGATCATCGTCCGCGCACGGAAGGTGACGGTCGGCCAGGCATGCTGTGATTGGACCCTAGGGGACGATCATATGTATGCCCTGGAGCGCGACGCTCACCGGTCAGGCTGCTCCGACTTGGATGTAAGGTCACCTGAAGCTGAGCGGTCCGATGCAGGCCTTGGAGCGTAGGCTCACCGGGACCACCCGTGGAGCGACGGGCATGTCGTGGAAAACCCAGCGCGTAGCTATGGCCGGCACACGCTCGATGGCCGAAACTGGGGGGACTACAAGGATCGAGGATCCAGTCGGCAGTTGATTGAAGATCGCAGGAAACAAAAAAAAAAAAAAAGTAGCAAAAATATATTTTTCCCCCGGACCAATGGGCCCGAAGGGAGCCATGTCCTACTCCTTGCTAGACAGAAAAAAAACTGATCTGCGAGATGCAGAGTGAGGGGATATACCCAGAGGGTCCGCCCCCTGGGCGGTACTGTAGAAGGTGTGATGCAACACTTTTTACAAGTTTTCTGCCTAGTCACTCCTAAATAAATGGATAATACCCACTATGTCAATAGAGAAGCTGTGTCGGTCCATGAACGAAAGAGTAACAATCATTGATAATGTCAAACAGACTGCAGGACCACCTATAGCAGTGGTCCTCAACTCCTGTCCTCAGGACCCACCGACAGGCCAGATTTTAAGTATTACCTTGGGGAGATGCAGACTAGAATACTGCAATCACTGAGCGGCAAATGATATCACCTGTGGTCCATTTCAGTTATCTTGCAAACCTGGCCTGTTAGTGGGAATTGAGGACAGGAGTTGAGAACCACTGACCTATAGACAACAGCCAATAGTATAGCCAAACTCGACCACTTCTACCACTTCCACCCCTGATGATCCCAGATGGCATTGCAGAGTGCCACAACACCCTGGTTGTTAAAGGCTGAATAAAAGGCTGGCAGCTTGCCAAGATTTTGCTGTAACTGAAGGTAATATAAAAAGAGCTTTACTTTAACTTTTAAGATACATTGCTCCACAACTCCTATAGCTAAAGAGGTGAATTAGGGTTTAAAGCATTTGTTTGTTCAGATTATGTAAATATTATGGTGCAAATAGTCTGGCTATGTGCTGTTTACTTTAAGCAAAAGGGATTTAAAAGAAATATGGCGAGTACTATTACTGACATTTCTAAGGTACTGATCCCAGGGCTGTCATCCTTTTGGCTGCTTCACCATTTACAAAGTCAGTAAACTGGAAAAAAGATGTGCATTTTTAAACCATGAGTATGAAAGCTTATTACAGGTCAGAGACTCACTAAAATTTGTCATGCAGGGATAAAGAGGACAGCCCAGTCAGAAATGGCAATCTTGATACTCCTATTCTGAACAGTTAATTTTCTTCTGTTCCAGCAACATCCCAACTAAACGATAATCTCTTGCATGTTACTCTTAAAGAGGAAGTATACCCTGATAGTTCCCTGCAAAGTAAAAGCTTAATGTGCAAACGAAGCTCGCAATGTCCCCGCTGGAGGCCGCATCCATCTTTGGCCCTCTTCCATCTGGGGGACGCGGACTCTGGCTCTGTGACTGGCCGTAGTAGCGTGCCGTCACTCCCGTACAAGTGCGTGGGAGCTGCCAGTCACGGCACTCGCTAGTGAAGAAACGGCACAGAGGGCCGTTTCTTAACAGTGCATGTCGCGATGACATCATCGGCGCACTACAAGGTAAATATCACCTAAACATTGCACATTTAGGAGATATTTACTGTACCTATAGGTAAGCCTTATTATAGGATTACCTATTAGGTACAACTTCCGCATTAGAGGTTTACAACCACTTTAAGGCAAGAATTAGTCAAATGGGTGAATTTTACAAATATCAAGAGTGTCAAAGAAAGGTTTCTGCAAGATAAAAAATTGGTGATGGACTTATTAATCAAAACGTCTTTTCCTCATTGATTCATTCACTATGGAAATGTTAATGTCCTTACCTGAGGTTTCTTAAAATAGTCAAGACCTCGACCAATTTTAATCAGCCAGCCGTTGTTAAATCTATCACAAAAGAAAACAGAAGTTAATTTTACAAAATAAGAAATACAGAGCATACATATTGAATATAACTGAATTCTACCACGAACATGGTTTTCAGTTCTTGTGGAAAAAAATAAATAAAAAAAATAAGCATCAGTCCTGGTTTTCTAAAAACTAAAATACTACCCTAAATAGATGGAACTAGATTGTAGTTTACCCGACAGCAGCAAGCATAGACAAAATCACCGTTAGCCCATTCCTCCTCTGTCAATTCTAAGACTCAGAAGTCCTCTTCTAAATTTGTATTGAGATGGTATAGTGTTCCAGACAGACTGTCTTGCATATATCCAATGATATCTGGACTCTGTTGGGGAGATTGTGGGCAGAGGGGTACCTTCTTACACCTTTGGTGGGCTTTTTCTATTCTCCGTCCTTTCTGGATGGAAGTCCACAACCTAATTATTAGGGTGACTCAGCACCAGATAGCTGACAACCCACTTTCTATGCCATTTCATGACACATATTTGCTCGTAGGGATCTATAAACATTCACTGATGCCTGAACCTTCTCAATGCTGGCAAGTGCCTCATTCCGAGCCATTGGAAGTGTTTGGTAGT